>CM076990.1:87389926-88014926 GCA_039090855.1 Macrothele yani
AAACATCTCCTTTTCCACAGTTCCACTCTCTCTTCCTCCTGCAATTAAAGAATGTATTTCTCAAATAGGAAGCAGGGAAGGGGCCTCTTATCTATTTTTGCAGTGTAACTACGATTTTCTTTGACCGTTCGTTTCCACCTGAAGTTCTTCGGGCGGTCGGGAATCCAAAATAATTGGGCTGTGCTGCAATTGTATGTTGTTCAAATAATGCTAATATTATCGCGCCATAATGCACTGTAATGTGTACGTTGCTAAATAGAATTGGCAGGAAGCTACTGCATGGAGATAGGGAGTAAATTATCGTCGGCATGCTATCAACTATCCCATTGAGAAAAAGCATTTTCTTTTCTGCAGAAACACACTAATGCGCGGCCTATGGCATTTTCTAACAAAGTCCGGAATAAATAGCCATCTCGAATGCCCGCTCCCCAGTCAGAACCAATTGCTGAAGAATTCTCTTTACTAGCTACAAAGTGTCTCATTTGCTAAATCATATAAAATCACATTTATATATAAAAAAAATTCTATCATTCTCCCTCTCCCTAAGAACCCGAACCGCAGTAAATATTCTGCAGCCCGGGCTCAGTCTGTTTCAGTTCTGATGGGCATACGATGGATATTCATTCCCAAAACATTCACACATCCGTAGTATGGATGGAAATTTTCGATGTATCAGTGAAAACCACAATGTTTTGCTAAAGAACCAAAGAATTCACATCTTTCCCATCCGCAGCAGTTATTGGCACATCGATGAATAAATCGCCGTTCAATATATCGGTAATAGCTCACTAATTCAACATCGAGTAACCATAATATTTGTTAAAGTGCTTGATGTATATGTAAACCTCGATGCATTGAGTCCAGTATCATCGAGAATAAGAACTCTATTTTCGGCTGCAAAACATTGCAGAAAAACGGCAAAAAAAACATCGCAGAAAAACGGCAAAAAAAAAAACATCGCAGAAAAACGGCAAAAAAAAATCGTTAATTCGAAACATAGAAAGGTGATATTCTCTTTCTCAGTATAAGAATATGAAAAAGACAAATTCATTTACTTATCGTCGAAAAATTTCGAGTTGATTGCGCTATTGCAGTTTCAAAACATCAGTGATGAAACCCCGATTAGGGGGGGTAGGAAGTATCGGTTCCTGTAACGTCAAAGAAAAGAACTCTATTTTCGATGATGAAACATCGAGCAAAACAGCGAAAAAGTCCCTAATTTATGACCTAAGATTATATTTAGAAGAATGCAACAAAGAGAAGTTAATTTACTTTGCATAGAAAATCTTCTTTTGCAGTTTCTAACGTCGATTATCACTTGGTAAAATGTCAATTCTCAAAAACACTGATATTTTCCCCCGTCCGTACTCCGATTAATCTTTGCTGTACCTTCCAGGAAACGTATTTATGTACATATGAGGAAAAGGAGCATGGTGGCAGAGGTGCTGACAATTCACTTTATGGGGGGATTGGGTTCTGGTGTATGAGCAACATTTTTTTAAATGTTATTTTGGTTATTTCTTATGACTTTCCTGGTTTAATACAACCTGCAGAGTTATTATTATTACTATTATTTTCTGACATCTCAGCTGTAGCACAATCGCAGAGTTGTATATATATATAAATATTTGCATACACAATCATTAAAACAGAAAACTTGCTGCAAATTCATTGTCTCTTGCGCGTCACAGTGGTGTGATGGCGAGTGAAAAAAATTTTTTGGCTAGTACAGTTACACCTGAAATTTTGAGCCCTGTGTTAGTCTTTATGAAGTTTTAGTTTGGAAAGTCCCTTTCACAATCCAATATTGATTGTGGAAGTGTGTAGAATACCTTTGCCATACTAGCTAAAATAGGGTATTTCTTCACTCTTTAGCACAAATCTAATATTTTCTAAAACTGAAAAATCTGTTCATGTTGAAATACACCTTTTCCAGACTTTGGGCTTCAGTCATAAGTTTTCCTCCTACAAAAATATAGTATAGAATTCACAAACAGTACATACACACATCTATTTGTCTTGGAAAGAAAGGGCCAATGATATGTTGTGGGTCATTTCAGTCTTTCTCTCCAAAATGTTTATGTAATTGTTCAACAAGCTTTTGGCCGAAGAGTGAACATATTCTTTCAGATTTTAACTTGAGGTCTTCATTATATTTAATTGTATGCCCATAAAATGAAACATTTTCTTCATAATCAACCAAGATTTTTCCAAAGGTTTTCAGTCTTAAACCTTGTTTTGATGTGGTTAATTCTGTAATAATATCTATAATAGAAGTTGACGGTAAATTTACAGTTGAAAAATCTATTTTTGAACTTTAAAGCTTTTACATAAAATGGCTAGAGACTTCACTGAGGAAATGTGTGGCATGAAAGAAACATTTGCGGATGCATTTACAAGCCGGCTGATCTGGCTTCATGAACACCAAACTAATTCATCATAATTGCATAATATTGTGTGCACAGCACCCTCAAAGGACAACCATCAAGTGTGGGGGATATTTGTTTAAATCTAAACATTCTGCCTCTTTCAACACAGCTTGTACTTTTTTCAACTTGGAGATGCGCCCTTTGGGAATAACTGAAAATTATTGAGAGTATTATTCCAGCGTTTAAATTACCCAGTGGTCTGCTGGCCATTGGCCAGTTAAACTTCCGTCTGATCACTGAACTATTGATTTTACTGGCCCGGATGGCTAATATGTTTTTTTCCTAATTTGTCACAAGTTAAAAAAGGAATTTCTATTTCTTTTACCTTGCTGTATGGTTTTTTTAAGCTGCAGACTAATGATAGGTTTAAAAACAAATATTGGAGATAGTCCCATTGAAATGATACATTATTTTCCACATATATTGTGAATGTCTGTTAATTTTTTTTTATTTTTATTTTATTTTTTTTTTTTTTTTTTTTTTTTAGGACCAGTGGGCATTTTGGTGGACCAGTTTGCAATTTCTATTGGTTCGCTGGGCCAGTAGAAGATTTATTTCTAATGCTATCACTGTGATCATAATTTGTTGGAATTTTATAAGGTAGGGGATGGAGTCAGCAACAGCAGATGAGGAACCAATGTGTTAAGTGTTGTGGTGATACCCAACTTCTTACCAGTCATTGAACTGCAACATCAGTTGCAACTCCATAAATATTCCAAAGAAATATATTTTTCTTTCAGGCACTTCAGCTTCAGTAGTTCTGTAATGTCTTCTGCTGTAGTATTACCTAACTACCTTATAGATGGTTCATTGCACACCAAATCGTCAGATGCTATCTTAAAAAAACCATCAGCAATTCTTGTTGCGACTTTTTTTTCATGAATAGATCACCCCAATGTATGAAAATCCTGAAAGTTTCATTTTTTTATTTTTCATAGGTTAGAAGATATTAATTTTTGAATTCTGAAGCATGGCAGGCTTTAATCACGTAAAAAGGCAAATATCTCCGTTCTTTGGATCATCAATCACCACTCCTTCGTAATTTCTCCCAAGGAATCAATTGGTATAATGCACGAATTTCTATCTTTAGTTTTTGAGTTACGTGCAACGGAAAAGCCTTTCTTCAAAATGTAAAAAAGCAATGTAGTTACAGCACTTAAAAAGTCACATTTTTTTCTTTTTTAAGGAAAAAAAGTAATAAATGAAGAAAAAAAAAACCCTTGGGTTTTCGTGTGCGCTCTGAGAAAAGAATTTTTAAATATGGTGCATGGCTCGTATTTTGCCA
The DNA here is from genome assembly GCA_039090855.1 of Macrothele yani. Lineage (NCBI taxonomy): Eukaryota > Metazoa > Arthropoda > Arachnida > Araneae > Macrothelidae > Macrothele > Macrothele yani. Next base: position 87,393,641 of record CM076990.1, read on the forward strand.
CTGTGAAACCATGCGCACCAAAAAACGTCATGCAGCCAGCCAAAACGGCAGCGGGAGTCAATGTTGGCGTTCGTACGGGCGGCAGATCAAGATACCATTGCACGCGTTGGTCAGATCGCGCAATCATTTGATGTGATGCTTGAAAGAGGAAGGATGGTGAATTAATGTTATGTTTAAAGGCATTTCAAATAATATAACTGTACAATATTACTAAAGGGTCATTTCATAACAAATCGTCAGGTGCTATCCGCCACATTCTTAGCCATTCGCCAATGAGGAAAACTAATATAAACCATTTTCTCCGTACAGGTTACCAATATGAGCTATACGGTGAAAAGGTTACATACAAATTACGCTTATAAGTTATGCAACGGACGTCAAAAGTATGTTGGCATTCTTAGCCATTCAATAATGAGAAGAACTAATATAAGCTTTTTTCTCCCCGTATAGCTTACCAATATACAGCATTGGGGGGGGGGGTGTCTGTCGGTGAAAGGGGGAGAGCATTTTCTGGTTGGGGACGGAATTTCATCTTTCGAAACTTTCGAAAACTGAAGTTAGATGAACTGCAGATTTAATCTGTAATCATTTTCTTTCCCTGCGACATTCCCTTTACTCAGTATTATTGTAAAATATAATTTTGTTCAAAAACTGATTGTGTTTCGGCTTTAAAGTGGAGGAAAAATTTTCCGAAAACAAAAGTCGGACAGAGCGAAGATTTTTTTTTAATAGTAATTTTTTTTCCACTGTCCTGAATTATTGTTAAATGTTTTTTCTCCTCTAGTTGCAAAGTAAAAAACTGGACATTCCTCATATCAGAAGAATGGCTGAATCAACCAAGTCTCAGTTATGTGAACTGTAAACATCTCATACATAGTATTCAAGAAGATACTTTTTTTTTTCAGAGATTAAGGGAAACATGTTCAAAAATAAAGTAGTTGACCCTTGTAATACTAAACTTGCGCATCACAATATCAAGTGAAGGTTTATTTTATCTTTTGTGATTGAGATAGACTGTAGATTTCCTTACTCCACAATGGAACTCTTTTTGAAGTATGAATGTGTAGAAACTGAATCTATGAAGCAACACACACACACACACACACACACACACACACACACACACACACACACACACACACACACACACACACACACATACATGCATTTTGGTAGTCTTTCGAAAGCCCGGCAGATCAGGGTTTTTTTTTTTTTTTTTTTTTTTTCGAAAATTAATGAAGATGCAGTTATGGAATATTCACTATTCAAACATAGTTGTAAAAAAATGAAGAGTATGTGTGCCAATGTCCAAAGTTTCCTCAGAGTTATAAGCAACCATCTGCACACATTGCCATTTGTGTCAAAAGGTTCTTCTGCAAGTAAGTCTTGTGTTGCCTTTAACAAATGTACGATGTGAATGTGGCTTTAGCACACTAAACAGAATTTGGTCAAAATTTAGAGATTCACTGAGCAACAAAAATCTTAGTGCATATTTTTGAAATTGAGCCAGATAAACCCTCAGAAATAAAACAGCAGCTGATCAAAGCTTGCTAACTGTGGCAAGGAATGAAAGACAGACATACTGTATATACTCCAGGTGCAATTTTATGATATACTGCAAAACGATCAACTCTAATTTTGTGAAATGAATCATAGTAATTTGTATTAGATTGAATGTAGTAAATTTTTTGATCGAATTCACCTGTTTGTTTTAAAAACCAAATATAGCTTATATTGTTTGAAAAATTACTACTGTTTTCCCAGAGTTGTTTAATATTATTAAGTCATATATTCAAAACTCCCCACTTGAAATTTTCAATCCCCTCCATTTACAAGCACAAGTGAGAAAAATCCCTTCTATTTCAAATTTGAATTTTAAGACCGTCGGATAGCCAATATTGTTCAGGAATGGTTTGAAGATCATGTTCAAGAATTTCATATATGCACACGATGACATCAAAATTCTTGTGATTTATATTCCATTGAACCAGAGATCACATTACTGCCTGAACAGGCATATTTTACCCATCAAAAGCAAAAAGAATTCAGACCCCGGAAAAAAAAAATTGCACCTTTATATATACCCACAAGAAGCATTTTCAACGGGAGCCAAAAGCAGGAGAAAAAAGAAAAAAACATCATTGCGAATAAGCAGGGAAAAACCTGCAAGAATGCAGAAAGTTTTGAAAATGCAGAGTTTTGGCTTTATGAAGGACCAGCAGAACACAGCATTAACTCATCTCTACAAAGAATATGGGTTTCTGCATATGTCATATATGTATTTCAGATAAAAGACCCCACAAATCAAAAAATGCCTTCTGAGCCATGAAAAGGTAAAAATTAGGAATAAATTTAGCAATATATATATGATATACATGGCCCAACCCACATCGACTTATCGTCCACAAATCCAGGGAAACCTAGTACAGAGTTTCCATGAACAAAAAACAAAAAAATTACTATTGCCACGAGGCACGTTGAGACTTTAGACAAATTTCTTGTTGTGGGTTGTTTTTCTGAGAATTCTTCTCTGCTGCTTTTGCGCATTTGGGTTTTCAGGAAAAAAATAATTAAAAATTTTTGGTTCGTTCCTGAAGTTTGTTTACTCTTATATATATACACTGACGGAAAAAAAAAATTCCCAACACCAAGAAGGGGTTGTGTTAGATAAACGACAGTTGGTAGGCGGTGAGAGTACATCTGTAAGATGACTTCTATGCAAATTTCGCGCTCGACGCATACGTGTGGCGCTAGTAGCACCCCTCGGAACATGCAAAGCAGGTTTGCTGTAAATACGCACTGTAACGTTCGTGAGCGTTAGTTATCGTTGAGATTCGACGTAGGGTGTTGATGTTAGTCAAGAATGCCTTTAAGAAGACGAAGAATCCATTATCAACAGCTCACGGAGTTTGAACGAGGTCGTGTAATAGGGCTACGAGAAGGTGGATTTTCTTTCCGCAATATTGCAGAACGACTTGAAAGGAATGTAGCCACTGTGCATGATTGTTGGCAGCGGTGGTCAAGGGAAGGTACTGCCTCAAGAAGACTGGGTTCCGGCCGGCCACGTGGTACTACTGAGAGGGAAGACCGCCGTGTACGGCGTGTGGCCGTGTCGCATCGTACCGCATCTGTGGCAGCAATTCGAGCTGCAGTTACCACCACAGTGACACAACGAACTGTTACAAATCGGTTACTTGAAGGACAGCTTCGAGCCAGACTCCCTGTAGCGTGCATTCCACTTACTCCAAACCACTTCCGTTTTCGACGTCAGTGGTGTCAAGCTAGAGCTCATTGGAGGACAGAGTAGAGATCTATTGTGTTTTCTGATGAAAGCCGGTTCTGCTTGGGTGCCAGTGAGGGCCGTGTGTTGGTTAGAAGGAGGCCAGGTGAGCGCCTGCAACCAACCTGTCTGCGGCCGAGACACACTGGACCTACACCTGGAGTTATGGTCTGGGGAGCAATTTCCTATGACACCAGGAGCACTCTCGTGGTTATCCCACGCACCCTGACGGCACAGTTGTACGTCGGTCTGGTGATTCGACCTGTTATGCTGCCATTCATGAACAGCATTCCAGGGGGTGTTTTCCAACAGGATAACGCTCGCCCGCATACCGCTGTTGTAACCCAACATGCTCTACAGAGTGTCAACATGTTGCTGTGGCCTGCTAGATCACCAGATCTTTCACCAATCGAGCACGTATGGGACATCATTGGACGACAACTCCAGCGTCACCCCCAACCAGCATTAACCGTCCCTGTATTAACCGACCAAATGCAACAGGCATGGAACTCCGTCCCACAAACTGACATCCAGCACCTGTACGACACAATGCATGAACGTTTGCGTGCTTGCATTCAACATTACACCTGGAGTTATGGTCTGGAGAGCAATTTCCTATGGCACCAGGAGCACTCTCGTGGTTATCCCACGCACCCTGACGGCACAGTTGTACGTCGGTCTGGTGATTCGACCTGTTATGCTGCCATTCATGAACAGCATTCCAGGGGGTGTTTTCCAACAGGATAACGCTCGCCCGCATACCGCTGTTGTAACCCAACATGCTCTACAGAGTGTCGACATGTTGCTGTGGCCTGCTAGATCACCAGATCTTTCACCAATCGAGCACGTATGGGACATCATTGGATGACAACTCCAGCGTCACCCCCAACCAGCATTAACCGTCCCTGTATTGACCGACTAAGTGCAACAGGCATGGAACTCCATCCCACAAACTGACATCCAGCACCTGTACGACACAATGCATGAACGTTTGCATGCTTGCATTCAACATTCTGGCGGTTACACCGGTTTAATGTACCAGCATTTCACATTTAAAATGGCTCTTCTCACGCTTACATTAAGCTGTGATCTTGAAACCTTAATCGATTAAATATGTTACCTATACAAATGTATTGCCGCCATTTCATTCCTCTACAACTATTTTTTCGTGGTGTTGGGATTTTTTTCCGTCAGTGTATATATCAAAAGCAAATTAAGTGAATAAACAAAAAACTTTGGAACAAATTTGAAATTCCATAGCGCCAGAGGCTGCAGAAGAGAAAGATCAAATAACAAAAATGCAAAACATAAAACAAAATTTTAAACTAGAAAAACAAAACAAAACAAAAACGAGGAAAAGAACAGCAATCACCCGAACCAGGCTAGCTTCAAGCGATGAAGAAATACCGAACATAAGAATGCAGGGAAGCATATTAATGACTGACTCCTTGTCGGCTTCGTCAAGGACAAGCAACAAGAAAATCACTTGCCAATCTATTGAGACCAGAGAATTGTGGGTTTCTGCTATTTTAGTTTGCTAAAAGGACCAATTAAATTTAGGGGGGAAATGTCAATAAAAGGGATTACTAATAAAAACCCGAACCCAGCAAACTAAAACACATTTGCCCGACCTCACAACAAAAAAATAATAAAAATGAAGAAAAAGAGCCAAACTCCCCATTAACATAAATCCAGGTAATAAAAAACCCAACCAATAAATGGTACCAAAGGGATACTTTAAACTTGTCACAAATAAAGTGACATCTAAAACCACCAGCCAAAAAATAACCAGTGAGCACCAAAAATTAAAAAAAAAAAAAAAATTATCATAAACAAAAAAAAACAAAAAAACCAGAAAAGGCATCCAACCAAATTGGAAAGGAAGCAACAGCCAATTTTAGGAAAAAGGAGTTACAAAAATCCCAAGGAGCAATTTTACAGTTATAACTCCAAGAGTGAACAAGAAAACTAAGTTGCATGTCACAAGTTGCAAAGAAAAATCCCCAATACCCACACTAAAAGCTTAAGAAAAATTATTCAGCAAAATAAAATAAAATATTATTTTAAAAAATTATACCAAAGGGCATGGTTTCAAGCACCAGTGAAGCAATTTTTAAGCCCAAAATACACAAGAAAATATCAAAATTAATCTTAGTGCAAATTCACAAATCCTATAATAAAAATATATAAAGACTTACAGTTAAAAGAAGGGATAACATTTGTGTCTTGCTTAGCTATAACCACCAGTACTATATTTACAAGAAACTTCACTTATCATTTGGCCCACAGGAAGGCCCAGAACCACTAAATAGACTTCAAACAATCCAAAAAGATGTATGAAATGCTACAAAAAGTCCGAATGAAACATAAGACGAATCCTAAGCTCATAGCCTGCTTATAAGTGGTGAAAACAGCCCCCCCCCCCCAAATAAAATAATTCCCTAAAGAAAAGTTAAATTAGTAGCAGGAGCATACAGTACATCCCTACCATGCCTGAAAACAACAATGCACTTACTGCTACATCTATTGGGTGTACCAACTGAATTCCAACTGAATTGGATGCTAGTTGGCCCTTAGCAGCGCCAACTAGCATCCAATTTTATAACCTTCCTGTTGGGAACAGGTCAAGTTCTTGAGTAGACTTCAAAAACCAGAATTAATGCTCTGAAAAAAAACGTTACAAGTTATCAGTGCAGACCAGAATACTAAAATGCCCTTCCTGTTAGCAGGGAAGCATTTCTCTGCTCCCAAGAGTTCAAAGAGTATTATAATACCTAAATATCCCCGTTCCTCCCAAACCTTTGAACTTTAACTATTACTCTTTTTTTTAAACTTTTTATTTTTATAAATATTTTTAAGATATTTTTCTAGGGGTTTTATGCTTTTTTTGTAAATATTTTTTTAATTATAACCTTTTTTTGGATATCAAAGGAGAGGAAAAGAATTGTGCATTATAGGTTCCTTAATTGATTGCTAACAACATCATTGCCTAAACGTCTAGAAATTAGCTTTAATTTAGACAATTCATTCAGTCAACAAGATTTAAATTAAATTAAGCCTTCCATCCTAATTCTATGTTTGAGAACTATTTTTCTTAATGCGATTTTTAAAAAGCCCTTAGGTACTTGGTTTTCGAGAAACTGTTTGATTAAAATAATAACATGTTTTTCTAGTTCAGAGTTTAAGCTACATATTCTAGAAAGCCTTAGTACTTGTGATATGAATACACTTTCTATAACTTTATTTGAAATATTGCTCCCACATACCATATTTAACAATTTTAAATTTAAATTGATTTCTCTTATCATAAAGACTTAATTGGGTTACCTGCATTGTGATTAATAGTTAAATCCAAAAATCAAGTACTTGGTTATTATCATTGGTTTTATTAAGTTTAAGGCTCATAGGATAAATAGCAGCAAAGTCTTTTTCTATATTTCCTGAATTATCAAAGCAAATGAGGTCATCAATATATCTGTAGGTATGAGAGTAACTTTCCTGATTGGAAGAATTTAACTTCATGAATTGATATTCTTTAAAAACAGGAACAAGTTGCATATGCTCGTAGAATGTGCACTTCTCATAGGTATTCCATTAACCTGTTTGAAAAACTTGTTATTGTAGAGGATAAAGTTATTTCTGATACAACAATTTAGAAGCATATGCCAAGTAGTTTCAGAAATAATGTTGGAGATTTGAAATTCATTAAAGAGTAACGTGAGTGTACTAATAATGTCTTTTATCGGAAGGCTGGTTTACAGGTTTTCAAAGTCATAGCAATTAGCCTCTGCAGGCGTGTTATCAAAAATTTCCGAAATGACCTCAGCGTTGCTTTTAATAATCCAAAAATTCTTACATGTAAGGTTTACTTTGGATTTAATAATGTTTAATACCTGTTTCAAAACTGATTCAAAAATATATATATATATATATATATATACACTGGCGGAAAGTGAAAAACGAACACCAAGAAGGAGACGTCTGATACCAACGAAATTTATATAGCATAATAACAAAATACAGAAGATAACGTGACGAAAACATGGCAAAATACAGCTGTATTTGCTGGTAAACTGAAAAATAACATTTCCATGTAACATGGTTAGTACGAGGCTGAACCGCCATGAACTGCGTCACACTGTGTAATTCTGGCATGGAGTCTGTCGTACAGATGTTGGATGTAAGTTTGGGGTATTGAGTTTCAAGCATCCTCAACCTGGACGCGTAAATCGGGGATAGTCGTGGAGACCGGATAAGTCGTCCCATAAAATCCCACACGTGCTCAATGGGGGACAAATCCGGTGAACGTGCAGGCCATGGAAGTTGTCTCACACCCTGAAGTGCATGTTGCGTTGCACGTGTCGTGTGTGGGCGTGCGTTATCTTGCTGGAAAACACCACGATGGACCGACCTTACAAATGGCACAACAACGGGCTGAATGGTGTTGATGTAGAAGGTGCTGTTTAACGTACCAGGTACAAACACTGGTTGTGTGCTGGAGTGATCGCTCCCCACATCAGGAGACCAGGTGTAGGCCCTGTGTGTCGCTGGCTGATGCAAGAAGGGTGGAGACACTCCCCTGTACATCTGCAAACACGCATACGGCCATCGGAGGCTCCCAAGCAGAATCTGCTTTCATCGCTGAACACGACAGATCGCCATTGCGTTCTCCAGTGCAGAAGTTGGTGACACCACTGCAGCCGTTCCTGACAGTGGGCTGGAGTCAGAGGCACACGTGCACGTAGTCCTGCATCCAGTAGACTGTTGCGGATTGTTCGCACAGTCACCTCAGGTGCAACGGCAGCTCGGATTTGCGTCGCAGTGGATGTTCTGCTTGACAACGCCGCTCTTCTTATGCGTCGATCGGCCCACTCATCAGTCGGTCTGTGACTCCCGGTTCCACGTCTTCTCGTGTGGGAATGTTCCTCGGACCATCTACAACACCATCGTACCACCACCAATACTTCCCGTCCAATTTGCTCTGCAATACGACCACCCGGCCTCGTGGAGTCCGAGTAGACGACCTCGCTCAAAGTCCGATAACTGCTGAAATCGTACACGTCTTCCATGTCCAGGCATTGCAGCTTCTTCAGGGTCTTCGCGCGTGTCCGTATGCCGACGACTGATTACATTCACTTCGCCGTACTCCATAAATACCACCGACGATAATTTGCATATTATGCCGTGCTGTGGCATAAGCGCTCACCGGTTGGTCCCGAAATTAATATCACACCTACGTAAACTCTACCCCATTCAACATATGTAAATTTCATGATCGTCCGCCAATTCCTTCTTGGTGTTCTTTTTTTCCTTTCCGCCAGTGTATATATATATATACTGAGGGTAAAGCATTATTTTTTTTGACAGAAGAGTATACAACTTTGACATTATATATACATCCCTCCCAACCGCCACTGCTGGTCCAATGTTTTGATTCTGGCCACCATATTTCAGAATATTTTTCTACCCCTGGCTTCATTAAATATCTGATGTGACTTCTAGCAATAAGTTTGTGACCAGTGCATTAGACTTTTCATATACTTCATGATATCTGCATGCCCACTACAGTATAAAACTGTCTTAAGTTCTGAAACTTCATATATAGCTATTCACTTTCAGTGTTTTTCAGATAAAATATTGTACTTCAGCTTCTTGTATTGATAACTTTCTTTTGTATATTTCAGACGGAAGATCCAAATGGAAATCCAACCCTTTCAGCTCATCCTGGTAAATGCACTGTATTTAGTTTTAACATTTTGTTTGGGTAATGTCTGAATCCAATCCACTAGACGATGCAGCAAAGTCTCATGGCATTGATTGCTGGTAGAGCCCCAGCAGACAGGCCCTTTAAGTGATGCTGAGACACCTAAAGGGCCCATGTGCAAATCGTGTAACTTGTAACAAACTAGGAGACACAACTGGGATTGTCAAGCGGTGGCACACAAATTCAAATCTGACTTTACATTGACAGAAATGCATCTGCACTGTATTATGAGATGAGGTGTTTTGTCCAACCCCTTGCACCAAGAAGTTTTGAAGCCGCCCGGAAAAAGAATGTGAGCCCAAATTAAGAAAAACAAAAGGTCAGTACATGCGAATGACCTAAGACCAAGGCCTATCTCCTGAACTAAGGAAGATACAGAAACCTAATACCACTTGTATTAAAACTTAGCCCTATGTGGAATACATGGTCAAAATAGACCCTGGGCCAATACCAAAAAAAAGTTTTTAAATGTTTTTAGCCTGACAGCCAGTAAAACAGTGAGGCAACTAGTAAAAATGAAGCTACTTCTGAACTTCAAGTTTTTATAATATAATGACAGCTCTTAGATGGAAGCACCAGGGACCATTTTAGTAATTTGCATGATATTCCTTTTCTTGATTTGCATAAATAAGTGGATCAGAACACTTATGCTAAGAATTATAGGAGCCTGTCAGTTTGAACTGCAGTGGAAGGGGTTGTAAGACATTAGTTCTTGTATATAGTGTAGGACACAGTAGTAGGGTACCAGCCAAAAGTAATGCCAGGGAAAAAAAGTAGAGAAAGCAGTAAAGGTGACCCTCCCAATTGTAAGTTAAAACACTATCTTCTTAAGAGGGCAATGTATTAATATGAGAACAGAGAAAAAAAAAAAGAGAAATACATTTAGTACAAGTGTATGGATGAATCACTTTATTGATCTACAACAGAGAGCAGATGCTTTCTGTCAATTTAGTAAGTCAGATCTGAATTTGTATGCCACCCCTTGACAATCCTGACTGTTACAAACTCAGTTTGCAGACTGGTCCCAGCATCCACATTAGTCAGTGAAAAAAAAAAAACTGCTGGCTCAGCTCAGGGTCTATCCCTGGAGACATCCCTGCATCTCTCATTGGATTTCAAAGTTGCTTGTATTAAGACCTTACCTTTGTTTAACCATTGTTATTGTTTTGCAGCAATATTAATCTCATGTTTTATGTTATTTTGATTGATCAATATATAGTTATTTTGATCATATACAATTGGAAAGGTTTGACTTTTGAGGATACAGCATATATAAAAACCAGAAAGGGAAAGAGATAAGGTGACACCTTGTCTCCCAACAGTGCTGTAGCAAGGGGCGGTCGAGCTGTGGAGGGTCGTGCCATCAAAAGACATTTTTTTATATATAAATGTAAAAACGTGTAATTAAAAATGTATGAAATTCAAACTTAATTACACTTTTAAGGATAAAGTGGTGAGTAGATAAAACTCCAATTAAAGGAGAACTCCAATCATCTGAATGGCAAATATTCTGATCGATTTGGGTGACAGTACATTTTACTATGATTATGAAATATTTGAAAGGGTGCCACACAGCTAGTGTAGACTGGTGCAGTGCCCTTCACGGCCTCCTCCATCGTTTGCTATGTGTTTTGAGAACGGATGGCGAAAATTCGTTGTCGGGAAAGATTACAGCTCACGTGTGCGAAACAAACATTAGCCTACTGAGTTTCAGCTGAGAAGGCTGCAACGATTTAAATGCGATATTTGCTGTGACACTATGATGACATTTATTTGCTTAACATTGTTTGTATAGTTTGGTTGATTAATTAATGTGCTGAATTAGCACATTAATTATTGTGCGTGTCGCGTGTGTTGAAATGGGACCTAAAAAGTTGTCAGGAGCACCTCGACCACTGCGCTCCCATACAGCAAGTTTTTGGACGTAGTCCTACATCAACAAATTTAGAAAATTCAAACTTTGCTGAAGTAACCGAGAATATAACTGGCAGTGCTAGTGTGCATTCAGATGGTTCTACACCTAATCATAACCCATCCTTTCCAACATTGAGTTTTTATGAGGATGTACAGGAACAGAATTTGGAAGATGAACCAACCAAAATTCAACTAAATTTTAATGATCCCACAACATAGTTTGATTTAAATAACCATGTGAGAAGCCTGTTAGTTGAACACAGTCCAGAATGAAATAAAAATTGTCATTTTCTTTTATCATATGCAGAAAAAGGGCATTTGTTTTGCAGGAAATTGGTTAAAAAAAAACAAAAAAACTTTTGAATGGGGATAGTGTAGAGCAAAATTGATTAATTTACAGTGAAGCCAAAAAAGCTATTTGTTTCCCTTGCATGCTGTTTGGAAAACATTCTAATTCAAGTTTGGCAAATCCAAAAGTGTAATTTTCTGACTGGAAAAAAATTTACACCCTCGAATTTCAGAGCATGAAAATTTTGTTTAACACCATGAGTGGAGTGCTACAGAGTGGAAGGAATATAACTACTGCAGATTTGATGTAGTTACTATGGAAATAGTCAGTCCTCTACGGACGACAGAAAACATCTAGTATGCTATGATGATCGCAGGTCCACTATGGACGATGGAAAACGTCGAGTGGGCTATGGAAATCGTCAGTCCGTTACGGACTACTGAAAACGTTGTGTATGGTATCAAAATGTGATGTAATTTGTTTATATTATAAACATCTAAAAATTATAAAATGCACAAATATTTGCATTTATTGTTACTTGTACATAGAAAATTCATTATAAATGTTGTTTGTGCATAGTTAAAAAAAATCATTAGAGATGTCATTCGCATGCAGTTTTACACATTTGAAATTTCTCAGGTTGGCAGGCATGCTAGTGTTCATTCTTATTCATTTGAACCACGATATTCTGCCGGTACAGTACGAATGTTTAACAAGGAATATGAGAACAAATTCTAGGGTAGAAAAGGTAATCTTGACTGGTGCCAATGTGAATAACTGCGAGAAAATGTCAGCAGACGCTGAGTGTTTGTGTTGCAACGAGAGTGATCAGATGAAAATAAAAAGGTAGTGCCTAATGTATAATAAACCAGGAATCATTCGACAGTGTTGTTTTAAACATCCACACCTTACAGGCAAGTCGTTATCAAATGATTCTTCGGGCAGAAAAAAAGATAAAACAAAATGAATTTGTATGTAACAAACTATGGAGACACGTTGCATACAAACAATTCGTATATTGGGTGAGTGACTGGATACCTGTAGGGCAAAAAATCAGAAAAGTAATCCCTTCCTGTGTTGTGAGTAAAATTAGAGAATGTTTTCCTGAATCTAATGAACATTATTCGGGTTTTGTTTGTTGCCCTGGAAATGACCCAGACTATTTCGATTAACTTCCACTGTCACTAAGATTTGTCAGCTGCTGTCTATATACGAGTATATACAGGTATTTTCCATTGAACTAAGTGCATATTTTATTTGTTTGTTTTTTAGTTTCTCCTATTGTCATGGGAGAAACAACTTTATAACTATTTCTCGTAGCCCAAGTGCAAAGTCATTAATGACCCCCCCCCCCCACGAAGAACAAAAAATACCGCAATAGTTTTACATGATACATAGCTCTAGAAATAACAGTTAGATAAAAGACAGTGAGTTTATCTAACTATCTAACTGTTATTACTGTATGGCATGCGGGCGGTCGTAGTGAGCGATGGGTTTGCCTCCTCTGGGCGCTCCGTGGTAAAAATGGCACACACAACAGCAACTAGGGCCTCTGTGAATTTTGGAGAGGTGCAAGCTAGTTCTGTGTGACATTAGTGAAAAGACCCCAACTCACTGGGTTTTGTTCCAGAATCCTTAGGTTGAATGACCAACTGGAACCCTCAGCTGTGGGCTAATCTCCCACACTGATGTACTTACCTGATTAAAAAGACAAAAAGAAATATTAAGAATGACTCAAGTGTGGGATATGGTGGACCTACCACACTTGAGAAGGACGGTCCACCACGGAATCGACCTGGACTTTCTAAACGGCGTATGAGAAAGAGACCTCGGCTGAGTGAATGTAAGATTGGTGTATGGAATACTAGAGGTATAAATGGCAAGATGAGTGAAGTGATTGAGGAGATGAATAAGTATAGACTGGATGTACTGTGTGTAAGTGAAACCAAAAAGAAGGAAATTGGTTTAGAAGATGTGAATGACACGGTGAGTGTGTGGTCTGGAGTATTGGATAATATGGGAGGACAGGCGGGTGTAGGTGTGATTTTAAGTGAAAAGATGAAGAACAACTTGATTCACTATAGTTGCGCAAGTGAGAGAATTCTCTGGATTCGTTTGAAAGTGAAACTTCAGAGATTTGTAATTGTTGTAGTGTATGCTCCTTGTGACTCGGAACCTTCTGATAAGAAGGAAGATTTCTGGAATGAGCTAAAAGCTGTTTTGTGCCAGTTTCGTGCTAAAGAAAAAGTTATAATAGCTGGGGATTTCAATGCTAGAGTAGGTGTGCAGAAAGCCATTTCTGACAATGTTCTGGGTAAGTTTAATGATCCTTGTGTGAATGATAATGGTGAAAAATTAATTGAACTCTGCATTAAGAATGGTTTGTGTGTATCTAATACATTTTTCAACCACAAATATATCCACACTTATACTTGGGAAAATCGTACTCTTGGTCAAAAGAGTGTGATAGATTTTGTTTTCTACGATCAGCGTTTGAAACACTTAGTTGTTGACACCCGTGTGATGAGAGGTGCGGATGCTGGTTCTGATCATTACTTGGTAGTGTCACGAGTGAAACTTAATGTTGGTTGGAGGAAAAGGAATAGGAAGAGACCCAGGATAGAAAGAATGGTTGATAGGCTCCTTGAAGATCATCAGCGGTATTCTGACTTACTTAGAGAGCGACTGAAGGATCTGAAGTCTGGTGAGAGGGATGTAGAAAAGAAGTGGGAATGTTTTAAGAACTGTGTTGTCACTGCTGCTAAAGAGGTCTGTGGCACCACAATAGTGGGTAACAATAGAGGTGATGCTTGGTGGAATAGTGAGATTGAAGAGGCAGTAAAGAGAAAGAAGGAAGCCTATTTGGGGATGTTGCAAGGTAGAGTCTCTGTGGATGAATATCGCTGTAAGAAGCGTGAAGCTGCTAAGCTGGTTCGCCACAGTAAGGCAAAAGATAGGAAGGAGCAAGTGGAAAGGCATGAACTGACTTTTTGGAAAGATAGGAAGTCCTTTTGGAAATACATGAGACTCAGGAAAAATAGGGGAAACGAAGTTGTAAGTTGTGGGAAGAATGAGATTGGAGAAATGTTATGGGAGCCCAATGAGTTAAGTGACAGATGGGGTGAATACTTCTGTGAGTTGTTAGATCAGGAAAGCAAAGATGATTCTGAGACAGACGCAGATGATGTCACAATGAGGGATGAAAGCTCAGGAGGGATCTCAAGAGAAGTGTGTAAAGCTCTAAAATCTCTTCAGAATGGTAAGGCTCCGGGAGTTGATGGCATAACTGCAGAGATGTTGAAATATGGTGGTGACTCTATAATTGACTGGTTAACTGAATTTTGCCAGTTGTGCTGGGAGTTAGGAATGGTCCCTCGGGATTTGAAGGATGCTATCATTGTTGCCTTGTATAAGGGAAAAGGTGATCAGACTGAATGCAAGAACTATTGTGGTATTAGCCTACTGAGTGTGCCAGGGAAAGTGTTTGGTATGGGTTCTTACATCATTGAAAGTGTGGGACGTTCAGAGTGGTTTTATGCCTGGTAAAGGCTGCACTAACCAGATTTTTGCATTACGCACGATGATTGAAAAGTATCTGGCTGTTGGGAAGAAAGTTTTTACTGCCTTCATAGATTTAGAGAAAGCTTATCACCGAGTGAATGCGACACTTTTGTGGAAGGTATTTGAATGAATATGGTGTTACTGAGAATCTACTTAATAGTGTAAAAGCCATGTATGCTGGTAGTAGAGCTTGTGTACGAGTGAATGGTGTTTTATCAAAATGGTTTTCCATTGGTGCAGGAGTTAGACAAGGTTGTGTAATGTCACCATGGCTGTTTAATATATTTATGGATGCATGCATGCGTGATGCCAAAATATATAATAGTGGTTTATGTCTTGATGATATCCGTGTGTGCAGATTGCTGTATGCTGATGACACTGTCCTGTTGGCAGAGAGCAAAAGTGAGTTGCAGAGTATGTTGACTTGGATGCACGAAGTTTGCATGAAATTCAAACTGAGTATAAATAAGGGAAAAACCAAAGTTATGGTGTTTGAGAGAGGAACAGGTAGCACTGAATGTAATGTAAGTATAAATGGCACTGTGATTGACCAGGTGAGTGAGTTTGTGTATTTAGGAAGCATGTTTGACAGAGAGAACAAGTTGGATGGTGAAATCAGTAGGCGAGTGAATTCTTCTTTGAAAGTCATTGCTGCTCTGGGAGGTTTTCACAGGAATGATGGGTTCTCTAGAGAGTCCCGCATGGCTGTGTTTGAAAGTGTAATTGTTCCTATTCTGATGTATGGTAGTGAAACCTGGGTACTGCAGAAGAAACATAGGAGTCGTTTGTGTGCTGGAGAAATGCGTTACTTACGTGGGGTTTGTGGCAAGACACAATATGATTGTGTGAGAAATGAAGATGTATTGCAGTTGTGTGATGTGAAGCAAAATGTTGTTAGCAAGGTGGAGACCAATATGCTTTGGTGGTTTGGCCATGTTGAAAGAATGAGTGATGAAATGCTTACTAAGAAAATCTTCAGCCCAAGTGGCAGGAAGGAAAGGTAGAGGAAGGCCAAGGAACACATGGGTGGATCAGATTCAGGAGTGTCTGCATGAGAAAAAGATTATGAGTATGAAGTATAAAAGATCTTGTGTACAGCGTGTAATGGATATTAGTGAAGCACGAGTTGTATGTCAAAATCGCTGTAAATGGAGAAGTTTGATACGGCAGCAATAAGTAAAAATATCTGGTAGTTTGTATTTCTTTTTGGAGCTAACCTCTGAATCTCAGAGAACAGCTTAGTGATATGTATGTATGTTAGTCACAGATAGAAATTTTTCTACCAGCAGTTCAGCATCTCCATTACATGTTTGAGCTGACCACCATAAATGGTTGGTTAACTGGACCGCCATGCTTCTAGTAAAGGAGCTTTCTTTTCAGCAGCTTTTAGATTTTTAGTCAATCTTTTGGCCATGTGCCACACATCAAACTGATAATCAATTTTGGTATATTTTTTCTTCATGAGGGAACGAATGCTTGTATTTCTATCTGATGAAAAAAAAACTATATCTTTATTTCTTCATAGAGGCCCGAGAGTGATAAATCACACACATTCTTCTCTAAGTCCCCATCAAAAACACCTTTTTGGACGACAATACAAACAATATTTCCCTTGCAAATATCCATAATGGAATATGTACAGTATTTGGAGCAAACACCTGGCGAATCAAACTGTCCATCTCCGCTCACCCAAATTTTGGAATCGCATAATTTTAAATCATCAGTAATTTGTTTTTGCATATTATGCTATGTAAACTTGATTAATTGGCCCAACTAAAAATTTCACTTTGAAAAGTAGTGCTACTGAGTGATTGTGTAAACTAAGGGTTTCAGCGAAATCCGTAAACTACTTAAAATTCATTCCAGTTGTGTAAATTGCAGCAGAAAGTTTGATGACTAGCGAACAGGACACGTGCAACACAAAAAAATTCCTGACACTAATTACCTCGTACATTCCTTCACAACCCCTATCGCGCCAGCCGAGTACACAGATGCCATACTGTTGGTGCGAGAAGTGGTCTGACTGACCGCTTGTCTAGTGTGATGTCATCACCAGAAACTTTGTCAGCTGTTTACTAAGCTCCCAATGGTCGTAGGGAAACAGATTTCGGCTCTATGAGCATCACCCCGTCACCCGCGTAACATCCTAGTGAAAATTCGTATTTTCGAGGACCTTTTTTTATAAGTTTGCTGTTCCTTTAAGTACTTTTACGACATACAAAACACTGAAATTTGGCCAATTTCTTGAATTTTTTATGACCTATCTCAGGAAATTTAAAAGCTATGCTGCTAAAATTTGGCACACATTCATTTCTTGTTATGTCAACAAATCTACAAAGTTTCATAAAAATCCAAATGGGTCAGGTAGAAAATAAAAGTTGTGGTAATCTTTTCCTAATGCTGAACTCCCAACATTTCTTTAAGCTAAGCAATCATTTCTGTTTTTGACTAGAAAACAGAAATTATTGCTCAGCTTAAAGAAATGTTAAATGAGCTTAAAATTACAAATTTTCAAAACTTGCAGAATGAGTTCAGTATTTCAAATTATGTGGCAAGAAAGTCAAAACCACTTTTAAACAGAGAGGAAGGAAGGAAAAAGAAAATGGGAATTTTATCAACTCCAAACCTAAAGTCAGGAAAGATATTAAAACAGAAGGCAGTTAATCTGGTGCAAGATTTTTATTGCCATCATTATATTGGCAGGTCAGTGCTTGGGAAAAAAGATCGTAACAGTACTAGCTGAAGAAACAAATCTACAAAAGAGAGAGAAAAAAAGAAAGAAAGGGAAAAAAAAAAAAAAAGCTTCTTTGAAAGACATTTTCAAACAGTGTAAGACTGCATATGCCAATGATGTAAAAATTGGCTTCTCAAAGTTTGTATTGCTGAATCCAAAAAAGTGTACCTTTGTTGGAGCAACTGATACCCGTGGTGTGTGTACCACAATTCACCAAAACTTTAGTCATATATTAGGGTGTTAGATGGCAAAATTAACCAATGAAAATAAGTTTCCCATTAAAAATAAAAAAAAAAAAACATATGCAACAGTTGTATGGTATAAAGACTACATTGCAAGGGTTATATGCAATCCTTTACTTCCTGCATATTAACTTGGTAAATGTTCTGTCAACCGAACATATTGAAACTGTGACAAAATCAGCAGAAGTGTTTGGATTTTTTTAAGGCACGACACTTCAATATAATTTTTAGTTCAAAAATGATAATTATTCAAGGTTTAATACTTAGTAAAAGATAGACACTGTTTGTCTGACAAATCCTCCCAATTTAAATTGGCTATTTAATCCTAAAAACATTTTCACCTTTCATTATGTCATTTTGAGGCCATTTTTGGTGAGGGCATTTTTCATCATAGTATTTTATAAATAATGTGTGTGTGTGTGCCATTGCAGTCCTGACTTGAAAGTTGGCATACTAGTAAACAAAATTCTAAGGATACCATACAATTATTTCCAAAATTTTACAATTAGTTTTTTTAAATATTCAAGGTCAAATGTTATTTCTGTGACAGGTGATTCCATGCCAAATCAACCAGTCACTCAACCTGACCATTTCAGATTTCAATGAAACCTTCAGGGATTATTCTCCCTAGTGATACAAACGAGAATATATTTTTATTTATTTATTTTATCTCGTGGGGTTTTCATGTAATTAATTTTTAAAAAATTTAAAAATCGTCGTTTTTTGGCTTGCATAAACTTTTTTAATCTTGAATTTCTCAAGTTCTATAAGGCCTAGAAAATTTTAATTTGATATGCAACTTGACTATGCTTGGTGAAATTTTTTTTTTATTTTAATTTTTTAATATATTGTTTTTTGTAATATACTGTTTTTTTTTTTGTAATATACTTGTATTTTTTTTATACTGTTTTTTAAGCTTTAAATCCTGAAACTTTTAGAGTGGGATCTCAATGGGATCAGGAGTTATGGTACCAATGTAAACTTCTGTAAGGTAAAAAAAAAAAACATACATTGGCTATATAAGGTAACCAATTTACATTAGGGTCTATTACAGATAAAGATAATGATTTACTAAACCTACAGACAAATTAGGGATAGCATGTGAGTAAATAGTCTGCTAATCACAGGTGTTCTGGCACAAGCCTATACAGACTTGTCTGATTCATGTTCTTACCCACTCTAGCTCAACTTTTGCTTAGTTTCCTCTAAGATCTCAGTGAGTGAACAGTTAGTTGTTGGTATTGTTACTTAAAAGTGTTTCACATAAAAATATGATTTTTTTAGTTTTTTTCAGTGGAAGTGAAATAAGTGTTATGTGTTTAAGTAATAGGTTTAACCATTTTTGACATCTTTGTTTGGAACAACTAGGCCTCTCCAGTTCAAAAGTACAGTCAGTTCTATTTAGTCTTAAAGGCCTATTATTATATAAGATTTTTTATTGTTTCAGACAATTTGACTTGTACTATTATTAATAATTTTAACTGTACTCTATTATTAGGACTCTGTGACAATATGGGTGAACCCAGTACATCAAAGCATTTTTTGGTATATTGTTGTAACCCATTTAAGAAACCTAGTCATAATTATTATAAGAAACAATTGAGATCTGTAAATGAAAATATTTTGAGACATAATGCCAATTTACATTAAGGTGACAAGATATGTGATGGGTGTCATAAAACTTTACTAAAGCTTCCAGAAATTTTAACTGAGCAAGAAGGCTTGCATTCAGACAGCTCAGAATCACAAGACCATTTGAATGTTCCTGAAGTTACCAGTTCAAAATACATTGTCAACTCCAGAGAAAAAAAGAGACAATTGAAGCTTTGAACAAAAGTCTGACTGCTATCCAAGAAACACCTATTAAAAGAAAACGTTTGATTGGAAAAAAAAAAAATATACCCAGAAGCAAAGATAAAAAAAGTGGCGGAAGCTTTTCAAACGAAAGTACTTAATTTAAATCCAGGTACCACTGAATCTGATGCTGCAAAAAATTATGACAATGAAATTATTAAGAAAAATTAAATGCTTCTACAGACAAAAGTGTTAGAATGCAGGTTCTAACTGCACTTCCCAAAAGCTGGACTCTAAAAAAAATTGAAACTGAATTTGGAGTGTCTAATTTTACTGCTAGAAAGACAAAAACAGTGTTCAATTAAAAAGGTATAATGTCATCCCCTGACCCAAAGCCTGGAAGAACATTGGACCCTGCAACGGTAGCTCTAGTCAAATAATTCTATCAAAATGATGAGGTTAGTCGTCAGATGCCTGGTAAAAAGACTGTTTCCGTTAAAAAAGATGGCAAACATGTACATGTTCAAAAGTATTTAATTCTAAGTACATTAAAAGAATCATATGTACTATTTAAGGAGCGTTACCCTGATCAGAGAATTGGAATTTTGTGCGCTTCGTCCCAAGCATTGTGTTCTTCTTGGGTCCAGTGGGACACATTCTGTGTGCCTTTGTACAATACGTCAGAATGCCAAATTAATGATGGCTCAGTGTAAAATACCTGAATTGACAAATGGTGAACTCCCGATTAAAACATACAAAGATGTAACAAGCAATATAATTTGCAAAATGCCAACATCTAAATGTTACTTCGCAAATTGTGTTAATTGCCCAGGAAGTGATGATTTGAAGGCTCGGTTTGAAGAAGCTTTTGAGCTTAATAGCATTGAAAATGTGAGTTTCAAACAATGGATGCAGATTGAATACAAGTGTGTCCTGGAAACTATTATAAAACCGACAGAAGAGTTTTTGGATTATTTGTATCAGAATTTGCCAAAACTTTTAAGACACTCTTTCATTGCTACTTGACAGTCTTCCTATTTGTGACACTTGAAAGAAACTCTACTTCAAAACCAATGCATTGTATTTTGTGATTTTGCTGAAAATTATGCATTTGTGCTTCAAGATTCTGCACAAGGCTTTCATTGGAACAATGCTCAAGCAACAATACATCCGTTTGTTATATACTACGTTGATGAGGAAGCCAAAAAGTTGGTGCACCTGAGCTTAGTTATTCTTTCTGATTGTATGGTGCATGATACAGTTGCTGTTCATTGTTTCAACACCTCATGATTGACTTTCTTAAACAGAATCTGCCCCATAAACCCGAAAAGCTGAATTACTTTTCAGATGGAGCATCATCACAGTACAAAAACAAATCAAACTTTCTCAATCTCTGCCATCATGATAAAGATTTTGGCATCAAGGCGGAATGGAACTTCTTTGCATCGTCACATGGGGAAAATGCATGTGATGGTGTCGGAGAAACTGTTAAACGATTAGCGGCATTAGCCAGTCTATGAATGGTCTGCAATGATCAAATTATGACCCCTCGCTAACTTTATGATTGGGATAAAGACAATATTGTCAACATCAGTTTTTTGTATTCCACTACAGACGATTACGAGGTAGAGGAAAAGACCTTGAAGAGTAGGTTTGAAGCAGCAACAACAATAAAGGGTACTCAAAAATTTCACAGTTACAGTCCTGTGAATGAGACTAAGAGTTTTAATGAAAAGCTACTCATTTTCAGAGGAATCAAGTGTAGAAATAGTTTCAGCTGATGACACTGATGATGATCTGGACATTAATGGCATTGTTGGCTTTGTTACATGCCAATACTCAGACAAGTGGTGGTTAGGTTGTGTGTTAGGATAGAAAGAGATGAAGTAAAAATAAGTTTTTTGGAACCACATGGCCATGACATACTAGTTGTGCATAAAAGTGAGGTTTTAACAAAAGTTGATCCTACAACAGCTACAGGAAGAGAAGTTTATGCAAGCCAAAAAACAAAGATTTTTAAAAATTAATTACATGAAAACCCAATGAGATAAAAAAAATTTAAAAATATATTCTTATTTATATTATTAGGGGGAATGATCCCTGAAGGTTTCATTGAAATCTGAGATGGTCAGGTTGAATATTGAAATTTTTTGGGTGAATTTGGCATGGAATGACCCTGACCTTAAAAAGGTCAACCAAATTTTTATTTTTCGGCTCATGATTTAAAGATTTGAAAGCTCATACAAAATGCTATTAAAAGACAAAAATTGTAACCTTCTAGCCCAATTAGGTAACGAGAATACAACTACTTGAAGATTGTCATGATTTTTTTAATTTTCAAGGTTATGTAATTTGAAGCCTTTGCGTGGAGAGTAAATGTATGTGCATAATAATCACACCAATTTTCAAGGAAATCAAAAGAGACTGGGATTTGAGTCTTGTTGATTTGACATGGAATGACCTGTGGGAGGCTTGTAGCAGTGATTTTATGTCTCATGGCCATTTAGAGAGAATTCCCAATGAGTACAAAAATATTGGTGCAGGAGTGTATATACACTGCCGGACAATTGCTAAGGACGGATGACAATAGCAACGATAGCAACCATAAAATGGAAGGCAGGAAAATGTGGAAATTAGCATAAGTGCGGGATACAGTAAGACGTGTTGTGCGTATGCAAATTTTGGATTGCATAACTTGTTCGTGACGTCATAGCTCTGATAAGAGATATAAAGGATTTGACGCGTATTGACCGTTGTTGTTCAAACGCAAAGTTGAAAGGGAAAGAATCAATTGACGAACTTGCAATTTTCAGTATGTCTTCCCGACATCACCTAGATGATTTTACGCGTAGCCGTATTATTGGCAAGATTGAAGAAGGGCAAAAAATAACAGATGTTGCCAGGGAGTTCGACATCAGCCACAGTGTTGTTTCAAGGCTTTGGAAATCATTTCAAACAAATGGAGAGTGTAGCAAACGTCACGGGGGAGGTCGTGTTCGCAGTACGACACCTGCAGAAGATCGGTACATAGTGCTATCAACAAAAAGACACCGGCGCAGCACAGCTAGTGAGGTAGCAAATCAGTTTATGGCTGCTACTGGCAAGCGGATCTCCCGAAAAACTGTCGCCAGACGTTTGCATGAAGGAGGACTATACGCCCGCCGTCCTGACTTTGTGCATCTCATTGTCCAGACGTCACCGTACCGCCCGTTTGCAATGGTGCCATCAACATCGCAATTAGACTGATAACGACTGGTCTGCTGTCCTCTTCTCAGAAGAGTGTAGATACAGTCTATCATCTGATTGTCGACGACAACTGATCTGGCGTGATAGTGGTACTGCATATTGTCCAGCAAACATACAGGAAAGGGACCGATATCCGACATGTAGTGTCATGGTTTGGGCTGGCATTATGATCAATGGCCGTACGTCCCTCTATGGGCTTCCAACTGAGACTATGACTGGCGAACGATACATTAATGATGTTCTGCTACCTCATGTTCGCATGTTCCGTGGTGCTGTCGGTGATAGATTCATTTTCATGGACGACAACGCAACATGTCATCGAACAGTCGCTGTCCAGGAGTGTCTTGAGAGCGAGGATATTCAACGCCTCGTACGGCCAGCCCGTTCTCCAGATCTGAATCCCATTGAAAATGTGTGGGATGCTTTGGGGAGGAGTCTTGCTGGTCGCCAATGCCCTCCAATAAACAAGGACACCCTCATCCGTGCACTGACAGAGGAATGGGATAAAGTACCCCAACAGCTGCTTGATAATGTTGTGCAAAGCATGACACGACGTGTGGAATCTTGCATCGCCCTCCATGGTGGCCATAACCCGTATTGACATCTTACGCCGGAACGCCTGCGGACGGTAATTGTATTTTTTTCACGTTTACGTATTCTGCACAAAATGGCCTGTTTGTCCCTTGAACACGTTCCAAAGCCTTCTGGATTTCAGAGCACAATAAATTGTCTTTCTTGTAATGTCCTGCCATTCTGATATTATTTTATTTCACTTGGCATCCAACCACACTTACTTTTTTATGCGCTATATAGCCGTTTATGATCCGTCCTTAGCAATTGTCCAGCAGTGTATAAAACAGTATTGCAGGTTTTGATTTATTTATTTTTTTCCTCTTCAAATTTGTAACAGTGTTTTTGATTTGTTTTGTTTGCTTGCTTTAAACAGTTATTATACGGCACAGAGTGCATTTATCCTTTATGCTCTTCCGGACCTACTGTGAACATAAGGGATGAATTAAGTTTGTAAATGCATTACACTTTCATCATCTAGAACAGTATAATTTTCTTGTCTGAGCATTTGTCCCTATTTGGTGGCACAGTGGAAAGAATGCTTGCCTGTTTTAATTGTCAAATCCCTTCCCCAACCAATATACCTTTTTTTGGATGTTCATGAAACATACTTACACATCTGTTTCACTTTGACGAAACATTGTTTTGTGTATGTTTGTGACACTCCATATCAAGGTAAGATTCTCAGTGATGAACGAATGTTCACAAAGAATGTTGTGATCAAAGAAATACACAATAAATAATTTTAAAAATTACTCTACATATCTTATTTTTCCCAGTCATTATTGACGGTCTTTCACCTAGTCTCTTTATAAACATTAAAGACTTCTTGAGTTAGGATGATTTCCCCACAAATTAATAAATAACCTTTATATCAGTTTCTACATCTCGTTTCAAAGCAGTCCAACCCTTTTCAAAGAAATCTTGACAGCCCTTAGAGTGTTAGTGACACTTTTAATGCATGCAAACCAATCTCCAACTTAGTGTTGTGGACGTGCTACAAGCATCTGTGGCATGTTTATGAAATTTGTTTTCTTCTTGGAGTGTTCTGGATGCTATATGCATTTGGTTGTTCTTATATATACAGTCAAAAGTGAACACATATCTTTAATTTTCAAGAATTAAGTCAGGAAAAGTAAATTTATTTATGAAAAATCGGATAATTTCCATATGGGAATTATTTATATTTAAACAAACATCTCATGTTCAAATATTTTACCAAATTATAAACTAAATATTTAAAAAAAAATATTACAAGTCAAAAATCTCCATTTACACTTACAAAAATTTGCAAATCTTGTCATTGTGAAACACAGCAATTAATATTTTGTTGGTCCACATTGAGCTTTTATGACCTCTTTTAGGCATAGAATGAAATAGGGTTTTTTTTTTTTTTTTTTTGTATCTGTAACTGCAATATAATTTCACACCTTTCTCAGTACTTTTCACAGTAAGTCTTTGTTTGTAACCATTTCATTTCTCAATTTATCTTCATTATTCCCCATAAATGTTCAATTCTTTTGTCATACTTTGCTATTTTTTGGTGTATAGAAGAGGAGCCATTGCTTCACAATTTGAGCTATATGTTTTGGGTCATTGTCTTGCTGAAAGACCCAGGAGTTTTGTAGACCTAATATAGGTGCACTTTTGCTCAAATTTGTTTTCAGTATGTTTAAATAGCCAAAACTATCCATTTTAGAGTCTATAAAAGCAAGTTCTACACCTGAGGCTGCCATACACACCAAACCACTTGAAATACTCTGCCATCTCTGCTTTACAATATTCATTAGATTCTTTGGTTGAAGTTTAGAATTTGTAGTTCTCTAAAATTTTGATCATTTTTGAGGTGTGAATGCTTCAAATTTACATTTGTCAGTAAATAGTACAAATAGTCTAAAGAAGCATCTTTGAATCTTTTTGAAAATAACAAGCACTTTTGATGATTTATTTTGCTTATTGCTGGCTTTTTTTTCTTGGATTTCCATGAAATCCATGGGAATTCAATGTTCTCCTGAAATAGTACTTGCACTTACTGTTGATCCTCTCAAATCAGAGATTTCATACGCACGTTTCACAGCACTAGTGTTGGGATTCTAATAATCATTCGAAATACAGCACGGGTGTCCACGCTTGATAATTTCCTGGATTGTCTTGAACAAGAGCATGTTTTAATACTTCCAGTAGAAAAACATGTTGCCATAATACCTGGAACTGTCCTAACTTTTCTTGACAATTCTTCCAATTTCTCTCAGCCATTTGCATTCATTTTTAACTGTATAATCAGTTTTCATGTTTCCTCAGAAGTTCCTTTACAATGCATATCCGTGATAATTAATAATACATTATGTTAACTGTGAGGTTGTATTTTAACATTACCTTCGACAAAAAACATCACTCTGTGAGCAACATGGCGATCTTCAAATTAAATCAGCAAACATTTGCACACTGTATGGTCATTTTTGACTCGTAGATTTCTGCCTTTCGTCACAAATATGCAAGTTGCAACTTGCAATTTTTAGTGATGGGGACTTTCAGAAAATTGATTCGTACAATTATGTAGAATGAAACTTCCAAGTCATAATTTAACACGTCGGGTTTTCCGTGTATTAACTTATATACTTATATAACAAAGCGTGTATATTTGCTTTTGATTTTGACTGTATTTCAATAGACAGCCTTAGTTTGCAAAAGCTTTCAATAGACTGAAGTAGTTTCTGACGGAGGAAAAACAATAAGTTATGTTTTGTTTTTATTTGTGTGTGCATGATCAGTGAAGCATGGTGTCAATGTTTGGCCTTCAGTATCAGACACTGGGGAGCATGCGTACCTGCTTTAAAACCCGACACTAAGAGGGTTAATAGGTAAATGTAAACTGAATGTAATTTTCTTTGTAAGTAAAATATATTAAAACCCATTACTTTTCTGTTCGTTAACATACAGCGATCAGCAAAAACATTAAAACCATATCTGTGTTATGCTGCCAATCAGCATCACTTGCCAAGGTCATGAATGATATATAATATACGGGGTGTGTGAATAATGACTGCACTGAATGTACAAATTGCAGTAATGTAATAAAGAAATTTTGAATGGAATTATAATAGAAGTGACCTGCCACGTGGGAGTGCTCTGTGTGTGGTAATCTTCATGTCTCCCTACCCAGAAGCACACACCGCTGGCATTCCAAGTGTAGGTCATTCCTGTGCACTTGGTCAACGCAGGCAGACATGTCGATTGATCTTTCGTCTCGCCACAAGGACAGTGGTGTTGACAGTTGAACAGATAGTGTTTTTGGTGGAACGTGTCTTTCGCCATGACGACAAGTACATGGACAAAGTGCTAAAGCAGGTTTGCTAGAAAATTTCATTATGCAGACATCCCCCACCATGATGCTGTACGTCAGGAAACTGGCAGTGTTCTGGATGCCCCCTGCCCCAGTTGGCCATCTATGGCAGACGAGACCGGACAGGATACAGAGGAGTACACACAAGTCCATGAGGTGGCTGTTACAACAAGCTAATGTGCCCAAAGAGTACAGCCAACAATATTCTGAAAAGGAAGTTTTCAGAATATTGTTGGCTGTACTCTGGGCACATCAACGACAGACTTTGTCGTGCATCAGCTGAAAGAAACAGACCACGAGGCCTGTGTTCGGTACTGCAGGTGGTTCCAAGAGTTCCTGTTTGATAGTGAGGACATTTATAGATAAGGCATAATTCCATCTGTCTGGGTACATCAACAGCCAAAACACTGGTTTGTGAGGTACTGAAAATCCCTATGAATTTAAGGAAGTGCCTTTCCACAGCCAGAAGTTTGGTGTGCCATGGCTCGTATGCACATTACTGGGCCCATTTTCTTCAGTGAAACCTTAACTCAGAAATGAATGATACCGCATATCTGCCAACTACTACGAAATGTCTGTAGTTTCTACGGATTTTGTTGTCTGACTACGGAACTCACTGTCAAAACTATGGATTGCACGAATTTTCATTTTGTTTAATTTTTTTCTATTTTGCTATTATTTTTATGGTATACATGATACTCTTTAAACGGTTTTTGCAGAATTTCACATTTTTTGTCGTCATTTAGATCATTCTCAAGATGGATGCAAAACTGAAGAGCGAATTTGAGGAGGGGTGCTCGTTTCCGTCTGGCAACGGTATTTCGTGTTTCAAAACTTTCGAAAACGGTAGTTAAACGGAGTAAAAAATTGTCATAATCATAATTTTTTCTCCTGATGTTACCTTTGTGTCCACTAGTCTTGTTAAATTTCATATTTTTGCATAAATGTTTGTATTTCAGCTTGAAACTGCAGGTAACAATTTGTGAAAACGGAAGTTAAACGCCGCAAAAATTTCCCAGTAATTATCGGGCATAAGATTCTTCCGAATTCGAAGAATTCCGCCATTTTTGTTATTATTTTGGTCATTTACGAGATCGTTGCACAAGTGAACGGAAATTTGGGGGTGTGATGAGTGTATGGGGATGTTCGTCGGAGGACGGAATTCCATCTTTAAGAAACTTTCTGAAACGGAAGGTCAACGGATGTCAGAGTTTTCCTGTAATCGTAATTGTTATTTTTCTCGCAATGTTGGCTGTGCCTAGTATTAGTGTCCAGTATTATTGTTAAATAACATTTTACTAAATAAATATTTTTATTTCGGCTTGAAATGGAAGTCGGGCAGGGCAAAAGTTTCTCCCGTAATCGCACCCCTTCCTGCATTGTTAAATATCCCCAGTCCCATACGCTTTTAGCATTTAAGCTTGATAATAGAGGAAGAAATTCCCGAAAACAGAAGTGACGAATTTGGAAAATTTGGAGACAATGTTTTTTTTTTGTTTTTTTTAATCAAATGTCAGATTCCCCATTTGTCAGGCATTGTGGAATTCTAAACACATCTGACTGGTTTTTACTGGTGGAAGTTTTGAACTTAAATCTTGCTATATTGCCTATGGTACCCTCACCAGGGAAATCAACTTTGTGTTTCTCACGTGTTAAGTTTGTTTCATTAATGTTCTTGTTTGTTGTGACCTTTCATTATGGCGCATATTTCTTTTTCATATTGATTGTTTCGTACAAAACGCGTCTGTGTGTGCGGCGCAATAATACTAGTAACTACTGACAAGGCTCTTACCAATGTTGGCAGGTATGATACCGTGCCCAGGTTATCCAACCATTTATATCCGAATTCATGAAATGGGAAAACAATGAAGGATGGTTCCAGCAAGACAGTGCAACTGCTTACATTGCTGGCACATCAATACAGCTTCTGGGGGAATTCTTTGGAAATGGCATCTCCCGGGGACTGTGGCCTGCCTGGTTGCCGGATCTGACACCACCCAACTTTTTTCTGTGGGGAGCACTGAAGGTAGAGGTGTACACAGGTAATCTGTATACACTTCAAGAGCTACAGGCTGCAATAGAGACCCATATCCAACAAATCACACCACATACCCTGAGAAAGGTCTTCACCAACACGCAGAAGCGTGTGCAGACTTGTCTGGATGTCATTTCCAATACCTCCTGTAGGAACCAGTTCAGTATGGTAAGTGTTACTTTCAGTGCAGTTATTTTCTGGATACCCTGTATATGAATACCTGAGTCGAAGCACTCTCACTATTTCATTTCAACTAAGAAAAGCAAAGGATTTATCTGATTTTGAGAAAGGCCAGATTGTTATGACAAGATCCTGTATTAAAGAACACCTCTGAAGCAGCACCCTGATATGCTGATCATGCTGTGCAGTAGTTAGTACCTATCAAAGATGGTCCGAAACAAGTGGCACTTTGATTCGTCAACAAGGTGTTGGCAGGCCACACCTCACTGACGCCAGAGGTCAACGCAGACTATTTCGTCCTGCAGCAAAAGGAGAGCTACTGTGGCTGACATCACCCATGATTTCAATTGTGGTGAAGAGCCCAATGTGTCAAAGCACACAGTTCATTGTACGCTCTTGGATATGGGTCTCCACAGCTGCATATCCATTTGTGTGCCTATACTCAGCCGTTCACCATCATTAATGCTTGCAGTGGACATGTAATCATCAACGCTGGACCACAGAAGATTGGAAGAGGTTCTCGAGGTCAGATGAATCTAGTTTTCTGTTACACCATGTCAACAGGCAAACGGGTGTGTGCCTTTTACCCAAGGAAGCCTTCTCACCTGGATGCACTGCGGGGCAGATCCCAGGGAGTGTGATGGTCTGAACAATATTTTTGGGAGGAACACTTGGTCCCATTATCCATGTAGCGCAAACTATGAGAGCTGTCACTTTCCTGAAAATTATGACTTACAAAGTACACCCATTTGTGGCGACTGTATTCCTCAGTGGAGATGGCATCTTTCAACAAGACAGTGCTCCATGCTACACTGCAAAGAAGATTGAGGAATGGTCCAAGAACATGAGCATCACCCCAACCTTGCAATTTATGGGAACTGTGGGTGTTCTTCTGTTGCAGTCATGGTACAAATTAAAAAAAAAACCCTGCCAAATCTGGCTTAATTTATAAAATTAATTCATAGGGGAAGGAAAATTTGTTGTGTTAGAAAAGTAAGCCAAGTTTGTACGTGCTGTCTTTAGTTTTCTGTTATAGGTAAATTTGCATTGAAAAAAACTGAATAGCATGGCACAGAAACCTAATGCTTAACTGCTACCAGTAGTTACGTGGGACAACATAAATTCAACAGGATAATACAGTAAAATTTTATGATCATTCCTACCATGCAAACTAGTTTTTAACATTTAATGTATACTGGAAGCTTTCAAGATAGAAACACACTTCAAACTATGATGCACACTAAGTACAACACATAAACTCCATTTTTTTCTAATTAACATATTGCCAAGGTAATGCTGATTGTGATTTTTGATAAACCATAATAAAATTATGGTTATTTATAAATAAATGGCAAATTTGATGTAATGCCACAATGTAGTGTAAGAAACGGTGGCAGTAGTTAAGGGTTGACTGTACTTGATTAAATGTAAAGTTATGTACCATAATTTTTTAATTAGTCAAAGTGTGCTCATAATTTTTTTTTTCTTTTTTCTTTTTTAGCCAGGTTCTCACCGGAGGATAAGTACAGCAAACAGAGGCTTGCTATCAAAGCAAGGTTTGGGCTGCTGCCTACACAGCAAAAGCGGCCAGAGTACTGAATTGAAATGTAATGCATTAAAAAACATCCAATATGTTTCATTTTACTTTTTCTCTTCAATGCTGAGCGTGTGAAGCAAAAAAGAGCTGTGCAATGTGTACTGCATTAAAAAATTCAGAATATTGTTCAATTTGCACAGCTTTCAGGATGTTTTGTTTGGTGTCAAATTTCTGGCATAATTATACTGCTTGATAATGGTGAAATAAAACATGAATGTGTTTTTAACTGCTTTTGTGAAATTAATGTCTGCAGAGAGATAAAGACTAAACTAGGTGTAAAGTAAGCTGTCAATCTAACTGGGAAAGAATGATGTGTGTTAATTCCAAAATACCATGTTCATAACATGGTGTACTGGTCATGAATGTTTATAACAGGGTGTCTACTGGTCATGAGAATAATGAGTCACCAATTCAGAAAAGGGTCATGAAAGTGCCAAATTTTGCTTTGGTGTCATGAATTTTTTTTTTTTTTTTTTTTAGTAACTTCATTTTCGCCGCCCCGGTGGCGCAGTGGTCTAAGGCGCTGGCCTCTGATCATTCGTCCGTAAGGGGTCCGGGTTCGAATCCCGGTCAGGCATGGGTGTTGTGTTTGTCTTACGGCACTGGCTCTTTCCCTTCCCTGGAACCAGTGACCCTAAATTAGGGACGGGCGACTGCTTATAGCCCATTGAGTTGCTCACGGTGGTCGTTAAACCTCCATTCAAAAAAAAAAAAAAAAAAAAAATAACTTCATTTTCTGGCAGAAAGCCAAGTAATTGTCTGTATATTGACCACTCAAAACTTGTAATATCCATGTGTCAAAGAAAGTGATCTTGTACCCTCCCTCACAATGAAAAATGTGAAAGCAGAAAATGTTTTAGCATAAAAATATATGTACAAAATGTGTTTTCATTTTGAAATCAATTTAGCAATTTATATTATGATGTTTATGGAGTCATAACATTTTTCATATTTAAATGTTAAAGGCGTGTAATGAAATTTTGTAGCGCAATGATGAATATTCCGATTTACTTTTGGACACAGTCAAAATATGAGTCAGATTTTTGTTACTAGCAAAAGGGCAGGAGGTGGCAAGAGTCCCCCTCTTTAATACTTGTGTGTGAGCTCGTGCACGTACAGCTGTCTTGGAAAGGGGTATACATATTATGTACGTACATTTCAAAAATGGCCGTGAAACAAACAAACACACATACATATATACAATAGTCTTCTAAAAATGGCCATGAAATTGCATTTCCGAAATTTGGTAGACACCCTGTATAAGATGACACACGGATTACACAATCATATGGGGTAACCAGTAGAGCACATTAGGAATTCTGTTTAATAATATGGACACAATTCCAGGAAACAACATGCAGAAAATACTGTAATTGTTGCTGTTTCTTTGTCATCTTAAGATATTCTGAATGCTTCGTCCATACGTCATTCATACCTGCCAACATTAGCAACAGCCTTTTCAGTAGTAACTAGTTTTACTGCGCGGCATACTTAGATGCAGGAGAGTGGGAGGGGGCGGGCGATTACAAGACAAATCTTTGCTTCGTCCAACTTGCGGTTTTGGAATTATCCCACTATTTTCAAGCTGAAATGCAAATACTCATGGAGTAAAATGTTATTTAACAATATTGCTAGACAGAGGTAACATCGCGAGAAAAAAGATATTACGGGAAAAAATCTGAACACCGTCGACCTTCTGCTTTCGTAAGTTTCGTAAAAATGGAATTCAGTCCTCCGAACCAGCCCCTCCCCCTCTCCTAAATTTGTGTTCACTTGGGCGTCGATCGCTTGAATGACCAAACTAATGATGAAAAAGGCGGAATTCGCGGAATAATCTTTTGCCTGAATATTACGGGGAAATTTTTCGCGGCGTCTAACTTCCGTTTTCGGAAGTTAACAAACATTTATACAATAAAATGATATTTAACAAGAATACTGGACACAAAGGCAACATTGGGAGACAACAAAAAAATTTACTCGATTTAACTACCGTTTTCGGAAGTTTTGAAACACGAAATACCGTCCTCAGACGAAAATGACACCCCCACCCCACAAAAAAAAAAAAAAAAAAAATATATATATATATATATATATATATCTTTAGTTTTGCCTCTATCTTGAGAATGGTTACCGCCGCCTCGGTGGCGCAGTAGTCTAAGCGATGGCCTGTGATCATTCGTCCGAAAGGGGTCCGGGTTCGAATCCCGTGAGGAATGGATGTTATGTTTGTCTTACGGCACTGGCTCTCTCCCTTCCCTGGAACCAGTGACCCTAAATTAGGGACGGGCGACTGCTTATAGCCCATTGAGTTGCTCACGGTGGTCGTTAAACCTCCAATAAAAAAAAGACCCCCCCCCCCCCCAATGGGAATTCCGTGAATCCGCTTAAAAATCTCCTGTATATCATAAAATAAGCAAAAAATTCAAAATGAAAATTCGAAGAATCCGTAGTTTTGACCATCAGTTCTGAAGTCAGACAAATCCGTAGAAACTACGGAATATTCCGTAGTAGTTGGCAGGTATGCGTCATTCATAAAATTCAACTGGCTGTGAATTTGCAGATGTTTTTAATGATTGCTCACACTTGGCTTAATAAATTTAATAACTCCTCAAAATTAGAAAATTGATTCTGCTGGCATAAGTTGTGGAAAGCTTCTACTTTACCTGCAATGCTTGAAGAATTTTTCAGCTTGTAATAATCTGCAATTGAGTAAATTTTGTAAGATGACATTATTGCCAGCGATGTTGAAATGTTTCTTTTCTGAAATGGAAGTTGGGAACTGATCCGTAGCTCTGTAAGAGGAGCAAAATGTAAGCATCTAGTAGGCAGTAAAAGGTGGTTGAATTAGATGAATGACAATACAATCAATCAATTCTGTTCATACAAAATTGTTTAAGATTAACTTTGTTATAATGTACAACTGTGCTTTCTCATTTTTTATACTATGGGTTAGCATTATTAATGACATTGTTTATAAAGAATGAATGAATATGGAGCATTAGTTTGTACAAAGTTGCACATCTCCAAAATTTTAATTCAAAATATTTTTTTCCAAGGAAGGAGGACTGTGATTGAAACTAAGTGGTTATTGGCTGAAGAGGAACAGAATGCTAAGAGAAATAAGCCCAAGCCTTTCACCAAAGTCAAAAATTCACACTGAAAATTTTACATGCAGGCTGTTGCTCATTTTGAGAATTTATGTGACATTATGTTAACGGAGAAGCAGGAGCTGTTTTGGCTCGAGTTGTCAGTAACATACCTGCCAACTTTTACGCATTGCGCGTAACATTTACGCATTTTAACTGTTCTTTACGGTTTTACACATAGATCGTTTTTTTTACGCATTTCCGTATATTAAAAAAAAAATTAAATCTTCCTTGAGAAATATTTGTTAATGTTTCAGTTATATCATACCTGCCTACTCTTCCGGCATCTGCGGAAGTTTTCCGTTTTTTGAGTCTTCCGGTTTTCCGGCCGGAAGAACTTTTCTTCCGGATTTTTAAAATGTTCTGTATTTTTTGCTAAAACTATCTCTATAAATAAAATATATAACAGCGATGGGAATGTTGCACCATTGTGTGCCAGAATACCCGCGCCCCATTGTCATCGTCAGGACTTCGGCACAGTAAATTCTCCGTGCACACTGTTATGCTTGACGCTGAATAAAGATCATGCGGTGGGAAGAAAAATTCAAGAAACTCAAACTACTGCGGATTTTACGTAGTTACTATGGAAATCGTCGGTCCGTTACGGACGACTGACTGAAAACATCCAGCATGCTATGATAATCGTAGGTCCGCTACGGACGACGGAAAACGTAGAGTATGCTATGGAAATCGTCGGTCCACTGCGGACGACGGAAAACGTCGTGTATGCTATGGAAATCGTAGGTCCGCTACGGACGACGGAAAACATCGAGTATGCTATGGAAATCGTCGGTCCACTGCGGACGACGGAAAACGTCGTGTATGCTATGGAAATCGTAGGTCCACTACGGACGACGGAAAACGTCGTGTATGCTATGGAAATCGTAGGTCCGCCACGGACGACGGAAAACATCGAGTATGCTATGGAAATCGTCGGTCCGCTACGGACGACTGAAAACATCCAGCATGCTATGATAATCGTAGGTCCGCTACGGACGACGGAAAACGTCGAGTATGCTATGGAAATCGTCGGTCCACTGCGGACGAAGGAAAACGTCGAGTATGCTATGGGAATCGTAGGTCCACTACGGTCGACGGAAAACATCAAGTATGCTATGGAAATCGTCGGTCCGCTACGGACGACGGAAAACGTTGAGTATAGTATCAAAATGTGATATAATTTGTTTACATTATAAACATCTAAAAATTATGAAATGCGCAAATATTTGCATTTATTTTTACTTGTACATAGCCAAATTCATTAAAAATGTTGTTTGCACATAGTTAAAAAAATAATTAGAAATGCCATTCGCGCGCAATTTTTCACATTTGAATTTTCTCAGGTTGGCAGGTATGCAGTAATTTGAAAAAAAATTTACAATGTGATCTTAAAAAATGCTGACAAAGTTGTTCACAGTATTGGCGAAAGGATTGTTCTTCAAGATGCAGTGTTAAAAACTCTTCCATTTGCTCAGGAGGGAAATGTGTGGGGGAGGGCTGATAAGTCTCACTTCTTGTAATACTCAAAAGTCAAAGGTGTTAAAAAAATGCAGATGAAGTGTGACGCTAACAGTTGAGCTTGGACAAACCAAACTTTTGCACCGTATGCTTTAGCATTAAGCTGTTGCTTCATAAGAGACAAGTTTTAGTTGCTCCATAGACAGTTGCCCTGCACAACAATTGCAAACCTAAAACGTATCAAGATACGCCCTCCCCCAACTGCGCTTTAGGTCGCTAATCAGCATAATAAAGTGCCTGGAAAGCAATTACCTGCTGAAGCCTCAGAAACATTTTATTCTTGTAGGGGCGGCGGAAAGTGAAGTTCGTTGACCGGGCCCGAAATTTCGAGCCGCCCCGGTGGCGCAGTGGTCTAAGGCGTTGGCCTCTGATCATTCGTCCGAAGGGGTCCGGGTTCGAATCCCGGTGAGGCATGGATGTTGTGTTTGTCTTACGGCACTGGCTCTCTCCCTTCCCTGGAACCAGTGACCCTAAATTAGGGACGGGCGACTGCTTATAGCCCATTGAGTTGCTCACGGTGGTCGTTAAACCTCCAATCAAAAAAAAAAAAAAATTTCGATTCGAAATATAAAATGATGAATTGCTATGTAAATATTCTGTTAGAATATTTAAATAGCAACGCCATATAAACAAACTGAAGGAAAGGTTTAAGGAATAAATAAAAATAGTTCTAGTTGTCACGGCTCAATGGATGATATATTATTTTAAGATTTTGAACCTTTTCAAAAATTTTAGGAAGATTTTTCACGTTTTTGGCGTATAACCTTTCTAAAGACGACGGAGGTTGGTAAATGTCAAATGAGAGCAATCAGTGGTAAAGTCACTAGAACAAAACGCCTTACACTAAATCAGATATAAAAGTAAGTTGCTAATGTACATACCCATTTTTATTTCACTATTTACCGAAGTAATCCCTTTTGCTAATTGAAGAAATAAAGTCCCGCTATCTCTGACGGATTTTTTAAAATTTCGTCCAGGCTATTTTTATGGCAGTGCAAGAGCAGCATATGATTCAGTCTGGATTGTGCCATTTTGGAGCGAATGTAAGTCTCTTAAGCGCCGAAAAGGAGCTTTCTACTGTGGCAGAAATCATTGGAATTACCAAATAAAGTCTTATACGGTTGTGAATGTCGGGAAGCATAGACTGGGCGAATTTAGTGTGTTTGATTATGCATACATCTTCTTTCACTGACCCAACTTGAATTTCTGAATGATCATCATTATAAGTCTTAAGAAGTCCTGGAAGAATTTGCAATTGAATCTTGAATTTTTCTGCATCAGTGTCTTCAGAATACAGTTGCAATATTGTATTTGAAATTTGTAAATCTCGTTGTGTGCCATTGAACACTGAAATTAAAAGTTTTTCAACATCTCCCAACATAGTTAGCGTCTCTTTACAAAATCTTCGATTTAGCTCATTTATCACGAGGTCGTAAGCTTCGTAAAAGAGTTGCTTGTAATAATCCTTGGCTGTTATAAATACATGGTTAGTTTCCTTTCCTGTGTGATCGAGGCGTTTTGGAATTTTTCTTTGTCGTGGAAGCGTGGGTTCCAGACTGCAATTTTTTTGCAGTTTCACATGTTTTTTCGTAAATTGCATCGAAATTGTCTCTTTTCTTCTGCAATGTTTCTTTGAGTAGTGTAATGATTTGATTTGTCTCGCTGGCCGTTATTGTGTTTTTCTGCAATTCTTTAGAACATTGTTCGGTTACTGAAAATATATCCAGTGAAAGTTGTAGTCCGAAATTAGAGGAAAATTGCTGCATAAGAGCTTGTAGACCATTTGCTCTACGTCCTGGCTCACATCTTTCTTCAGAAATGTGTGCTAGTACTTCATATAGAATTTCATATTTGTGAATTATCGACTGCAGAGCTTTATTTCTGACAGTCCACCTTGTGACACAGATAGGTTTTAAACTTGTAGTGTTAGTAATTTCCTCAAAAAAAAGCTGACCATTTCGGGGAGATTTTAATTAAATTATGGAGATCGGAAGCAATGTTTAAAGCATTTCTTATGGGGATACTTGCAGCAGTAACATCCTGCAGACACAATTTTAAACTATGAGCAACACAGTGTATAGAAACTGCAGCAGTAACATCCTGAAGACACAATTGTAAACTATGAGCAACCCAGTGTATAAAAACTGCAGCAGGAACTATACTTTTTTGCGCGAGAGACAACACCATTTATACGACCAGTCATGTTTGAAGCGCCGTCGTATGCTTGCCCCCTGCAATTTTTTATGTCCAGCCCACACCGGATAAGTAGGTCAAAAATCATAGATGTTAATGTTGCAGCTGTAGTGTGGGAACATCAATTCCGATTATATCTTCGTGTATTTCATATTCCGGACTTACCCATCTGATTGCAATGCAAAACTGTTCGTGATGAGAACAGTCAGTCGTTTCATTTGCTATCAAAGAGAACCATTTTGATTGCTGTACAGAACAAATAATTTTCCTAATAAGTCTGTTGTAAAGATGTTGCAATAATTCATTTACTATATCGTGCGATAAATATTTTTTATCATCTATCCACTTTAGTATTCCGGGATCACATTCACACCTAACTTTAACAACAGCTTTAAGTTACTTTCTTGCTCATCGTGGCCTCTTAGAGACCTTGTCTTGCCAAGTATCCTAAAGATGTGATAACTTTTAGAAATTCTTTCTGGCAATCTGCTCTTCACTGTGCCGGTCATTTTTCATAGAACATACGTTTACTGGTTGTTGGAAAGCATTCATATCCATTATGCACTCTAAATGAGATTTTGACTTCTCGTGGTTTCGAAAAGTTTCCATGGTTCTTTTCCAAGCTGTGAATGCCGTTGAAACAAATGCTAAATCATTTTTAGACTTTTTTGAAGAAGAATGAGAATCACCCCACTGACAGATATTGCAAAACGCAGCTTTTCTATCTGTGCAGAAAGACAACCATTTGAATTCTTTGAACCACGTTTTTTGAAATGATCTCGAATAATGTGAATCCTTTTTGACTGTTGATAGGTAATCAAATTCTAGCGGCTGACAGACCTTATTTCAGGTCGATTTTTCTTGCTTGGAACACAGTGAACACATGCATAATTGAAAATCGTAATCAGAGTTCGTACCTTCATTGAATATCGGAGGTTGGTTTCCCGTTCCCTGTCCGTCATCAGAAGTGGAAACACACTCAGCTACCACAATGTTGTTCCCTACAGTTCGAACTGGGATATGCTCGGAGTCAATTCGTGGAAAGACACTTTAAAATACACTGGCGTGCAAAAATTAAGGACTAGACGGTTTTTCGAATGTAACGTCGTGCAGAAGTGCTCCACATCGACTCAAATCATACCATAAGATCCCGAAGATGTAAGAATAGGGGACAAGTGAGCAAAACCGTACAAAGGATACAAAGGCACTTTATTGCAAAGGTAGCTTCAAGCACAACTGGACAGAGACGTCCATGTGACAAGCACCTGCCAAGAAAAATCCAGTCTTTAGTTGGGGATATGATAACCCCTGACTGCGTTGCAGGATTTACAACGTCTGTCCATGCTGAGGACGAGGTTGTCAAGGAGCTGTTGAGGCATCGCGGCCCATTCCTCCTGTAGCGCCAATCGCAGCTGCGGAATCGTTGATGGCGGCTGGTGACTTGCTGCCAAGCGTCTCCCGAGAAGGTCACACAGCTGTTCGATTGGATTTAGGTCCGGGGACCTTGCGGGCCAATCCATGCGTTAAATATCTTCACTCTCCAACAGCCCTGCGACAGCCACTGACGATGAGGTGTAGCGTAGTCGTCCATGAAGAGGAACTCAGGACCCACAGCACCTTTAAACAGTAGCACGTGAGGCAGGAGAATCTCGGTACAATAGCGGACGCCAGTGACTGAACCTCCTTGGAAGATGTGGAGGTCAGTACGGCTACCAAGCATGATACCACCCCAAACGAGAACTCCTCCACCTCCAAACCGGTCCCTTTCGATGATGTTGGAAGTGTGATTGCGTGTTCCCTGCCCTCCCCAGATGTGTTACGTCCAGAATCGCTCGTCAGATTAAATCGGCTCTTATCCGTAAAGAGAACTCGACCCCATTGCTGATGTGTCCAGTTCTTGTGTTCCTGGCACCACAGAAACCGCAGTCTCCGATGAGCAGGCGTTAATGGCACAATCCGTACTGGTCGTCGTGCAAATAGACCACCTTTGTGCAGCCTCCTGGTCACGGTAAAACGCGATAACGGACGTCCAGTTGTCTGTTGCATGTGCCTTGCGATTTCTCCCGCTGTCTGTCTCTTCTCGCATGTAAGACAATATACCGGTCGTCCGTCGCCGTGGTTGCTCGTGGACGACCACTGCTAAACTCTCGGACAGCTGTTCCTGTGGTTTGAAATGCTCTCCAAGCTCGTGAAACGATGCTGTGAGCGATCCCGAACGCCTCGGCCACAGTAGTCACACTTCGATCTTCTTCCAACTTCCCAATGACGCGACCTCGGGTAAAGTCATCCAGATGTCGTCTACTGGATTGCCTGTTGATCAGAGGCCAACGCCTTAGACCACTGCGCCGCCCCGGTGGCGCAGTGGTCTAAGGCGTTGGCCTCTGATCATTCGTCCGTAATGGGTCCGGGTTCGAATCCCAGTCAGGCATGGGTGTTGTGTTTGTCTTATGGCACTGGCTGTCTCCTTTCCCTGGAACCAGTGACCCTAAATTAGAGACGGGCGACTGCTTATAGCCCATTGAGTTTCTCACGGTGGTCGTTAAACCTCCAATCAAAAAAAAAATAGCTTTCACCGAATTGCTGAGCGTACACCGCCCGTGTGCTTTATACCCTTCCAACACACACACTCCCCTACGTCATGTTGCATATATGCGCATGCCCTACCGTACCGGACTCTAGTCTATCTCCTGAGTGGTCTTTCGGTCCGTTCTGCCTGCTCGTTCCGCTGTTATGCTAATTTCTCCTCTTTGTCCTGAATTTTTGCACACCAATGTACGAAATGATTTTCAGTCGTTTACTCGTTTTTATAAAACCTTATTTAATCCTGAGAACGCGTGGAAACCATACACAGCCCACGACTTTTTACTTTTTAGTAAAAGTCTACAATAAATTGACAATCGAGGAAACTCGAATGGTGCGTTACTTAAACAGGCAGTTCGGTCTCCACCAGACCCCTACTGCTTGTGAGATGTGTGGGTGGGGGATCAGAAAGGAAACAGAAGAGCACATTAACGCGGATGGATGCCGTTCTTGCGTTACGACGAGATGTGATAAGGCTCTCCCGCCTTTACCAGTATTACACTTTTAGGGTGAATTGCAGTATAGGAGTGCAACAAAACAATGCATGCTTTCACTGATTCATTCCTAATTAATTTGTAACCTGGACATTCATATTTCTCAGAAGTAAAATTCAGTAGCCATTTTGGTGAGCTGGGCAACGAACAGTCAAAGTGTTCTTTTTCTCACACGTCCCTTCAAATGAGGGGGTATTAGATTTATAGTTTCGTGGATGTGAGAAAAAGGGAACAGGACATAATTGCACTTCAGCCATCCCAGGCGAGGGGAAAACGCAAGCGGAAGATGTTGGAAGGGGACGCTTTAAGAGGGGTAATTGAAAGAAGGCATTTTAAGGTGTGACCGTACTATTTTGGAAGACGTTGGACTTCCAGGGCTCTGGCTATCACTTCCTACTCCTGACCGAGATCACAAGTTCAAAGTATTTCCTCTGCTATTCAGCCCCCTTATCTCCCCACTTTTGCTAACGAGAATTGCAGTTATCCTAGACAATAGGCTCCCAAAGTGATAAGGTTGTCACCATTTCATACAGGACTCACCCGACTCAGCCTCTCCCTCAAGGGGAATCTTGTGTAAACCCCCTCCCTCCCCGAAACAGAAAAAAAGCAATGCTAAGGATCTTTGTTGGGGATTAGGATCACCCGACGAGTTACCTAGAGGAACTTCTAAGGCACACCACAGCAATCGCACATATGCCAAGTGAAAAAGAAATGAAAATAAAAATTTTGGCTGAAATTATTGACCGGGCCAGGTCCCTGGCTGGCCGGGCGGTTCCGCTGCCACTGGACTCTTGCATACGAAATGTCTAGATTTACAAAACGCGGGAGGTGCCCTGCACATCTTAAAACAATTGCAAACCTACCCCCCCCCTCCCCAACTGCACTTCTCGTCTTTAGCCCATTAATCAGCGCATGATAAAGTGGCTGGAAAGCAATTACCTGCTGATGCTTCAGAAACATTTGATTCTTGCATACGAAACGCCTAGATTTACAAAACGCAGAAGTTTAAAGTTCTTCAAGCCATGGAGTGGCTGCAACACTCGTGGATTTAAGGGCCTTACACAGTGATTAAAAAAAATCCTTTCAGCAGGCTGAACTTGAAAAGATGACACAAGATTCTTTAGATACATAATCATATCTGATCACATCTCTGTCTGGAACACGAGGAAGGGATAGCTGTTGTTTTACCCCATTCTTTGTGTTATTAATGAAATTAATTCGTAAAGCTATCCCCACTTAAAATAACTTAGAAGGGTTATTGGTTGCCTAAACGCAGACTGCTTGAATAGTTCCAAGCATTTTGCTCGCTCTCTCCCACCCTCTCTCTCTCTCTCCTTAAAAAATTTTATAATCCAAATCTAAGACAATATAATTTCCTTTGTAATAACATTTTTCCCACTTTGGTGGTGCAGTGTACTCAATAAGCAAACTACAAATCCAGTCATTATAAACAGGTTTTCACCTAGTATGATGATGATTTGTTTATCAAAATTTGCATGGGTATGTATGATAATTTTTTAGATTTTAGCAAATTTGGGCAACACAAAA
This sequence comes from Macrothele yani, assembly GCA_039090855.1. Lineage (NCBI taxonomy): Eukaryota > Metazoa > Arthropoda > Arachnida > Araneae > Macrothelidae > Macrothele > Macrothele yani. The sequence continues at coordinate 87,435,669 of CM076990.1, forward strand.
AAGTGTGCCACCTCTTCTATAGAGAATCTCGGGGACAGATAGGATCATAGGGTATGTACAAGAGATCACCCAATAAATAAAGCCAAACTGGTAACTGCTTTGAATGTTAAATGGCGGAATTAAGCAGCAGTCACGAAAAACTGCAGATTATTCCACAAAGACGAGGCCACCATAAAGGCCAACGATTTCACCACACAATATTACATTGTTTTTAAATTGCAGATAATTTGTAAGCATGCAGGTGTATGGATATTAATGGTAGAAAAGTGCATGTGTGTATATATTAATATTTTAGGGTGAACCTTATTTTGAATATTTTTCTTTTTGAGTAACCCCCCCCCATTTTGTTCCTTTATAAACTAGTAATCTGATAATATTAACATGTGCTGGCATATTAAGCCTTAATTTTTGAAAATAAACTATTCAAAGCCTGTTTTATACAGTATAAAAATGTTCAAAGGGTCAGAAGTGTTCTGTACAGGGGCGGTTCGTCATTAGGGGCCAGAGGGGCCGGGCCCCACCTAAAAATTTCCATTTCTACAATTTTTTTTTTGCCCTGTTTCTTATTCTCTCTCTTAACTAAAGGGTGATAAACTTTTCCCTTCAAAAACCATTACCTAAGGGAAAAGTTTCTTTCAAAAACGAAAAACTATTCCCTTAGCAAGGAGATCGCGTTCAGAGTGTGAGATTATTGGATCCAGCTCCAACAGGCCCCAGTAACATTCACTACGCAAGCGAAGAGGAGACGATTTCCTCCCCGTCTCATTCAGTATGATGACCTACATACAACACTGCCTTAACCGCGTGTGCAAAAAAAAGCTGTCTGGCCCCGCGCTAATTTGATTGGCCGGGAGAGTATCTATTTCCTTAACGCCGTGGGTTGACAGAGAAGCTTACCCCGACCAAGCTCAACGGTGGCGGGAAGGTTTTAAATGTCGTAGCAAAGTTCAGTTAGTTGTTTTTTCTGTGTGTGTGTCTTTCTCGGTGATGTATTGTTCCTTTGTGTCGTGACTTTTTTGCTTGTCGAGTACAATGAAGGGAGTGGATATTTTGTTAAAATCTCCGTTCTTTGCTTTAAATCTGGAAGAAGAGCTTCACTTTAATAAACTCGGTGCTTATCAGCCCAAGAATTGGAGTTTCCAAGAGTATGAAGTTTACAAAGCGCTTTGCAGAACTAATTTCAGTTTTAACTAAGATGATTTTCTATGTTAAAAATAAATAAATAAATGAGAAAACCTGTAAGTATAATTTGCACATGAGTACATATGTTTTTAGGTTTCACAAGTTCTTTAAAAAAAAGGTTAAACCTTTCAAATACTGCAAATGGTAGTATAGTACTCATTCCATATGGGACGAAATTCATGAAACATTCCCTCATTGCATATATTTGGGGTTATTATTTTTTCACTACATTTTTTTATCCTGTGAATCCTGTGATTATTTCTCAGTTGAGAAATCTGAAGAAACACAACTAACAAATTAACGCTCATATGTTTTAAGGTAAAATTTTTATTTAAGGAGTTTTAACATTTTTTTGTTACTAGTTATGCATTCAATTCTGAGGAAATTTTTTTCGTGTGCAATGCAATAGTTGACACATTCCTGCCTTATTTGGGCATTATTGAGTCAAGGGGTAAACAGAGGCAGAGTAAAAGAATGGGGGGGGGAGGTCTGAATAGTTGGCTTAATAATGACAGCTTTTTTTATTTCATTGTTTGACTTCGGCTACTGGCTCCACCTGTTTCAGTTGCCACGAGCCGCCACTGATTGTGTACATGGTTTTCAAATCACAGGATTTTTTTGTCTCTAAGGTTACTGCAGTTGAAGGAACACACTAGCGGATTAGATAGCAAGCCAGATGACACATCACATGATACAGAATTAACTTTTCCATTCTGAAATGCACGATTCAATGAAAGCCATCTTGTTTCTAAGTGGGTTGGGGATTAAAGAAGTGAACTTTTCCACCGTATCTAAACGTTCGAGATGCGTTAGTCTTGTGTGACTCACCACGACATCAACAGCTCTTTAAAATAGTTTTCCTGTCATTATCTGGTTGTTGTAGGAGTCGTTATGTTCGAGTTCGTTATGAATTTTTCTCTTTTGTATTCAATCGTGATATACAGATTAGATTTCTTTTCATTTGTACATCTGTGACACATTTTATATTGTGTGTGAAGAAGTAAAATTGTGCTACATAATTTTCTTGTCTGTCCACTAAAGAATTTCAAAGATATATTTTAAGAGAACGGTTTTATAAAATGCAAATGGTGAAATAAAATTTGCAAGACAGCATTTTCCTTGTTGAATGCATATTTTTCTTTCCAAAAAGTCATGGATACCTGTCAGAGATCATAGCAACTTTTTTTGGAAACAGCTGGAAAAATTATATTTGGAGTTACAAAACCTTGAAAAGTGAAGTAAGGGAGATTAAACTAAGCAAAAAATGCAAACATGAATTTGAATAATGTATTGATCATTTGTTGAAAAATCAACGAGGCTAAAAAAGTTGTTGTTACAAAAGAGAACAAAAAGGTCGCCCCTGGTGAATGCTTGAATGAAGTTAGCTTTTGCTGTAAAGAGAAAGTACTCGAAAAGAGAACTTAGCTTAAAGGAAAGGGAAGCACCATTCACAAATGCTTGTAGGCGGTTCAGTGTCTGTTGTAGTTTGGAAAACTGAAAGTAATGATTCAAAAAGTACTGTAATGGAAACAAAAGTTCTGATGTTCGAGGGCCATCAGGAATCGAGAGAGCAAGAACGGGAAAGCAGTGCAAGATGAGTGACAGCAATGTTCACTTGCTGGCATCCTGTATGGATGCAGCTTTCCTTAATCCCCACAAAACTTTTTAAAAAGTTTTGTTTTAGAATTGAATTTTATAATAGTTCACTGAAACTTAAAACTGCTGCCAGATTTAATAGGTAAATTAAAACCTATCACCTTTCTGTGATTATTACGCAGAATGTTGAACAACTTCTTGGGGCTCCTGAAATTTCAGCAGAAAAGGTATGTAAGGTATCATCTGCTGAAAGAATGGTCACTACTATAGTGGTTCCAATCCTTTTGTTCCTGATGCTATTGGTACTGCTACCGGTCATTTAAATGGTGTTAGTGTTCTGTTAAAACAAAGTACAGTCCCAGGTATTTTATTTCCAAGGAAGAGAAGTTTCCATCACGTGGGCCGGACGTGCTGCTCAAGAGGTTTCAGACAGTTTTTTCATGGATAATGGATTCAGATGATGGAATATTAAAAGATGTGAAAGAGAGAGTGGAAATCTCATTCTCAGAAGTCAATCTGATTATAAAGTACAATGTAAAAATATGGTTTTCCTCGGCAAGTACATTTCAAATCCCCATTAAATGCTATTGCAGATCATTGATGGTATTTAAATGAAAAGTGAGAGGCATTTTCATTATTGACAATTCGTTGGACAATGAACAAAATCGGCAAATGTGTGGAAAAAATCAAGATGAAGTATGAATACACACTCCAGCAAATTACTGTCGTATAATTGCAAAAAAATATTTTCATTATTAGGAGTGTTTGTTGAATGTCTGCTGTTTAACCCAGTTTACTGGTAGGACCATCAGGATTACATATCAGGCAGTGGCGGCTGGTGACTACGTGCTGCAGCACGCTAAAAACATTTGGATTGATATTCGTATTTTTATTGTAGCTAAAAGTGCATGCATATGATTTGCTGCCAGCACAAAATCAGATTTTTAGACTGGCCGTAATCAAGGATCCTGTTCGCTATTCGGTCTGTGTGTTGTTCAGCACGGGCAAAACAGCGTGGTTCTGCTGCCGCCTTTTTGATTTCTTGCAGAGCGGCTGCAATTAATTCAGTAGATTCTTTGTTGAAACGATCATTTTTTTCAAGAACCTGAGCGGAAAATGGAAGTAAAATCCTTAGGATTCGTGATTTCTGTGGAAGGCCTAAAAAACAAGCTTGATCCAAGTGCAATTTTTTAAACTTTTTTGCATTTCATAAACTCTGTAATATAATACGTCGAGTAATTTAGTTAATTTATGTATTGGCAATCTCAGCGGTCCGCTCTCCCTCTAGCGGCGAAAGGAAGAATTACCGTAGTACGGGTAACGTTTTCGGCTCAATGCTTGGCTGTTGGTAGATCGCTCATAACGTTCAGTTGTCGTAGTTTGGTGTATTTTTGCATTCATTCTGGAATTAGAGAGTTGTATAATGGAGAATTCCGTGAAGAAGAACAAATCATATTGTTGTGTCCCGCAATGTCGTTCCCAAGGTTTCAGCTATGTTTTTCACAAGTTAGTATAAACGTTTGTGCCTTGCGTTTGAAATCCTTCCAGTGAAATGCTACTAACCTAGTAACGTCTTTGAATGAATAATAAACAAGGCAGCATGTTTTTATTGCATAGTAGTAATTAAAAAATCCGCATTTCTACATAATCTTGAAAACAAATAATTGCTGTTATCCGTATAAATTTAAACTTCATTATGGAACAAGATTTGCAATGTTCTGTCAACAGTCATCGGTTCAAAAACGCAGAACCCAATGATGATCAACAATTACCAATTCACAAACACTTTTAGGAACAGAATGTTCAAAAATTACAAATGTTATTGTTGACAGTATTGAAAATGGGTCCTGGGAAACGTCAAGTGAAACGAAATGTCAGCTTTTAATAGTAATCCGGATTGGAACACCACTGTCGGTATTACTATATCACTTGCCTGAAAATGTAAAAATAAAAATTACCTGTTACAGTAAAGCATTACTGCTACACTGTGCTTATACGTTCCACTTCTGCCCGCTTTACAAGAGCACTCAAATGACTTTATAGAAATTTCACTGTTACTTGTATTTAAAACACCGTTGATGGAGTGAGGCGACGACGTTATTGCCGTGGACTGAATGCAGTGCGAAACTATGAGAATTCCTCTTCCATCTTCCTTCTTAATTCCACAAGAAATTATATGGTCTACATTAACAATCACTTCCCCTTCTTTAATGCATCTTGAATTTTTGGAAGCGTCCACAAATTTCATTATTTCAAGGATTGAAAGCGACAAACCAGCCATTCTAACATTCGACTTTATGGAAACACGTGCCAAAGAATATGAACGCTTCGCGCACGTGCTACGTTACCCGTACTAGAGAAGTTTGTTTACGTTTGCGCAGCGCCCCCTATAGTTCGTTTTGGTTTCCAATAATTAATTCATATTTAAGCTCTTCAGAAGCTCATTGAAAATCACAATAAGATATTTCCTATTAAAAATACGGAAATAAATAAAAACGTATTTTTTTAATTATCCACAGCTCAATAGTTTTCTAGGAAAGTGAAATCGTCGCAGATTAATAAATCCGTATGTTCTGCGAAATATTAGGGTTAATATTTTATCGAATTTCGTTAAAAATTAAACCATTAACACTAAAACTGCCATTAATATAATTACTGACGCTAAAAAGGTGAAAATGATTAACAATTCATATAAATTTGCATGTAATTACAAAAAACATCTGGAGTGCCCTTTAAGTTTTCTTTCTTATTCTTTTTTACGGCTGATGGTGAGACTAAAGCAAGTTTAATTCCAATTCCAAGGTCTTTGCTGGAAGGGGAGTAAGTCGTAGCATGAACATTCACAGCGGCACGACCACCATTGATATGAGGGCATCAAATCAGATATTTCAGACGGTAAATGGCAAGGCGGGAGGAGAAAAGCTCATGGAAGAATTTAATGATAACGAAATCTGAGGAACCGAGACTACTTTTATTACAGGTGGCTGCATACTGTATATTGATATAACGGACCTTATTCATGTGACGTCAGACTTGGATTTCTGCTATCAACATGGCTGCTGATTCAATTTTCTCTGTATTAGATCACCCCTTACTGTTGACCGACTTTTAAAATTTTAACGTCTTTCAGCATGCCAACGAATTAGTAGAACTACGGGGCGAAAGAGAAATCTATTTCTTAAAAGAACAAATCAAAGTTGCAAAAACACCAAGACAATTTTGTGTTCGAAGTTTATTTTAAGGAAATGCAGGACAACATCGCCGTTAGTCATGGGGTAAGATATCAGATATAATATTTTCGTGCTGAAAATTATCTAAGTTAAAAAACAATGCCATCTCATGCACGATTTAAAATTTAATGTTAAAAACATATATACAAGTTAAAATACACTGGTGTGCAAAAATTAAGGACGAAGAGGAGAAATTAGCATAACAGCGGAACGAGCAGACAGAACGGGTCGAAAGACCACTCAGGAGATAGACTAGGGTCCTGTACGGTAGGGCATGCGCATATATATACAGCATGACGTATGGGGGAGTGTCAGAAGTGTATAAAGCACACTGGCGGTGTACGCTCAGCAATTCGGTGAAAGCTATTACACGGTGTACATCGGTTTGAACGACGTCGAGTTGCTGCCACCGTGTGATATGGCCAACAGGCAATCCAGTAGACAACATCTGGATGACTTTACTCAAGGTCGCGTCATTGGGAAGTTGAAAGAAAGTCTAAGTGTGACTAGTGTAGCCGAGGAGTTCGAGATCGCTCACAGCGTCGTTTCACGAGCTTGAAGAGCGTTTCAAATGACAGGAACAGCAGTCCGAGAGTTTAGCAGTGGTCTTCCAAGAGCAACCACGGCAGCGGACGACCGGTATATTGTCCTACAGGCGAGAAGAGACAGACGGCAGACAGCGGGAGAAATCGCAAGGCACATGCAACAGACAACTGGACGTCCGTTATCGCGTTTTACCGTGGCCAAGAGGCTGCACAAAGGTGGTCTATTTGCACGACGACCAGTACGGTGTGTGCCATTAATGCTTGCTCATCGGAGACGGCGGTTTCTGTGGTGCCAGGAACACAAGAACTGGACACATCAGCAATGGGGTCGAGTTCTCTTTACGGATGAGAGCCGATTTAGTCTAACGAGCGATTCTGGACGTAACACATCTGGAGAGAGCAGGAAGCAAGCAATCACACCTCCAACATCATCGAAAGGGACCTGTTTGGAGGTGGCGGGGTTCTGGTTTGGGGGTTATCATGCTTGGTAGCCGCACTGACCTCCACATCTTCCAAGGAGGTTCAGTCACTGGTGTCCGCTGTTCTACCGAGGTTCCCCTGCCTCTCGTGTGTCTGTTTAGAGGTGCTGTGGGTACTGAGTTCCTCTTCATGGACGACAACGCTACACCTCATCGTACAGTGGCTGTCGCAAAGCTGTTGGAGAGTGAAGATATTCAACGCATGGATTGTCTCGCAAGGTCCCCGGACCTAAATCCAATCGAACACGTGTGGGACTTTCTCGGGAGACGCTTGGCAGCAAGTCACCAGTCGCCATCACCGATTCCTCAGCTGCGATTGGCGCTACAAGAGGAATGGGCCGCGATGCCTCAACAGCTCCTTGACAACCTCGTCCTCAGCATGGACAGACGTTGTAAATCCTGCAACGCAGTCAGGGGTGATCATATCCCTTACTAAAGACTGGATTTTTCTTGGCAGGTGCTTGTCACATGGACGTTTCTGTCCAGTTGTGCTCGAAGCTACCTTTTCAATAAAGTGTCTTTGTGTCCTTTGGATTCCTTGTTTGGACGGTGTTGCTCACTTGTCCCATATTCTTACATCTGTGGGATCTAGTGGTAGGATTTCAGTAGATGTGGAGCACTTTTGCACGACGTTACATTCGAAAAACCGTCTCGTCCTTAATTTTTGCACGCCAGTGTATATACACATTAGACCTTTCGAGTTTACAATAAACTCATCCTCAGATGTAACAGAATGCCAAACACAAGCGACAAGGTGCTAGTTATACTGTATCTGCACATGGTTGTCGTGTCAGAAGTGATGTATGTTCAATGAAGTTTTAACGCATGTGCGAAAATAATCGATCAAACTCGATTTCTGGAGACTCAGGGTGTTTATCCCGGTCCATTAACTGTTTCCAAGGGAGAAGTATAGTACAAGGAAAATCATCATTGCAGCATAAATGACTGTATTTACAAATCAGTAAACTTTCGGTGAAAAGGATAGAAGAACGATGTCTAGGGGTATTCAGTGTAATTGCTGCCTCTCAAATAGGAGTTTGCGTACCTGTTAAATAGGGCCTGGAGAGAGCTGTAGAAGTTGAAGAGATTTTAATGTTATATTTGTGTTCCGAAACTCTACATTTCAAGGAACGAGAGATCGAACCCACATACATCATGTTCTGCCCTTTTTTCAGCGAAGCCTTCAGTAGTATGGCATAAATGCCATGTTGATTGTCCGGTTCAACTCTGTCTCTGTCACTTTTTATAATTATTGAGATGTTATTAGTCTTGATCACGAATCCGATGTTATATTTTTCACAAATACCATTCAAGTGGTTGGTAACTCCAAGTATTAGTCACTGGCCAACTTCTTAATATTTGTCAACTCCAATTTGCGTAGGGCAATGTCCGATGAATGCGATATTGCTCGTCGCAGCAAAACATGTAAGGAAGATAACTTTTGACAAAGCGGATGAAAAGAGTTATAAGGGATCCAAGTTGTATTAGAACCTGGTTTTCTGTAGACGGAATAAGAAATACAGTTAGTAACAGAGTCTCGACGCAAAAAGACGTCCAAATATGGGAGAGAGAAATTTTCTTCCAACTCAAGTGTAAACTTAATAGAGGGGAATTTAAAGCACATTAACGTGGCAAAGATACTGAGATCATCCAGAGTTGAGGGCCAAACTATTAAAACATCATCTACGTATCGTAAATACAGTAAGGGTTTAATTGGTGCCAAAGGAATCATAACTTCTTCTAAATGTTGAAGTAAAATCTCCGGAAGAATGGCGGATAATGAAGACCCCATCGGCGCTCCCTCTATTTGGCGGAAGTAGGTACCGTTGAAACGGAAATAAGTCCGATTAAAGACTAAACGAAGAGCAGAAAGAATGGCTTGGATGCTATCGGGAGAATAAGTTCCCAAAGTTTGGAAGAAATAAGATCATGAACGACTGAAACAGGAATATTGGGAAATAAGGAAATCACGTCAAGGAAGGCCATGAAAAATGGGGAATTGGGAGAGTGTAAAGATTTTATACGAGATAAAGCCACAACAGAACTGGAAATGGAATAAGCGTTTTTCCAACTCTCGAGAAGATACAAGGCTCAGATTATTCAAACTTATGCACCCACCACAAGTCACCCTGAAGAAGAAATTGAAGAATTTTATGAGGAAATTCGTGATCTAAATAATAAAGGTAAGCAGCACTTGAAGATAATTATGGGAGATTTCAATGCAAAAATAGGGCAACGGCAACAGAATGAAACTTCAGTAGGTAAATTCGGTCACGGCAACAGAAACCAGCGTGGAAATACTTTCGTTGAGTTTGCAGAGGCAGAAGGGTTTTTCATCATGAACTCCTTTTTCAAAAAAGCCGCACAGGAAATGGATATGGAGACATCCAAATGGAACAACAAGTGAAATTGATTTTATTATGTGTAACAAAAAATTCGTCATAGAAGACTGCGGTGTGCTAAACAAGTTCAACACAGGTAGTGACCATAGATTGGTGAGATGTAAGATGCACCTCAACACTAAACTTGAACGTGGCAAGCTCATAAGACAAATAAAATGTATTGACATAACCAACCTTAAAAAGCACCATAATACCTTCAAGTTGGAACTGAAGAACAGATTCCTGCTTTAGAAGGCCTAACATCGGAAGAAGTGGATATTTCTGAAATTAACAGAAAAGTAACCAAAGCTCTTATGGAAACAGCAACAAAATTAATTAGGTCTAAGAACAAGTTGCATGTGAACAAATTATCAGGAAAAAACAAAATGTTGATGCAAAAAAAAAAAGGTCAGATGAGGACAACTAAAGAAGATATGACTTCCAAAGTGGAATATATAGGGCTATGCAAGACAGTACGAAAAAGTATCACTGATGAAGTAAGGAAATTCAACTGTGAACCAGTGAGGAAAGCAATTGAAAACAACCAAAGCCTAAAGATAGGAAAGGGACATCTCAGTAAAGGAAGAAAACAGATTATGGCCCTGAGAAAAGAAGATAGTTCTGTAACAAGAAATAAAGGCGAAATTTTGACAAGAGTGAAAGATTTCAACTCCAAATTATATGAAAGGGATGATACATGTACTCCAGACATCATGAAAGATACCAGTACCAGAGTTCTTCCAGTCCTCCCAGCAGAAGTTGCACATGCAATCAAGAACATGAAGCGGGGAAAGGCTCCAGGAGAAAATGGAATTATTGTAGACATCGTACAAGAAGCAAGTGGAGAAATCGAAACAGTACTCGCCCAAATTTTCACTTGATGCCTTAATGAAAGGAAGATTCCTGAGGATTGGAACAACGCTACAATGATCCTGCTACATAAAAAGGTGACATTGAGGATCTCGGGAACTACAGACCTATCAGCCTCCTATCAGTAGTTTATAAAATCTTCACTAAAGTTCTTTCACACCGTTTGAAGGTAACACTGGACATGACTCAACCAAGAGAACAAGCTGGATTCAGGAGTGGCTACAGCGCAATAGATCATATACACGTATTAAGAGAACTAATGAGGGTGTTGCAGACACGTGACTCTTAGCATGGCAACGAGCCGTAGTAACGTAAGTGAAGGACAGCCAGCCCCGTTGAAATGATGGCGTCTTACTTTTAAACTTTAACTTCCGAGTACAAAATTCGGTATTTGGAAAAATTTATAGAGATTGAAGGGAAAGACCCTTATGTGCTGAGTGCAAGTATCTTCGAAGGTGATGCGAAAAGTTTTCTGAAAGTGCAAATAATAAATATTTTCGATTACTTCGTCTTTGGTCGAAGTGCCTGTACCGCAGAACAGTTCGAGGCATGTAAAAGTTTCGAAGCGTATAGCAATTTCTCGTCGTCGGTATTCTTTTACAGGGTAATTTAGTACGATCACAAATTCGTTAGTAATCAGTAATTCATGGAGAAAATGGGTACGCTGCCTTAATAAGTAAGGTTTTCTTCCCTCCCAGGTGCGAAGACCTGAGTAAAGAAAGATAGGTTTTCTTTCTTTCCGGGAATCGCTGGTTTTGGATAAAACTCACCCTTGAAAGGTTCTATGCCTCTTTGAAAGTTTAACTCTTCAACAAAAAGTGTCTTTCTAAGCTCTGGGAAGCGATTTCCAAGCCTGAGAAAAATAAGCAAATTTTTTTTATTTATTTTTTTTTGGTAAAATTGTGGTGAAACGAAATAATTTTGCTGGGATTTGTGCCCTATAATCTATTTATCCGTAAATAAATTTAGCAGCATAACACCGGCCTGTAAACAGATCTAGGCACCAAAAAGGATTTTATTTGGATAATAATTTTAGCCATGATTTTCGTTTTTCCGCAAAAGTGTGCTTCAGCTCCAGGCAAAAATCCGGGTATACTAAAAATAAAATCAACGGTAGTTTGGGGAGGAAATATCATATAGAACAAAGTAGTAAACTAAAAAACCCCAACACCAACAGCCAAATAACCTTAAAAGTGAAAAGCCGAAAACCGCAAAAAAAAAAAAATAGTCCAGGAGAACGGTGTACTCGAGATCTAAAAAATACAGAAAAGCCAAAGATTTGATTCTGACGAAAAGTCAGGCTTGCTAAAAAATTAACTTTTAGCCCTATAAAAAGTTTCTACACCTCCTAGATCAACCAGGAACCTTCTGAAAAGAAGTCCCTGGAGAAAAATATAAAAACAACAACACATGCACAGAAGTGTCGATTGGGGACCGAAGCGTTTATTTAAGAAATATTTTGACTAAGAGACAAACTCTAAAAGGTATTCTATGACAAAATAGTAGCAATAAAACCTACGCCGAAAACAGCACCTTTTATAATTCAACTTAAAAACTTTGAATCAACGAAAGAAATGCCTGAATCACTTCAATAGCGTTCGAACACGTAAAAGATAGATTCTGTGCTTTACCAGAAATCACTGATTTCTGGATAAAACTAACATTTAAAAGGTTCTCTGCCATTGAAGAGTCTAACTCTTCAATAAAAAGTGTTTTCTGAACTCTAAGAAGCGATCTCCCTTCGTTTGGCATATAAGCAAATTTTTTCGTTTTTCGGCACTGTCTAGGCATTTTGGCTTCAAATTTTTATAAATAAATACCGACCCCGCTAACGCGATCGCATTTTACACTTTACAGACGAACTGCAGGACAGCCAGGTATGCTTGTCCTTCAGGAACTCGCAGGGACTGTTACCACACTTCACTGAAACTTCTCGATGACGTCACGTGCTTCATCCTCATAGACTCACAAAGAGCAGTAATTGAGATAGCAGCGGCATCTGTAACCGCAAGGAGTTGATGAGAAATGCATAGCTATTGAAAAGATACATACAGTGTTTGGATCAGCGCATAATATAACGTATAAATAGAGCAGATGGAATATTCGGGTGCGAGTGCGAACCAACAAATTTCTAGATCAAAATTTAATTAACAAGTTCTCAATTTCGATGAAAATCAGCTATGAAATAGAAAATACGCCTCTACATACAACTAACACTTGATACGTGAAGTTGCAGCAATGCGAATTAAATATACCGCATTATCGTTCTTCATATTACCCTTAAACACCCGATTTTGTTTCTCAAATTGTTTTATTGAAAAATATTTTTACCACATGAGCTAATGAAAAATGAATATCGCATAAAATAAAAAAGGGGTTTTTTTTTTTTTTTTGAGGTTTAACGACCACCGTGAGCAACTCAATGGGCTATAAGCAGTCGCCCGTCCCTAATTTAGGGTCACTGATTCCAGGGAAGGGAGAGAGCCAGTGCCGTAAGACAAACAAAACATCCATGCATGACCGGGATTCGAACCCGGACCCCTTACGGACGAATGATCAGAGGCCAGCGCCTTAGACCACTGCGCCACCGGGGCGGCAAAAAAAGGGGTCTACAGATATGTTTATAAAACTATCACGGCTTTTCCTCAGACGTTCAGAGCTCCTTATATCTATTATTAATTGCATTGCCGTATTCAGACTCAATAAACTAATTTCAAAAGCTACTCCTACATATGATTTGAAAGAATAACACAGCACTGTATCTCATCTAATTTTCTAACCAAGCACTTCTATGCCTCAGTAAACACTGTATGTTCTTATGAAGTAAATGAACAATTAATACATCACTCCCTCTAACTGATACATGCATACAAAAATCCTTTTCTTACCTTAATTTTTTATTTGACTACAGACCTGTGTGAACTGTTATTTATTTATTTTTTATTTTTTTTTGCTAAGAATTGATGAATATATAAACACTTTTTCAAATTATCTTGTAAAAGATCACAAAGGAGAACATAGCAAAGGATAGGCACTGAAATAGTGGTAAACAAGTTTTGTTTTTCTTCCTGCAATTATGATTTAGTCAAATGCTATTAATATGAAGCGAATGTCAACAAACAGTTCAGTGCAGTAGGATCGACATAGGAGAAAGGAAGGTTTTTTCTCTTGTAAATGTAGTTTAACAATAAGGTAAAAAAAATTTCTTTCCAGCTGAGTGATTGACAATAACCATTATCATAAACAACATCTTCACTGATGCAGAAACACGTCCTCTTGGTATCCCTTTTATGATATTTTCTGTTTTATTCTTTCAATTGTAAAATGCCCTTATTTAAAAATATTCCAGCATTGTCACTTTCAGTAAATTTGTGTAATAGCTTAAATACTCATCATAATGTTGTTTGAAATTTAGAAACACGTTTTTGTGTGGAAGTTCATTTACTGCTTCAAGGAGTTTTGTTTTTACATTTTGCGCTTGTGGCGTACAGTGCCTATGGTATTTATTAAAAATCTTTTCCACTGTCTTGATGATCACATAAACACTGCTTGATGGGATGGTTAAAAATATCTCACTCTCATTAAAAAAATTGCTGTAGCATTTTTGTAAAATCAGTTTCACGGCACATTGCAGAGGATGGTGTGTAATTTGAAACAGACTGCATCTACAGTCACTGTAAGCACTGTTTTTTTATCTGAATGAAAATAACTAAACATTGCTAATGATATAATCAAATATAACAAAGCAGCTTTCTGCTATATAAACTCAACAGTTCTCTTGGTATATCTAATATTTAGCAATACCATAATTGTTATTGCCATAAAAATCTTTCTGAAGGGAATTAACCTACTTTTCAAGAAATTCTTGCAGATCAGGTTAAAAATATTTTTTATGTGCATGTTCCAAGAAGCTTCATGTTTCTTTCTAGCAGGAGTGATGCAAAGGAAGTTAGGAAAATCATTTATTACAGTGGAAGTCTTCTGAATAAATGAAGAATGTAAGTTTAAGAACCTGGAATATTTGCTGAAATAATATTCATGTTCTTAAACTTACAATCTTCATGTAGGGGAAGTCACTAAAGAATGAAATTCTAAGGAAGTGAAAAAAGCAGCTGATTCACCACCACACATTATTGTAAATGCAAGTAAAGATTGCTGGGCGGGTGAAATATGCTTCCAAAAATTCAGAGATACCGGAATTAAAAGACATTTTCCACTGTAAACAAATGAAAAATATGTATTTCCAGTGTGATGTGTGTATGTGATGTGTGTAAGTAATTCACACAAAAAAAGAAATCTTTTAAGTCATGTAAAGCTCAACACTGATGAAGAATCATAATAGTGTGATATTAGTCACGAAATATTCACCCAAATTCTAATGTCTCAAGAGATATATTCCTTCATACTAGGAAAAGCATTATCTATGCAATTACAGCCAAAGCATTATGAACAACAATAAGCAAAACATTTAACTTATTGTGAAATTATATCCGTTCTTCATGTGTGCCGCATTCGCCTTACTCTTACATCCATATCTAACACAGTACCTGATCATATTTATTATTTATAACAACTATTTAAAGCACGATATGCAACATGCATACAACCGGCGTATACTCATGAACAGCTTTCCGTCCTCGCTAATGGCGGATCATCCGGTTTTCAAACACTGACGGAAGTAGTTAGGTATTTGCCAATCTATTCTCCTCCAAGGTCTTTGGAGAGACTCCTGCGAAGGTCCCAGAATGCAGTGTGCGTTGTTGACTGTTGTTCGCTATCATGTGCTGTGCTGTGTTATTATTATTTTTTTATTGATGGTTTAACGACCACCGTGGAACTATGGTACGGATAACATTCTTAGCTGTTGTGAGATCGTTGGTTAGGTTCGGTTGGCTTGTTTTGGGGTATTTTGCATACATTCTGGAATTAGAGAGTAGTGTATGGAGAATTCCGTGAAGAATAATAATTCGTATTGTTACGTCCCGCGGTGTCGTTCCCAAGGTTCCAGCTATGTTTTTCACAAGTTAATATAAACCTTTGCATTTGAAATCCTTCCAATGAAATGCTACTAACTTAGTAACGTATTTGAATGAATAATAAACAAGACAACAAGGTTTTATTGCATAGTGATAATTTATAGTTCCGTATTTCTACATGCTCTTGAAAACAAGTAATTGCTGTTATCCATATAAATTTAAACTCCATTAAGGAACAGGATTTGCAATGTTCTGTCAACTGTCACTTTGACTTTACAGATCCAATTGTTTTGTCTAATTTACAAACGGAAAAAACAAAAACTCTAATCTGCCAGTATACCTACAAGTGGTGTGGCGGGTGAAGGGGGCACCAAATTTTCCCAGGGTCCCACTAATTATTGCTACACCCCTGTCGGTATTACTATATCACTTATTTGAAAATGTAAAAATAAAAATTACCTGTTACAGTACAGCATTACTGCTACACAGTGCTTGCATGTTCCACTTCTGCCTGCTTTACAAGAGCACTCAAAATCCTTTACATAAATTTCCTAAATATTTCTGTCAAAAACCCGTTGATCGAATGAGGCGGCGACCTTATTGCGGTGGATTGAATGCAGGGCGAAACTATGTGGATTTCTTTTCTATCTTCCTTCTTAATTCCACATGAAATTACATGACCTGCATTAAGAATCACTTACCCTTTCTTTGATGCATCGTGAATTTTTTGTAGCATCCACAAATTTCATTATCTCAAGCATTGAGAGTGTTAAACCTGCCATTCCTACATACGACTTTACGGAAACACGTGCGACGTTATCCGTACTAAAAGAAGTTCGCTTACGTTTGCGCAGGGCCCCCTATAGTTAATTTATGTTGCCAATAAGAAGTCGCCCGTCCCTAATTTAGGGTCACTGATTCCAGGGAAAGGAGAGAGCCTGTGCCGTAAGACAAAGACAACAACCATGCCTCACCGAGATTCCAACCCGGACTTATCTCGGACGAATAATCAGAAGCCATCGCTTAGACCACTGCGGGACCGGGGCGCGTATTTTACAAGTGAAACTGTACGAAATTGCGATTCGAGCCATTTCCGCGGCGCGATTGGGTCAGAGCTACTTTGGAGATTGCGAGTGGGCGGGGCCTATGAGGAGAGTCATGTGACAGGAACACTGTCATTTTTTATCTGGGGAAGTTCTGCTTGCTAAGAAATTCATTGTGAGGTTATGTAACGTATACTCTATATTCACTTTCCTTTTGATTTTACTATCTCTGGTTATTTTATTTTTCTATGTAAATTATCTTCTTACTGAACGAGATGTTTATTTCACCCGCTGAAGAGATCTGGCAATGAGTGTAAGTCATGACGTGGTGGTAGCCAGTATAAATAGGCGCGTTCAACGATACCCGAGGAGAGCGTGTGGTGTTATACGGAGAGAGCGTTTGTTGTTATACGGAGAGCGTTTATTGTTGTACGGAGAGTGTTGGTTTATGTGAAGGAGAGCGTTTGTTTATGAGTATAGAGCTCCGTTCATGTGCAAGGAGCTACGTGTTATTTGAGTAGCTGTGTGTGATGATACCAGTAGAAGGTCATAATAAAAGGTTTATGTAAGTACGTCTTTCTCAGTTCATAGTACTGTCAGACCTCTGTCTGGCTGTTAGGTTTATTTCAATTAATATTACTAGTAACAACCAGCATAAGACTTTATTCATCTTAATTACTGCTACAACATTACTACCAGTTATAAGTTTGTTCATTACTATTACTACACTACTAGCAGGTGACTTTATTCATGATATTAATTAACTAGTAACAACAACCATTTGAATTCACTATTTGAAGCTTAGTACAGGCAGATAATTCAGTAGCAAAAGAGGTTATTCATTATAATTAGCTTAGCTGGAAAAAGAGGTTATTCATTATAATTGGCGCCCGAACTTTTCTCGAACACGAGATCTTGACAATTATTACCCATGTCTTCACTACCTGAGACAACTTCAATTTTCCACCCTAAGGCAAGTCTCGAGGGTGCTGGTGTTTTTTTTGACAATGTGCAAGAAGCCTGTGGGTCTAACTTTGATATGAATGATCTACACGTACCCAGGCATTCTTCACACTTTCGTAATGCACCAGCTTCCTATTACTCTGAGTAGCGGGTCGTACCTGAAGGAGTTCAATCCTCTCAGCGAAGCAGAATGCTTACCCATTTCGTGCCGCATGCAGGAACAATTCATTTTAATGGTTTGGAGGGATCCTTAAAGTTCCTCGAAGATCTGGAAGATCATTTTGATCTATATAATATTCCTGAAGACTACAAAGTCCAAATCGCAGGCACTTGCTTGAAGGATACCGCTAAGACCTGGTATCGGCAGTGGAGAGTGTCGAACCCGGATTCTCATTATGAGAATTTCCGAGCAGAATTTTTGGAGGTCTTTCCTTTCGGCCTCAGTCGAGCTAGCCTTGCACAACAGCTTTTTTCTCGTCAGCAAGGACCCAACGATAGCCCTGTTGCATTTGCGTTGGAAACAACACGCTTATATAACCTATGGGATCCACATGCCAGTCATGTTGACATGTTGGATACCCTCTTGCAGCAGCTCGACCCATTTTTACAAGATTTTCTTGAGGTTCGACACCCTGCCACAATTCATGAATGCCTTCGCCTCATACGCACGTATGAAGAGCGACATGGCAAACATGGTTCAACTGACCATGCTCGGGCACCCCGCGAGGCTTGTTACGAAAACCCTCAGCGGCATAATAGGCATAATAACTTTCAGCGCGAGCATACACAAGTGCACACCCAAGCTTCATACGTTCCACCACACAGAAGATTGGCAAACCAACAGCGAGTTTCTGAACAATCTTCGGGATATCGTACAAATGCACAGTATGCTCGACCCCGTTCCAATCCACAGCATTCGGAACGTTTTCATGCTCAGGGCAATGATGATTTTTCTGCCCGGGCTGAGGGAAGAAGTAATAGATATGAAAATGTCAACAGACACGCGGAGTTCCCGACGCAGGTTTCACGCAGTTTTGCTCATCGTGAAAATTTTCCCGATACTCGGCAGGGTCGAGGTTTCAGACCGCATGATAATCCAACCAGGAATCCTTTAAACTTCCAAAGGAAGTAGACCAAGGAGTCGGTCCTGCTTCCTGATACCAAGCATTCTGACCCTAAAACAGTATTAGTGACTGTTCAAACTCCTCAGTTGCCTGATGTATTCTTGACAATTGAAGATATTATTGTCGAGACAAAGTTCGACACTGGTTCTGAAATATCAGCCCTAAATACGAAGTTTTGCACTGACAATTTTCCTGCAGTCCTCGTTCAGCCTGCGACGCAGTATTTGCGAGGTGCAAATAACGAAATCTTCAGTATCACAGGAACTGTCACATTATCTTTAGGGCTGGGAAAGGCTCGTTTTACGCATTCTTTCCTGCTTATAGACGAACTACCTGTAAAATGTCTAATGGGAATGGACTTTATTCATACGTTTCAAATAACTTTGAATTTCGTACAACATGTGATTTCCTTTCCGGAACCTGTCGAAATGATTCCTACGGTTCCTGTAGATATAACCAGTTTGTCATTGAGTAACCAATTGAATGAGATGCAACGAAACCAGCTTTCTCTCCTTTTACAGGAAAGCCCTGGTTTATTTTCTGATCAACCTGGTTTCACACAGGTGGTTTATCATGTCATTGACACTGATGGTTCGAAACCGATTGCGACGAAACCTTACCCTTGTGCTCCACATAAAAAACAGGAAATGCAACGTCAAATTTCTGAAATGATTAAACAGGGCATAATCAGGGAATCAACAAGCGCCTGGGCTGCTCCTGCCTTTTTGGTTCCCAAGAAACAACCCAATGAATTTCGTTTCGTGACAGATTTCCGCAAGCTCAACCAAGTCACAAAAACGATCAATTATCCACTACCTGTCATGTCGCATATTTTAAATGACCTGTCGTCAACCAAATGGATGTCAACCTTGGATTTGGCAAGTGGATATTGGCAGGTGGCAGTACATCCGGACTCTGTCGATAAAACTGGCTTTGTGAATCATTTTGGGGCTTATGAATACCTACGTATGTCCTTTGGACTAGCTTCTGCACCTGCTACTTTCCAAAAGCTTATGGATACGGTTCTCAGACCTGTCCTGGGTCCCCATGTGCATGTATATTTGGATGACATTATTATTACATCCGAGACTTTTGACGAGCACCTTTCTCTGCTCAAACAGGTGTTCCAACTCATATACAATGCTGGCTTGACGTTAAAACCTAGTAAATGCCAGATAGCGAGGGACGAGATTGTATATCTGGGGTTGAAAATCACTCCCCACGGCTTATTTACTGATAATGAAAAAATTAGGCCTATTGTTGACTTTCCTCGGCCTAAAACAGCAAAAGAACTATCACGCTTTCTGGGAATGACCGGATGGTATCAGCAGTTCGTCCCCGCTTATGCTACAATCTGTGAGCCATTGTATGCTTTGAAACGTAAATACAAGAAGTTTGTTTGGACACCTGAGGCTAACGCTGCATTCGAAACACTGAAGTCTGCGTTGACTCAGTCTCCGGTGTTGGCTTTCCCGGATCATACTAAGGACTTTGATATTTATACTGATGCATCCGGAGTTGGTCTTGGTTGCGTTTTGTCACAAGCTGGGCATCCAATAGCTTTTGCGTCTCGTACTTTAGCCAAAGCTGAACGCAATTATTCAGCTACGGAACGTGAATGTCTTGCTGTTGTGTATGCGCTGAATAAATTTCAATGTTATCTTAACGAATTGACAGTTAACATAATTACGGATCATTCTGCCCTTCGGTATTTGAATTCTGCTAAGCACCTATCTCAAAGACTTATGAAGTGGGCTCTGAAATTACAAGAGAGCAATATCAAAATTTCGTATCAGCCAGGTCATAAGAATCAATTACCGGACGCATTGTCTCGCGTTCCGATTAGTGGGGTCCCCACCGAAACTACTCCTGGATGTCAGCCTTTACTTCTAATAGCTGATATAATATCCAGAGAGCAGATAATGGCAGAATTAATAAATGATCCAGATTTTGGGGATATCTATAATTTTTTGCTTGCGGGTTCGCCCCTACAAAGTGATCCTTCTCTGGCTGGAAGGTCACAACATTTTGAAGTAATAGAGGGTCTTCTTTACTATACGAAATCTAGGACTACTAGGGCAGAGTTTCGCCCATGTATTCCGCGAACCCTTAGAATGGCCCTTTTAAACGAATTTCATGACAAACCTCTTGCAGGCTATTTAGGTATTCGCAAGACCCGTTGTAAATTGCGGGATGTTGCCTATTGGCATGGCATGTACCAAAGTGTGCTCGCATACGTTCAATCATGTCACTTGTGTCAGATTAATAATTACCGTAATGTAAGACCGGCCGGTCACTTGAAATCTAGTTCAAGTTCTCATGTTTTTGATATTATTTCAATAGATTTATTGTGACCTTATCCTTTATCTGTTAAAAACAAAGCTCGTTACGTTTTAGTACTAACTGATAATTTTTCTAAATGGGTTGAAGTTTTTCCCATTAAAGCCGCTACGGCAGAAGTTATTTGTAATGTATTAGTTAATGAAGTATTCTCTAGATATGGTGCACCTAATAAAGTAGTTTCGGATAATGGTCCTCAATTTATTTCTGACATTTTTGAAAGAATGTGTGCGAGACTACACATTAAACATAAATTCATTTCCCCATATCATCCCCAGAGAAATCCTGCGGAACGCGTAAACCGCACGCTAGTGAAAATGATTGCTACATTTGTAATGGGTCATCATGAACGATGGGATGACCATTTGGAGCTTTTTTCGTTCGCCCTCCGCTCGTCTGTCCACGAATCTACTAAAATTACTCCTGCAGAACTTTTTCTGGGTCGCAAAATTAAAACCCCTTTTGAAAATTTAACGGGGATTATCGACGAACTAAACCAGCGACCAACTCCGCAATCAGTACGAATCATGGCAGAAAAAGCTCGTGTTGCAATGCTAGGAGCACAAGCGGCTCAAGCAAGATATTATAATACTAGGCGTAGGGAACCAGATCTTGTCGTTGGAGATCTCACTCTGGTGGAAACGCATTTCCAGTCTTCTGTTTCGCATACTTTAGTGAAGAAATTTGCACCCAGCTACGAAGGTCCATATCGGGTGGCAAATGTGTTTGAAAATAACATTGTTCTTGAAAAACCTGACAATCAATTTCAATACGTACACGTTGATCAGTGTCGCAAGTATCATGAACGAAATATCGATTTTATAATCAATCCTACTCAACCTTCTGTTTCAGAGACTCAAGAGTCTATATCTCACGATCAACCTCCAGAAATTTTGGACGAACCAACAAACATTTTTGAAGAATCTCCAGTGATTTTTTTCTTCACCCTCCCCTCCTCAAGACGGGTTTCCAAACACGCAACCTGATTCTCCCATGAGACCAAGGCTCGAATCAAGTTCTTCGAATCCTAGTATCGTCCCTTTCCCTCCAACCATTGCCAAGACTATTGCTGCGCCGTTTCCTGATAACTATGCACCAACGCAGGCTCCTACTTCCTTGAATACCTCGTCAGAAAGTATTCCTATGGGCAAAAATAAACATAGCCCTGCACGACCACTGAATTACAGCAGCGACTCAGAGGCTTCGGACATTTCTGGTTTATCAGTTATGGACCATAATTTGAATATTACAAACCGTCCAGAACCACCAAAAGCTGGGCGAAAATGTAACTTATCTCCTTAATCTGCTTCGCCGCAACAGCGACGAAGGCAGAGATCCTTGCATCCGCCCGGGTTTCGCCCCTGGAACCTACGCTCAGGGCAACCAGGGCCGATGCCTGCTGCTACTCTCATGCCACGAGGGCGTAAGCGAAAGCAAACAATGTGGCCGGAGCCACGTCCGTCCAAAAGAATACTGGAAGGACACCACGGGCCCCAGCACAAAGGGACTCCATATCAAAAGCCTGGAGGAGCCCGTTCCTATCAGCCGCAAGGATTTCCGGACCGCCAGACTTCGGCTGTTCCTGATCGATGGACTTCAGCCATTCCTGACCGTTCCTCTCAGCCGCAGGGATTTCCGGACCGCCAGACTTCAGCCGTTCCTGACCGTTCTTATCAGTCGCAGGGATTTCCGGACCCACAGACTTCAGCCGTTCCGGACCGACGGATTTCAGCCATTCCTGACCATTCCCGTCAGCCGCCGGGATTTCTTGACCGACAGCAGACCGATGTTCCAGATCCATTAAAGTCCTTGAAAAGATCTAAGCCACCTGAATTTACCAGTCCGATTAGGCCTGGAAAACGTTATCGTACTAGAGTTTTTTATGCGTCCTCGAGATAAGTAAGTTCTCGTGGACAGGTTCTTTTCTCAGTTTGTTGTTTTTCCTGCACGACCAGTTGGCGTGTCAGAATTTCTCTTTTTCGTGTGGGCCTATGCATTCTTTTTTGTGTATATATGTGTTTTTTTTTTATATTTCTTCTATGTCCATCTACTAATCCAAATTTTTTTATATATCTATGTGCTTAGGGGTAAGATAATAAAATTGTTACTGTTAGGCAGCTACAGGCAATCTTCGCTGCTGATACAGTTGGTGTGTATTCAACGAATAATGCGAACGTAATTTGAAAGTAAAATAATAAAATTGTTACTGTTAGGCAGCTCCAGGCAATCTTCGCTGCTGATACAGTTGGTGTGTATTCAACGAATAATGAGAACGTAATTTGAAATTAAAAAAGTGATCCCTGCTAGGCAGAATAAAAGGAAGGTATGCCGATGCAGGTTTGTTTTGTTCAAAAATACAAGTTTCACAAACGAATACAGATTTCTTGATTTTGTCATGCCAAGTTTGATATTGTAAATACTGCTGCCACCAAACAACAAAACAAAAAAGAGGTCGATAAACGTCAATCAACGAAGTGTAACACTTACACTCCAAAATTGATAGGTTTTTCGGAAAAAAAAAATTAAGGGGGAGATGATGTAACGTATACTCTATATTCACTTTCCTTTAGATTTTACTATCTCTGGTTATTTTATTTTTCTATGTAAATTATCTTCTTACTGAACGAGATGTTTATTTCACCCGCTGAATGAGATCTGGCAATGAGTGTAAGTCATGACGTGGTGGTAGCCAGTATAAATAGGCGCGTTCAACGATACCCGAGGAGAGCGTGTGTTGTTATACGGAGAGAGCGTTTGTTGTTATACGGAGAGCGTTTATTGTTGTACGGAGAGTGTTGGTTTATGTGAAGGAGAGCGTTTGTTTATGAGTATAGAGCTCCGTTCATGTGCAAGGAGCTACGTGTTATTTGAGTAGCTGTGTGTGATGATACCAGTAGAAGGTCATAATAAAAGGTTTATGTAAGTACGTCTTTCTCAGTTCATAGTACTGTCAGACCTCTGTCTGGCTGTTAGGTTTATTTCAATTAATATTACTAGTAACAACCAGCATAAGACTTTATTCATCTTAATTACTGCTACAACATTACTACCAGTTATAAGTTTGTTCATTACTATTACTACACTACTAGCAGGTGACTTTATTCATGATATTAATTAACTAGTAACAACAACCATTTGAATTCACTATTTGAAGCTTAGTACAGGCAGATAATTCAGTAGCAAAAGAGGTTATTCATTATAATTAGCTTAGCTGGAAAAAGAGGTTATTCATTATTGTTACTTATCATATGTGACAAATAATTCATACTGAATTATATCGTGGGAAGTTCTGCATCCTAAGAAGTTCACTGTCAGGTTACTTAACATATGTGAGAAATGATCATATTGAAATATATAGTGAAAAGTTTTATCGTGGGAAGTTCTGCTTCCTAAGAAATTCAGTGAGGTTACTTAACAAATGTGACAAATGATCATATTGAATAATACGGTAAAGTAATTTTGTGCACGATATCATAAGGAATATTTGCAGTTTCTCAGATGAATACAAGTCGAAATCTATATTAATAATAAAATTGAGGACGACTTTAATAACTAACTAATTGAATACCATACTTTGTATCTGCCAATAGATGTCAGCACGTCAACTACACATCACGAATCGTGCTGTTGTGAAAGTGCGTATATAGGGATACTAAAAGGAATCCTTTTAAAGGTCCTTTCTATTACTCCCGCACGGGGATAACTGGTTTTCCAGTTATTTGGGGAGCGGCGCCCCCACGGCCCGAGCTAACCTTGTGACGGTTTCTCTTGCCTCTGCGGCTTTAACTATTACATAACCGAAGGGACAGCTGTTCATCCAGCTGTTGGGGGATGGCGTCCCCACGGCCCGAGCCGATTTTCTCTTATCATTTTGCTTTTTCGTCTTTAGTTTATTTATTGACATGTACCCGCCTCAGTTGTAGGCTGCTGAGGTTGTGATGAAGCGCCAGCTCCGGGTTTTTGTTCCTCGTTCCCTTCCTTGTCTTTTCTCTTTTCTGTTACATTTTCTGTTTTTCCGGAGCTGGTTAGCTTAGACCTACCTGCATGTTTGCCGTGTGCGGTGACCCGTACAGGTGGAAATGAGGATGCTGGAGGCTGAGTTATTTGGGGGCCGGGTTGTAGTGTCTCCAGATGCCAACACTCCTCTTTGCCCTCTGCTTCACCCTAAACGGGAACCTGGGAGCTAACCCACTCCTAGTCAGGGAGTCTGGGAGCTAACCCACTCCTAGTCAGGGAGTCTGTGGCCGAGTGGCGTCCAGACTTCTAGCGGCTTGTCGTTCTGTTCGGCTGGGTGAGTTTGGGGGTAGGGTGGGCATGCCAAAGGGGTGTTTCCCGGGCACGGGAAAGTCTGGGTGCGCGCCGAGCGTAGGTCTGCCCTACCAACTTGCTATATCCGCTGACTATCCCTAGAACCGTGTCCTGCGCCTTCTTGGGCTTGCGGACCTCCGGCTCTCCCTTGTTGGGCTCGGTAGTGGGTGGGGAGGTCAGCGGACGAATTTTTCCTCTTATTCATGGCTACACAATGTGTTTCCCATGCTAGTACTTTAAAGCGCCCTGTGGAGGAAGGTGCACCCTCCTCCACGAAGAAACTTGTCACATCTAATTGTAATGCTCTGTTTCTTTTAATTAAATCTGGTGACTCTTCACAGTCACTCAGTATCAAGAGTCCTTTCTGGATCAACAAGGCTCTGTAGGCTGTTGCTGGCTCTCCAAAGAGTGTCAAGAACCTCCCTTCCGGGGATCTTCTCGTGGAAACTTCTACTCCACGCCACAGTGCCACCTTGCTGGAAACGACCGTTTTGCTTGGCGTTCCTGTTCAGGTTTCTCCACATGGTTACCTCAATTCCTCTCGCGGTGTAGTCAACTCCCGCGACCTGCTTGAGTGCAGTGATGAGGAATTGCTGGAGGAACTTGGTGAACGCCGCCCCGGTGGCGCAGTGGTCTAAGGCGCTGGTCTCTGATCATTCGTCCGTAAGGGGTCCGGGTTCGAATCCCGGTCAGGCATGGATGTTGTGTTTGTCTTACGGCACTGGCTCTCTCCCGTCCCTGGAACCAGTGACCCTAAATTAGGGACGGGCGACTGCTTGTAGCCCATTGAGTTGCTCCCGGTGGTCGTTAAACCTCCAATCAAAAAAAAAAAAAAAAAAAACTTGGTGAGCAGCATGTCATTGGGTTCGACGGATTCTTTTTAGGCGGGATGGAAAATCTATTCCCTCACGTAACATCATCCTAACCTTTGACTACCCAAACCTGCCTACTTCCATCAAGGCAGGTTATTTACGGCTTGATGTTCGGCCATATATCCCGAACCCCTTGCGCTGTTTCAGGTGCCAGCATTACGGTCACTCCCAGCAGTCTTGCCGTAATGTTGCAAAGTGTGGTCCCCCGCACGGGGATAACTGGTTTACCAGTTATTTGGATAGCGGCGCCCTCACGGCCCGAGCTGACCTTGTGATTGGTCAACATCTGATGTCATGCCACCGCTTGTTTTTTGTTTCGGTGCTGTTGGCGTTTGCAGGGACGGCTGTTCATCCAGCTGTTGGGGAGTTGCGGCCCCACGATCCCTAGCTGGTCTTGTGTCTCGCTTTTTTGTTTTTATTTATTTTCTCCACTGGCTAGTTGCCCGTGTTGTATACTCTACCTAATCGCTACCACGTTATGTACTAACACCCCGGTCTTGTGGTTTTGTTACCCTCCACCACTAACTGATTTATATTAACCGCTCAGTTCGTAGGTTGCTGAGATTCCGTTTAGGTTCCCTTCCAGGATTTGTCTTCTTTGGATTTTTTTTTAGCTGATTTGGGTGCTAGACCTACCTGCATGTTTGCCGCGTGCGGAGACCCGTGAGGCGGAAATGGGATGTCTGGCGGTTGAGGTCGCAGGAGACCGGATAAGTGCCTCCTGTGTACCAACACTCCTCTTCGACCCCGGTTTCGCTGTAAACGGGAGGCTAAAGACTAACCCACCTCTAGTCAGAAGTCTTGTACCAAGTTGTGTGCAGGGCTTTAGCGGCTTTTTTGTCGTATAGCACGGCAGGATAAGCCCGGGGGCTGTGGGATCATTCCAAAGGCGTTGGCATGACGGTACCCGGAGGCCGAAGTGTCCGCCGAGTGCGTGTGATCACAGCCAACGGACTATATCTGCAACGTATAAGCTCCAGAACTGTGTCCAGCGTCATTTTCTTGGCTTGCAGACCTCCAGTTCTCCCTTGTAGGGCTCGGTGGTGGGTGGAGTAGTCTGCAGACGAATCTTCCTCCTTTTTTCCATGGGTAAAAACAAGAACAAAAACTCCAAATTTAAGTCACCTGAGAAAATGATAGTTGACAACGACTCTCCTTCGTCTTCTCAACCTACCAAGTCTCATACCCTTAAACGGTCTTTAGACCTTGACCTGGACCAAGAATGTGGAACCTCTTCTTCGGCAGCTGTACCAGTCGCTCCGAAGCGTCGTCTCCCCTCGATTGCTGTGACTACGCATGCTACACACTTGCTTGTAGAATCCATCGATCCGCATGAGAGACTGTCCACCAGATCTCCCTTTTTCATTTCTAAAGCTTTGGACGCTGCGGTTGGCCCCTTGAAGTCTGTGAGGAAGCTTCGCTCTGGGGACCTGCTTGTCCAAACTTGCAGTGTTTCTCAGAGTAACACTTTTCTGCACCTCACTAGTCTTCAAGGCATTCCTGTAAAAGTGACACCTCACCCGTTTCTTAACACCTCTCGGGGTGTTATTTCGGAGTTTGATCTCTTGCCATGCAGTGAAGACGAATTGGTGACTGAACTTGCTGATCAAGGTGTTATTGCTGCACGTCGTATGATGTTCCGGCGCGATGGTTCCTTGATTAAGTCTAAAAATGTAATCTTGACTTTTAACTCCCCGAAAGTTCCGACCGAAATCAAGGCTGGCTACTTGGTCTGTGGAGTTCGCCCGTACATTCCCAGTCCTCTGCGCTGTTTCAGGTGCCAGAGGTACGGGCATTCCCAACGTTTCTGTAAGAGTTCCGCTCGTTGCGCAAATTGTGGCTCCAGTGCACATGACGGGGATGGTTGCACTTCTGCGGCCTGCTGTGTTAACTGCGGTGAGGCCCATGCAGCTTACTCCCGCAACTGTATGAAATGGAAGGACGAGATGGCGATCCAGCGCCTCAAGACCCTGGAAGGCCTCTCGTACCCTGCTGCCAGGGCCAAGTTGGGTATACCCACCAACCGACAGCGTACTTTTGCCGCAGTAGTTCAGTCTCTGCCACAACCCGTGCAGCCCTTTGTTCCGTGCCCTGTAGCTCTCGCCGCACTTGCCAAGCGATCTACAGCTGAACAAGCGACACAGGTGGATTTCCCCGAGCTCCAGGTTTTTCGAATAGCTGAGTCTGCGCCTTCTCTTTTGAAGACGACCGACTCTTCCAGTTCCCAGCAGAAAGCCTGCACGTGCGGAAGACCCGGCCCTCAATCCGCAAAGGTGTGCAGTGTCCATCCAACTGTCGCGGTCCACCTGACCAACATTGCAACTGTCTCGGACTCAGCGAGGTCCCCACCCTCCACCAACATTATAGAGGAACATCGGGGGAGGAGAGTGACAGTTCGTCCCCAGCCTCAACCAACATTGCAGAGGAACATGAGGGGGAGGATAGTGACAGTTCGTCCCCGCCCTCGGCCAGCATTGCATTGGAGTGTGTGGGGGAGGAGAGTGACAGTTCGGCCCCCTCCTGGTGACTCATCCTATGTGTAGTTGTGTTCGATTTCGTAATGTGTTTTATCATTCTCATTCCTCAGTTTTACTTAATCGGCTTGTTTCTCACCATTGTACCATGTAGCTGTACCATTTTTTTAACCATTGTACCATGTTTTTCATACTGTTTGTTTCATTGTCTTTTTTGGCCCTTCCTTCGTACTCTTGGTTCGGTTTTACTTGGTCAGCCAGATTTTGCGATTTATGCCCCGTTTTTTAATTGTGTCTGTTTGTCTTGTGTCTGGCGCTCTTTGGCCAACCATGGCCCTTGCGCCAATAAAATCTAATAACCAACCAACCAAAGTGTGGTCGCTGTGGTTCCACAGAACACTCTTTGGCGGATTGCTCTGCAGAGTCTGATCATTGTGTCAACTGCGAAGGGACTCATCCTGCATCTTCTAAGCAGTGTCCAAAGTGGATAGAGGAACAGGCAATCCAACGCCTGAAGACAACTGAGCATCTCTCATATCCCGAGGCTAGAGGGCGGATCGCCCCTTTACAACCAGGCCGGCGGTCCTATGCTTCAGTTGTGGTGCAGAAGGCTTCAGTGGCGGTCCAGACTGTGGTGACCATCCCAGCGCCCTGTCCTTATGATTTTGAGGACATCGTTGCTGCTGGATTGGAGGCGCTGAAGTCTCGCCGCATTGCATCCAAGGCGACATCAACATCGTCGCCTAAACCTTCATCTATGCCGAAAACATCTTCGGCCATCACAGGGACCCAGGTCCAGGGCACTGGAAAGAAGAAGCCGGAAAAGGTAAAACCAGGTTCATCCTCCCCGAAACAGAGCAAGCAAAAACCACCTCTTAACACAGGGGGCAAACACAGCCCTGTGTTACCTCCAGACACTGCGGATGGATTGGAGGTGATGGACGACATTGAGACGTTCTAGTCGTCTGTCTTCATTCTGTCACTTCATTTCATTTTTCATTATGGCCACGCTCATTCAGTGGAATTGCCGAGGTCTGAGATCACGCATTGATGATTTGAAAGGCTTACTGTCTTCGCACACACCCGTGTGCCTTTGTCTCCAGGAGACAAAGCTTCGCACGACGGACACTCCTTCGCTGCGGAGACATTCCCTTTTCCGCAAGGATCACCAGGACGGCGTTATCGCCTGCGGAGGAGTGGCCGTCGTTGTTCCTAATGGTGTTCCTGTCACTGCAGTTGCCCTTCGGACGACTTTGCAGGCAGTGGCAATGAGATTATCTGTAAACACTCTGTTCACGGTGTGTTCTGTTTACATACCACCAGATGAAGCTGTGAGCCTTTCGTATCTGGAAGATTTGGTCGATCAACTGCCGCCTCCTTTCTTCATCTTAGGGGATTTCAACGCACACAATCCGTTGTGGGGTTCTACCACTCGAGACTCCAGGGGCCGTGTTGTTGAGTCTCTTCTCTCCAACACGTCCCTCTGTCTCCACAACACCGGGGCAGTGACGTATTTTCATGAACCCACCCGCTCGTACTCAGCCATTGATTTGTCTCTGAGTTCACCCTCTTTATATCCTGCCTGGTCCTGGAGCGTGTCTGGTGATCCCCTTGGCAGCGATCACTTTCCCATCTTTCTCCGTCTAGCGAGAGGCGGGTACCGTTACCCTACTCGCCCTGCTAGATGGAATATTGCTCGCGCCAAGTGGGACACATTCACGGCTTCGGCAAGTATTCATCCAGCTATGGTGACCTCAGGAACGGTCAATGACGCTGTTGCAGCGGTGACGGATTGTATTGTGCAAGCGGCAGAACTTACCATCCCCAGGACGTCGACTAAACTTCCACGTTGCCCGAGACCTTGGTGGAATTCCATTTGCATGGCAGCTCGTCAGGCCCAACATCGGGCTTGGGGTAGGTTTTGTCGGTACCCCACTGACGCGAACCTACTTGCTTTCAAGAAGGCCAAGTCCTACGCGCGATTGGCTCGTAGGCGTAGTCAACGGGAGTCCTGGGTACAATATGTATCCGGGATTAACACCACTACCAGCCCTAAGATCGTTTGGGACAGGATCCCTAAGATTCGGGGACAGTACCCATCTGGGGAAATCTCCATTCTTGAGAGTGATGGAGGAATGGTTGCTGACGCTCAGGGTATTGCTGACTGTCTGGGCGCCGCTTTTTCTTCGGTGTCCAGCAGCAGCAATTACCCTGCTTCGTTCCGGCAGTTGCAGCCGCGACTTGAACGGTCCAAGGTTTCCTTTGGACCGTTTTCCGCTGCCGATTATAACAGCCCGCTGACTGCCGTGGAGCTGAAGATCACTCTGAATAAGTCCGGCCGGACATCTGTCTGACCGGATAACATCCATTACGAGATGCTGAAGCACCTTTCTCCGTCCTCTCTTGAATGTCTGCTAATCCTGTTTAACAGGATTTGGCAAGAGCGTGCTTTTCCCGAATCTTGGCACACTGCCATTGTCGTTCCTGTTCCCAAACCTGGTAAAGATCCCCCAACCCGTTGAACTACCGGCCAATTGCTATGACGAGCTGCCTTTGCAAAGTATTAGAGCGTATCATTAATTTTCGTCTCATTTTTTATTTACAGTTTCATCACATTTTTTCACCTCATCAGAGTGGATTTCGCAAATCTCGATCCACCACCGATCATCATCTTCGCCTTGAGACATCTTTCAGGGAGGCGTTTGTCCGGCGTCAGCACATGGTCACCGTGTTCTTCGATATGGAGAAAGCTTACGATCGCACCTGGAGATACGGCATCTCCGTGATCTGCACGAGGGCGGATTGCGGGGAAACTTACCATCTTTCATCGCTGGATTTCTCCAGGACCGGAGTTTCCGTGTGCGCGTCGGGTCGACCCTCTCTGCGGTGTACCCGCAAGAACAGGGTGTACCTCAAGGCTCCATTTTATCAGTCACTCTGTTCATCCTTCGTGTCAACCATATTTTCCAACTGCTTCCTCCGACGGTTCGTGGAACCATGTACGTGGATGATCTGCAGATCTCTTGCGCGTCAGTTAACATGCGCACCATCGAGAGACAGCTCCAGTCTGCCATTACCAAGATCTCTCACTGGGCTTCCCAAAATGGATTTGGCTTCTCGACGCAGAAGACCGTTTGCGGGCATTTTTGCCGCAAACGGGGTCTTCACCCAGACCCCAGCCTCCGTCTGGGGTGTTCTACCATCCCTGTGGTGTCAGAAACCAGGTTCCTTGGGCTAACTTTTGACCGAGCGCTCACCTTCCGGCCTCACATTCAGTCTTTGAAGGTGAAATGCAAGAAGTCATTGAGTATCCTGAAGGTCCTCTCTCGAACATCTTGCGGGGCTGACAGGTGCTCAATGCTTCGCATTTACCACTCTCTCATTCGGTCAAAGTTAGACTTCGGGTGCATTACGTACGGTTCAGCGCGTCCATCGATTTTGACACCTTTGGACCCCGTCCATCACCAGGCATTGCGGCTATGTACTGGGGCTTTCCGTACCTCTCCCGTACATAGCCTGTATGCGGAGGCTCATGAGCCGCCGTTATGCATCCGTCGTGAGAAGCTGTCTCTTCAGTTTTATACAAAACTGAAATCTCTTCCTGATCATCCACTGCATGGTTCCATCTTCCACCCGGACTGTGTCCGCTTGTTTTCCCACCGCCCCTCCTGTGTTCCGACGTTCGGGATTCGGATGTCTGCCATAGTGCGCGATGCTGGTCTAAACTTGTCTGGGATTGGTTTGACCACCTTTTTTAACCATCCTCCTTGGCAGCCCGTTCAAGCAACGGCTGACCTTTCTCTTTGTGTGTGGCCAAAGTCGTCCACTCCTGCTCGGGTGTACCAGCAGCTTTTTGCTGAATTACAGTCTGTCTACCCGGATTTCGTGCCTGTGTTCACCAATGGCTCGGGGAAGTCGTTGGATCCGCTTTTGTGTGTGGCGATGCCTAACATGCTGAGTGGCTTCCGCCTGAATCCACCGTCTTTTCGGCAGAGATGCGTGCGGTACACCTCGCTTTGTGCCACGTACAGTCTCGATCACATCGTCGCGCTATGGTTTGCTCTGATTCCCAGCCCGTCATCCAAGTTTTATCTTCTCCAGAGGACACGGACTCACCTGTCATCCGTGATGTCCGTCGTCTTCTTGAAACTTTGGAGGGTGATGGCTTCCTGGTCCGATTCTGTTGGGTTCCTGGCCATGTTGGGATCCGGGGTAACGAGCTGGCAGATCTCTCTGCCAGGTCTGTTTCCTCCATGTCGCCAGCTCGGCTGCCACTGTCTTTTCGCGATTATCGGCCATTGATCCGGACATTTCTCCTGGATGAGTGGCAGTCCCTGTAGTCTCAGCAGGGCAGCAATAAACTGCATTCTATCAAACCACAGATCGAACTATGGAAGTCTAGTTTGCGGAAGAACCGTCGTGAGGAAGTTGTTATTGCACGTCTCCGCATTAGGCACTGTCGTTTTACTCACCGCTTTTTGCTGTGTGGCGAGAGTGTCCCGGTGTGTGAGGCGTGCAACTGTCGTCTCACTGTCCTTCATGTTTTGTGTACTTGTGTTCGGTTTTGTGATCATCGTTTTCGTCATTTTCACTCTCATCTGTTGGACGAAGAAGCAGCTACGCTGCAAACCATTATTGGCGAAGCCTGCGACATGAAAGCGGTGTTTTCGTTTTTACAAGATACTGACTTTGTTAAACTTATCTAGATTTTACCTTGTTCACTATCATATTTCATTTTTACCACATCAGCCTGTTTTTAACCTTGTGTACGTTCTTTATTGATTTTGTTTTGTTTTATTGTCTTTTGTTTAACGCTCTTTGGCCAACCATGGCCCTCGCGCCATTAACATCAATTAACCAACCAACCAACCTTTCTATTACCCTTAAACAATGAAAAGTATGTCTCCACAACGAAATATTCTGACGATCAAGTTTTTTCCCTCACGAATGTGAGGAAGAGATCTAGCTAGAAAATCAAATCAAATAGAGTGATTTTGTATTAGCAAAGAACTTCCTAATGGCACGAAGTACGACCACTGACCAGTGATGTATTCAGGCATCTTGGTCCCCCGAAAATCAATGGACTCCCCCCCCGTAGGTTTTTGAGTGATCACCTTTTATATTTAGTCTAATTTTTTGTTTATGGATGAAAATTTGGAGAAATTAATTTTAAAAATTTAAGAAAATGGGGGAAAATATTATAATAAAAATAACTGATTCACATGGATTTCATATCTCAGTAGCATTAAGATTGTTTTAAGTATTAAATTAATTGCTTTTTTTTTATACACTAAAACTAAAATTGCCATCGGCATGTATATTTACGTTTTCTAAATCCGACGAATCAATGCAGCCAATAATGTATACAATACCTCGAGAAAAAGAACGGAATTTCCGTTTTTAATTAGAGCCATAAATGATTTCACACAAAGTGTTAACACTTTAAATAATTTTTTTTAAATGTAACTCTGAAATCAAAGTAGTTATGAAAATATATATACTCTATAGAAAAATTTGTTGCTCTAGATGAGAATGTTTTTGTAAATTTGTTTATAGATGGAACAATTGTCCATGTTAAAAATATATTATGAAGTCCTACCAAAATTACTCAATACTTTCTCCGGATAAAAATCAGGAGGGTAGAAGAAGACCAGTTCATCTTGATCACATATGCAAGACGAGCAAACAAGAAAACCAAGCATTGTTTCACAATTCGGTAAATTTTTTAGAGCCTTTGTATTTGATAGTTAAGTTTACTGTGGATTTGTAATCACCAACGGCTTGCACTGCAATACATCATCATATTTTGGAAGCTGGCTTTCATCTTTATTTCAGTCTTCTGGATGCCGACATCCCATGTATATGGTTAAGTAAGCCTCAATGTAGCTAACGTGACGTTAGGGCTTCCAATACAACAAAATATTTGCGCTACCTAATTTTTAACGATAGCAAATTATTAAAAACGATTCCCATATTTTTCTTCTTGGCGGTATGTGGTTTACACTCTGTGACAAAAAGAAAATCCAGGAATTTTAAACAATTAATTAGTTGCTGTTTTTTTCACTACTATGTGCTAACCTAAATAATCTAAAGGGGCTGAAACCAAGTGGCAGCGGAATGGTTTGCACCATACGTTTTCAGGTAACACTGTAATGATTCCTTAACAATCAGAAAAACACTTGTTGTAAGACTAAAATATTTTCTCCACTCCTAATGTTTAGGGGGAGGGGGAGAATTTTCTCCAGCACAGCAGCATTATCTTACTAGCATCCTTAATATTTTACAGCTCCGCAACATGGAGAAATCTGTGGTGCATTACTGAATTAAAACAAAGGTATAACGTTTTTACATTTTTAATCACTTGCATGTGTAGATTTCAGAAAATTTGTTATATGTATTAGTGTATAAATAAATAATATAATATGTATTAATGTATAAATAAATGACAAATAATAACTAATTTGAGCCCCTCAAAATTTGCGATTGACCCCCGGAAAAACTCTCTGAATGTAACGCTGAGTACGACCTCAAGACAGTGTTCTATTGAAATAAGACACTTCCGTTGGATAAATACTCCAGAATGTTGTTTGTGTCTAATAAAATAGTAAGTGATTTGTCATATATATATATTTCTAATATTTAGGAAATTCCTCATATTTTTGTTCCTCCAAACTTAATCAAAAATGCCTTCAATTCCACATTTCAACCCGCCTTCTCCCCGGAAAAAAACCCCTTAAACAGCTCATGGTTCTCCATACATACAAAACACATGAGTAATAATCCTGTTATACAGCAGGGCGCGCTGACATCTATCGGCTCTGTGAGAACTATATAGATTGAAGCATGGCAACCAACTTCAGGTTTTAAATGATATTCAATATCACTATAGCAAAAAAAAAAAAAAACTGATGTGATTAATCAAAGAAAAGTCACAAGTCCATGAAGTGATGTTGATATAAAAACTCAAAGGTTTCCCTACCAATAAAGTACACTCTCTATTTACCTCCTATCGCATTCCTACTGTACGGGTAAAACAACTGGGGTTAACCATTGTCGCAATGAAAACTCCCGAACATTAAAATTGCATATGGCGTGTGTAGTAAAGCTTACATGTCTCACTCACAGGACTCTCCTCGTAGGCCCCGCCTACTCGCAATCTCCAAAGTGGCTCTGAACCAATCGCGTGGCGGAAATGGCCTTAATCGTAATTCACAAGTGAATGCACTTGTGAAATACGCCGGGGGCGTATTTCGCAAGTGAATGTACGGCGGGACCTATGAGGAGAGTCACGTAACAGAAACACTGTCTTTTTTCGGGGAAAGTTCTGCTTGCTAAGAAATTCATTGTGAGGTTACTTAATATATGTGACAAATTATCATATTGAATAATACGGTAAAATAATTTTGTGCACGATATCATAGGGAATATCTGCGGTTTCCCAGATAAATGCAAGCCGAAATCTATCTTAATATTAAAATTGAGGACGACTTCAATAAATAGCTAGTTGAATACCGTACTCCTATCGGCCAATAGATAGCAGCACGTCAACCTAGTACCCATTATGATTGTGCTGTTGTGAAAGTGCGTATATAAGGATTCTTAAAAGTACACTTTTAAAGGTCCTTTCTATTACTCTTAAAATGATCTTTAACAATGAAAAGTATGTCTCCACACCGAAATATTTATTCTGAAGATGAAGTTTTTTTCCTCATGAATGTGAAGAGGTCTAGCTAGAAAAAAAAATGAAATAGAGTAGAACTACTTAATGACACGAAGTAAGACCTCAAAACAGTGTTCTGTTGAAATAAGACAGTTCCGTTGGAATAAATACTCCAGAATGTTGTTTGTCATATATTGTGTCTGATAAAATAGTAAGTGATCTGTCATATATATATTTTTCTAATATTTAGGAAATTCTTCCTATTTTTTCCCTCCAAACTTTATCAAAAATGCCTTCAATTCCACATTTCAACCCCCTTCTCACCGAAAATTAAAAAAAAAAAAGTTGAACAACTCATGGGTTCTCCATACCCATGAGTTGCTCAACTTCAGTACTAATCCTGAGCTAAAGGAGGAGTGAGCGCTGACATCTCTAGGCCCTGTGAGAACTATACAGAGTGAAGGTACTTCGAAAAATAAGTCACAAGTCCAGGAAGTCATGTTGATATAAAAACTCAAAAGTTCGCCTACCAATAAAGTACACTCTCTATTTACCTCCTGTCGCATTCCGACTGTACGGGTAAAACAACTGAAGGTAACCATTGTCGCAAAGAAAACACGCGAACATTAAAATCGCTTATGGCGAGTACAGAAAAAACGGGAGATGCTAATTTCACCAGGCTTGGATACAATGCTGACATCACAGATGATTTGCCTCGACTACCGATAAACCGATATAATATCACTAAGGGCAGAACAGATGTAAACATTGTATTTTTCGAAGCAATAAGAAAATTCGTGAAACTGATGCGAAAATAAAGCAGATGCAAACATAAAAAACTGGTCTGTATCTTGTTTCTCCGTGATCTTCATTTGACCAATGTGGAGATCAAGCAGATGCAGCAAATATCTATTCGCTAGTTTGCATCTTGCTCCATTTCTTATCCCAACGTTCCTACTATTAGCATTATTCATTGAGCAGTCATATGTGAGCAGACCTAATGGTACCAGATAGAAAAGCTGAAGTATTTAATTCGCAAGATTTCAGTAAATATCTGATTCTAAATATTTTTCGTATATTTTGTAGAGATTATCATTCGCGACAAAGTTACAAGTACAGTTGTTTTTTTCTAATGACTAGTGCATACCATAGATGCCGACACACGTTCTCTTGAATGGGGTGTGAACTGAAAATTAAATAACTTCGGAAAGTTTTTGAGTTATGTTGCTTTTGTTAATGAGAATAGTAATCCGATAATTGACATTACTGCATGCAGAACACTATTTTTGATAAAATTAACGACATTGTAAATAACATATTTGTAATAAGATATTGGTAATTCCACTAAACCTATAGCAAATAATTTTTTAAATAACATTTCATTAAGATAAAAAATTGTAATTCTTTTTCTTCATATTTTGAACAAAGTTGATGAAAACCGGAGCCAATTGAAAAGGTGTGAACAAAGACGTCTTCACGCAATCGGGGTCCATGGGCCCGATAATTTTGGTGGGCCTTTTTCAACCTAACTTTTAGATTTCCAAAGTTTTGCAATTACAAAAATATGTTGCTTTAACAAACGATAATCTGTTGACAAATACCAACTCAGAACAGAAATAAGTAACGAAATTTAAATTAAATAAGACCAACTGAAATTAAATTAACATTTTCGCACATAATAATGGCGTTATATCGAAATCAAATCAACAAAGAAATTTGTTTCCTAATACTAAGCGTCAGTGCTCAATGATAGCGCATCAAAGTATTAATAACAACCTATAAATTAAGAATATGAAAATATAATACAATGGTATGTTCATGTTATGAACATACCATTGTGTTATTCCTTTAAAACTTTTATTGGAAAATTTCGAGCTCTGACTCTTCTGTGTTATATACTGCTTAAATTTAGCCTCCAATCTACAAAATAAAAAACACACACACAAAGAAATAAAATAAATAAACTTTGCAACCAATTTGGGGGCCCTGTGTGTGAAACTGTATTCTGGGAACGTAAAACGCCTGACGGATTAAGAAACGTTTAGTTAATTTTTGAAGATGACAATCCGATTTTTGGCGTAAATATGACAAGGATGGTAAGACTTACCATCCTTGTCATATTTACGCCAAAAATCGGATTGTCATCTTCAAAAATTTGTATTATATGGCGTAATCCCGTATTTCTTTCATGATTTCTTTCAAACGTTTAGTTATTCGAGTTTGAGCTTGCAGTAACCACCGGTAGATGTCGCCGCATTAGATGATCTAAAAACTTTTCCCAACTGTCTGAAACGATTTAGCGTGAAATAACGTCATTGTTAACATTGTTATTGAAGTGGTTAGTAATTACTGTATAATAAAGATCCGTAATAAGACAGTAAAAATTAATTTGCGATGTTTAACTTTGTTTCTTTAATTAAACATTTCCGAAAACGGAAACATCTGCTGCAACGGATAAAGTACGAATACCCAGTAGATTCAAGTCTTTCAGCAATTTACCGTGCTCTTCCTCCAATTCTAAAGAATGAGAAAT
Organism: Macrothele yani; assembly: GCA_039090855.1. NCBI lineage: Eukaryota > Metazoa > Arthropoda > Arachnida > Araneae > Macrothelidae > Macrothele > Macrothele yani. The sequence continues at coordinate 87,474,245 of CM076990.1, forward strand.
GAAGCCATCTTTATCACTATTGTATTTCCTCAAAAATTTCTGGAAAACGTCATATAAAGAAACTTCCATAACCTTCAGAGAAACTTCGAAATCGCCAATGTGAGTCCCGTTCCACCATAGAGGTAGAAATAAGAGGAGACGCCTTCAGCCCAGATTTCTGCAGGCCGATCTGTTGTAATATCCTTCCGCGTGTTTAGCTACATATAGAGCGTTGGTTACCCTCGTGGTCATGTCTGCCATAGGAAAGCATTGAAAATTTGTGATTTTTAGAAGCTCATATTTTTTGTTAAAGTGGTTTGCCAGCGTAGACTTTTTTTCGTGTGTTTGACAGCATACTTCAGTGTACTCATAATTAGTTTCGATGGGATGTTGCGTGGCATTTGGCTGTGCAAATAAATTTAAAAAGAAAACACCTGGTATCACTTTTCACCGGTTAGTATCACTTTATTTTATATTTTCTGGGTATAAATTCTTAGGTTATTTAGGATTCAATCGTTTATTGCAAATGATTGTGATAGTTACTGGATAATTTGCTGCGATTTTCTCGTTTTTAGCTTATTATGTAGTTTTCTGAATTTGTGGCATAGTTACGAAGCTGATGTGTTCACGTACATAGGTTATAGGGAACTGTTTACGAAAGTTGTAGCAAATGTTTCGGGAATAGTGTAGGTTATGTAATCAGATTCATATTCATAACTTTAGGTTTTAAATGTTGTTCAATATCACTATAGCAAAAAAAATAATCGTCTTTGAATTATTAGCAACACACCTAGAATAAGACTGTGTTCATTTCCAAAAACTTCACATCATATTAATAGTGATAGGGTTAGGAATAAGCTGCATATACCAAAAGTTCATCTGTCCATTTTTGTTTTTGTTTTTTGTTTTAGGGTTTGGTAAGTATGCAGATTGTAGAATTGATTATAGCCAATAAAAAATACTCATTATAAAGTAATAGCCAAGGTGTGTTGGATAAGATCAGTTAAGTAATAGCATTGGAGCTCCTTTAATGAAAATTAAATTTCACAGTACATATACAGATTTTCTGAAGTAGCAGAGTGCATTAAAACAGTGATTTTTGCATGTGAGTCACTGCACTCACAGTTTCTTGGAATTATGTGACAGTGAAAAACATCACTGTTAATATCTCCTAATCAACAACAAAGCTATTTTGTATAGGAAACAAAAAGTTATGTTGATACTAAAAACAGCGGATGAAAATGTGAAAAAACAAAGGGGGCACAGATATTTAAAATATTAAAAAAGAATGGATGTAAGAGACAAATGAACAAGGAAACACTTGTAAAGTGACCAAACATGAGTGTTTTACAGTGACGTTTTATGCTTCTGGCCCCAATAGAGCTATAACTTTGTAAGCATATTTTTGAGCATTATGTCGGCATAAGGTCTCCGGCATCTTTATACACGATGCTTAAGGGAAATATTGACAACCCCCTCTTCTCAATGAGGCAGGTGTTTATACCATCCCACGATAATATCCGGACGGATACAGACGATACTACATCGGAATGACCAAACGTTCCTTTGGAATTAGAATCAGCGAACATAAAAGGGATACAAGAGACGGGAAAATAACCATTGCCCTATCAATAGAAGTCAAGTTCAAGTCCGCCGATCCTATATGGAGTGATGTAAAGAAATTAGCTTCATACTCCACACCCGAATCTACCGCCATTCGTGAAACCTTGGAAATCTTGACCAGCTGCGAGGCTTGCAACGATAGCGTCTCTCTGGAGTTGCCACGTATTTGGAATCAATTCTTCAAATAATGCTGAGTTTTCTTCCATAGTACCGCGTGCCCAACCAACGTGACCTCGTTTCTTCGAAATATCACGTTTGCCCCTAATCATTTGTTGTCTAGTCAAGTCACCGCGTTTAAAGCGTTGAAACGTTCTATTATCCAGTTTGCAGTTAGCTGTCTACCTTCCTTGAGAAAGTCATCTGGTTGATGTGCGAAAGCTCGGAAATTTTTATTTTTATTCTACGCCAAGAAATTTTTGTTATATTGTTATACTATTTTGAGAACACAATTTGTAACTGCTCATCATCAAGTGAACAAGGAAGCAGAAATATTATTTTGGTGAATATTAATACTTTAAAAATTAAATTTAGCCTGTGATTTAACAAAAATATCCAGAGAGATTTCATTTCTAAATGTTTACCAAAAATAAAATGTGAGAAATTAGCTGGGTTACTCAAACAAAGGACAAGAAGCGTGAAAAATAAATACATGTAGATAAATAAAGGCACTAGAGATTATAGCTTCTGTATTTTTATTTATTTTATTTTTGATAATTGTTTTAACCATTTATCACATATCACGAGACCATGTCAAACACAATATAGGGCTGGCAATCCAGTTTCTTCCAAATGAGCAATGCTGAATATGAGAAAAGCTTATTATGTTATTTATTAACTTTTTGAAAATAATCGTTTTGGCCTCATACGGAACATCCGGTTTCCAAAAACTCACGGAAGCAACTAGGTATATTTGCCAGTCTATTCTTTTCACTTTGCTAGCATGGCAAGAGTTGGAGACAGCGGCTGGCGGCTCCTCTTATTCCTACTTCCATGCGTTCCACGCAAGAAGGTTAGAATAATATTTCTGGAGATGCCCTGGGTCTCTTAACCGTGAAGCCGCCAGGTGTGTGAAATTGAAGTTGTTTACATAACACCTATGTAATTTCAACCGCTGTATTTTTGAATTGCGTGAATTTTGGTTGCAGAAACTGTGTTAATATTAAACCGCAATGAATTATGCTTCATAGACGAGTTAAATTTTCAACTTTAATGTTATATTTTGTTTTGAATTCACACTAGTGTTCGTGTATTTCAATTTAAAATAAAAATGAGAAGGGCCCTCAAAAAAATTTAAGAATTTTATAAATTTAGCATTTTCTCACATATCGGAAGCAAATTATGATTCGAAATTCGAAACATTTGCACGAAAGACGGCGATTCGGTCAACACACAATGCATTGCAATAGCATTGGAAACCACCAGCTTTCCCATACTTTGACGGCTGTCGCTCGCGGTTATAGGCTTCACGCAAAGTGGTACTGCTCCATTAACAAGGGCATCTCCAGATATCTTATTCTAACCTGCTTGGTTCCACTTTGGACCGTCTGATCATGGAGGTAGGAAATATAGGGGGCGCCTTAACCGCAGATTTCTGAAGCCTATCTGTTTACTGTTATGATATCCTTCCGCATGCTTGGTTACCCTCATGGTCGTGTCTGCCATAGGAAAGCATTGAAAATTTGTGATTTTTAGAAGCTCATATTTTTTCTTAAACTGGTTTCTCAGCATATTTTAGCTTGTTCATATTTAGTTTCCATGGGATCCTGCATGGCATTCAGCTGTGCAAATAAATTTAAAAAGAAAATACCAGGTAACGTTATTCCACCGGTTAGTATCACTTTATTTTCCGTTTACTAAGTTTAATTAAGTTCTTTGAAATTCAATCGTCGATTGCAATTTACTGTGATTGGCTACGGTATATTTTGCTATGATTTCCTCCCCCTTTTCATATTATGTAATGTTCTAAATTTGTAGCAAACTTAAAGAAGTAGCTAGGTTTACTTAGGTTATACAGAACTATTTACGAAAGTTGTAGCAAATTTTCTGGAATAGTGTAGATTATGTAATCGGAGGGGTATTCATAACTGAACCACGTTTAAAAGGATGTTCAATATAACTACATTATAAAGATAATCGTCTTTGAATTATTAATAACTCACCTATAATTATGACAGTGTTCATATCCAAAAACTTTTCACTATAAACAACAACGATAGGAATTAGCTACATTTACCAAAAGTTCATCTATTTCTTTTTTCCTGTTTTAGGGCTTGACCAGTATACTAAATTGCAGATTTGATCATAGCTAGTAAATCATACTCATTTTAAACTAATAGACAAAGCGCTTTTGATAGTGTGCTACAAGATCAGTTAATAGAACTGGAGCTCCTTTATTTAAAACTGAACTCCACAGTACAAATACAGATTCTCTGGATTACCAGAGGACATTAAAACAGTAGCTTTTGCATGTAAGACACTGCGCCCACTGTGTAGGGAAAAAATTAATCCTTTCCCATTAACGAGATCAATGGCCTGACGGTACGTATCTAACCGTTACGCACGCCAGGCAAAAGGCTCACGGAATCGATCGTCCATTTTATCTTCTTCGTCACAGCGCGAAGCTGTCCGCTTACGGTAAGATCATTTACCTTGGCACCGGTTTGAGGAACAAGTAATCCAGCTTGTAATCCTGCTTAAATTAACGTTCTAACAAGTAATCCAGTGGTGCACAACAGGAAACACAAACACCTTTTCTTGTAGCTAACTATTTAATCACAAACACGACCACAAACACATAATTCTATTATTATAAGACATATGGTCAACGACGACATCATTCATGTTCCATCTAGGGCCGTAGCTTGCGGGGCTAGAGGGGGCTCAGCTCCCCCTACAAGGCTAGCGAGCCCCCTGGAAAATTGGCGCTGTCAAAAATGACTTAAACTTTTATTTCGACGGTTTACGTAAATTGCTTTGATATTTCATCACAGGCATAAATACTTTAATCGTATACTGGACTTTTTAAAAAGTTAAGTAACACTAAAACGACGCAGTATGAATGTAACTCAAAAGAAAAAAGAAATTTCGACTTTTTGAATTGTGAATTAGTTGTAACGGCTGTATTAGTAATTTTAGTGATTCTGTACTAGCGGTAGGAGTTATAAGGAACAAGAAACGCATTTTAGGAGTTGGGGGGGGGACGTTAAATTTAGAAGAACAAGCCAAAAGAAAGTAATCAAGGGTGGAGGCGTACTTGCACTCGGGACCGGATTAAAGGTAGGTGGGAAGCTTTGGGGGCTTAAGTTCCAGGCTGAATCCTTTGTAGTTTTAAGGAGACAATTGAATGTTTCTCTTGATGGCGAACGAAGCGCTTTAAGACCATATGGGATCCTATTGCCGTTGGGTCTGTTCCGTGCCCTCAAAGGGAAGGTCCCTCATTATGCTGGAGGTAACAAATTCGTACGTTTATTTTGCTTTTCTTGGCGTGACACTTGCTCACACTTATGGTGACGCGAAGGGGCTCCAAAGACGGAAACAATTAAAGGTGAGAAGTTCTGGAATTCTAAAGCATACAAAACACAATCTGACAGTTCTACTGATTTCAGTAGTTTTCTTATGGGAAGTTTTCTCATCAACAAAGTCTCCTCGCCCATGTTGCTTTTACTGCCGTCTGCCGGACAGACTAGAATCTTTGTAAACAGTGCTTAGTGTAGTTGATTTTCCCGTTAGCTGTTATCTTAAGAATTCGGCTGAATTATTTTTTTTTTCGAATTTGTAGTGTGAGCTGTTTTTAAATGGAAAAATACATAGTAATTCGCAAGCACGCAAATTCTTCAATTTCTCCATTTACATCTTCGAAACTCGCCGTCCACTGCTCGTTGTTACTCTCTCGGCCTCTCTTACATTCCGTGCGAACGAGAAGGGAGTATTCATCGCATCACTATCATATTTACGGCCTAGGGGATCACAGATTTTTGTTTTCTTCTAGTGTAACTCAGTTGGCACAGGCAAGCTTCCTGTGCCTGTCAAAAATAAAAGGGGAAAGGGATTGCATATTATAAGAATTAAAATTCACGGTTATGGAACTGAAGAAGTTTCAAATACAACATTTTAAATGTTTGAAACCATAAATGTAAAAAGTTACTGAAATCGTTCAAAACATTAAAAAATCCGCTGAAAAAGTCATAAATCCGAAAAACAATATGTCTGCTGTTTGTTTAATTGATTGAAGATTTAACGACCACCGTGAGCAACTCAATGGGCTATAAGCAGTCGCCCTTCCTTAATTTAGGGTCACTGGTTCCAGGGAAGGGAGAGAGCCAGTGCCGTAAGACAAACACAATATCCATGCCTCACCGGGTTTTAAACCCGGACCCCTTTCGGACGAATGATCAGAGGCCATCTCTTAGACCACTGCGCCACCGGGCGGCCAATATGTCTGCCACTAACTCCATTCTGAAATCTCCTGAATTTAGTGAATGTCCCCCAAGTCGGCAAAACTGCGTGAGCGACTGTCCTCTTTGCCCACGCCTAGCAAAAATTTGAGCCCTCCGCCCCAGATGAGCCCCGAGCCCCCTGGTTCTGGGACCTAGCTACGGCCCTGGTTCCATCTTGCTACCTGTCTCCTCTCCGCCGCGCTGCTGCCATCTACCGAGAGATTCGAGAAACAGTTCAGTCTGAAACTCTACATCCTCCCACCTTTGATTTGGTAGGGACAAATCAAACAAATGAAAAGGATCAGCAGGTGAAGTGCAGTTATAGATTTAGCCGTTCCGGAGGTTTACGTCTTCGACCAGTTCTTGAAATCCCTGTCGGATCACCTTCAGAGCACACTTCTAATGGATGGAGTTTCGGAAGTGGCCGGAGCAAAGTACCTCCTTGCGTCTTAACTTGGGCCACCCAGGGATGGCCGTCTCTTCCAGGAAAAAGTTTCTCAATCCTAGCCATAGGCCAGTGTATCCATTTCTGATTATCCAATCTGACCAAAACTACATCCCCGACCTTGAGATCCAACTTCTTCTCAGTCATTTTCAAAATCAATTGTCCCAGATATTCTTTACAGAACCGACTACGCATTTGATCACGAAGATTTTGGCAGTAAGCCACTCTTCCCTGCAGTCTATTCCGACTGATATAGTCCAAGTCTGGCACACTAATCTCTCTTACTTCTTGTAGGAACATGGAAGGTGTTAGAGGTGCCAAATCTTCGGATTCGGTAGAAATTCAAGTAAAGGGCAGACTATTAATGACAGCCTCCACATCACAGCAGTGGCGGCCCGTCAGATGAGGCAAGTGAGGCACCGCCTCACCTAAAATTCCGCAGAATGAGAAGTGAAAAAAAAACTTCTGTCAGTAACAAAGATATAAGAACTTTGCAGGATAAATGAAACACTGACATTCACATCGTGATTCATGAATTAGGTTAAAAAAGGCTTTCAAGAAGAGGAATGAATCATTATTTTTGCAGAGCAGCTGCATGTTTTAAGCGCTTAGAGGCGACCGGCTGAATCATCTCGATGAGAAGCCGGCTTTGGGAACTGGGGATCAGAGATGAGCCCTACAGAGTGAACCCCCCACCCCCACGGTTCGAGGTCTACCCAAGGAGGTGCTGGACTTCCAGTAAGAGAAAGGAAATTTCTGAGGTGACCCTCCACTTCGCTTAAACTCGAATCGCATCTCTGCTGTTATTGGAGAACCCAAGGATTGTGTATCCAATGGGCGCGGGAAAATGAGCAGATGACCTTGGTAAAAAGTGGTTTTACAGGCGATGACTCCGTTCGCCTCTATACGCTTTGGAGTACGATGATTTCTACGTAGCTTTAACTATTCGTCAGAGTGTATTTGAGTCTAACTTTTTGTAGTGTGTTATCAATCCTCTCTTCTGCGGGTGATGGCTAGTTCATAGTAATGTTGAGTTTTTTTTTCTTTTTTATTTTGTTATTGTTACTAAACAGCATATTTTGATTTTGGTTGGAAAATATGAATGGCCCAACAAAACGACGTGATTTGTGTTCTGGAAGAAATTCCTTTTAAACACTGGAAAGACTATGATAAAAGGGATGTTCTCATATCTGGAAGACCGACACCTATAATAAGTTCAATATCTAAAGACAAGAAGTGCGGCAAATCGTTTTTTAGGTCTTTCAATAAATCATGGTACGAGATTTATCCCTGGCTTTCTGGTAGCTATTACAAGCAAACTCCCTTTTGCTGGCCATGTTTACTTTTGAGAAATAAGAAAAATGTGTGGAATACAACGGGTTATTTTGATCTGAAAAACTTTTCTCGTAGTGCAAAATTGCACGAAAGCTCCAAAGAACATATAACTAACCACATAGGTCTAAAACGAATGGAAAAAAACATAAACACTATTTCTGATATGCTCAAAGAAAATGCTGCTCTTCATAAAGTCAAGTTTAATGAAAAGGTCAGACTAAATAGGGTTTTTATGGAACATATTATCGATTTAGTTGTCGTTCTAAGCAAGCAAGAACTGCCTTTTCGAGGACGTGAGGAATCTATTTCCTCATTAAATAAAGGTAATTTCAAGGAGATGTTCCATTTGTTACTTCGTAGGAGCATCCCAGAATTAAAAGCACATTTTGAAGAAATACGATCTTATTTTCTGGACAATCTAAAACGATACAGAATGATTTAATGGAGTGTATTCATGAATATATAAACGAATGTGTTAAAAGCGAAATTAATGAGTCAGAATTTTTTTCAGTGCAAGTTGATGATACAACTGATATTACTCAAAAATCACAGTGTTCAATAATTGACAGATACACATTGGACTAAAATTGTGAAGCAGTTGAGCGCTTCCTTGGTTTTTATGATATCAGCACTGACAGGACTGCCATGGCACTGTATGATCTGCTAGCATCGGTTTTGGAGGAGTTTGATTTTAAATCAAAGTTAGTAGGCCAGTGTTATGATGGTGCAAGCGTTATGGCTGGAGAGTTGAGCGGTCTGCAGAAAAGAGTCAAGCTAGAAGCTCCGCAAGCTTTGTTTACCCACTGTTTCGCCCACCGCCTTAACCTTGTCCTACAACAGGGGTGCAAAAGTATTGTAAAATGTCGCATATATTTCGCAACTGTATCCAGCATGCCCTCATTTTTTCACAAGTCTGCCAAGAGAACCCACGTAGCAGATTCAGTTGTTGGGAAACGGATTCCTCAAATAGCGGAAACACGTTGGGCATCACGTTCGCAAATTTTGCGTTTAATTGTGAGCGAATGGGACAAACTAAAGAATGTGTTTGAAAACATAATGAATGACCCGGAATCAACGGCAGAATCAATCGACGGAGCCATAGGATTTTTGAAAAATTTCACTGATTTTGAATTTGCTTTTTTATCACTGATTTTTGATGACATTTTTGGAATTACGGATGTACTGTTTGATGTTTTGCAAAAAAAGACTTTAGATATCAGTTATTGCCAAAGACAAATTAAACAATGTTGCGAACGAATAAATAAGAAAAAGAATGTAACCATTTACTTGAAACATTTCAGTGAAGCAATTAGTTTGAGTGGAGGTCCTAAATGGCGCCAAAAGAAACATTTGGGTGAAGAAGAAGTGCAAAACTACTACAAAATTTTGTTTTACGAAATCGTTGGCAGCATAATAGTCCAAATAAATACCAGATTTGAAGATATGGGAAAGCTCGAGTTTCTGCAGCTAGTTGACAGCTCAAAATACCATAGTTATTCAGAGTCATTTCCATCCAGTGCCCTTAACACTCTCAAAAAAATTTATCCAAACATTTTTACAGACACACAACGACTAAAAAACGAATTAGATTTTTTGTATAATGATCACAACTTCAGGGAACTCAGTGTATAATGAATATAGCTTTTAACTACTAAGCTAATTATAATGAATTCAGCTTCTTCTAATGCTTTATAATGAATATAATTCTTCTGCTACTAGTTTCTTCTAGTAATGGTTGTTGTTTGTTAATTATATATTGAATAAACTTTCCTGCTAGTAGTGTAGTAATAATAATGAACATGCTTTTAACTGCTAGTAATGTGTAGTAGTAATTAAGATGAATAAAGTCTTATGCTGGTTGTTAATAATAATCACCTAATGAAATAAACCTAACAGCCAGACAGAGATCTGACAAAACTATGAACTGAGAAAAACGTACTTACAACAAATTCTTTATTAGTGAAACTTCTGGCTCTCACATAAACGAAGATCTCTTTATACAACAACAGCTTTCTGACACATAAACCACAGCTCACTCTACGCACATCAACAAAAAGCTCTCTCACATAAACAAACGCTCTCTCTATACAACAACAAACGCTCTCTCTATACAACAACAAACGCTCTCCTGCGTATCGATGAACGCGCCTATTTATACTGGCTACCACCACGTCATGACTTACACTCATTGCCAGATCTCATTCAGCGGGAGAAATAACATCTCGTTCAGTAAGAAGATAATTTACGTAGTAAAATAAAATAACCAGAGATAGTAAAAATCAAAAGGAAAGTGAATCTAGAGTATACGTTACAAGTGTTCAGAAAACCTTGAAAACAATGAAAGAAAACGAGCTGAAAGATGTGTTACCAGAAGCCTACAAATTATTTTCTCTTGTATTGACACTGGCGTCAACAAGTTTTTTTGCTGAAAGGAGTTTTTCTTGTTAGAAGAGAATTAAGACTTACCTCCGTAATACAACGGCACAAGATCGTTTGCCTTCACTCGCTAAAATATTTGACAAATATTTTTCATTGGTACGTACGCACATCTTGAACATTAATACAAAACGAAGCTAATTTAATAAAATGAAGAAAATGCAATAAATTATAGTTGTTTTAATAAAAATTTAATAAAGCAACTTCTTTGGCCGCTTTGCTTTACTTTCTCTTCTATTATCAAGAAATTACATTGCTTTCCGAGTTATGTAAAAATCAATGAATTTAAATAGGGAAATTATCTATAAAACGTACTTAGAAAAAGCTAACTGTCTCGCTTACTAAGGGGGTGCAAACCATGACCCCCCAGGCTACGCCACATATATATATATATATATATTCGTATAACGTTATACGAATTTATATATTTTTTAATGACATATGTTTTACGGTTTTACATTTACATCAAGACCGTTTGCCTCACCAGCATTTTACACCACGAGCCGCCACTGCATCACAGATAACTGTGACTAGCTCTTCATAATTCGCGGACGCTCGTCCTAAAACTTGTGCTAGTAGAGCCTTGATGGAGGGGATCAAACCCTCCCACCATCCACCCCACCAGGAGCCACAGGAGGATTAAATCTCCACTGAATGGGTTTTAACTTATCACATACCATGTTTTTCTCCCAGTTCAGGGCTTTGAAAGCGTTGTCCGACCCTGTAAAATTCGTTCCGTTATCAGAATAGACGATCGTTGGCCTTCCTATTCTTGCTATAAATCTTCGGAGAGCTTGAATGAATGCTTATGTGCTAAGCGAAGTAGTGACTTCCAAGTGGACTACTCTGTAAACGGCACATGTATATAACACGACCCAAACTTTTAACCTTCCACGGAGTAGAAGAGGACCACCAAGATCGACTCCGCAGACTTCAAAAACTGCCGCATCTCTTACACGGTCTAGTGGTAGGTGAACTAGTACTGTGGTAAGTGCTTTAGCCGAGAACCTCTTACACTTTACACACTTGGAAATTACGCTTTTGACGGTGCGGTTGAATTTGTGAATCCAGAACCTCTCTCTAAGGTTGGTAACGAGCGTCTGAACGCCTGCATGACAATTGGACAGATGACAGTCTCTAATTAAACAAATAACTACATGATGTTTACTTGGGAGCAAAATAGGGTATCTAAATGAGAACTCGTCCTCTCTGGCAATAATTTTACTCTTGACTAGTATTAACTCGTTGTCGTCTTTGAGACCTGTTTTCCTCAAGTCATTTGCGAGCGTGGATTCTCGTTGCACAATACGCCATAAGTGAATTTCGGCGTCTTCAATTTCGGTTGCACTTAATGTCTTTGACGTTTCAAACAACTCACACCGACTTCTCTTAACGAATCTTCTGATCCAGGCTAAAATTCTAATAATGTGGGATAACCTTGAAAAATTCTCAAAAATCGTCGAATTCTCTGGTTGAATAACCAAGGACGTTGTTTTTCACTTTCGCTGTACAGAGCGAATCAATGCTTCCTCAACAGCGTCGTCACCGCTTGGCCAATTTTTGGGTGGGCTCTTCAACCATTCGGGACCCTCCCATCATCTGGACCTTATGAGTTGATCAGAACTGCAACCCCTCGACGGGAGGTTCGCATTGTTCCTGCTTCCAGGAACGTGTGTCCAGTCATCAGAGTTGGTGAGCTTCCGAATTTCTTGAACTCAATTATGTACGAACGTGCCTCACTGATCCGTTCTCTTAATCCAAGCCAGAACAGTCGAAGAGTCCTTCCAGTATTTCACCAGAACAATATTAGTGTTTAGTGCTTCTAACACAAATCTTGCAAGACGAGCTTCCAGCGTGCTGGCAAGTAGTTCCAACCTCTCGATAGTCATTTTTTTAAGGGAGAAAGGCGCGATTTAGCTCCCAACAAGTGGACTTCCACTCCCATGGGCGTCTCACAACGTAGGAAGATTGCAGTCGCATAGGCATTCTGACTGGCGTCGCAAAACACATGAACAGACCAACTTTCGGGATTCCTAAAACCTACTCTTCGAGAAAATGTTAGTTCATTTAGTGAGTTCAATTCCTCAACCCGTTTGAGAAATTTAAGTTGCAATTCGTTCGGCAAGGGGATATCTCAGTCTTTCTTGTCGGCCCATGCCTGCTGCACCAACAATTTGCAAGGTAACATCACTGGAGCTAAAATTCCAATTGGATCAAAAATTTGTTGTCATAGATAAGATTTCTCTCTTAGAGACAGCAAGAGATCTTGACTCAATTTTGCATCGGATACCGAGGGTATCTTCGTTTCGATTCCACAACAGTCCCAATAAAGGTACTGTCTCTTTAAAATAAATATCAATATGAGGTTGCTCAGCTAGGACGTTTTCTGAAGCTTCATTAATGGGACCATACATCAACATTCGTAAATCCATTCTGGCTTCTGTAAACAATTTTGTAGACTTCAAGATGAATTCTTTTAATTCTCTCGGATCATTCACCGAGGTGGCACAGTTGTCAATATAGAAGGTTTTGCTAAGAGTTTCCGCAAATGATGCAACTTCCTCCGATGCATTAGAGAGAAGATGCCGTATCACGGCTGCCAAGAGAAAGGGGATGAATGTGAGTCCAAAAACTACTCTTCTGTGTCGAAACACCTGGATCCTATTGCTGTCATCCCACCATAGGAACCACAAAAAATCTCGATCCTCCTTAACTTCAATCTGCAAAAAGTCACGTCTGATATCGGCGGCGACTCCAATGACATCTTTCCTAAACCTCAGTAAAATAGACGGTATATGTTCCATCAAATTGGGTCCTCGGATCAGACAATCATTAAGTGAAGGAGACTCCTGCCCCTGACAGGAAGCATCAAATACTGGTCTTATTCGAGTCGTGGAACTATCAAGTTTCACTACGGGATGGTGCGGAAGGTAGTGGCTCTTCTCCTCCAACTCTTGCAAGGGTACCCTCTCTATCACCTGTTCATCGAGCCATTCCTTAAATACTTGATCGTATTCCCAATACTGATTCATAGCTTTAAGCTTCTTCGTCTTATTGAAGAGTCTCTTTTCTGCAAGATGTCGATTGGAAACAAGGTATTGTCGATTATTCAACCAAGGCAGACTTACACAGTAGCGTCCATCTTCCTTTCTGTCAACGGTGCTCAAAAACTGTTCTTGGACTTTTTCCGCCAAAGCAGTTTTGTTGACACAAGCATCTGGCTATCTTATACCTATAGTCTCCAGATCCCAGAGTTCCTGAACGTCCATGTTCTTAACAATCATGCAGGTCACTGACCCGACAGCGGCCTTAGGTTCTTCTTCATAGCAGGTTGATCCACAAATCGTCCAACCCAAATTCGTTTCGATCGCTGTCAGGCCTCCTGGAAGCTGATTGATTCGACCTGTCAAAATTTGACCATGAATGTCACTGCCAATCAAAAGTTCGATCTTCGGACAGCCAGGTCCCCAATCAGAGATCCAGATCCCCCTCTGTTTTAGTTCGTTCGATATCCGACCGTTAGGGTGGCGGGGAATCTCTCCGCAAATCAGTTTCTGATTTAAAAATTCTAATTCTAAGACAGATTTCGAACAAAAATCGGTACCCTGCAATTTGACACGGTAAATCATATGTTCCTTTGGCGCAGTGCGAACCCCTCCAAAAAGTGAATGTGCCAGATGCATTTTTCTTGAAATTCCAGGCCCAATTCTTCAGCAGTGGCCTCTAATATGTAAGATTTCTGGGAGCCACAATCTAACAGCGCACATACTCGTTTAGTTTTGCGTTCCCGAACGATCTTCACCAACAAAGTCATTAAGGCCACTTCTCTAGTGCACTCCTGCTGAGAGAATGCATTTTGAACCACTGGTTCCTCCACTTCACTTTTACGTTTATCGTTCATTTGCTTAGAGGGAAGTTCTGGGCAAATTATAACTGGATGCTCTTTGAAACAAACATGGCATCGCACAAAATGAATGCATGAATTTGCGAAGTGACTGGGCTTTAAACATTTGAAACAGCACCTCTTTTCACGTACTTTTGACATTTTTTCTTTCAAAGACAGAGACTGTACATTCATGCAGTCTTTACTAGCATGGCTCCCCCAAAACCTATTCGCGCTAAGGCAAGTCTTTCTTCACCCTCAACTTCTCTTTTCAAAAATTCTAATAATCTGGAAAGACTGGATTTGGTGGAGGGATCTGGAGCCATATCAACACTCAATGAATATCGTTGCCTGTACATTCATGCAGTCTTTACTAGCATGAGACTTCCCACAAAAAATGCAAATCGGTTCTCCTTTCAATAATAAACCCGCAGCAGTAGGTGCGTTAAATTCTCTCTTCTTAAACTTGTCCCTTGAGGCCTCTTTAGTCGTGGCTATCCCAAAACCTATTCGCGCTAAGGCAAGTCTTTCTTCACCCTCAACTTCTCTTTTCAAAAATTATAATAATCTGGAAAGACTGGATTTGGTGGAGGGATCTAGAGCCATATCCACACTCAATGAATATCGTTGCCACGCTTTCAAAACCTCCTCGGACGGACAGGATTCCACCATAGGATAGAGCCACGTAGCGTTCGTATCCAAGCTAATACACATAGACTCCAAGGATCTCAAATAAGCTTCGATTTTGTCAAAAAGTTTCGATACATGCACTCGATTCCTCTCACTGGAACGTACATTTTTAATAATCAATTTCAACAATTCTCTAACATGTACCTCAATGAGCAACTCCTTTTCTCCCAAAACGTTCTTCCAATGCTGAGACTGCTTCGGAATAATTCTCCGAAGTTATCGGATAACTATCCACGAGTTCCCTCGCTCGGGTACCAGGTTGCATGGATTGATAAAAATATTGAAACTTATCACAATCATGTAATTCTTCATCCTCATGTATCTTCTTGAATTGCGACCAGAAACTTAACCAATTTATTAATTCACCATCAAATTTATTAATTTCGATTTTAGGTAGTTTGTAACATTTTCCCTTCATTCCAACATTCTCTATGCTGTTGGCCTCAACTGCCACAACTTTATCTGCGACATTCCATTTTTCATTAACTAAACGCGTCATAGTTAAGGATGTGTCAGAATAATATTCGGCACTCTCAACTTCAACTGATAACTGCTCCTCATTAACCTCTTAATCTAATAAATTTTCTATCATTTTATCATCGAGCTCCTTTAATTCTCTCATCAAATTCTGCAGTTTGGCGAATTTGTCTCTGACAACACCGCCATCAAATTCTTCTTTAGTAATTTCTTCCTTCAATACATTAGCAGTCTTCGTGAAAGAACTTCGAACGACCGAACTTTTGGTTTTTATACGTTCCATGGTAATGCCATACAATCAATGACTCAATATCAAATCGATCCTCAGTTCCCACGAGTCCTGTCGCGGACGCCAAAACTTTTGTAGGGGAAAAATTAATCCTTCCCCACTAACGTGATCAATGGCCTGCCGGTACGTATCTAACCGTTACACCCACCAGGCAAAAGGCGAGCGGAATCGATTTTCTATCTTGTCTTCTTCGTCACAGCGCGAAGCTATCCTCTTACGGTAAGATCACTTACCTTGGCATCTGTTTGAGGAACAGGTAATCCAGCTTGTTATCCTGCTTAAATTAACGTTCTAACAAATAATCCAGTGGTGCACAACAGGAAACACAAACACCTTTTCTTGTAGCTAACTATTTAATCACAAATACCTTTTCTTGTAGCTAACTATTTAATCACAAACACCTTTTCTTGTAGCTAACTATTTAATCACAAACACGACCACAAACACATAATTCTATTATTCTATGACTTATGGTCAACGACGACATCATTCATGTTCCATCTTACTACGTGGCTCCTCTCCACTTTCTCTGCCGCGCTGCTGCCATCTACCGAGAGATTCAAGAAACAGTTCAGTCTGAAACCCTACACACTGTTTCTTGGAATTATATGACAATGCAAGACATCACTGTTAATATATCCTGATTCACAACAAAACCACTTCGAATGTGAAACATAAAATGATGGTGATACTAAACACAGTAGATGAAAAAAGTGAAAGTTGAAACACAAAGAGAGCACAGCTATTTAAAAGATTAAAAAAAATAGAAGTAGACAAATGAACAAGGAAACATTTGAAAGTGACCGAACATGAGCACCTTACAGTGACGATTTGCAATTCTGGCTCCTCTCAATGACCCTGTAAACATATGTATCTACATTTTAATTTTTGAAGAAATATTTTCATAATACATGAAAATACACTGCAATTATTAACACAGCAATCATACATCTCTAAATTGCCCGTATTTCCGGTTCATTCCAAAAATAGATTTGATTCTCTTCTGCCACCCCATTTCCAGTCATTGCACATTTTTGGTATTCTAAAACTTCATGTTCTCTTATTCATTTTACAGAGCAGTAAATATTTAGGATGATCAGTTACTTTGATATTCCATAAATAAGATATAAATCAAATATATTTCATTCTCTTCTGGTACCAAATGTTTTCTTTACTTGATTTAGTTGCTATTCTGCAATGCATGTACATGTTCTGAGATTAAACATTGTTTTCATGCATTTTAACTCTCTCGTGAATAATTTCCTTTTTCTGTCTAACATTAGTTACAGCATTAATGCTCTAGTTAAACTTTCCCCTTTTGGTTCTCTGTTGATATTTAAAGTCCTTCTTGTTACCTTTTCTTCCTTTACATCATATCTTACTTTTTTTAGTAAAATCAGTGAGATGTAGCTAAAAGGTCATTCCTTGCACAGTGGGTGTAGCATGTGTGTTTTGCATATCTAGCTTATGACCTGTCTCTGTTTTATCAACAGATTGCAATTTCTTCAAAGCTGAGTTATTTGTGGTAGCTGAAACATTCAAATATTTATTGTAGTTTACTTGCTCACAGTTCATGTTATGATTAGCACAGTGTAATTAGCCTGTGCCGTTTTGCACATCAGTGCAAATATCTTGTACCCAATATTTTGATAGTTGTTACAGATTTCATGTATTGTATATATATTTTTTATATTCTTTGGTATTCTTGTTGTGTATCCATGCATCCCCCACCCTTCATTTTTTGTTTTCCCATTAGGACTGAAGGACTAAGTCTTTTAAGAAAAAAGTCACTCATACCTGTTGTGGCACCCATTGTATGCGAAGGAAAACATTTTGCTGCTGCTAGTGAAGGTTACTGAAGATGAGATTTAACTATTTGAGAAAAGTGTTTTGTATTGGAATTACATATAAATTTCAAAACAAATATTTGTCTTTAATGACCGGAATTGCGGCAGTAAGCTAAGTTCCAGCTACAAATACTGTTGGGTAAGCTTTTCTTTTCTCATATATATAAAAATGACTTAAAGAAAGTTTAATATGTATGTGGGCATCAACTCATAATAATATTTCTTCATGATCTAACTAGCTCATTCTCTTTGTCTTGTGTAACTAGAGGTATATTGAACCCCCATTAGGAAATGATAGTACTGACATATTTTCTACAGCTTACAATGTACATAATGAGTGTAAAATGCAGCTCATAGCTAAGCTTTTTGATGACAGAAATGGGGTATTCTTGAATTCAGCTGAAGTAAAAATATACCAGCATAAAATTATAAAGATATTAATTGCAATATATGAAAATGTATAGTTATGGTAAACAAATTACTTGAGTGAAAACTTTACTTAACTAATCAGATGAAATAGGCTGTCGTAAGAAGTTCTAGCTTAAAAGGTCAGCATTATTTTTGGAAATCAGATTTCGGTACTGGAGATGTTACATGGATAAACGTGAACTAAAGATGATTTAGTATCTGATAGCAGAAAATTTGCACTTCTATATTTCCCATGCACTTCTGATTAGTTATCCATTAAATTTTGTAGCCATAAAATGTAGGTTAAATGTGCCTTAGCATATGGGCTGCTGTTAACAATGCTCTCTGTCATTAGAGCTAAAATCAATCACCTTGTTGTGTTGATTAACCACACTTTATGTGATCAAATTTTCCTATTCCTGAACATATGTTGTGCTAGCAACAAGCTGCAAGATTTATCCTCAATGAATTCCTTATTAATAAATATAACCTTGCTCATAAATGGTATACGTATATTTGAAAAGCCAAATTAAAAATCCTTATTATATACACACGTGTGCTTCATTTACTACTTAAAAGCTATTAACTTATTACATTATGAATGTGCCTCTCTTAATAGTGATGTGTATTAGAAGTATAATATTTTGAATGCAGTTGGATTTATTTCAAAGGAGATATTGCAGTAGGAATTATTTCTGCTGCTTATGTAAATCTGTTTTTATCAAGACATTTTATCAAGTCAGATTTCCTTTACTATAAGCAGGACTTGTAAATCCTATTTCCACAAACTAATAAATTGTATATTTTCTTACTATATTTTGAAACTGCGCCCCTTAAAAAGGTACCCCCCCCGAAAAAAGTTCCCTTCCTATTAAGGCCTGTACTTTTAAAATTATTTACATTCATACCTTTGAAGCCCACCACAGTTCTAACCAAACCAGTTGAAGTTTTCTTCCTACATTAGAAGAAACTAAAATCAGTCGAGTGCTTAAAACAATTATAAAAAATAAAATGAAGACACAGTAACGTTATATTTTGAGTCTGATTTTTTAAATTTCTTTGAACAAGCTCGCAGATACCCCATTTTTTCTATAAAGGCTTGGAAATAAAATCTAGATATTCCATGAATTTTTGTTTTTTTTTAATATTAATGTTCAATGGAAATACTGTCCCCCCCCCTCCCCTTGTTTATTTGCTTAAAAATAATCATAATTGTCCTTCAAGTAAAACATACGGGGAATGGACAATATGGCAGAAGTGTTCCCTTCCTTTAAAGTGCGAACTATTGAAAATTTCATTCCTAATAGAAATTCTCTGAAGCTCCACCGTTACAATTTCTATGATAAACAATCTTTTACGATAATCCGCTGAGACAGAGAAATATTTTAAACGCTTTATAAAATTCTGTTTAGTATAAACACATTTTAAATCGCCAGTTACGTCTCAGTCGTTATGAAGTCGCCAGTTACGTCTCAGTCGTTATGCCAGTTACGTCTCAGTCAAATACGTCTCAGTCGTTATGAAGACGGTCTTCTAGATCTCTTTTCCTCCATGAAAGTCTAAGTTTTTGTACTGAAATTCCTTTCATGTAAACTAAGAGTTTCTTTAACCTATTCC
Organism: Macrothele yani; assembly: GCA_039090855.1. NCBI lineage: Eukaryota > Metazoa > Arthropoda > Arachnida > Araneae > Macrothelidae > Macrothele > Macrothele yani. The sequence goes on from CM076990.1 coordinate 87,493,710, forward strand.
AGTGCTTTTCCATTTCGCTTATAATTTAAGACAATGTAAAATTTAAGAAAACGAATAGGGTCTCACTAATGCTTTCCTACGGAAAAGTCTGCTTTTGTATCTTAAGGGTAACCACGTCAAAGCTAGCGGTATGCCGCCCCGGTGGCGCAGTGGTCTAAGCGATGGCCTCTGATCATTCGTCCGAACGGGGTATGGGTTCGAATCCCGGTGAGGCATGGATGTTGTGTTTGTCTTACGGCACTGGCTCTCTCCGTTCCCTGGAACCAGTGACCCTAAATTAGGGACGGGTGACTGCTTATAGCCCATTGAGTTGCTCACGGTGGTCGTTAAACCTCCAAAAAAAAAAAAAAAAAGCTGGCGGTACTACTTTCACCGCGTAAGCGTATAAACCCGGCTGCACTTTGCTAGCATGGGAAGAGTTGGCGACAGCGCCTCCTCTAATTCCTACCTCCATGCGTCTGTGTAAGATCTTATCGAATGGTTGTATATCGTTTTTTGATATCTTTTATCGCACAGGCCCAACCATGGAGGTAGGAATAAGAGGAGGAGCTGTCTCCAACTCTTCCCATGCTAGCCAAGGAGGTTATATTACTGGAGACACCACTCCTATCCACGCAGCATTGGCCGCCATAAGTCACCGTCTGTGTTGCAAATGACGTCATGAGTAGGCACGACGCAGCCGCAGAAGAGAAGCTGATTGGAATCCAATGGAACAAAAGCTTCTAAGCGTACAAACAGATAAAATGAGTAATTCAATAATCTTTATCAATGATACACAAGCTTACTGTTTCATCAACGGTATAATTTAGTTCCTTTTTGCCTGCTTGTGACGTCACACCACAGATTGGCTGTGACCTATGGCGGCAGAGCCACTGGTGTCTCCAGTAATATAACCTTCTTAATGCTAGCAAAGTGAAGCCGGTTTTGTACGCTTCCGCGGTGAAAGTAATACCGCCAGCTTTGGCGTGGTTACCCTTAAGATACAAAAGCAGACTTTTCCGTAGGAAAGCATTAGTGAGACCCTATTCGTTTTCTTAAATTTTACATTGTCTTAGGGATGTAAGGTCAGGTGATGCGTAACATCACAGCCTCTCCTTGACAAATGTCAACCCCGCCTTCTCGTGGTGCATCCTGTTCTACACTAAAGGGGCTCTGACGACCGCAAATAGCGGTATAACTATACCATCGGGATCAGAGGAAATGCTATCCCACACTCACCAACCCGCTTGGCCAGCGTGGTGAGTTATGGCCAAACACTTCCAAAATGACTCTACAACTTAAATCTTGGCCCTCAGTCTCCGGCAGCTGGAATGTACCTGGCCAAGGCAGCGGCCAGTGCGACATGAAGGCAGAGGGTGCTAAGAATCCCCGGAGGACCGGACTAGGCTGCCATTTGATACTGACCTTGGCTACCTACAACGGACGCTCCCTATCTTCTGATTCAAGGCTTCTTGAATTGGAAGAGGAACTACAAAGGATCAAGTGGGACATCGTCGGGCTAAGTGAGGTAAGGAGAAAAGGAGAAGATCTCATTGAACTGAAAAGTGGACATCTCTTCTATTATCGTGGGACAGATACTGGCAGAACTAGTGGTGTTGGATTTATAATAAACAAGAAACTGAAGGATAAAGTGGTAGAAGTTGAAAGTTCCTCTGACAGAGCTGCACGACTCGTTATCCAACTATCGAGAAGATACCAGGCTCAGATTATTCAAACTTATGCACCCACCACAAGTCATCCTGAAGAAGAAATTGAAGAATTTTATGAGGAAATTCGTCATCTAAATAATAAAGGTAAGCAGCACTTGAAGATAATTATGGGAGATTTCAATGCAAAAATAGGGCACCGGCAACAGAATGAAACTTCAGTAGGTAAATTCGGTCACGGCAACAGAAACCAGCGTGGAAAATACTCTCGTTGAGTTTGCAGAGGCAGAAGGATTTTTCATCTTGAATTTTTCAAGAAAAAGCCACACAGGAAATGGACATGGAGACATCCAATTGGGACGACAAGTGAAATTGATTTTATTATGTGTAACAAAAAATTCGTCATCGAAGACTGCAGTGTGCTGAACAAGTTCAACACAGGTAGTGACCATAGATTGGTGAGATGTAAGATGCACCTCAACACTAAACTGGAACGTGGCAAGCTCATAAGCCAAACAAAATGTATTGACATAACCAACCTTAAAAAACACCATAATACTTTCAAGTTGGAACTGAAGAACAGATTCTCTGCTTTAGAAGGCCTAACATCGGAAGAAGTGGATATTTCGGAAGTTAACAGAAAAGTAACCAAAGCTCTTATGGAAACAGCAACAAAATTAGCTGGGTCTAAGAACAAGTTGCATGTAAACAAATTATCAGGAAAAACCAAAATGTTGATGCAAAAGAAGAAGAGATGAGGACAACTAAAGAAGATGTGACTTCCAAAATGGAATATATAGAGCTATGCAAAACAGCACGAAAAAAGTATCACTGAAGACGTAAGGAAATTCAACTGTGAGCTAGTGAGGAAAGCAATTGAAAACAACCAAAGCCTAAAGATAGCAAAGGGACATCTCAGTAAGGGAAGAAAACAGATTATGGCTCTGAGAAAAGAAGATGGTTCTATAACAAGAAATAGAGGCGAAATTTTGACAAGAGTGAAAGATTTCTACTCCAAATTATATGAAAGGGATGATACATGTACTCCAGACATCATGAAAGGTACCAGAGTTCTTCCAGTCCTCCCAGCAGAAGTTGCTCATGCAATCAAGAACATGAAGCGGGGGAAAGCTCCAGGAGAAGATGGAATTACTATAGACATCATACAAGAAGCAAGTGGAGAAATTGAAACAGTACTCGCCCAAATTTTCACTCGATGCCTTAATGAAGGGAAGATTCCTGAGGATTGGAACAATGCTACAATGATCCTGCTACATAAAAAAGGTGACATTGAGGATCTCAGGAACTACAGACCTATCAGCCTCCTATCAGTGGTTTATAAAATCTTCACTAAAGTTCTTTCACACCGCTTGAAGGTAACACTGGACATGGCTCAACCGAGAGAACAAGCTGGATTCAGGAGTGGCTACAGCACAATAGATCATATCCACGTACTGAGAGAACTAATTGAAAGAGCGAGGGAATATGAACTTCCATTGTGCATGGCTTTTATCGATTATGAAAAAGCCTTTGATTCGGTGAAACCATCAGCAGTTACCACGGCTCTGAAATCCTGCGGTATTGAAGATGCATACATTAATATTATTAATAACATCTATGAAAATGCAAGTGCAAAGATTCGGCTGTTTGAAAATACAACACACATAAAAATTGGAAAGGGAGTGAGACAAGGTGACACCATATCTCCGAAGCTCTTTAATGCCACATTGGAAAATGTCTTTCAATCACTGAACTGGGAAAACAAAGGGATAAAGATTAATGGAGATTATCTAACCCACCTTCGTTTTGCTGATGACATAGTCATTTTTGCAACTACCCCATCAGAGCTGCAGAGTATAATCCAGGAACTTGCTGACAAGAGTAAAGAAGTGGGATTAAAAATGAACTTTCAGAAGACAAAAGTGATGTTCAATGCTTTTACAAGAAATGAAGATTTATCGATTGATGGAGAAAAACTGGAGATAACAGATACGTATGTTTATCTTGGACAGCAGATATCAAGTGAGGGTCACATTGATGAAGAAATTAATCGGCGTACAAAACTTGCCTGGAGAGCTTTTGGAAGAAACAGCATAATTTTCAAGAGCAATATGCCATTATGTCTTAAAAGAAAAGTGTTTGATCAATGCATCCTTCCAGTGCTTACGTATGGTTCAGAGACGTGGACCTTAACTAAAAGAGACATACAAAGGCTGCAGACAACTCAAAGTAGCATGGAGAGGTGCATGCTTGGTATAACCAGGAGAGATAAAAAGAGGAACTCGTGGATCCGAAAAATGACGAGAGTGGAAGACATCATGATCAGAGTTAAATCCCTGAAATGGCAATGGGCTGGACATACTGCCAGAAGGACAGACCATAGATGGACAGCCGAAATTTTAGATTGGATTCCAAGGGACAGGAAAAGACCCAGAAAAAGACCACATGGGAGATGGGTGGATGAAATTCGTAAATATGCGGGAGTGACATGGAGGAGACTGGCACAAGACAGACCGTTGTGGAGGAAACTTGGGGAGACCTTCGTCCAGCAGTGGATTGATAATGGTTGACAATGATGATGATGATGACATTGTCTTAAATTATAAGCGAAATGGAAAAGCACTGGAATAGGTTTAAGAGACTCTTAGGTTTACGCGAAAGGAATTTCAGTACAAAAACTTAGATTTTCATGGAGAAAAAGAGATCTAAAAAAGCGTCTTCGTAACGACTGAGACGTATATGAACTGACGATTTAAAATGTGTTTACACTAAACATAATTTTATAAAGTGTTTAAATTCTTTCTCTGTCTTAGATGATTATCGTAAAATATTGTTTATCATAGAAATTGCAATGGTCGAGCTTCAGAGAATTTGTATTATGAGTCAATAAAACCAAGCCGTCGATACACGATTAAACTCATAGTTACAGTAAAAACTCTCTACGAATACATGATATACTTTACTAAAAGCTAAAAAAAGTATATACAAGTTAAAAATGTTGTTAGATCTTTCAGAAACGCACTATGGTCCCATCCTCACTAAACTTGTACAATACGTTGTGCTAACCCAATGCGCAGAATGGGAATGACGTAAGTAGATATTAAAGATTTTGTTTTAGTGCCTGCGCAACTCAACGGGAGGCAGGTCTACTAAACATGTTCCATCTAAACAGTATATCGGATCCATCCACTTTCCGCTCCTTGCAGACTCGCCTGTCGGAACACGTTTACAGTGTGCGGATGGGGGCCATGAACACAGCCCTGGCCAGTTTAACCCACAGTGCGACTCATTATCCCGTATGGGATGTAGCTCGTATATTAACAACCCCAACAGGCAAGTCATCACTAATCCTGGCGGAGAGCTTATGCATTTACTCTCAAATACATCTCTGCTGTAATGACTCTTTACCTTGTGACATTCCGCAACCTTGGAAATATTTATTTCCAAGCGATTTAACACAACAGCCAGAGTGACACTTCTCAAGAGGAAATGTATTCACTATATTTGCAATCGTCATTTTTCCTCCTGTAGACCTACCTCCCGTTGGATTACGCAGGCACTAAAACAAAATCTTTAATGTCTACTTACGTCATTCCCATTCTGCGCATTGGGTATACAAGGGGTTAGCACAACGTATTATACAAGTTTAGTCTGAGGATGGGACCATAGTGCGTTCCCGAAAGATCTTACAACATTTTTAACTTGTATATACTTCTTTTAGCTTTTAGTAAAGTTTGTCATGTACTCGTAGGGAATTTTTACTGTAACTATGAGTTTAAACGTGTATCGACGGTTTGGCTTTATTGACGTATTTGTATTATGAGTGAAATTTTCAAAAGATCGCCCTTTAAAGAGAGGGAACACTTCTCCCATGTTGCCAGGAGGAAAATTAAGGTAAACAAAAAGACATTCCACGTATATTTTACTTGAAAAACAATTATGATTGTTTTTAAGCAAATAAACAAGGGGAGCGGGGAACAATATTCCCATTGAACATTATTATTTAGCAAAACAAAACTTCATGAAATATCTAGATTTTATTTCCAAGCCTTTATAGAAAAAATGGGAAATCTGCGAGCTTATTCAAAGAAATTTAAAAAATCAATTTCAAAATATAATGTTACTGTGTCTTCATTTTATTTTTTATAATTGCTTTAAGCACTTGACTCATTTTTATTTCTTCTAATGTAGGAAGAAAACTTCAACTGGTTTGGTTAGAACTGTGGTGGGCTTCAAAGGTATGAATGTAAATAATTTTAAAAGTACAGGCCTTAATAGGAAGGGAACTTTTTTCGGGGGGGGGTACCTTTTTAAAGTGTGCAGTTTCAAAATATAGCAAGAAAATATACAAATTATTAGTTTGGGGAAATAGGATTTACAAGTCCTGCTTATAGTACAGGAAATCTGACTTGATAAAATGTCTTGATAAAAACAGATTTACATAAGCAGCAGAAATAATTCCTACTGTAAAATCTCTTTTGAAATGAATCCAACTGCATTCAAAATATTATACTTCTAATCATCATCATCATCATCATCATCATTGTCAACCATTATCAATCCACTGCTGGACGAAGGTCTCCCCAAGTTTCCTCCACAACGGTCTGTCTTGTGCCAGTCTCCTCCATGTCACCCCTGCATACTTTCGAATTTCATCCACCCATCTCCCATGTGGTCTTCCTCTGGGTCTTTTCCTGTCCCTTGGAATCCAATCTAAAATTTCGGCTGTCCATCGATGATCTGTCCTTCTGGCAGTATGTCCAGCCCATTGCCATTTCAGGGATTTAACTCTGATCATGATGTCTTCCACTCTTGTCATTTTTCGGATCCACGAGTTCCTCTTCTTATCTCTCTTGGTTACACCAAGCTTGCACCTCTCCAGGCTGCTTTGAGTTGTCTGCAGCCTTTGTATGTCTCTTTTAGTTAAGGTCCACGTCTCTGCACCATACGTAAGCACTGGAAGGATGCATTGATCAAACACTTTTCTTTTAAGACATAATGGCATATTGCTCTTGAAAATTATGCTGTTTCTTCCAAAAGCTCTCCAGGCAAGTTTTGTACGCCGATTAATTTCTTCAACAATGTGACCCTCACTTGATATCTGCTGTCCAAGATAAACGTACGTATCTGTTATCTCCAGCTTTTCTCCATCAATCGATAAATCTTCATTTCTTGTAAAAGCATTGAACATCCCTTTTGTTTTCTGAAAGTTCATTTTTAATCCCACTTCTTTACTCTTGTCAGCAAGTTCCTGGATCATACTCTGCAGCTCTGATGGGGTAGTTGCAAAAATGACTACGTCATCAGCAAAACGAAGGTGGGTTAGATAATCTCCATTAATCTTTATCCCCTTGTTTTCCCAGCTCAGTGACTGAAAAACACCCTCCAATGTGGCATTAAAGAGCTTCGGAGATATGGTGTCACCTTGTCTCACTCCCTTTCCAATTTTTACGTGTGTTGTATTTTCAAACAGCCTAATCTTTGCACTTGCATTTTCATAGATGTTATTAATAATATTAATGTATGCATCTTCAATACCACAGGTTTTCAAAGCCATTGTAACTGCTGATGGTTTCACCGAATCAAAGGCTTTTTCATAATCGATAAAAGCCATGCACAATGGAAGTTCATATTCCCTCGCTCTTTCAATTAGTTCTCTCAGCACGTGGATATGATCTATTGTTCTGTAGCCACTCCTGAATCCAGCTTGTTCTCTCGGTTGAGCCATGTCCAGTGTTACCTTCAAGCGGTGTGAAAGAACTTTAGTGAAGATTTTATAAACTACTGATAGGAGGCTGATAGGTCTGTAGTTTCCGAGATCCTCAATGTCACCTGTCTTATGTAGCAGGATCATTGTAGCGGTGTTCCAATCCTCAGGAATCTTTCCTTCATTAAGGCATCGAGTGAAAATTTGGGCGAGTACTGTTTCGATTTCTCCACTTGCTTCTTGTATGATGTCTACAGTAATTCCATCTTCTCCTGGAGCTTTTGCCCGCTTCATGTTTTTGATTGCATGTGCAACTTCTGCTGGAAGGACTGGAGGAACTCTGGTACTGGTATCTTTCATGATGTCTGGAGTGCATGTATCATCCCTTTCATATAATTTGGAGTAGAAATCTTTCACTCTTGTCAAAATTTCGCCTCTATTTCTTGTTACAGAACCATCTTCTTTTCTCAGTGCCATAATCTGTTTTCTTCCCTTACTGAGATGTCCCTTTGCTATCTTTAGGCTTTGGTTGTTTTCAATTGCTTTCCTCACTAGTTCACAGTTGAATTTTCTTATGTCTTCAGTGATACTTTTTCGTACTGTCTTGCATAGCTCTATATATTCCACTTTGGAAGTCACATCTTCTTTAGTTGTCCTCATCTCTCTTCTTTTTTGCATCAACATTTTCGTTTTTCCTGATAATTTATTTACATGCAACTTGTTCTTAGACCCAGCTAATTTTGTTGCTGTTTCCATAAGAGCTTTGGTTACTTTTCTGTTAACTTCAGAGATGTCCACTTCTTCCGATGTTAGGCCTTCTAAAGCAGAGAACCTGTTCTTCAGTTCCAACTTGAAGGTATTATGGTGTTTTTTAAGGTTGGTTATGTCAATAGATTTTGTTTGTCTTATGAGCTTGCCACGTTCAAGTTTAGTGTTGAGGTGCATCTTACATCTCACCAATCTATGGTCACTACCTGTGTTGAACTTGTTTAGCACACTGCAGTCTTCTGTGACGAATTTTTTGTTACACATAATAAAATCAATTTCACTTGTCGTCCCATTTGGATGTCTCCATGTCCATTTCCTGTGTGGCTTTTTCTTGAAGAAGGAGTTCAAGATGAAAAATCCTTCTGCCTCTGCAAACTCAACGAGAGTATTTCCACGCTGGTTTCTGTTGCCGTGACCGAATTTACCTACTGAAGTTTCATTCTGTTGTCGTTGCCCTATTTTTGCATTGAAATCTCCCATAATTATTTTCAAGTGCTGCTTACCTTTATTATTTAGATGACAAGTACATTTGTCATCTAAATAATAAAGGTAAGCAGCATATATTTGTCAGCATATATTTGTCATCTAAATATACTTCTAATACACATCACTATTAAGAGAGGCACATTCATAATGTAATAGCAAGGTTATTTTTATTAATAAGGAATTCATTGGAGACAAATATTGCAGTTTATTGCTAGCACAACACATGATCACGAATAGGAAAATCTGATCACATAAAGTGTGGTTAATCAACACAACAAGGTGATTAATTTTAGTTCTAATGACAGAGAGCATTGGTAACAGCAGCCCATGTGCTAGTGCACATTTAACCTACATTTTATGGTCACAAAAATTAATGGATAACTAATCAGAAGTGCATGGGATATATAGAAGTGCAAATTTTCTGCCATCGGATACTAAATCGTCTTTAGTTCATGGTTATCCATGTAATATCTCCAGTACCGAAATCTGATTTCCAAAAATAATGCTGACCTTTTAAGCTAGAACTTCTTACGACAGCCTATTTCATCTGATTAGTTAAGTAAAGTTTTCACTCAAGTAATTTGTTTACCATAACTATACATTTTCATATATTGCAATTAATATCTTTATAATTTTATGCTGGTATATTTTTACTTCAGCTGAATTCAAGAATACCCCATTTCTGTCATCAAAAAGCTTAGCTATGAGCTGCATTTTACACTCATTATATACATTGTAAGCTGTAGAAAATATGTCAGTACTATCATTTCCTAATGGGGGTTCAATATACCTCTAGTTACACAAGACAAAGAGAATGAGCTAGTTAGATCATGAAGAAATATTATTATGAGTTGATGCCCACATACATATTAAACTTTCTTTAAGTCATTTTTATATATATGAGAAAAGAAAAGCTTACCCGACAGTATTTGTAGCTGGAACTTAGCTTACTGCCGCAATTCTGACCATTAAAGACAAATATTTGTTTTGAAATTTATATGTAATTTTAATACAAAACACTTTTCTCAAATAGTTAAATCTCATCTTCAGTAACCTTCACTAGCAGTAGCAAAATGTTTTCCTTCACATACAATGGGTATGAGTGACTTTTCTCTTAAAAGACTTAGTCCTTCAGTCCTAATGGGAAAACAAAAAATGAAGGGTGGGGGATGCATGGATACACAACGAGAATACCAAAGAATATAAAAAATATATATACAATACATGAAATCTGTAACAACTATCAAAATATTGGGTACAAGATATTTACACTGATGTGCAAAACAGTACAGGCTAATTACACTGAGCTAAACAGAACATGAACTGTGAGCAAATAAACCACAATAAATATTTGAATGTTTCAGTTACCACAAATACCTCGGCTTTGAAGAAATTACAAACTGTTGATAAAACAGGGAAAGGTCATAAGCTTGATAGACAAAACACACATGCCACACCCACTGTGCAAGGAATGACCTTTTAGCTACATCTCACTGATTTCACCAAAAAAAAATAGTAAGATATGATGTAAACGAAGAAAAAGTAACAAGAACGAATTTAAATATCAACAGAGAACCCAAAGGGGAAAGTTTAATTAGAGCATATATGCTGTAGAGCATTAATGCTGTAATTAATATTAGACAGAAAAAGCAGATTATTCATGAGATAGTTAAAATGCATGAAAACAGTGTTCAATCTCAGAACATATACTTGCATTACAGAAAGCAACTGAATCAGGTAAAGAAACCATTTGGTACCAGAAGTGAATGAAATATATGACTGACAGCTTATTTATGGAATATCAAAGTAACTGATGATCCTAAATATTTACTGCTCTGTAAAATGAATAAGAGAACATGAAGTTTTAGAATACTAAAAATGTGAAGTGACTAGAAATGGGGTGGCAGAAGAGAATCAAATCTATTTTTGGAATGAAGCGGAAATACAGGCAATTTAGAGATGTATGATTGCTGTATTAATAATTGTAACGTACCAGGAGATGTGACGTACCTGCCCGAAGGACGCACACGACATAAAAGCATATAGGAATTAGAATAAAACGTCCGCGTAGCTCAATTGGTAGAGCAACTTATTCCGGAATGAGGGGATCCGGGTTCGAATCCTGGCGTGGACAGAAATGACGGAGAAATTGACTTCGTTATATTGGCGCCCGAACTATCCGGATGACCCGACCGTTCAAAATCTCGCATTGGTGTGATGTTATTTCCACACCGCGAGATAGGAAAAATAAGAGAATCCTTTCTCCAGCACTTCGAAAAAAAAAATAAAGTAAAATAAGGGGGAGATGATGTAACGTACCAGGAGATGTGACGTACCTGCCCGAAGGACGCACACGACATAAAGGCAGATAGGAATCAGAATAAAACGTCCGCGTAGCTCAATTGGTAGAGTGACTTATTACGGAATGATGGGATCCGGGTTCGAATCCTGGCGTGGACAGAAATGACGGAGAAATTTACTTCGTTATATAATTATGATGTATTTCTATGTATCATGAGAATATTTCTTCAAAAATCAAAATGTGCATACATATGTTTACAGGGTCATAGCTTGAGAGGAGTGAGTAGTGTAAATCTTCACTGTAAGGTACTCATGTTCAGTCATTTTCCAATGTTTCCTTGTTCATTTGTCTCTTCTATCTTTTTTTTGTAATCTTTTAAATATCTGTGCACCTTTGTGTTTCAACTTTCACTTTTTTCATCTACTGTGTTTAGTACCACCATTATTTTATGTTTGACATACAAAGTGGTTTTGTTGTGAATCAGGAGATATTAACAGTGATGTTTTGCATTGTCATATAATTTCAAGAAACGGTTAGTGCAACCTCTCACATGCAAAAGTTACTGTTTTAATGTCCTCTGCTAATCCAGAGAATCTGTATCTGTACTGTGAAGTTCAGTTTTAAATAAAGGAACTCCTGTTCTATTAACTGATCTTTTCGCACCCTATCAAAGGCACCTTGTCTATTAGTTTAAAATGAGTATTTACTAGCAATGGTTAAATCTACAATTTGGTATACTGGTCAACCCCTAAAGCAGGAAAAAAGAAATAGACGAACTTTTGGTAAATGTAGCTAGTTCCTATCGTTGTTGTTTATAGTGCAAGGTTTTCGGATATGAACACTGTCATAATTATAGGTGGGTTATTAATAATTCAAAGACGATTATCTTTATAAAGTAGTTATGTTGAACATCCTTTTAAACGTGGTTCAGTTATGAATACCCCTCCGATTACATAATCTTCACTATTCCAGAAAATTTGCTACAACTTTCGTAAATAGATCTGTATAACCTACGTAAGCCTAGCGACTTCTTTAATTTTGCTACAAATTTAGAACATTACATAATATGCTAAAAGCAAGCAAATCACAGCAAAATATACAGTTGTCATTCACAGTAAGTTGCAATCGACAATTGAATCCCATAGAACTTAATTAAACCTAGTAAACGGAAAATAAAATGATACCAACCGGTGGAATAACGTTACCTGGTATTTTCTTTTTAAATTTATTTTCACAGCTGAATGCCACGCAGGATCCCATGGAAACTAAATATGAACAACCTAAAGTATGTTGTCAAACACAAAAAAATCTACGCTGATAAACCAGTTTAACAAAAAATATTAGCTTCTAAAAGTCACAAATTTTTAATGCTTTTCTATGGCAGACACGACCAAGAGGGTAACCAAGCACGCGGAGGGATATCACAGTAGTTAACAGGTCGGCTTCAGAAATCTGCTGTTAAAGCGCTCCTCTTATTCCTACCTCCATGGGCGCAACTGACTCAATCTGTGACGTCAGCATGGTATCCAAGCAAGGAGGTTAGAAGAAGAGGAGATGAAAGGACCCGTTTTGAGTGAAGCCGAAACAGATCAGCTGTTTTGATTTTCTCTCTGAGGTGGTGCGAGTTTGCGGAAGTTCGGAAACGTGATGTCACTTCCTGTGCCTAAAGCAGTTATGCTTAGCGCATGCAAAACAAGGATGCAAACAAGGAATATTTTGGACTTCGTATTTTTTTTTTTGGTTGTAAGTTTAAAGACCACCGTGATCAACTCAATGGGCTATAAGCAGTCGCCCGCCCCTAATTTAGGGTCACATGTTCCAGGGAAGGGAGAGAGCCAGTGCCGTAAGACAAACACAACATCCATGCATGACCGGGATTCGAAACCGGACCCCTTTCGGACGAATGATCAGAGGCCATCGCTTAGATCACTGCGCCACCGGGGCGGCTCGTATTTCTCAACATAAGAGTTTTGATAATATTTTAAACATGGCTACTTGCACAAGTGCAGTATGCAAGTAATCATACGCAGTGTGCACTTCTGCTCAAATAATCATTATTTTGTTCATTTTTTGAAAGAAATACCAGCATATATTTTCCTGTTTTTTCTGGAATTTTATAATTATGGGAATGAATATTTCAGTCTCAATTTTTTTTCATGACTGTATGGGTAGAATAAGGGTTTAAAAAAACCGTTCAAAATCGCGATTTCCCCATAGAGATATACAGGATATTCTCGGGTTGGGCGCATTGGCGTAGTCAGCTGATAAAAAGTGGCGTCACGCCCAAGGAGGTTATATTACTGGAGACACCACTCCTATCCACCCAGCATTGGCCGCCACAAGTCACCGTCCGTGCTGCAAATGACGTCGTGAGCAGGCCCAACGCAGCCGCAGAAAAGAAGCTGCTTTGAAACCAATGGAACAAAAGCTTCTAAGCGTATAAATAGGTAAAATGAGTAATTCAATAATCTTTATCAATGATACACAAGCTTACTGTTTCATCAACGGTATAATTTAGTTCCTTTTTGCCTGCTTGTGACGTCACACCACAGATTAGCTGTGACCTATGGCGGCAGGGCCAGTGGTGTCTCCAGTAATATAACCCCAACGAGATAGAAATACATAGAGTGCTTCTGTGATTGGTTCTCTGCCGAGGCAGCTGAAGCCAACGCGGGGAGAGCCCGCCATCTTTGATGAGGTACAAATTCTGCTTGTGTCAAGGAGTCACCTCGGTTCTTTCAGCTGTTCGGCGATCGTGTTATGCTTCATTACAAATTTAGTGCTACAGTTTCGTGAATAATCACAATTATCAGCACATTGTTGATATTTAAAATGCCATATTACTGCGCAGCTTTTGATTGTAAGAATAAAAGGAACAAGGATTGTGGAACTACATTTCACAAGTAAGCATTTTAAAATAAGGTTGAGCTGTAAATGCTCAGTTAATCAAACACAAAAAATAAAACATCTACTCCATGTAGCTGGTGATTAAACCAGCAGATAAGCCATTTCAATATCTGTGTTATCTTAAGACTTTTTATTCTTATATTTTGTAAACAGTCGTACTCAATGTGAAAACTGAATGATGTTTACTCTGGGAAGCTGAGGTTAACTGTGGGTTACCAACTTTGAGGCTTTTTGGGTACAATTTCTACCTATGTAAATGTTTTGTTTTTTTCAATATACTGATGATGTCTTGCAAATGGCATTTGCATATATATTCTAGAATCTGTACAGTGTACATGCAACTTGTCTGACAAGACAACAAATATTTCAAAATCTTAGGAAGCAGCAATTTCTTTTTATGTGATAAAGATCATGTACCCATGGCTAATGCCCATTAGATAGCAAATACTGGTAAAGCAATCAATTTATGGTTACTTAAATTGCAGAAGTAATAATTGTGATTGGTAATATAAATTTATTGCTTGCTGACACCTGTCAGGAAACAATATAGTATTTTATCTTAAAGCACAGGGTCACCCAGCTTATGTTCTAGGCATTTGTCTCTGATTAGTGATTAATTTGTAGTATTACTGCAACAAAGTGAGAGTGGAGAGCTTGAAAATTTCTTGACAGAATACTCTCTATTTGTGAATGTGTTAGTACAATGTGTGTGTGGTATTTGGGTAGCAAAAATACAGGCAATATTGATTTAAAACTGAAAATAGGAAACAGGGAGTACAATGGTACCTCAAAAATGCAAACAACATAAAATATTTATGAAAACTGGCACAAACGGTTATGAAATGACAATTGAAAAAATTATGAAATTATGGAATAATACAAAAGAAAGGGACTAGCAACATTTTGTAATAACTACTTGCATTTTATTTTTGCGTGTTAGGTGGTAGTTTTTTTTTTTTTTTGAAGAATGTGACCTCTGATTCATGATGAATGTACAGTCAGTATGTCCATGTATAAATTGCCAGTTATTCCTTTTGCATCAACCATATATATGAGAGGTTAGTATTGAACAAATATCACTCAGGTAAATCAATCTTTCTTTGAATTGAACAAGTTGTGCCTGTATTTCTCTAAAATACAAATCAGACGCACTTGTATTTCCAGCAAGACTGCTGAAGGAACCCACAAAATAACAACACAAAACATAAACATTTGCTCGCCAAACTTTTTGCACATCATGAATGCAAATCAGTGGTTGTTAATTTCTCACTTCATATTGATAAGAGGTTGTGCCCTTAAAATTGAAACAAAAAAAAACTATGTGCAGTACATCTTAAGAATTGCCAAAATGTCTACAAATATCAGGTGAAAACTACAAAATTTCAGCTTTGGGACAACAAAAAACTAGGCTTCTTAAAAAAAAAGTAAAATATGAAAGTGCAAATAAAAAATATTAAATACTTAATACTGAAACAAAAAAATACAATTTTTTGTCCCATAAAAAAATTAAAGTCCATAATCTGAATTTTTTGGTCACTCAGCCCAGAGCTTGAATAATATCTAAAATAATACATTCCCAGAGAAAATTTACCTGCCCAGATATTAAAAGCAGGATGTGTAGACAGATTTTTTTTATACCAAAAATTATGTCTTTTTAGGTTGAAAAAGTACATAAAACTATTTTTAGCTACTCGGTACTGGTGTTGCTAACTGTAAATACCATTTGGAGCATCATATTGCCCCAATGTCTGTCTATACCTAAGTCACAGGGTAGTTACAGAAGTGATATATACATATATATATACATAGGGGATGTAAGGTCAGGTGATGCGTAACATCACAGCCTCTCCTTGACAAATGTCAACCCCGCCTTCTCGTGGTGCATCCTGTTCCCACTAAAGGGGGCTCTGACGACCGCAAATAGCGGTATAACTATACCATCGGGATCAGAGGAAATGCTATCCCACACTCACCAACCCGCTTGGCCAGCGTGGTGAGTTATGGCCAAACACCTCCAAAATGACTCTACAACTTAAATCTTGGCCCTCAGTCTCCGGCAGCTGGAATGTACCTGGCCAAGGCAGCGGCCAGTGCGACATGAAGGCAGAGGGTGCTAAGAATCCCCGGAGGACCGGACTAGGCTGCCATTTGATGCTGACCTTGGCTACCTACAACGGACGCTCCCTATCTTCTGATTCAAGGCTTCTTGAATTGGAAGAGGAACTACAAAGGATCAAGTGGGACATCGTCGGGCTAAGTGAGGTAAGGAGAAAAGGAGAAGATCTCATTGAACTGAAAAGTGGACATCTCTTCTATTATCGTGGGACAGATACTGGCAGAACTAGTGGTGTTGGATTTATAATAAACAAGAAACTGAAGGATAAAGTGGTAGAAGTTGAAAGTTCCTCTGACAGAGCTGCACGACTCGTTATCCAACTATCGAGAAGATACCAGGCTCAGATTATTCAAACTTATGCACCCACCACAAGTCATCCTGAAGAAGAAATTGAAGAATTTTATGAGAAAATTCGTCATCTAAATAATAAAGGTAAGAAGCACTTGAAGATAATTATGGGAGATTTCAATGCAAAAATAGGGCACCGGCAACAGAATGAAACTTCAGTAGGTAAATTCGGTCACGGCAACAGAAACCAGCGTGGAAATACTCTCGTTGAGTTTGCAGAGGCAGAAGGATTTTTCATCTTGAATTCCTTTTTCAAGAAAAAGCCACACAGGAAATGGACATGGAGACATCCAATTAGGACGACAAGTGAAATTGATTTTATTATGTGTAACAAAAAATTCGTCATCGAAGACTGCAGTGTGCTGAACAAGTTCAACACAGGTAGTGACCATAGATTGGTGAGATGTAAGATGCACCTCAACACTAAACTGGAACGTGGCAAGCTCATAAGACAAACAAAATGTATTGACATAACCAACCTTAAAAAAACACCATAATACTTTCAAGTTGGAACTGAAGAACAGATTCTCTGCTTTAGAAGGCCTAACATCGGAAGAAGTGGATATTTCTGAAGTTAACAGAAAAGTAACCAAAGCTCTTATGGAAACAGCAACAAAATTAGCTGGGTCTAAGAACAAGTTGCATGTAAACAAATTATCAGGAAAAACCAAAATGTTGATGCAAAAAAGAAGAGAGATGAGGACAACTAAAGAAGATGTGACTTCCAAAGTGGAATATATAGAGCTATGCAAGACAGCACGAAAGAGTATCACTGAAGACGTAAGGAAATTCAACTGTGAGCTAGTGAGGAAAGCAATTGAAAACAACCAAAGCCTAAAGATAGCAAAGGGACATCTCAGTAAGGGAAGAAAACAGATTATGACTCTGAGAAAAGAAGATGGTTCTATAACAAGAAATAGAGGCGAAATTTTGACAAGAGTGAAAGATTTCTACTCCAAATTATATGAAAGGGATGATACATGTACTCCAGACATCATGAAAGGTACCAGAGTTCTTCCAGTCCTCCCAGCAGAAGTTGCTCATGCAATCAAGAACATGAAGCGGGGGAAAGCTCCAGGAGAAGATGGAATTACTATAGACATCATACAAGAAGCAAGTGGAGAAATTGAAACAGTACTCGCCCAAATTTTCACTCGATGCCTTAATGAAGGGAAGATTCCTGAGGATTGGAACAATGCTACAATGATCCTGCTACATAAAAAAGGTGACATTGAGGATCTCAGGAACTTCAGACCTATCAGCCTCCTATCAGGGGTTTATAAAATCTTCACTAAAGTTCTTTCACACCGCTTGAAGGTAACACTGGACATGGCTCAACCGAGAGAACAAGCTGGATTCAGGAGTGGCTACAGCACAATAGATCATATCCACGTACTGAGAGAACTAATTAAAAGAGCGAGGGAATATGAACTTCCATTGTGCATGGCTTTTATCGATTATGAAAAAGCCTTTGATTCGGTGAAACCATCAGCAGTTACCACGGCTCTGAAATCCTGCGGTATTGAAGATGCATACATTAATATTATTAATAACATCTATGAAAATGCAAGTGCAAAGATTCGGCTGTTTGAAAATACAACACACATAAAAATTGGAAAGGGAGTGAGACAAGGTGACACCATATCTCCGAAGCTCTTTAATGCCACATTGGAAAATGTCTTTCAATCACTGAACTGGGAAAACAAAGGGATAAAGATTAATGGAGATTATCTAACCCAGCTTCGTTTTGCTGATGACGTAGTCATTTTTGCAACTACCCCATCAGAGCTGCAGAGTATGATCCAGGAACTTGCTGACAAGAGTAAAGAAGTGGGATTAAAAATGAACTTTCAGAAGACAAAAGTGATGTTCAATGCTTTTACAAGAAATGAAGATTTATCGATTGATGGAGAAAAACTGGAGATAACAGATACGTATGTTTATCTTGGGCAGCAGATATCAAGTGAGGGTCACATTGATGAAGAAATTAATCGGCGTACAAAACTTGCCTGGAGAGCTTTTGGAAGAAACAGCATAATTTTCAAGAGCAATATGCCATTATGTCTTAAAAGAAAAGTGTTTGATCAATGCATCCTTCCAGTGCTTACGTATGGTGCAGAGACGTGGACCTTAACTAAAAGAGACATACAAAGGCTGCAGACAACTCAAAGTAGCATGGAGAGGTGCATGCTTGGTATAACCAGGAGAGATAAGAAGAGGAACTCGTGGATTTGAAAAATGACGAGAGTGGAAGACATCATGATCAGAGTTAAATCCCTGAAATGGCAATGGGCTGGACATACTGCCAGAAGGACAGACCATAGATGGACAGCCGAAATTTTAGATTGGATTCCAAGGGACAGGAAAAGACCCAGAAAAAGACCACATGGGAGATGGGTGGATGAAATTCGTAAATATGCGGGAGTGACATGGAGGAGACTGGCACAAGACAGACCGTTGTGGAGGAAACTTGGGGAGACCTTCGTCCAGCAGTGGATTGATAATGGTTGACATGATGATGATGATGATATACATAGAGAGAGAGAGTGAGAATTATATTGTGTTAAGTATTTAGTGTATGTGCTGGGAGATACCTTTATTATGGTCAGGTTACCACAATTGCCTTGCCTACCCACGAATAAGGCTTACAGATCTGTGTTGTCGAATGTCAAGGCTAACAAACAAATTAGAAACATGCCCAGTGCTAAGGACTTTTAATTTTTATTAAATAAAAACCAGGTAAGTAGTAGTTTTCTTCTGATTATATAAGATAGGGGCAGTTGGTAAAAGTATTTTAATATTGGTACCTCTTGGCTGTGTAAACTCATTGTTTGCTTTCCGTTTTTCTTCGAACTTTTTTTTTCATTTAAAACTCTCATAAAATCTTTGGCGTCTATGTATTTGGAGTGATAAGCTGTGGGATGATTCAGCATTCTCATGGTGATGACCCACGAATATCTAAAATTTTTACCGAAATTGCGGATTGACGGCAACTGTATTTTTTATTTTTGTATTTCTTTTTTTTTTTTCATTTACTCTATTACCGCTGACTTATATTTCACTGAAAATTTGCTCCAAAAAATTTGTGAAATGTCAAAAAATTACGGCATGAGATTTTATTCAACGACAGCAAGCTGCATCCATTAAAATATCATTTTTTTTTAAAACACTATTGCCGTCAACTAACAATGAAAAGCGTTATTTGATATGTTAAAGTTTTAGTCTCACCCCCTAGGTGTTTATAACAACATTTCTGAGTTATATCCTTATTTAACATCAAACCATATATTACGAAAACTCCCTTGCTTAACACGGATCGGAAATCGTTCTGTACCTCATCAAACATGGCTGTCACTTGTTTCCGGTGGCTTCACCCGTTCCCCGACGTAAGCGCTCTACGTATTTCTATCTCGTTGTATAACCCCCTTGGTCACGCCAGAAGCACGGTGAGAGAGGCTGTTGCCACCTCCTCCTTCTTCTAACCTTCTTGTATCCAAGACTTATGAACTTAGCTTCTCCCCAAATCGTACATGTCTACGTCATATGACTCTTCTCACAGGCCCCGCCTTCTCGCAATCTCCAAAGCAGTTCTGAGCCAATCGCGTGGCGGAAATGGCCTTAATCGCAATTCCGTATATTCACTTGTGAAATACGCGTCTCGGTGGCGCAGTTATAGCGCAGTGGTCTAAGTGGTGGCTTAAGACCATTTTTGTCCGGGTAAGATCTGGGTTGGAATCCCGGTGAGTCATGTATGTTTTGCTTGTCTTACAACACTTGCTCTGTCTCTTCTTTTTTTTTTTTTTTTTTGATTGGAGGTTTAACGACCACCGTGAGCAACTCAACGGGCTATAAGCAGTCGCCCGTCCCTAATTTAGGGTCACTGGTTCCAGGGAAGGGAGAGTGCCAGTGCCGTAAGACAAACACAACATCCATGCCTCACCGGGATTCGAACCCGGACCCCTTACGGACGAACGATCAGAGGCCATTGCTTAGACCACTGCGCCACCGGGGCGGCGCGCTCTCTCTTCCTGAGAGGCCTTAAATTAGAGACGGGTGACTGCTGCGAACGACCCATTGAGTTGCTCACGGGGATCGTTAAACCCTCAAGAAAAAAAAATCATTTTTTAAGGGTGTTTAGCCACCCCGGTGGCACAGTGGTCTAAGTGATGGCCTCTGATCATTCGTCTGAACGGGGTCCGAGTTCGAATCCCGGTGAGGCATGGATGTTGTGTTTGTCTTACGGCACTGGCTCTCGCCCTTCCCTAGAACCAGTGACCCTAAATGAGGTACGGGCGACTGCTTATAGCCCATTGAGTTGCTCACGGTGGTCGTTAAACCTCCAAAATTAATTTGATTAAGGGTTTTTACCTAAAATATCTGCCCTGTGTTTCCAATGGCAGAATTTCTTTACATATTTTCTTTGCAATTAATGTATTCTCAATTTTGCACATCGATAAAACTAACTTTAGGTTATAGCATGGGATACTTAATTCTTGCTCAAACATAACCATAACTAAGCAATTCAACATTTTTTGTCTACTGACGTCATCAATGTACAGGTCGCGCCATCTATTAACAGGTCGTTACATTACTCAAAGAAAAATGATTGATTTTTAATAGAATTATGGTTATGTTTTAGCAAGTATTAAGTATCTCATGCTATAACTTAAAGTTAATTTTGGCGATGTGCAAACTTTCATCCTTGGGAAAACATGAATTACGAAGAAAATATGTTTAGGTGGAACCACTTTAACATAGTTCAGAAGTTTGTGCAAATGTCGTCAGCTTGTGCGAATTCGCCGATTTTTTTTTTTTTTTTTTTTTGTTGATTTATTAACATGAATTACCCTCCGTTTTTTTTTTTTAATGGGAGGTTTAACGACCATCGTGAGCAACTCAATGGGCTATAAGCAGTCACTCGTCCCTAATTAATGCGTCTCCTGAGAAAAGTGTTTCATTTAAAGCCACTGGTTCCAGGGAAGAGAGAGCCTGTGCCGTAAGACAAACACAACATCCATGCCTGACCGGGATTCGAACCCGGACTCCTTTCGGACGAATGATCAGAAGCCATTGCTTAGACCACTAAGGCGCTGGCCTCTGATCATTCTTCCGTAAGGGGTCCGGGTTCAAATCCCGGTCAGGCATGGATGTTGTGTTTGTCTTACGGCACTGGCTCTCTCCTTCTCTGGAACCAGTGACCCTAAATTAGGGACGGGCGACTGCTTATAGCCCATTGAGTTGCTCACGGTGGTCGTTAAACCTCCAATTAGCCGCCCCGGTGGCGCAGTGGTCTAAGGCGTTGGCCTCTGATCATTCGTCCGAAGGGGTCCGGGTTCGAATCCCGGTGAGGCATGGATGTTTTGTTTGTCTTACGGCACTGGCTCTCTCCCTTCCCTGGAACCAGTGACCCTAAAATTAGGGACGGGCGACTGCTTATAGCCCATTGAGTTGCTCACGGTGGTCGTTAAACCTCCAATAAAAAAAAAAAAACCTCCAATTAAAAAAAAAAAAAGACCATTGCGCCACCGGCATGGCTTATTCTCCGTTGTGCCGCCCCGGTGGCGCAGTGGTCTAAGCGCTGGCCTCTGATCATTCGTCCGTAAGGGGTCCGGGTTCGAATCCCGGTCAGGCATGGATGTTGTGTTTGTCTTACGGCACTGGCTCTCTCCCTTCCCTGGAACCAGTGGTCCTAAATTAGGGACGGGCGACTGCTTATAGCCCGTTGAGTTGCTCACGGTAGTCGTTAAACCTCCAATCAAAAAAAAAAAAAAAAAAAAATTCTTCGTTGTGTATTAGTTGATCTTCTGTCGTATGAATGGCAACGCCGATGAGCACGCCAAAAGCACGCATAGTGAGTGATTGTTTATGTGGTAGTAAGTAGGAGTGGTTTGCGTTTGTTTGTTGACGAGCTTCAGTGAACGTAAATGCTCCACTGACTCCGAAAAATGCGTCTCCTGAGAAAAGTGTTTTATTGAGAGAATTGGTTCTGCTACGGCCAGTTCACCGATGATATTTTATATGACGACTGGTTACGTGCTGTCATTCAAATCTCAGTGAAAAAGTAAGTTTCATGAGGGCTGAGACTGGTAAAATAAAGGTCTTTTTATTTTTCACGATTTCATATACACTAATATTATCTTTATCAAAAAAAGAGTACACGTGAAGTGGATATATTGAGCCATATATTGGATGAGGAAATCCAATCGGTTTGAAATATCACTGGGATATCAGATGGACTTTTTTTTTCCTCGAAGGATTAAGGGTCTTGGGTAGAAAAATGTACGGTGACTTTGAATTTTACACATTTAGAGCACAATAGCTTTTCAAGTTCATCAAAAGGATTAAGGAAGGATAACCGATAATACCCGACAATCGCGTCAGGGCCAGAAAACTTCCATTTCTTTTCCTAATTCATCGTTGTCTGACCTCATCGGGGCATTCATGTGAGAAATTGGGTCGTAGTCAAACGTAAGAAGAAAGGTCTGCAAAAATGTTGCATCATGCAAAGACCTAATCGGCTATTTGTATTATGCAAGAATCTTGTAAAAGCAAGAAAAGGTAAATTCTGGAAGGTTACCCAGTATTTCTAACAACAACAAAAAAAAAAATCTAGTACTGTATCTCATATGTCCTCTTCAGATATGTCTGTTTATTTTGATTAAGCCACATTTTTGAAGTATGACGAAGATAATTAGAAAGGATATAGGCATACTTGATTTTTTTTTTCATCTCATTGTTTTGATGCATATGTAGAGTGTGATCTGTATTTACCATTGTATTGCATCATTGTATGAACTCTGTATTAACTTTTTTTGTTTCACTTTGACTATCACTGGTCTGTTGTTCCTTTTTTATAGTTATATTTCAGTGTGACTCATGTCTTGCTGAAGGAAGCAACAGTGACATAAATGAAAAGGTTAACAACACTATTTCATTATTCTGTAAAAAAATCAGGTATACCTATTGCCCTCATATTACAAGAAATACTTGGGGCAAGTAATTTGCTGCAAATTGAAAAAGGCAGTTTTATCTTAAAAAAATAACACAATATTTTTGTTTTGCTAATGGCCTGGCTCTCAAAAATTTAAACAAAATAGGTGCTGAGAATGTGTTGATATCAAGGTGTAGATTGTTTAATGGTATTTTTGTGCAGTATAAGGAATACGAGGAAAACTTCTCAGCCGCCCCGATGGTGCAGTGGTCTAAGCGATGGCTTCTGATCATTCGTCCAAAACGGGTCCGGGTACGAATCCCGGTGAGGCATGGATGTTGTGTTTGTCTAATGGCACTGGCTCTCTCCCATTCCTGAAACCAGTGGCCCTAAATTAGGAATGGGCGACTGCTTTTAATCTATTGCATTGCTTATGGTGGTTGTTAAACATCCAAACAAAAGCAAAAAAACTTCTCAACATTTGCATCACTACCAGTTCATCAGATGATAAGGATAGGTTAACTTTTCTCATAGGCTACTTACAAGTGAGAGCAGCTTTTCACTGAAAAGTTTAAATGATTGTTGTGAAATTTTCTCTATTGACTTATGCCTCTGAGTATATTTAACAAGAACACTAGGTGTAAGGTAGAAAAAGTTATTTTTCATTGCCAGTTACAAAAAAAAAAAAAGAAATCACTTAAAATATCCTTAGAAATAGTCACAACGTTGTGATAACAAGAAAAAAAATCACCATTTTAAGCAAAGACATTGAAAAAGAATAAATTGGCAAAGAGCATACTACTTTTGGTAGACATAGAAAGCTGCCATTGTGGGGAGCAACTAGTGTGTTGACCTGTTTACGTGAGTATTTCAGTTCTAAAAATTTAAATGTATGTGTCATGAAATTTTCTTTTTGGTTGCTATTTTTTATTTCCCTGCTCTGTGTATATGACCAATACAGATGCATATTTTCCTGCTTACTAGTCTTGTCTTTTTTTTTTTCTTTTTTTCTTTTTTCTGGCAGGTCAATTCATCTCAAGTGGTCAAAAAAAAAAAAAAAGTTAATTGGTTGCTTGACCATTTTTTAAAAACAAATATATTTTGTTAGTGATGAATGACCCCTATATGTTGGCAGTTTGAAACCAAGATTATTTTAATTTTATATTAACTCGTTTAAAAATGGTGGCCATTTTTGTTTCACACCATGCACCATTTTTTGCATTTCTAGAGGTTTACAGAAACTGCAAATTTCCGTTATGGTTTGTCAGAGAGCTCTGGAACAAAAACTATTATTCTTGGCATATTCTAGACTACATCTTTGTTCAGTACAACATTTGGTTATTATTGTTTCCTTATGCCTCAAATTTCTTGTTGACTTGACACTTGCGGTTATAAAAAATTCAAATTTCAGAAGATCAATTTTTGGGAAGGGCTAAAATATTCGGCTTCAATTTTTGTTTTGCAAGTACCTGTGGTAGGGTAGTTTGTGTAAAGAAACAATAGAGCCCTGATACTTGTCTCTATTTTTTTTATGGGGCCCCACAAATTTTTCAATTTTTTTGTAAAATTTAGGGGTAAATAAATATCTTTGGTGGGTGGAGGACCTAGTAAAAATTTAAATTTTGCACACAGTGAAGTAATATATGGTAATAAACTCCAGTAAGAAAATTGAAATTCCACTTAAAAAACCTGTGAGATCAGGTAACAATGTTATTATATTATACAGCAAATATGAAGTTTTAAAGTAAATTGTAGCTTACTGTAAAGACAGATATATATATGAAAATATCGATTTCATTACTTACAGAAGTATTAGAAGTTTAGCACTTGTTCCAAAGTTGGGATACCTCACATAGTTTTTGAGAAATGTTATGAGATCATCCGGTAGCCGTTTTTAATTCCAGTGGTGTCAGTTCCTAAGAATGTTTTGTATTTTCACCTTCACCTTACCTCCTGATGACTTATTGAATGATGTTCTTGGTCCTGCTGGATGATAAAAGTTAATAAAAATGCCCTTGTTCTGTAAACTGATGTCTTCTACTTCACCGAGCCACCACTGTCCACCATAGACATATGCAGCAGTGTTGTTTTTTCTCAGTGTTAGTGGTAGTACTTTAGACACTTGAAAGTTTTCAAACTCTTCAGATTTTGATGTCAAAAAGCATCTCATCATTTCAGAAACTGGGATGTATCAATGAAATCCCACAGCTCCTACAATCAGTTCACAGCTATAAAATCTATCCTGTAACTCCATTTCATGACAAACAACTTCTTCGCTTTTCACATTAATATAAGTTACTCCCTTTATCTTATCACTACAAAACTGTTTCACATCCTCAACTTTAGAATTTGGTTATCAACTGTTCTCTGCAAGGTTGTCTCTTGCTTGGTGGTTACTCTCACTCCATCACACACACTTTTTCCATGCAAAAAAATTCTACTCTGCATCAAGCCTAAAATTATGATGACAAATGTTTATGAAGTTCTTGTTTTTTGTACTGGCTAGCTATGCCATCAGAAAAATAGATAATTTTTTTGTATTTGTGGAAGAACTTCTTAAGATGTCTAATGAGGTGGGTTTGAAAAGCATTGGCAGTGACTGTGTTGTGCTCCAAGTAATCCCTAAGAATGCCGATGCAGTGGCTATTTACTTCATCACCTTATATGTAATAATACACAAATGGATATACTGTAGCCTACTGGTTTACCCAGTGATAGCCTTGGATTTCATTTTGTATGATGAATGAAAAGTTCTTGGCAAAGTCTGCCAAGACAATACATTCTGAATTGCTGTGACTTGCTTTCCTTTCTTTCAAAAACTGACTCTGGGGCTTTGAAATATAATGATGCACTTTCAGTGATTCCAGCTTCTCTTCCATGGATTCAAAATACTCGTCCCTGGGTTTTATCAATGTAATTATCTCAGCTATGTCTGTTGTAATCCATTTTTTGAATGCTATGTTGTCTGGCAATGACTCATATTCCTCGGGATCCTCAATCATGTCTAATATCGCTTCTTTTCCTGGGCATTCAGCCCACTTGTTCATCATGCAGTTGTAGTTACTTGAATCACATACACATTTATTTGTCAATGAGGTCCTTGTAATCTGCATTTAGTTCAGCCCCTGCAAACATAGGCTTTATATTTTGATGATACATACAAACTGAAATTGTGTGAGTCCCAGTAGCTGCTGCTGATACACCATTTGGGCTTTAAACTACAAAAATTTTATCTCCTTATTTTACAACTGGGATATTTCTCTTTGAATGCAACATACAGCTCATTTAAATTAATCAACATTAAACACTTTTGCTTATGAACTTTTGAAACATCTATTTTAGCTGATACACAATCTTTTCTGCCAGGGCGTATAGTATTAGACTCATCATCTTTATAAAAGTCAACCACTTTTTTCACAATCTCCTCTGAAATTCCATGGCCTCTGCTCTGAAAATTCCTCTCCTAACTCAGGGAGAATACCTTGACAAGTTGACTGGTCAGTTTAATGAGATGATCAGAAACATTGAATTCTGATGTTATGTTTTCATGAACTGGGAAGTAAGCTGAGAATTTTTACTTTATCTTCTTTGAGAGCCACAGCACATTTTTTGTTTCAGCTTATCAATTAGTTCATTGTACTCATTAGATAAAGTCTGGATATTTTCATTTACATCTTCTGTAATCACATCAAAAGATGTTTCTAGATTTTCCTCAATGTTTCACATACACTGTCCCTATTTTGGCTTTCAAAGCATTTTGTCTTTTGTCATAACTAAGTTTTCATATCTTTGTAGCAATTGATAAATTTAACATGCTACAAACAGCATCTACTTTGCCTAAGTTTTCAGCAGGTGAGTGAAATGTAACATCATCCTTAGTAAAGTGTTCACTATCTTTACTTTCTAAGACAAATATTTTAGAGTAACAATTAGGACATAACAATTTACCTGATACAAGGTTAACAGGTAGGTGCGTGTTTCTCCTTGAAAAGATACTCTAACTTAATTTCTCTCAGCCCTTTTGAAATGGGTTTGTTTTATCTTTAGAAAGGGTCACAGCATGTCTGACCAAAAAGGTGATTATATTTACTCAAATATTTTGCTTTGTGATACCTATAGACAGTTGAAATCTCAGAACACACTCTTAAAGAAAACAATCTTTTATGCTCTTTTTCCATAATCACTAACAGCCTTTATTTCCTTGGCCACAACACCATAAACACTTTTATGGCACTGTTCTTTAGTACAGGATCATGATCATTATAGTTGATCATGGTGCATTTAACAGTGTCACCTGAGAACCACCTTTCTGTGCAGTTAGCCACAAAACTGACTTAACTAAAGTGGAGGCAGTTCATTCCACATAGGCTGCATGTTTGGGCATGTACGAGAAAGCCCAGACATGCAGCATCGGTGGATCTGGGGCCACCCACAAACACTTATGTAATATTATATAGTTTATCTTCACCAGTTTAGGCTATATATAGCTTTGATTGTTTTTCCAACAAATAATTTATCTTTAAAATATACACTAAATATCAAATAAAGGTAACTTGATCACGCTAGTTACGTTAAATGAAAAACTTGTACAAGAAAGTTCGTAAGTTGGGAGCTTTCGACCTTATCTTAGGTCTTCATCACGCCAATGGAGGACTAAGATTGTTGCCAGATTCTACATTTGAATTTTTTCTATTTTTGTTGCCAAAACTTCGAATTGATCTCCAGATCATTGGAATGTAGAGAGGAGATTCGGAATTGCAAGTCATTGAGTTGAAAATAATTTCCAGGCTTTCACGGTAACAGAGGTCAAAACGATTGTCAAAAAAGCAATTCGTTTTGCTTCGTTCCAGCGGGCAACTGCAGATGTATCTTCCATTGTCAAATTAGACAAGGCTATATTAGGATTGGCTTTCAAAACATCTTTTTTATGTTCTAAAATTCTATGGTTAATGCTCCTGTATGTGCTTCCAATGTATAAGTTATCCTCTGTTATACTATATGTTATACTATTATGAGGCGCATCAAATTTTTTGTCATGCTTTTTAAGTTTTGTTATTGGCGTAACTCTGCTCTCAATGAAATATCAAACTCAGAATTTTACTACTATATGGCACTTTACTGTATGCAAAATTTAAAATTCTACTAGGTCTCCCACCAGAGATCATCATCATCATCATTGTCAACCATTATCAATCCACTGCTGGACGAAGGTCTCCCCAAGTTTCCTCCACAACGGTCTGTCTTGTGCCAGTCTCCTCCATGTCACCCCTGCATACTTTCGAATTTCATCCACCCATCTCCCATGTGGTCTTCTTCTGGGTCTTTTCCTGTCCCTTGGAATCCAATCTAAAATTTCGGCTGTCCATCGATGATCTGTCCTTCTGGCAGTATGTCCAGCCCATTGCCATTTCAGGGATTTAACTCTGATCATGATGTCTTCCACTCTTGTCATTTTTCGGATCCACGAATTCCTCTTCTTATCTCTCCTGGTTACACCAAGCATGCACCTCTCCATGCTGCTTTGAGTTGTATGCAGCCTTTGTATGTCTCTTTTAGTTAAGGTCCACGTCTCTGCACCATACGTAAGCACTGGAAGGATGCATTGATCAAACACTTTTCTTTTAAGACATAATGGCATATTGCTCTTGAAAATTATGCTGTTTCTTCCAAAAGCTCTCCAGGCAAGTTTTGTACGCCGATTAATTTCTTCATCAATGTGACCCTCACTTGATATCTGCTGTCCAAGATAAACGTACGTGTCTGTTATCTCCAGCTTTTCTCCATCAATCGATAAATCTTCATTTCTTGTAAAAGCATTGAACATCACTTTTGTCTTCTGAAAGTTCATTTTTAATCCCACTTCTTTACTCTTGTCAGCAAGTTCCTGGATCATACTCTGCAGCTCTGATGGGGTAGTTGCAAAAATGACTACGTCATCAGCAAAACGAAGGTGGGTTAGATAATCTCCATTAATCTTTATCCCCTTGTTTTCCCAGCTCAGTGACTGAAAAACACCCTCCAATGTGGCATTAAAGAGCTTCGGAGATATGGTGTCACCTTGTCTCACTCCCTTTCCAATTTTTACGTGTGTTGTATTTTCAAACAGCCTAATCTTTGCACTTGCATTTTCATAGATGTTATTAATAATATTAATGTATGCATCTTCAATACCACAGGTTTTCAGAGCCATTGTAACTGCTGATGGTTTCACCGAATCAAAGGCTTTTTCATAATCGATAAAAGCCATGCACAATGGAAGTTCATATTCCCTCGCTCTTTCAATTAGTTCTCTCAGCACGTGGATATGATCTATTGTGCTGTAGCCACTCCTGAATCCAGCTTGTTCTCTCGGTTGAGCCATGTCCAGTGTTACCTTCAATCGGTGTGAAAGAACTTTAGTGAAGATTTTATAAACTACTGATAGGAGGCTGATAGGTCTGTAGTTTCCGAGATCCTCAATGTCACCTTTCTTATGTAGCAGGATCATTGTAGCGGTGTTCCAATCCTCAGGAATCTTTCCTTCATTAAGGCATCGAGTGAAAATTTGGGCGAGTACTGTTTCGATTTCTCCACTTGCTTCTTGTATGATGTCTACAGTAATTCCATCTTCTCCTGGAGCTTTTCCTCGCTTCATGTTCTTGATTGCATGTGCAACTTCTGCTGGAAGGACTGGAGGAACTCTGGTACTGGTATCTTTCATGATGTCTGGAGTGCATATATTATCCCTTTCATATAATTTGGAGTAGAAATCTTTCACTCTTGTCAAAATTTCGCCTCTATTTCTTGTTACAGAACCATCTTCTTTTCTCAGTGCCATAATCTGTTTTCTTCCCTTACTGAGATGTCCCTTTGCTATCTTTAGGCTTTGGTTGTTTTCAATTGCTTTCCTCACTAGTTCACAGTTGAATTTCCTTACGTCTTCGGTGATACTTTTTCGTACTGTCTTGCATAGCTCTATATATTCCACTTTGGAAGTCACATCTTCCTTAGTTGTCCTCATCTCTCTTCTTTTTTGCATCAACATTTTGGTTTTTCCTGATAATTTGTTCACATGCAACTTGTTCTTAGACCCAGCTAATTTTGTTGCTGTTTCCATAAGAGCTTTGGTTACTTTTCTGTTAACTTCAGAGATGTCCACTTCTTCCGATGTTAGGCCTTCTAAAGCAGAGAACCTGTTCTTCAGTTCCAACTTGAAGGTATTATGGTGTTTTTTAAGGTTGGTTATGTCAATAGATTTTGTTTGTCTTATGAGCTTGCCACGTTCAAGTTTAGTGTTGAGGTGCATCTTACATCTCACCAATCTATGGTCACTACCTGTGTTGAACTTGTTTAGCACACTGCAGTCTTCTATGACGAATTTTTTGTTACACATAATAAAATCAATTTCACTTGTCATCCCATTTGGATGTCTCCATGTCCATTTCCTGTGTGGCTTTTTCTTGAAGAAGGAGTTCAAGATGGAAAACCCTTCTGCCTCTGCAAACTCAACGAGAGTATTTCCACGCTGGTTTCTGTTGCCGTGACCGAATTTACCTACTGAAGTTTCATTCTGTTGCCGTTGCCCTATTTTTGCATTGAAATCTCCCATAATTATTTTCAAGTGCTGCTTACCTTTATTATTTAGATGACAAATTTCCTCATAAAATTCTTCAATTTCTTCTTCAGGATGACTTGTGGTGGGTGCATAAGTTTGAATAATCTGAGCCTGGTATCTTTTCGAGAGTTGGATAACAAGTCGTGCAGCTCTGTCAGAGGAACTTTCAACTTCTACAACTTTATCCTTCAGTTTCTTGTTTATTATAAATCCAACACCACTAGTTCTGCCAGTATCTGTCCCATGATAGTAGAAGAGATGTCCACTTTTCAGTTCGATGAGATCTTCTCCTTTTCTCCTTACCTCACTTAGCCCCACGATGTCCCACTTGATCCTTTGTAGTTCCTCTTCCAATTCAAGAAGCCTTGAATCAGAAGATAGGGAGCGTCCATTGTAAGTAGCCAAGGTCAGCATCAGATGGCAGCCTAGTCCGGTCCTCCGGGGATTCTTAGCACCCTCTGCCTTCATGTCGCACTGGCCGCTGCCTTGGCCAGGTACATTCCAGCTGCCGGAGACTGAGGGCCAAGATTTAAGTTGTGGAATCATTTTGGAAGGGTTTGGCCATAACTCACCACGCTGGCCAAGCGGGTTGGTGAGTGTGGGATAGAATTTCCTCTAATCCCCGATGGTATAGTTATACCGCTATGGGCGGTCGTCAGAGCCCCTTTAGTGGGAACAGGATGCACCACGAGAAGGCGGGGTTGACATTTGTCAAGGAGAGGCTACACCTAAATTTCACATTTTTAAAAAAAATAGCATATTTGTGGGGCCCTGTGAAAAAATAGAGACAAGTATCATGGCTCAATTGTGTTTTTACATAAACTACCCTTCCATAGGTACTTGCAAAAAAAATAAAAAAAATAAAAATTGAAGCTTAATATTTTAACCCTTACCAAAAACTTGCCCTTTAGAGATATGAATTTTTTATAACTGCAAGTGTCAAGTTTGGAATGAAATTTGAGGCACAAAGAAACAAGACAGCCAAATGATGCACAGAATAAAAATGTAGTCTAGAATGTGCTGAGAATAATAGCTTTTGTTCCAGAGCTCTGTGACAAACCACAATGAAAATCTGCAGTTTTCCGCAAACCTCAAAAAACACAAAAAATGGTGCATGGTGTAAAATAAAATGGCCACCATTTTTAAACAAGTTAATAATATAAAATTAAAATAATCTTGGTTTCAAACTGCCAACATATAGGAGTCATCATCTACAAAAAAAAAAAAAAATAATAATAATAAATAAATAAATAAATAAAATAAAAATAAAAAATAAGTGCTGGGACCACTTGATGTGGATTGACCCTGGTATCAGCATTTGCTAATTGCAATTTGATCTAGAAAGTTCTCAGGTCATATGCCAACATTCTCTATGTAATTTCTGCAGTACATTACAAATTAAATCAAACATTCTTGCTTTTCAGTATGCATCTATTTGCTTCTAACTCCCCCATTCATAGATGGCGCTTCATGTTCAGTTGGTCTTCGTCACTTCAGAAGCCCCAGCTTTACTTTTTCAGTTTATCTCTCTTTATATGGCTTTGGTTTTAAGTAAGCATGACAGGCCATATAGCTTCTTGATAGGTTGTAAAAATTTCTCAGAATGTGTTATTTTAGTTAGTTCATCAGTAGTGAATATAAATGTGTCTGTTTATCCTCCGGCCAGGGATGCCTTTTACCACGACAATTTCTTATTCATTTATTTAAACAAAGAAAATGCCTAGAGTGTAATTTTTCTGCCTCCAACATTATTATTCCTCCTTTTTTTCTTGTAACATTCATTGTTGTGATAAGAGAAGGGCTTTAGTACCAAATCAACAATTAAATTAAAATGGGAAGATGCTTAACACAGGTTTCAGCCTATGCTTCTCTTACAGCATCTAAATTTTTTTATCTCAGAATTGTTCCAAATTTTATCAGGAAACATTAAGTCACAAAAATCAAATTTTTTTTTTGCAGTGCTGTAGAACTGTGGGTGGTGGACGACAAATTGTTCTTTTGGCTTCAGAGTGACCAGATAACTTATTTAGAATAGGAGGACATTTTAATTATAAAAGGAGGACATAATAAATTTGTAGAAAAATGAATATGAATGCACATACTCTGTAATTAAATTTTTCAGTTTGAGAGTTTATACGTATAAAACTTTTATACAAAAAGAAATAAATATTTTAGTCTGCTGGATATTCTTACTTCTATTTTTCACTGAAAGAGATTTTCTTCAGTAGATCTGGTTTCTTTAACAAATATTTGTGAAATTCAGAGCATGACATCTTTCAAATTGTATTTAACTTGCAGTATACCTCTCACTGATTAAGAAACTGAAAAACTCACAGCAATGACTCACAACACACAAAACAAGCAATGTGAGCTGACTGTTTACACGACTACACCACACGGCAACAAACATCAGACAGACAAATGCCCACTGATGGGTTTTCTCTGTGCTGTTGACTTACAAGTGACGCACTGCAGCAGGTAGCTGCAGGAATAAACTGTCCGGGGGAAGAGGGAGGGTGCGAGCAAGAATCCTGAAATGAATTAATACATTTTAGCGGTGATTTGTAAGGTTATATGATTACAATAGAAGAGTTTGATCAAAATGTATTTCCTTATGAGAAACCTGGACATTTGGGCTATTTCCCTCAATGCCTGGAGGACAAAAGGACATGGTGAGAAAAGGAGATGTCCTCCAAAAGCCAGATGTCTGGTCACCCTAGTTGGTTTCAGCCCAAAAGTTTGGACACATTTTTGGTTTCAACACAACAGTTGAGCCCATAAAGATTTTGTTACTTGGGTGTGACAAAATCTTTGTTAAAAAGTGTAGCTGGTAAATTGGTTATAGGAAAATTTTAATTCATCATAAATTGTATTTGATGTTAACGTATTATGAATTATATACAGCACCGGTATGTATATTTCTGTAGAAATATATTATCAAAATATATATATATACAGCTTCTGCATATATTTAAACATGTTATATGGATTATATTTAACACTGACATGTGTGCAACTTATTTATATATAGACAGACATTAATCAGAGTAAGAAACAACTTTGAAACCAGGTAACCAGTTTAATGTGTAGAAAAGTGGTGTTTTAAAATACTTTGTCATGAAAGTCTGGGTTATAGTGGACACTGCAGATAAAATTGGCAATGATATATGAAATGCATTAATTTGTAAATCTAATAACTAAGCTAGTGTTAGCATATCCATTAACATGTGTTTTTAGATAATATGAGTCAGAAAGTTAAATTATGTAACTTTTGAAATATCTAAAGCACCTTCTTGGGTTTTTTTTTATTTGCTAAGGTAAAAAAGAAAAGAGAATCTTTAGGACTTGGTAGAAATAAAAAAAAAAAAAGAATATATTGTACATATTGTAAAATAAATGTATTTGAATATACCTTTATTATTTTAGTTTGTAGTGTCCTGCATAATTTTGTGGCACATCTTTAAGAAAAGTAGATCTCTTATCATTTATTTGATACTGGAATTATGTTGATCAGTTCAGTGGCATAGCCAGAAATTTCTTAAGGAAAGAGGTCCATGGATTTGATTAATTGGTGAAAGCCTCATATATACATGTATATCGCTTTAAATTCATACTCAATCCACCCTCAAGGTACGAGTTCTAGACCAGAGGACCTTCCCTTGGCTACACCTCTAGATCAGTTAGTTAATAGTTGAGTTACCAAAGAAAATGGAAATCTGTAACATGCTGCATTAGTGCAAAACAAGCATTTTCCCATAACTTCAGATTGACCTTCAAAATTAATTATGACACCACAATTCATTGCACAGTAATTGGATGTATCATACACACTAGAGAATGGTAGATCATGTGTACTGAATTGGGTGCTTTGACATCGAGTGATCCATTAGTCCTTTTTTTTTTAAGAATGTGTACAAAGTCTTCCAAAGAAATTACTTCTAATTTCTATTTCTCTCATGAAGTTGCTAAGAAGCTTATGAAAAACTTGTATATTAAGTATTGCATGTTGATTCTTTCCCTTTCTGTTACTATTTCTTGTTTTCTTGCAGAATTTATCAACTCAGCTACATACCAGTTAAAAAATTGAATGGATACTTACATAGTATGGGACTTGTTATGTGGAACCCTCGAGATTTGGGGTTTTCTAGATAATGGGTTTTTCCGTAATTTGGAGCACATTGCCTAAAATCTGATTAAGATGTTAGAATATTAAAAAATAAACAAAACTGCCTTTAAAATAAAGGTGTGTTTGGTTAGCTAATATTAATTACAAGTCACATTTCACATGAATTGCACAGGGCATGCATTCCTTGGTACACTTTTCAAAGCTCTAAATGCAAAGTAAGATCTTTCGACTTACCATCATGCTGAAATATCAACATTTATGGAATAAAGTAATACGTAAAATATCAATACACCACAGAGAAAAAATTGTGAGAAAAGAAATAACAATTTTAGGGAAAATTATTGCTCCATTGAACCTCTGTTGTCAGAAATTTTTGCTCCCATTTTCAAGGTGAAACACAAAGATTTATGGAATAAAATGATATTTAAAAACAATACAAGTCAGAGGGAACATCAAAAGAAAGAATGAAAACAACAACAAAAAAGGATTACAAAAGAAATTTTCACTCGATCTTCCATTTTTGGAAAATTTTCTCAATTTTCTATCTTAAATGCAAATATTTATGCAATAAATGATGTTTAGCAACAAGGTAGGATAGGAGGAACATCGCAAAAAAAAAAAAAAAAAAAGAAGGATCACAGAGAGATCTTTCCTCCCCATATCTTCTGTGTTCAGAAAATTTTGCCTCCATTTTTAAGCTGAAACACATGATGACTTACAAACTAGCAGGCTACCACCACTTCCCAAAGATACAGCAAAAGAAGGCCTCTAGAGAGCTACAACATCCGTGGATGACCAATATCTGTGATTAACTGCATGGAGGAACAGGATGGTTGCCTGGACCAAGCTGCAGTTTGCTCCTGCTATGGCTACAGGAACGGTGGTATTTGCTTCCACTGTAGGCAGAAGGTGTCATGAAGGATTTCTTATACTAGGCAACCAACACTCTGTGTGCTCCTTATCCCCTGTCACAGGGGAAAATGTTTTAATTGGGCAAGACTTCATGTCAATTGGACTGAAAACCAATGGAGGTCCCTACTCTTCCATATGAGTCCTGATTTGCTTTGCTAAATGATTCCAGCTGCGAAGGTCATAATAAAAGTTCTGCACATGTTAATCTAAAATGGAAGCAGATGATGCAATCGGGGAAATGGTTGTGTCATATCAAGGTCAGACTCTCAGCAACGTAGTGGTGTCAGGCCGACGCATGGACATGGGAGGGTTTGGAAATGGAAGCGTCTAACTCCTCAGGTCGAGTTACGGCATTAGACCAGTGCTCGTTAGTGAAAATGGAAGCTCTGTGGGGAAAACTCTTGACACATATCCACATTGCCTTGCAAGAAGTTTGTGGGAAAGGAACTCTTGATCGAAGTGCAGTTTCTTTCTGAGGGCAAAGTTGAGACCGAAAATTCTTCAAAATCTGCCAAACTTAATGGAAGCAGGAGTGATGTTGCTGCATGACAATGCATCGTGTCATGGTGCAGCGTCGGTACATGGACTTTTGTCGAAATATGGCAGGAAAACTTTATCCCACCCACCATATATCCCTGATCTCGCTCCACCCGATTTTGATCTTTCCCAAAGTTAAAAATCAACTTCGTGGCATCCGCTATGAATCGCTGGACGAATTGTCATTGGACGTGACCCGAGTAATACAATAGCTGAACAAAGATGGCTTACTATGGGGCATCCAGACCTACCTTACCACTGGCAAGCTGTCATTACCAGTGGAGGGGAGTATATTTGACAGCAATAAGGTAAGTTTTCTCCGTTACTTCACTCTTTTCTCAAAAATGGACAGTGTGCAGAACTTTTGTTATGACTGCTGTATGTCCTTGTCTGGAGAGAAAAAGGGACATACTATCTTTCCTCTGTGACCATTGAAAGGAACACTTGCTGTGGTGGTAGCGTGCTGGTTTGGAGTGGCACCTTATTTGTATATTTATTTACATTTCTGCAACAAAATGATATTTAGCAACAATATTTGGATAGAAGGAACACCACACACACACACACACACACACACACACACACACACACACACACACACACAAAAGCAAATTACTACAAAGATTTCTTCCAACTTCCATTATTATGGAAGAAATCTTCATTTCATGCAACTTCTATTTTTGAAATTTTTTTCTCCATTTTCAAGCTCAAATACAAATATTTATGGAATACATCATTTAACAATAAAGAGCAGAAAAGACGACGTGAGAAAAAGAATTTTAGATCACAGCATTCTGTCTAACTTTCTTTTTCAAAAATTGTTGCCCCTATTTTCAAGCTGAAACACAAACATTTATGCAGTGAAATGATGTAACATTAATGTGGATAACGCCACCCCGGTGGCGCAGTGGTCTAAGGCAATGGCATCTGATCATTTGTCCGAAAGGGGTCCGGGTTCGAATCCCGGTGAGGCATGGATGTTGTGTTTGTCTTACGGCACTGGCTCTTTCCCTTCCCTGGAACCAGTGACCCTAAATTAGGGACGGGCGACTGCTTATAGCCCATTGAGTTGCTCACGGTGGTCGTTAAACCTCCAATAAAAAAAATAAAAAAATAAAAAAATGTGGATAAAGTGAACATCACGAGAAATAAATAAAACTTCAAATATGGGAGATAGGTTTACTTCATCAAACTTGCATTTGGGGGGAAATTTGAAAGTCAGAATTTGCCCTCTGATGGAAAACTTATGCCTGTGATTGGGAGTTTTCAAGAGAGGATGAGAAAAAGTTCTGGGGATGTCAGTTTTTTATTCTGCAGGACCAAAATAAAATCTGCAATGTATGTTGCCCGTCACACGATTCTGCTGTGGGGCTGGAATATAGCTAGTTTTTGGAGCATTCTACATATTGGGACACCATAATACAAAATATCTAAGGTATTATTACCTGATATTGGCAAAGTATTTCACATGTTGTTGCTCCGTGAGGCACGTTCTTTCAGCCGTAGAGAGGTCTATTGTTATGGGTTTTATCGGTTAGTTAAAAATTTTTATTAAATGAAACAATTAGGTTATATTATTATCAGTTCACATTCATTCGTTCGCACAATCAAATGTTTTAAATTTACTGTTAACTAAAAATTGTATTAGAAGAAGTTATACTCATCGGGTCGGGAGACGTCTCTCAAGAGGCTCTTCGTCCCATTGTTACGGCGAGCACTTTCGACACAGCCGGAGCAAAAACGTGTGAAATACTTTGCCAATATCAGGTAATAATACCTTAGATATTATGTATTATTAGTCTAAAGCACATTTATAACATAAGACAACACTTAAGGTTTGTCTCATGAATTAAACGTTTCATAAATGGGACACATAAAAGATCTCGTACTGTATTAACAGTAGAAGAGGACTTTATGACTAATATGAGCCCTACTCTGCTGCGAATGTGTTCTTACTGTTTCAAATTTAGTAACTGACCAATGTTTATCAGGAAGTTTGTTGTGTGTTCATATTTTGATACTGTAGTGGAACACATGCCACGTTGGCAGTACAACTTCTATAAATTTTTGATTGAGGCTTATTCAAATGAAAGTGAGAATACTTCGGTGAGCAGTTTAAGTCACTAAGGAGTATGCCATTCATATCATCTCCTAGTGGGAGAAGTATAAAAGCAAGCAAAACTTTGTGAGCAGACATTTGTAGGCCAGTTGTGAGCAGACTGCAAGCAGGCAAATTAAGCAGATGAAATATAGATTTCATCTGCTCATCGAGCAGTATTTAAATTCTACTCATTGAGCATGCAGTTCAACGAGCAGTAATTCAGTTTTTGTCAAAGGAGGAATGTATAGGCTTCAGAAATTTATTGCTGGGTATGAGGAAAATATTTTTTTTGCAAACCACTGTGTTACAAGGAGTTTTTGTGAATAAACTCCTGTACTGTTATCCCAGTATACAAATTCATTTGAACAACCCTTAGAGCATGAAAAACATCTAAAAAATAAAATCCTTTTCTTTTTTTCTTCTTTTTTTTTTTTTTTTTGTCTTTGTACTGGGATATGTCTCATCTTTACTGGATAGGAAGAAATATTAAATGCATTTCTTTTGCAAATAAAGATAAAAGATGCTCTCAGGGAAAGCATTGGAGTTAATTTTCAACTCCAGGGATTGCAGACTTTACAGCATCCTCATCATTAGGAAATCTCTTGTGGCTACTGACAAAAATTGTACACATTAATTTCAGAATCATTATTCCATTTTTGGTGTGTTCAAGGCTAGTATCTAGCCAAAAATCTGTTAAATTTTAGCACTTGGATTTTAACTCATAAAATTTTTAGTAGATACAAAGCTTGTTTTCTTTCAACTTATATGTTGAAGAAACCCAGTAAAAGACTTGTGGACTTTTATGTTTCATGTTATATAAAAGTTAAAATGTGTAGTAATGAAAATGTCATAAAATGTTACAGTTGTAAAGTGATGGCAATTAAATAGTCAGGATTTTAGTTTTCTTTAAACTGTCATTTTATTTAATAATTGTACAAAGTAAGCTGGTTTGCATAAACCAATGCAGCAGTACTTTACCTATGGCATGATTTTTACCTTGACTGTTTTTTTTTTTTTTTTTTTTGTGTGTGTGTGTGTGTGTGTGCTTTTATAGCCATACTATATTATGTATTGTGCCATAACATTTCAATAATTTTGTTAGATAATTAAGCATTCATTATTTAGCAGCCAAGTCCTTCCTTTTGTAATATGTTTAACATAAAATGTTTGTCTATAAGATACAAATTTGCTGGTGCACTCCTAGTTCCCTTCTGTTTGGCTTCCATTTTTGATAACATGCTCACCCTTAAATTCAGCAATATACTTACATCAGTTGCTCCTGATTTGGTAAAACAATTAAATGTACCACTCATTGACAACTAATGCTAATATGATAAAGTGTTCTGATTTAATCTTGCGAATTAATGAAGACATGGCAAATCCTAGTGAAGAATTATTGTAGTTAAATTGTGTATTACGGGGATTACTAGGATATAAGTTTTCACTTGTCAAATTTTCGGGTTATACCCCAACCCTTCTTCAGGACTGACTAAGACAGAAGGTGCTGCCACTCAAGTGGTAATGTCATACCGCTATGTTCGTTAATCGTGGAACCTCTTCTTCTCTCAATGTGTAGACTTTCTTCAAGTTTCCGTTTTAGGTAGTGTTGTTGGTGTGCAAGAATTTTTAAAGATTCCCAGTACTTTGTACATGTTTATCAAGGCCTGTTTTGCTTGTAATGTACCTAATTGCGGCTTTGTGTTCTGCTACTCAGGTGCGGAGTTGTCTTCCAGTTTCTCCTACATATATGTTACCACAATTGCAGTTTACACTGTAGATAACTCCTTCTTGTAGTAGCTTATTATTTTCTTTTTGTTTAAACTGTGGAAAATATATATATATATATATATATTTAATTGTATTGTGTAAGTGAGGAGCAAGACGAATATGGAAGTTAAGGTTAATCCGTCTTGCTCCTCACTGTAGAGAATTAGCCTTAACTTCCATATTCGTCTTGCTCCTCACTTACACAATAAAATAAAAAATATTTTCCACAGTTTAAACAAAAAGAAAATAATAAGCTACTACAAGAAAGAGTTATCTACAGTGTAAACTGCAATTGTGGTAACATATATGTAGGAGAAACTGGAAGACAACTCTGCACCTGAGTAGCAGAACACAAAGCCACAATTAGGAATATTACAAACAAAACAGGCCTTGATAAACATGTACAAAGTACTGGACATTCAATAGACTGGGAATCTTTAAAAATTCTTACACACCAACAGCACTACCTAAAACGGAAACTTGAAGAAAGTCTACACATTGAGAGAAGAAGAGGTTCCACGATTAATGAACATAGCGGTATGACATTACCACTTGAGTGGCAGCACCTTCTGTCTTAGTCAGTCCTGAAGAAGGGTTGGGGTACACCCCGAAAATTTGACAAGTGAAAACTTATATCCTAGTAATCCCCGTAATACACAATTTAACTA
The DNA here is from genome assembly GCA_039090855.1 of Macrothele yani. Classification (NCBI taxonomy): domain Eukaryota; kingdom Metazoa; phylum Arthropoda; class Arachnida; order Araneae; family Macrothelidae; genus Macrothele; species Macrothele yani. The sequence continues at coordinate 87,534,626 of CM076990.1, forward strand.
CAATGATAAAGTGTGTTGTTGATTATACAAAGCAGTCAAGTGTGAGTTCAGATGCACTTGCAGTGCAGGGGAGGCAATAAGGAATGTCTTGTTAAAGTTCTGCTTTTCATGATGAGTGGCAAAGAACGTAATGTAATCCCCCCCCCTCCTTTTGGGTAGTTAAAGTGATGTGAGCCAACACTACACTAGCCGAAAACATCAACAACAAACTTTGCTGTCATTGAAAATACCATTGTTTTTATATTTTGATAGTGTTTGTGAAACACTGATCAGTGAAATAAATCAGTATCTACCAAACACTGATTATTTTTGAAGGTGAGAATTTATGCAATGTTGATCCTTATAAACAAAAATGGTATTCCAACAAATGGAAAAAAAAAAAAGTGCATTTTGTGTGCTTGATTAATTTCTTTTAAATTTGATATATTCTCAGCAGGTGATTGTAGTGTGTCTACTGTTAATTTTACAGTAGCTTTCATAGCATGATAAACTTACGGAAAAAGGTGTTAAGCTGTAAGGTTTAAAAGATGTGAAAGTTTTAGAAATACCAAATTATAGAGATCAGTGGCCTTATCAACTAACAGCTGTTGGATGAAGTTATCTTGAAGTTGCTTCAACGATTTATATGGAACACCTTTTTTAGTGGTTGTCCAGTATGCTTTTTAATTTCATCTGTATATATCCGATCTGGCTATTTTCTCTGTATTTTTGTGGTCTTATATAGAAGGAGGGGTGTGCAATGTACCTTTCCCCATTCATAGCTGATCTTAGACCTAAAATTATGTTTACCCTTAAGTTCTGCACTTCCTCACTCCATTTGCTGGTAGCCATAATTACTTAAAAATGTGATAAAATCCTCCCACCTTGCTCAGTAAAATACCTTGTGGTTTCTAAAAGTAATCAGTTAAAATGAGAGGAAATTCTTTGCTCACTAGTACTCGTTGACAAGGAATAAAAGACATGTAGAAGACAGGATGGAGGGATGGTGATAAAAAGTCGAAAGACATCGGAGGAAATGCATCACTTGATGCCACTGCTTCAATTTCAAATGTCAGTAGAAAATGCCTTGTAAACTTTAAGGGGAATGTGACAATAGTTTCTGATTGGTTCAACTAAAAATACCTTACTTATAGCAGTACTTGCTACTGCAATTTTGTTCACTAGTGAATTTATTTTTAGGCTAGCAATTTACTAGTTGCTACAGTCAAACTTCGATGTACCGCCTTTCGATTTATCACCACCCTTGCATAATGCCACCCCTTGGGTCTGAACAGACGTGCTCTATGTAAAATATCCCTTGATATACTGCCACACTCTTGGCATCCACCAATATATATTATTGTACCAAACCAACCTTTTCCAACACAAAATATATTTGATGTACCACCACTTTCAAGCTGTGTGTGAATTGCCTTCCTGTTTTTTCAGACCGTGATTCAATTGTGGCAAACTTTTTGATGAAGAAAATAGCAGATGTTGCGTATTTATTAGGACTTACGATCTTTATCCCTAAACCATGTCCTCCTGTTGCATACAGAGAGCATGAGCAAAGAGTATCTGCAGTGGGCCATAGTTACCTTTGATTAAAGTGGCTGTCTTATGAATTGGAGTGTCTTCTCACTTCTGCCCTGTTGTATTTGATGGAAGAGAAATCCTTGCGTTCTTTACCCTCTACCAATTGTCAATTAAGATGACAAATGAGTAGACACCTTTTTTCAGCAACATAAACTAAATACAGTAGGATAAAAGAAGCATTATCTTCTTGGCTGTGCAAGTCAGTCTGCAACTGTTTACAAGCATCGAAATGAGAAATGAAAAAAATTTTGTTGTTTTTTTGTTTGTTGTGTGCTGTTTGAGAAAAAAAAAAGTCTCAATTAAAGAACAGTCCTTACCATAAAGCAGAAGACTGAAATTTGCAAATACTGCAGTGAAAATACTGAAATGTAAAAAAAGAAAATAGACAATTTTTTTAAAAAGAAACTAAGGTATGTAAATAAATTTTGTGTAATGCTATTAATTTTCATTTGATAGAGTTTTAGTAATGTAGCATGATTTTTTATTTATTTCCTTATAATTAAAATATTAATTTTGTTTTTCTACCATGCAAAGTAAATTTCTGCATTTAGTGCGTAGTAGAAGCTTCTGTCCCCGCACGGGGATAACTGTTTTTCCAGTTATATGGGGAGCGGCGCCCCCACGGCCCGAGCTCACCTTGTGACGGAGTACTTTTCGTTTACTCATGAACGATAACATCACCGAAGGGACAGCTGTTCATCCAGCTGATGGGGGATGGCGTCCCCACGGCCCGAGCCGACATGTACTAGATGTAAATTTTCACATTTTTTTTTTTCACTTGACACGCTCCCGCCTCAGTTGTAGGTTGCTGAGGTTGTGATTTTGCGCCAGCTCAGGATTTTAGTTTCTCGTTTTTCTTTCCTGTCTTCTCCATTTCGTGTTTCTTTCTTTGTTTTTCCGAGCTGGTTAGCTAGACCTGCCTGCACGTTTGCCGTGTGCGGTGACTCGTAAGGTGGAAAAGGGGATGCTGGAGGCTGAGTTTTCTGGTGGACTGGGTGTTGTTGTCGCCAGTTGCCAACACTCCTCTTTGCCCCTGCTTCACCCTAAATGGGCGGCTGGGAACTAACCCACTCCTAGTCAATGAGGTCTGTGGCCGAGTGGAGCCCAGACCTCTAACGGTTTGTCGTTTTGCACGACAGGGTGAGTCTGGGGATAGGGTGGGCATGCCAAATGGGTGTTCCCCAGGCATGGGAAAGTCTGGGTGCACGCCGAGCGTATGTCTGCCCTATCAACTTGCTATATCCGCTTGCTATCCCTAGAGCCATGTCCTGCGTCCACTTGGGCTTGCGGACCTCCGGCTCTCCCTCGTTGGGCTCGATTGTGGGTGGGGAAGTCGGCGGATGAATCCTTTAAATTTTTTCATGGCTCTCAATGAAATTTCCCATGAACCCAAAACTAAAAGAGGTATGGAGGAAGGTTCAGGTCCTTCCGCCAAAAATTTGTCGCAGATGTTTCCAATGCTAGATTCTTTTTGTGCACTCATTGGACCCTTCAAAGCCTTTGAGTGCCAAAAGTCCATTTTGATCCACAAAGCACTGCAATCAATTGCAAGCTCTCCTAAGAGCGTCAAGAAGCTCCAGTCTGGAGATCTTCTTGTTGAGATGTCTACAGTGGCCTACAGTTCCACACTTATCAACACCAGCATGCTGCTCGAGACGCCTGTCAAAATAACACCACACGGTTACCTAAATTCATCTCGAGGTGTTGTCTCCTCTCGGGATCTTATTGATTGCTCTGAGGATGAACTTCTCGAAGAACTGAGGAGCCAACATGTTACGGGTGTGCGACGCATTTCTTTTAGGAGGAATGGGCAGTTTGTCCCATCCTGGAACATTATCTTGACTTTTAACTGCCCTTCCCTGCCTACATCCATCAAGGCAGGGTATCTCCACCTCGAGGTACGCCCCGTACATTCCCAACCCGTTGAGATGTTTTAGGTGCCAGTCGTACGGCCGCTCTCAGCAGTCATGTAGGAGTACTCCTAGGTGTGGACGCTGTGGTGCCACAGAGCATCTCCTCTCAGAATGTGTGGCCGAGGCCAAGTTTTGTGTGAACTGCAAGGGTTCACACCCAGCATCAGCCAAAGATTGCCCCAAGTGGAAGGAAGAGAAGGAAATCCAATGGCTCAAAACGGTGGAAAATATTTCCTACCCTGAGGCCAGAAGAAGAGTGGTTCCTGTTACATCTGATCGGCGATCATACGCTTCAGTGGTGGTTGCCAAATCTACGGTTGCCATTCAGACCGACGTTCAGATCCCCCTAAATGTCCATTCAATATGGAGGAAATCATTGCAGCCGGACTGGAGGCACTCCAGTCGCGAGCTAGGGGTCTGAAAGCGGCACCCGCCACTTCACCGAAGCAGACTCACTCCAACACCAGCAAGGGAACTCAGGCCACTTCTTCTGGCAAAAACGCCAACACTAACACCAACACCAACACCAAGGATAAGAAGAGCATTTCTTCTCCTTCAAAGTCTCAGCCAAACAATCAACGGCGAGCAAATCCCGCTAAGACACTTGGGACAAAGCATTCACCAATCTTGGCCCCTGGTCACACACACCCCCCCCCCCAAATCTGGGGGAATGCTCACCAGAGGAAATGGAGGCTGACCAAGTTTAACCATTTCCTTTTTCATTTCATTTTTACCCATGGGTTCAATAATTCAGTGGAACTGCCGAGGTTTTCGCACCAGTTTTGATGACGTGAAACATCTGCTTTATTTGTACTTCCGGTGTGCCTTTGTCTTCAGGAGACAAAGCTTAAACCATCGGACCTGCTTTCAGTTCGAGGCTACAGTGCATTTCGGACAGACCACTCGTCTGGAAATATAGCCTGTGGGGGTGTCGCTATTCTCGTCCCTCACAGGGTTCCGGTATCTTCCGTCGCGGTTTCCACAACTGTGCAGGCCGTGGCGGTTCGTATTTCTATGCCTGTGCCTCTTACTGTTTGCAGTGCTTATCTACCACCGGATGAGGATGTTAGCGTCTCTGTTCTGGAGAGCTTGATTGATCAGCTGCCTTCACCCTTCCTTCTTTGGGTGACTTTAATGCTCATCATCCTTTGTGGGGTAGTGTCAGCGCCAGCGCTAGAGGTCGTCGCATAGAGTCTCTTCTGTGCTCGGCCTCTGTGTGCCTTTTAAACACCGGTGCTGACACTTACTTCCATGAGCCGACAAGATTCTTTCAGTGCGATCGATTTGACCTTGGGTTCACCATCGATCATTGCTGACTGGTCGTGGACGGTGTAAGGATCTCCACGGGAGCGACCACTTCCCACCGTCCTCTGGCACCATGCAAACGTGCCATATTCTGCCTCCCGCCCACCTCGATGGAGGATGGATTGTGCCAGATGGGAGGTCTTCACATCGTCCGCGGTGATATCTTCTGAAATGGTGACCCAAGAGTCAATCGACGCAGCTGTACTTAAAGTCACAACTTGTATTCTTCAGGCAGCTGATCTTTCAATTTGTAAAACATCTACGAAGCTCCCCAGAATTCCGAAACCTTGGTGGAACCCTAAATGCGCAGCGTGCTAGAGAGCTCAACACAAGGCCTGGTCTACTTTTCGGCGTTATCCAACTGAGGCTAATCTTGTTGCTTTTAAACGTGCTAAATCCTATGCTCGGTTGGTGCGTCGACGTAGCAAGAGGGAGTCTTGGATCCAGTATGTATCATCTCTTACCTCACGTGCCAATTCGAAAACTGTGTGGGAAAGGATTCGTAAGATCCGGGGTACCTATAGTTCACACCAGATTGCCATTCTCGAGAGTAACGGCTGCACATATGCTGAAGTCGTGGGGAGATTGCAGATTGTTTGGGGGGAGGCGTTTGCCTCCGTTTCGAGTGATCTGGCGTATCCGGCCTCCTTTCATAGGATTCAATCCTCCGCGGAACGCCAGAGAATCTCTTTTGCGCTGTATACCGACACTGGTTATAACTCCCCCTTCAACATGTGTGAACTTCGGGTGGCTCTGCATCGGTCCGGGGCTACTTCTGTCGGTCCCGATGACATCCACTGCGACATGCTCCGTCATCTCTCCCAGTCGTCTCTCGAGAACCTTTTAATCTTATACAACCGCATCTGGTTAGAACACAGTTTCCCGGAGTCTTGGCGAAAGGCTTTGTTCTACCTTTTCCGAAGCCTGGCAAGGATCCTAAGTCTCCTCTAGTTATCGCCTCAATTGCTCTCACTAGCTGTCTGTGTAAAGTTCTCGAACGCATGGTTAACTCACGATTAATTCATTTTTTAGAACATCATCAATTACTTTCACCATCACAAAGCGGTTTTCGGCGTCATCGTTCACCTCACGATCATCTCCTGCACCTTGAGACATCTGTGCGCGAGGCGTTCGTGCGTAGGCAGCACCTGGTTTCTGTATTCTTTGACATCGAGAAAGCCTATGATCGTGCGTGGCGGCACGGGATTATCCGTGACCTCCACGCATGCGGATTGCGAGGAAATCTTCCGACCTTTATTGTAAATTTTCTCGCAATCGGGTGTTCCAGGTGCGCCTGGGTACGACGCTATCTGCAACATTCCATCAAGAACAAGGTGTTCCTCAAGGTTGCATTTTATCTGTCACATTGTTCATCCTTCGCATTAATTGTCTCCTCACAAATCTTCCTCCTGCGGTTTCGGCTACTGTGTATGTCGATGACTTGCACATCTTCTGCTCGTCATCGAGCATGCGTTTCATTGAAAGGCAGTTGCAGTCTACTATTAATCAGATTTTTAAAGCGGCGAATAGCAATGGTTTCGTTCTTTCTCCCGACAAGACAGCGTGTGTTCATTTCTGCCGGAGGCGTGGCCTCCATCCTGACCCCGAGCTGTATTTGGACCGTGCAGCCATTCCAGTTTTGCCGGAGACCAAGTTCCTTGACTGACCGTTGACCGTGCGCTTACGTTCCGTGTGCACGTTCGGGCGGCTCAAGATTTCCTGTCTGCGTGCTCTTTCTATTCTAAAAATCCTTTCGAGAGTTTCGTGGGCGCAGACAGGATCTCTTTGTTTTGCATTTACCACTCCTTAATTCGGTCGAAACTGGATTATGGCTGTATCATGTATGGCTCGGCTCGTCCTTCCGTTCTCCGGCCTTTGGACACTGTTCATCATCAGGCGCTGCATCTTTGTACGGGAGCATTTCGAACATCTCCGATTCCCAGCCTTTACGCTGATGCGAACGAACCATCGCTTGAATTACGCCGTCTGCAGCTGTCTGTCCACTTTTACTTAAAACTTCGGTCTCTTCCAGACCATCCTTTGTACGGTGCAGTTTTCCATCCTCAGCATGCTCGTTTATTTGAGAACCGGCCCTCATGCGTTCCAACCTTCGGTCTTCGTATGGCGGCCGTAGGCTCGTGATGCAGGGCTCGACTTGTCGCTTGTTGCAGCGACCAGGGGCTTTGGGGATCCTCCATGGCACCCACTTGGTGTCATGGTTGATACCACCTTTACGTCTTTCGACAAATCCTCAACCCCTGCGTCAGTGTACCAGCAGCTCTTCGCTGAGCACCGTGCCCTCAAAACTGAATACACTCCCATTTTCACTGATGGCTCCAAGATGCATGGAGTCGTTGGATCCGCAGCTGTCTGTGTTGATGACGTGTCAGTAGCGCGGATCCCAGCTGAGGCCACGGTGTTTTCGGCGGAGATGCATGCTGTGTATCTTGCACTTCTTCATGTTCAGTCGAGTTCTCATCATAGGGCAATGGTCTATACGGATTCCTTAAGTGTCCTGCAGTCTTTGTCATCGCTGGACTATTGTAATCATCCTTTTCTTTTGAACGTACGAGGGCTTCTTCGCATACCTTTTACCAGGCCGGTGTCCAGATTCAATTCTTCTGGATTCCTGGGCATGTTGGAATCTCGGGTAACGAGTGTGCTGATGCGGCCGCTAGATCTGCTTCCTCTTTGGTCGTCACACCTTTGCCACTCTTTCATCGCGATTTTCGATTTCTTGTTCGTGATCATATCAAACGAACGTGGCAGGGTCTGTGGGACCAACAGGTGGAAAATAAACTGCATCGTATAAAACCTATTCTCGAAATCTGGAACTCCTCATCTCGTCGGAACCGCAGGGAGGAAGTGGTGCTTGCGCGTCTCCGCATTGGGCATTGTCGTTTCACTCACCGCTTTTACTGTGTGGCGACACTGCGCCGATGTGTGAGACGTGCAATTGCCCACTCACTGTTATTCATCTTTTTTGCCGACTCACTGTTATTCATCTTTTGTGTGCTGTGTTCGTTTTCGTGGTGTACGTTTCCATTATTTTCATTCTCATTTGTTGACCGAGGACGCCGCTACTCTGCAGCGGGTCCTGGATGACCACTGCGATACTGTCGCTGTGTTTTCGTTTTTATAAGAAATTGACTTTTTTAAACGCATTTAGATTTTAGCTCTTCCATCATCCTCATTTTTCAGTTTTAATGAATCAACCGAATTTTAAACATTGTATCATATTTTTAATGCTGTTTGTTTCATTGTCTTTTAGCCCTTCCATAACTCTCATTTTTCACTTTTACTTAATCAGCCAGGTTTTAAGTTTTTTACCATATTTTTAATACTGTTTGGTTGTCCTGTGTCTTGTCTTGTCTTGTGTTTGGCGCTCTTTGGCCAGACATGGCCCTTGCGCCATAAAAACTAACAAACCAAACCAACCAGAAGCTTCTGAAATTAAAATGGACACTTCGAACTACAGTGTGCACACACTAGATATACAACATATAACTGCTACTTTTCTAATTAACATGTTTTTAATTTAATGTTAATTATGATTTTTGAAAAATCATAATTAATAAAATTTAGTTATTTTTAAAAATAATGGGCAAATTTGATATAATGTCACATGTAATGGAACAAACGGTAGTGGCACATCAAGGGTTGACTGTACTTGGCAAAATCACACCCTGGTCTAGGCACTATAGCATTACATCACATCGTCTGAGAAATACACAAGTTTCTTTTCCAATGTTTTAACTATGTTGTTCATGTAGAACACAAAATCCTTTCTCTGAGGATAATATACTGTCTTCATGTAGACTGCAGTGAAAAAGTAATGCACTAAGATACTGTAATTCCAAATATTTTGTCTGTGGAAAAATTATATTTTTAAATATTTTTGCAGTAATTTTAATGATCTTACACTGGAACAGCATTGTGTAAGTTGTTTTGCACAGCTTATTTATATGTACTGTTGCGTAGATCTCTGATGGAGTGGGGTGTAAAGAAGTGTGAACATACATTTTTATGGTATATTAAGCATTTTTAGCCATCTCTGAACAGAAGACAGTGAGTGCATGTTGTAGCTTTGCCTACAAATGTGTGAATTACATTTCCTTTACTTTGTTACTCTGGGTTCATTTTCAGAACATGTCGAAAAAATGCTTTGGTATTTCTACAAAGAAGAAGAGGAGAAGTGGAGCATAGGAACACCTTTTATAATTCAAGTGTCTGAAATGATAGAAATGAAAATACAGTAAAAGTGATATAACAAGTGCCATGAGGTTGGGTAATTTCACTAGCTATGACTGTTACTCCTTATGTCTGTGAATGGGAAAACTTGCATGTATTGCATTGTAAAATTAAAGATGTAATAAATAAAAATGCTTGCACATATAGATAGACTATATTTTAGATAATTGTGAAACCCCCTCACAAATGTATAAATGAAATATTCAAAGTAAACAAAAATTAGGTCCTGACAATTTCATCATTAACCACTTCTTGTTTCACAAAGATAATTTGTAATTATAGCTGTTTTAATTGATTTCAATTTCAAATCTTGTAATGGGTTCAACTTATAACTGTTTTTTTCATAGCAAAAAGAAAAAAACGTGCTCTTGTATTTGTAACTTACGATATTTTTTGTCCAGCACATATCAAAAATATAAGTTCCTCAATTTTATCTTTGCTACCATTGATTTGTCATAAACAATACATAATTATCACTTTTATGTGCAACATTCTTGTTTTTTTTTTTCTTGATCTCTGTGATATTTCCTGTTAAATTTGTTGCTATAAAGCATGTGCATTCATCAAAGATGTTATGGAACTTTAGAGACAAGTAAAGATGTCTTTTTTATACTGTGAGATCAGATATATTGTGGGTCATATCAGAATAATATGACCACCTACCTAATAATGGGAACAACAACCCCTGGCCCGGATAACAGTGGCGAGACGACTTGGCATGGGTGCAATGAGGCCCTGGAACATTGCCTGAGGCATATGTGCCCATTTAGACTGCACCAGAGCACGGAGATCCTGGAGATGATGTGGTGGGTTGGCACATCGAATCTGTTGATCCAAATAATCCCACAAGTGCTCTATGGGATTGAGGCCGGGCAATTTCGCTGGCCAAGGGAGAACAAGACATCGCTGTCGTATTCCTGGTACCAGTCATGCACCACCTTACCTATGTGGCAGGGCACATTGTCTTATTGGTAGACACCATCAGCACCGTGGTAAATGTCCAGCATTAAGGGATGAATGTGTTCAGCGAGGATGGACAGGTAGCCATTGGCATTCAAAGACCCATCCAGTGGTATTAGCGGTCCCAGGTCATACCTGGAAAACATTCCCTAGACATGCACACTACCACTGCTGGCCTGTACTTGACCAACAAGCGTGTCCGGATGTTGGTTCTTCTGTGTCTGACACTGTATCCACCACCGCTCGTCACTTCTGTGGAGTAGAAACCTCTATTTGTCGGACAGGGCAACCTTTACCCACTCTTTCACTGTCCAATGACAGTAGTCCCATGAGAACTGCAGGTGTCATTGCCAATGGACCTTGGCTAACATGGGAGCCTTGATGCAGTGTTGTCTCTTGAGACCCATGTGTAACAGGTTTTGCTGTACTGTCATCGGGGTCACATACCTGGGTGCCCCGGCATTATTTGCAATGTCAATTTCTGCACTGTTGCATGTCAATTGTCCTTTACCAGGCAACAGAGGCGACATTCTTCTCTGGGGTCTATGACCTTTGGGGCTCCACAGTTATGACGTTGGGAGATACTCAGTGTGCCAGCAGTCCATTCTTGGTACACACTTACTACAGCACCTCACAAACAGCCCATGAAGTCTGTTGTTTCTGAGATGCTTCCACCCTTGCTGTGGTAGCCGATGATCATTCCTTTTTGAACGTCCATCAAATCACTACCTCTGCCCTATGCTCACGTCATGCACTATGGGGCTCATCTGTCCTTTCCGGCCGCTTATATCTCTGCGTGGTCAACCTTGTCACATGCACTCTGTGATGTGCCTGGTCGGGCACACTGTGATTCTGGGGGTGGTCATATCATTCTGATATGACTGTATATTGATGTATGATCACATCCTCTATTTATATGGTACCCATTTTTATCATATTAAACATAAAAGTGGTGTTGAACCTATGCTTCACACTTGGAGCACTGACAGCAATGTACACTATCTACCAACAAGTAATTGGACACCTGTGATAGCAAAGGAAAACAAAGTTTATTCACCTTCAATAGTTGGTGGAGCCTCCACAAGCGGCGATTACAGCTGCGACCCTCCGGGGCATACTCTCAACCAGGCGTTGTACGACGCCTAGCGGTATTTTCTTCCACTAGGCTTGGAGAAGACAGGTCAGTTCCTTCACCGGTTTCAGACAGTGAAGACACCCCTTAAGTCGACGCTCCAACTCGTCCCACAGGTGCTCGATAGTGTTAAGGTGGTCCGGGCTCTGCGCAGGCCAGTCCATTTGATTAACCTCATTGTCACCATACCAAGACATGGTGGACCTCGCAACATGACAGGTGGCATTGTCATCCTGAAAGTAACATGGGTCCACCCTGTAAAATTGCCACAACGTAGGAAGCGCATGGTCATCCAAAATGGTGCAGTAGCATAACTGCTAGGTTTTACGATTTTCCCGTAAAATTTACGGAAACATGACTTGTTTTACGGGCAAAATGTTAATTTTACGGATTTGATGGTTTCCCGAGATTGATTTTGCACCCGCTATTAAAACTTTTTATTTAACTTAATCCATTCAAAGTAAAGCGCCGATGTAAGTTACGAACAACTTTTCAGTTATTATAAATAAGCTTATTCGTAATGTGTTTGTGGGAATATATGCAGCAGTTTTCCCACGTGTTAGGTTTTGCGTTGTTTCAAACGCTAAAATTTGCGCCACGATTAAACTGATAAGGATAACAACCAGCTGGGCTTGTTTAACCTTGGTTCTCTCTCGCTGCCCCCCCTTCTCCTTTTTAGGTAATGCATTCTTCGTCCCCCGGGTAGCAACTTCTGAGGAGGCCAAAGTGGGTGTGACTTGCATTGCAGCACACACTTGGGAGCAGGTGTCTTTACTGCTCCTAGTTCGAAATGCGATCTCAGAACGTAGTTATTGTAGAAAAAAATTCAAACGGATTTTAAATCTGTGCAAGAACTGCCAGTTTTGTGAAATTAAAAGTGCATGGGGTCATGGTTTCGTAACTTCTTCTCTGGTAATAAATTTGACCTAACGGAAGAATGCTACTAGGAAGTTAAAAGAACAAAAAAGTAAGTCCAATGTTCATTCGAGCCAGTGCTTCTCCAGCAATGATTTATTTTGCTCGTCCGTTAGTAAGTTTGTACGTTTCCCAACCGTGCTTTTTTCGTCTCTCGATAACGTTCGTAAAAATATTTTGCCTTGATTCAACCAAATTAATATGTTGCGGTACTATTTTTTCCTCTGCAAATTGCATCTCTTTAAACTGTTACTGTTTTACTTGCATTTTTTTTTCAAGTGTCAATAAATTTAGTATTAGTGATTCGCTATGAGCAGCAATATAAAAATACATATTCTGCGGAGTTACCTGTGTATTGCAAAAAATGAAAAATATGCATTTTGCTCTACGTGTCGATGTAATTTCAGCGTTTCGCATGGTGAAAGGAATGATATTACTAATCATATAGCGCCAAGCATAAATCTAATGTTGACTGCGTGAAAAAAAAATGAAAAATACGAAATTAACTTCCTTTGTTAAAAGTTATAATGAACTGGATGCGATTCGTGCAAAGTGTTTATTCACTTCGTTTTTAGTTGAGCATAATTTACCAATTAGTGTCCCTCAGTCACTCATTTATTTCATTTGACTGTCTCATCATCCGTCTCTCCACAAGATAATCCTAGCATGAAAATTTTTCGTTTTTTAAAACATTTTAGTTTGTTCTGTGATGGCGTGGGATATGATCCTATTGGATTTCTGGGTCAAAGGGTGGAACATCCTTCCCTTGGGATGCAAACCTCCATAAAAATAAATTTTTATCTCTTTATAGATCATAATGATTGCATAGTAATGAGAAATTATGTATAGATTCTATTTTAAGCGAAATAAACGTGCCGATAAATTCAAACATCTGTAGTCATATCAATTAAAAGTTGATACTTGTTTCAAAGGTAACATATCAGTTTTTAATCGATATGTTCAGTACATTTAAACAATATGCGTGAAAAGTAATTTCATTGAATATATCGATTAGAATTTTCATCGAACATATCGATTAATTATTTTTACGGATTTCGGTTTCTGAAAGTTGGCAGGTATGCAAGTAGGTCATGGTCATCCAAAATGGTGCGGCATTGAGTCTACCAGAAATTACGACCAAGGGTCCCGTGCCATACCAGGAGAAACACTCCCATAGCATAATTCCACCGCCGCCGAACTTCACAGTTGGCACAATACATTTCGGCAGGAGGCGTTCTCCAGGCAGACGCCAAACCCAGACCCTGCCATCCAAACGGTAGAGGGTGAACCTTGATTCGTAGCTCCAGAGAACCTGTTTTCACTGTTCAACGGTTAACTGTCGACGTTCTTTGCACCACGTTAGCTGAGCAGCGCTATTGGACTTGGTGATCAAAGGCTTGTGGGCGGCAGCACGTCCATGATAACCGAGCAGATGGGCTTCCTTACGGATGGTATTCATTGAAAGAACACTCTTGGATGCCTGTTGAAACTCCTCATGGATGTGGCCCATCGATTTGGTGTGGTTCTTCCAAATTTCTCTGGCCAGCACCCGTCAGTCTCTAACTCCCAGTTTTGTGGGTCTGCCAGGTTGAGGTACATTCCAACTGTCACCTCTTATCTTCCACTTGCCAATCATGTAGGCCACTGTTGATTTTGGGTAGTTCAACTCGCTGGATATGTCAAGTATGGATCTGCCATTTCTGTGATACCCGACGATAACACCTTTCTCGAAATCAGAGAGCTCCGAACTGCGTGGCATCTTGCATGTGACTGGTTGCGTTGTTGTTTCCCACATGATATTTAACGGCGGCGGCCGTGACATGTATCAGGACTGCAGATATCGTCGATTGCAGGGGTGTCCAATTACTTGTTGGTAGATAGTGTATATGCATACACTGGTACGCACTGAATTATGACCACCTACCTAATACTTTGTGGGCTATCCTTTTGCCCAGAGAACAGTTGCCAACTAGTGTGGCATTAAATCTATGAGGTATCTGAAGAATTGTGTGGAAATCTACAACCAAGCTATTTGTATTGTGGCCCACAGTTCTGGTATGGAGTTGGGTGGTGTGTCTAATTGCCTCACCCGGCATTCCACAACATCACACAGATGTTCAATTGTGTTGAGATCAGGTGAGTTTGAGGACCATTTAAGAAGTATCATATCAGCACTGTGTTCATCAAACCATTTTGCAAGAGGTTAACCCAACAACATGGAACATTATCATCCTGCAAGAACCCATCCTTGTGTGGGTGGATGTACATTGTTGTGGGATGTACATGGTTTGCAAGCAATCCTTGGTTGTAGCTGGAGCCCATATGCACTGAGGTTACCAAATCGTGCCAGCTAAATGCACTCCATATTATGCAACCAACCCCACTGACCTGGATAGTCGATGCCATGCATGAGGGATCCATTGACTCATGCTGCTGATGCCAAATACGGACTGGACTATCAGCAGAATGGAGCACTTGTCATATTTCATTAAATCAGCACACCTGCTTCCAATCTTCTATTGTCCGGTGTGCATGTTGTTGGACTGTTGTTAGGAGAGGGTGGCATGTGTAGGGAGTCTGCTTTTGTAACCCATCTGTTCCAGTGTGTGATGCATAGTCATGCAGGGTATTGGTTCTGGTCGATCTACAACATTGTATTGGGCCATCAACTGGGAAACTGTGCTGCTCCAACTTCTCTGTACAAGGTGACACAAGCATTTTTAACCCTTGAATCCACCTTTTGCTGCCCCGGTGGTGCAGTGGTCTAATCACTGGCTCCTGACCATTTGTCAAAGATGGGGCTGGGTTTGAATCCGGTGAGACATGGACTCCCTTCCCTGGAACCAGTGACCCTACATTAGGGACGGGGGACTGTTCATAGCCCACCGAGTTACTCACAGTGGTCATTAACCCCCTCCCCCGTTTACAAACAAAAAACAAACAAACAAAAATGAATCTACCTTTTGCTGCTCTTTACAGTTGTGTCACTGTTTGGTTGTTGTGCCATTTTAGCACCACTCTTGGTACGTTTTGACCATGGAAGCGAACAACCCACAAGTATCATTGTTTCCAAAATAGATGCACCAACTCATTATGTGTCCATAATATGGCCTTTTGTAAACTGTGATAAATACTTGAGTTTACCCATCACATCCGTAACTTCACCCTCAACTGATCCACCAACCTAGTGTTATGTACACCCCTTTAGCCTATAGAACATGCTCTCCTGCCACTATCGGGTGCAAATCACTTTGCATAAGGGTGGTCGTAAATCACAGAGCACTCAGTATATGCACAGTCGAGTCACATTATTTTGACCACCTCCTACTTTTGACATCAACAGCGCGTAGCCAATGAAAGAAGGTATGTGTCATGGGCTGGCTTGGAGGGATTTTGAAAACATATCACTCGTTGCTGTCATAGATAAAAGGAGCGATTTATCAGATTTGCAAAAAGGGATGATTATCGGCTTTCAGGACAAGGATGGCAGTATTTCTGAAACAGTGCAATTTGTGAACTGTTCGTGTGCTGCTGTGGTTAAAGTGTATCATGATTGGAGAAATGGCAGCATTGCGAATAAGCGATGTGGAAACTGTGGAGCATCATGTCCCACTGATGTGAGAGGTGAACGTCGGCTTTGAAGGTGCATGAGGGCCGATCGGCACGCTATAGTGGAGCAACTCTGGTTTAATTAACCAGTGGGGCTACCAGAAGTGTGTCAAAAATGACAGTTCAGCGAACCCTGCTGTGTATGGGGGCTCCGATGCAGATGGATGAATCACTGCATCTATGCTAACGAAGGTGCATTGGCAGAAAAGGCTTACATTTGCACAGCAGTATTGGAATTGGACCTCAGTTGATTGGCAATGGATTGCCTTCTCTAATGAGTCACGTTTTCTGTTTCAACAAACAGATGGACATTGGTGTAAGGCAAGAAACATCAGAGAACAAACACTCTTCAATCATTGCTGACAGAACACAAGCTGGTGGGAGCAGCGTTATGGTCTGGGAAATGTTTTTGTGGCATTCTCTGGGTCCACTCATACCTGTGGAAGGCACTATGGACCGAATTCGTCATGAATCCATCCTTGCAGACCACGTACTCTCATACAGGCTGATTGCCTTTCCTGGGGCAGATGGGATATTCCATCACACCAATGCGACGTGTCACACAGCTGTCTGAGAGTGATTGGAAGAGCACAATGAAGACATCAAAGTACTTCCCTGGCCTCCTAATTCCCCAGACTTAAACCCAATTGAGCATCTGTGAGACCACCTCGATTGTGTTGTTCGCTCTATGGATCCTCCACCATGCACCTTCCAGCAGCTGTCAGATGCACTGCAGTCAGCATGGCTCCACATACCTGTGAACACCTGCCAGCACCTTATTGAGTCACTCCCAGCCCATCTAACTGCTGTCTGCACTGCACACTGCAGTTACTCTGGATATTAGCTGGTGGTCACAATAATGTGACTTGACTGTGTATCACAGGGCTTGAAAAATATCTGTAAAGTTACATGCTCAGCTGCACATGTGCAGAAATTAATTACCTGCCCAGGAAAATTTATCTTTTAAGATAAATCAGAATCCTCCTTTTTTTTTTTTTTTTTCTTAGTTGAAAAATTATGAACTTTTTCTTTTTTTACATGTTTTGCATATCTGTATTTAAAATGTTCAATGCGCAAAAGCATGTATTTCAAGTTTTAAGGTAATGATGCTGAAATCGCATGTTATGAAATGATATGATGATGAAATTGGTATTAGATAAATTTAATGATTCTGATGTGTTCCTTTCGTTAAAGTTTTCGCCCCTTGTCACTGAACACTGGAGGCTAGTTTCATCAAAAGCATGTATCCCATCACTGAATATACACAACATTTAGAGCAAAACTATATATCTGGTTCCAATTTCTGGACATAGAGCATAATATAATTGAAGAAGTGAAATTGTTCTGTCCTTGGCACTCTAATAATAATGCAACTACCAGTGATTAGCAGTAAAATGAAACATTACATGCAACGACTGTCTTTCTTCTTGTGTAGTAAGAAATTCTATCTCCATTGCTAAATAGAAGATATGACCAACTCTTTTACCTGACATAATTGCTCTTTTTATGTAATTTCAGTTGCTATGTGTCAGTATTCATTGCTTTAAAACAGATACAGTGGTTGTTTCAAGTATACATTTTAGCTATTCTTGTTATGACTAGATATTTTCTTTGAGCTGATTTTTAAAAAAATCATACAACTATTTTGTTACTAAAAGCAAATTATTGTTGTAGAAGACATGGCTGATTCTCTGGCAACATCAGGTGATAACAACAATATTCAGCCAAGCTGTCTTTCTGGTGTTAAGCGTCCTGATGCTGCTGAGATTCCATCCAATATTCATGTGACTTCAGAAGGCAAAAATGGTCAACAGATTAAATGCCAGAGATGTCCATCAACAATTCTGCTTCCAGAGATGGCCACATTAGTCACTGCAGAGGTTAGTGAGAAAATAAATTTTCCTTATGAAATATTATTGAACATGTTAGTTCATAATTGTGATTTTTTTGTTACATGCTCTGATTTCATTTAATAATAAGTTACCAAACTGGCTCAAAACAGCTTTTAGCTCATTCCAGAAATCTTCCTTCCTATCAGAAGGTTCCGAGTCACAAGGAGCATACACTACAACAATTACTACTCTCTGAAGTTTCACTTTCAAACAAATCCAAAGAATTCTCTCACTTATGCAACTATAGTGAATCAAGTTGTTCTTCATCTTTTCACTTAAAATCACACCTACACCAGCCTGTCCTCGCACATTATTCAATACTCCAGACCACACACTCATCGTTCCATTCACTTCTATACCAATTTCCTTCTTTTTGGTTTCACTTACACACAGCACATCTAATCTATACTTATTCATCTCTTCAATCATCTAATTCATCTTGCCATTTATACCTCTAGTATTCCATACACCAATCTTACACTCACTCAGCCGAGATCTCTTTCTCAATCTCCGTTTTTGTTTCCAAATTGTTTCAGCGGTGGACTGTCCTTCTCAAGTATGGCAGGTCCACCATACCCCATACTTGAGTCAGATTTTAATTTTCTTTGTGTCTTTTTAATCAGGTAAGTACACCAGTGTGGGGGATTAGCCCACAGCTGACAGTTTCAGTTGGTCATTCAACCTAAGGATTCTGGAACAAAACCCAGTGAGTTGGGGTCTTTTCGCCAATGTCACACAGAACTAGCTGGCACTTCTCCAAGATTTAGAGAGACCTTTGTTGCTGTTCTGTGTGCCATTGTTGCCCACGGAGTGCCCCGAGGAGGCAAACCCATCTCTCACTAAGACCGCCTGCCCATGTATTTATGCACTACATTACTTCACAAGATAAATACACAATTTGATTATTAAAAAAGTCTTAATGGAATGCATTACTAGTAATATTTTCACTTTTAAAAGAAGTCTTGCAAAATATTTATTTCAAATATCCTTGCGAGGTGAAATTTATGAGCAATGTCTTTCATTTAAAAGAGAGCCTGAAAATTCAGGATCAATGTCAGTTGTTTCTTATGATAAAGAATTTTTGAAGTGCCTTTGCACAGAATATGTACTTGAAACAAATAAGACAACTTGCATTTCCAATTATTTTTTAAATGCTGGATATAACTTTGGGTGAAAGCTAGGAGGCATTGCCATGATTTGTATTGTTTTTGTTCTACAATACTTACATCCCTATATATATATATATATATATATAGGGATGTAAGGTCAGGTGATGCGTAACATCACAGCCTCTCCTTGACAAATGTCAACCCCGCCTTCTCGTGGTGCATCCTGTTCCCACTAAAGGGGCTCTGACGACCGCCAATAGCGGTATAACTATACCATCGGGATTAGAGGAAATTCTATCCCACACTCACCAACCCGCTTGGCCAGCGTGGTGAGTTATGGCCAAACCCCTCCAAAATGATTCCACAACTTAAATCTTGGCCCTCAGTCTCCGGCAGCTGGAATGTACCTGGTCAAGGCAGTGGCCAGTGCGACATGAAGGCAGAGGGTGCTAAGAATCCCCGGAGGACCGGACTAGGCTGCCATCTGATGCTGACCTTGGCTACGTATAATGGACGCTCCCTATCTTCTGATTCAAGGCTTCTTGAATTGGAAGAGGAACTACAAAGGATCAAATGGGACATCGTGGGGCTAAGTGAGGTAAGGAGAAAAGGAGAAGATCTCATTGAACTGAAAAGTGGACATCTGTTCTACTATCGTGGGACAGATACTGGCAGAACTAGTGGTGTTGGATTTATAATAAACAAGAAACTGAAGGATAAAGTTGTAGAAGTTGAAAGTTCCTCTGACAGAGCTGCACGACTTGTTATCCAACTCTCGAAAAGATACCAGGCTCAGATTATTCAAACTTATGCACCCACCACAAGTCATCCTGAAGAAGAAATTGAAGAATTTTATGAGGAAATTTGTCATCTAAATAATAAAGGTAAGCAGCACTTGAAAATAATTATGGGAGATTTCAATGCAAAAATAGGGCAACGGCAACAGAATGAAACTTCAGTAGGTAAATTCGGTCACAGCAACAGAAACCAGCGTGGAAATACTCTCGTTGAGTTTGCAGAGGCAGAAGGGTTTTTCATCTTGAACTCCTTCTTCAAGAAAAAGCCACACAGGAAATGGACATGGAGACATCCAAATGGGATGACAAGTGAAATTGATTTTATTATGTTTAACAAAAATTCGTCATAGAAGACTGCAGTGTGCTAAACAAGTTCAACACAGGTAGTGACCATAGATTGGCGAGATGTAAGATGCACCTCAACACTAAACTTGAACGTGGCAAGCTCATAAGACAAACAAAATCTATTGACATAACCAACCTTAAAAAACACCATAATACCTTCAAGTTGGAACTGAAGAACAGGTTCTCTGCTTTAGAAGGCCTAACATCGGAAGAAGTGGACATCTCTGAAGTTAACAGAAAAGTAACCAAAGCTCTTATGGAAACAGCAACAAAATTAGCTGGGTCTAAGAACAAGTTGCATGTAAACAAATTATCAGGAAAAACGAAAATGTTGATGCAAAAAAGAAGAGAGATGAGGACAACTGAAGAAGATGTGACTTCCAAAGTTGAATATATAGAGCTATGCAAGACAGTAAGAAAAAGTATCACTGAAGACGTAAGAAAATTCAACTGGGAACTAGTGAGGAAAGCAATTGAAAACAACCAAAGCCTAAAGATAGCAAAGGGACATCTCAGTAAGGGAAGAAAACAGATTATGGCACTGAGAAAAGAAGATGGTTCTGTAACAAGAAATAGGGGCGAAATTTTGACAAGAGTGAAAGATTTCTACTCCAAATTATATGAAAGGGATGATACATGCACTCCAGACATCATGAAAGATACCAGTACCAGAGTTCCTCCAGTCCTTCCAGCAGAAGTTGCACATGCAATCAAGAACATGAAGCGGGGAAAAGCTCCAGGAGAAGATGGAATTACTGTAGACATCATACAAGAAGCAAGTGGAGAAATCGAAACAGTACTCACCCAAATTTTCACTCGATGCCTTAATGAAGGAAAGATTCCTGAGGATTGGAACACCACTACAATGATCCTGCTACATAAGAAAGGTGACATTGAGGATCTCGGAAACTACAGACCTATCAGCCTCCTATCAATAGTTTATAAAATCTTCACTAAAGTTCTTTCACACCGCTTGAAGGTAACACTGGACATGGCTCAACCGAGAGAACAAGCTGGATTCAGGAGTGGCTACAGCACAATAGATCATATCCACGTACTGAGATAACTAATTGAAAGAGAGAGAGGGAATATGAACTTCCATTGTGCATGGCTTTTATCGATTATGAAAAAGCCTTTGATTCGGTGAAACCATCAGCAGTTACAATGGACAGGAAAAGACCCAGAAAAAGACCACATGGGAGATGGGTGGGTGAAATTCGAAAGTATGCAGGGGTGACATGGAGGAGACTGGCACAAGACAGACCGTTGTGGAGGAAACTTGGGGAGACCTTCATCCAGCAGTGGATTGATAATGGTTGACAATGATGATGATGGATGATATATATATATATACACACACACTGCTGGCCACCCGAAATGCAATACCAAGAAGGACACAAGATAGCAAAGCCAGATTTACTGGACACATAACAACAGATATAAAGATGAAACGATTGAACTTACAGGCCCGTGCGACTTGCGGAACACGCAAACATCAATAGTTCGTGTTGCCCCCATGGCTGGCAATAACAACCGCTACATGCCACGGCATCGAACGAAAGAGGCTTTGGATGTGGGCTTTTGGGGTATGTCAGTCCAGGCTGCTTCCACACGTTGCCACAGTTCATCAGGTGTAGCCGCGGGTGGTGCTTGCCGGGCCACTTGGTTGCCGATCAGCAACCATACGTGTTTGATGGGCGACATATCGGGAGAACAGGTGGCCCACAGCAGCAGTGACACCTGGTGTGCCGTGAAGAATTGTTGCAGGATGCGTGCCACGTGTGGGCGCGCATTGTCCTGTTAAAACGTGGCCGCTAGTAGGTCCTGCAGGTAAGGGAAGACTACAGGCTCCAAAACGTCGGTGATGTAGTGGTGGCTGTTGAGTGTACCGGCAATGCGTACCAGAGAGGTGCGGGTGTCATATCCATTCATGTCGTGCCACGGTATGGCGGTGCATAATGCAGGCGTCATACAGTCTATAGCCGCGGTGCCGCCACATGCGGATCCGACCATCGTGGTGTTGCAGGCAGAAGCGGGATTCGTCGGAGAAGACAATGTTGTGCCATTCTGTAGTCCAGGTGTGGCATTCAACAGCCCACTGCCGCAGCACTCGCCAGTGGTGTAACGTCAATGGTAATCGAAGCAATGGCCGCCATGCGACAAGTCCCCGCTCCTGCAGATGATGTTGAACGGTACATGCTGACACAGGTTGTTGCGCAACACACCCTAATTCCTGCGCTAAAGTTCGTGATATGGCGGTGCGAGCCATCAATGCCAGCCGCACAACATGCTGGTTGTCTCGTTTGGTGCTGTGCCGCGGTTGCGGCAATCGCTCACATCGGTTCGTCTGCCCCTCTTGCACCTGCCGAATCCATACTCGCCTCACTGTGGCTGGATGTAGTCCCACACAAGCGCCAATGTCTTGGTACGATAAACCGCTGTCGCGATAAGCCACTATTCGTTTTCTGTGGAACTCTGAAACGTGCTGGAATGACTGCCGTATTCTGCGACGAGACATCAGGAAGCTTCCCACGCACAGGTCCGGGAACACAACACACTTCCACTACTTACACCCCGCCTTCGGTGCACCCTTCTTATAGTGCTTCTCGGTGGCGTGCCATGCGCACATGATTTGCATATGCCCTGCAATGCAAATCATTTGCATGTCCTCTCGCCGGCGACGCATGCTGCAAATTCCAGGCCAATCGGATGCTTCCTTCTTGGTGTTGCATTTTGGGTGGCCAGCAGTGTATATAAATGGAATTAATGTTGTGACAAGATACTAGATGTCTTACTTGAGAGGTGGCCAGTCCTGAGTTATATTGCAAACTAGGTCAGAAGCAAGGCAATAAGTTCTGTAAAACCTACAATTCAGTTTATAAGTTTTCTTGTACAGCATGTGGTCTTGTATATGTCGATCAGTCTAAAAACCCTCTGAACATCAGAATTAATGGGCATAGATCATTAGTTAACAAATTCCAGCCTGGTGGAGACCATTCACAGTTTAGCCCCCCCCCCCCAGTTCTCTACCCATGAGTTGGACCACTTCAACCTACATGGTTTTGATAAGGTACAGATTGAGATGCTGCATATCATTCCGAACCATGAAGAAAGGCTTGCCACAAAGTCTTTGGAAATCATCAAATAGCAGTCACTTTTCCCGTATGGTCTCAACTCTACTCTAGCTGGTAACAAGCTCTCTAATTTTAATGTTGCTATCAGGGAACTGTTCTCCTTACTTCCCCACAAGTGCTGCTGTAGAGGAAATAAGGGTAGGAGACTAAGAAAGTCTTCTAGCCTTACAGATTTCACTGTCTTGAAGCAGACTCTAGAGGGCTTCAAGAATTCTCCCAATTTCATTAAAAACACTGTTGCACTCCTTAAATTTATTAAACACTCTGTTTAAAATATATATATATATATTAAAACCTTGTTTTCTTTTGAGGGTAATGTAGATCCACATGTCTTTCAACTTGTTCTTGATGTGCTTAAATTTATTCTTAAAGATAAAATTTCCTCAAAACTGGCTTCCAAAAACCACATTACCATCAGGTTCCTTAATGAATGCTATGATAGACTAAGAATTAGAAGTGTCTTTTATAATAATGCTAGCAGTTTTCCCATTACTAAGCATCAAACAGTTGTTAGCTTTAAATATGTAAAAACTTTGGGTTCTGATGTAAAAAACTACAAGTCACATGCTTTTCTTAAAAACTTGGCTGATTTGAACTGTAATTGTTCTTCATACCAGGGCTCCATTTTTTATGATAACTTTCATAATCATGTAATTACAGGGAATCTGGATTTTATTGATAACCTTAATATTAAAAAGCTTTTGGGATTTGGTGCCAAGTTTAGGCCCTCCTTCCACCTCTCTAAGGAGAGAATTAAGTTTGACTTTTATCAGGATTTGAATAAGTACATTGTTAAAACCAGCCTTACCCACAATTTGCCAATTGAGGCTTTCGCTGAATGGAAATGTAAAGTACTTAAAGATTTTCTAGCAAATTTAACTAACTTAAATATTTCACAAGACAATAGCTTGTTCTTTACTAAAGAATTAAAACAGTCCCTTTTTAATTTACAACAAGATTACAGTTTTACAACAGCTGATAAAGCAAGTAATAATTTTGCAATAATCTGTAAGAAATTTTATTATGACCTTATTAATAGTGAGCTTCATAATAAAACTACCTACCACCTGTCTCCGGTAGGAACTTGCTAATAAGTTCAAGGCATTTCACAAGCAACTTCAGCTTAAATTTTATAAGAGTTATGAACCTGAATTTCCTTATCTTTTTGCCACTGCAAAATTCCATAAGGAACTGGTGAAATTTAAGTTCATAGCTAGTGGAACCAAAAGTCACAAGAAAGCAATAGATAAAAAAATTTTGAATCAGTTTTGAAGCAGGTTCTAAGTCGAGTTAAGTCTTGTTCTAATTTCAGTAGTAGAGAATTTTGGATTATTAGTAGCAATGCAGAAGTTATCTCTGATATCCTTACTCTCAGACCTTCAAATGTTGATAGCTATGATTTTGAAAATTTATATACCAGTCTCCCTATAAGATCATATTATTCAAACACTTAAATTACTTTTTAAGGAATTTAAGGTCTCTGACATTATTTTGGAAAGACAATGGAACATTTTGTTAAATTGCTGTATCAAAAATAATTACACCCTTTTCTGCAACAAGTTCTACAAGCAAGTGAACGGCATCCCCATGGGCTGCTCGCATTCTACTAACGTTTGTAATCTTTTCCTGTTCTTCAAAGAATTTCAGTTTATTAAGAATAACCCTTCTAAAAGTAACAGCTATTCCGCAGAATACGCATCACGGAACTTCTAGGTATATTGACTACCTTCTCTGCCTGAATAGTGCTGGAGTGCTTGAGGTTGATTTTCCTGCCATTTTTATCCAGGCTGCCTTAAGTTAATTAAAACCAATTCTAGTAACCAGGAACTTGATTTTCTGGACCTGTCTCTTAATCTTAATAATGGAAACCCTGTTATTAGCTTGTATGATAAGAGAAGTAACTTCAATTTTAAAATTTTAAAATTCATAGATTAGTCTAGTAACATCTCTTGCAGGGTGGTCGAGAACATTTTCATCTCGCAGGTCCTTAGATTGTTTAAAATTTGCAGCTTGGAAAAAGACTTTATTCAAAATGTTCATTTATTAATCAGTCAGTTTATTGCTAACCAGGTTCCAAAAGCTTTCCTTAAAGCCAGGGTTCATTCTAGGAATAAAAAAGGGCAGGGTGCAGACTTTGAAAAAGGGCACTTTTTTAACTGAAAAGGGCTTCATTCTTTATTTTTACTTATTTAGTTACCTATTTTTACTTATTTGCACTAGTTACTTTATTTTTACTTATTTGCGCTGAAAGTTGTGGGTTTATAAATTAATTTTTTCAAAATATCTTTCTGGGTACAGATTATTACTCTGGTGCACCCTGACACTGGTACTTAGCCTATGTGATACTTTGTGAGCAGTGGCGGTTCTAGGCCTGGGTCCTTACCCCCGAAATATAACCAAACTTTTTTAGGAGTTCTATATTAATTTTAATTAATTACCGGCACATGCAGAAATTTAGGCTCCCTCCATTTTTTTTTTATTTATTTATTTTTTTTTTTTTTTGTCTAGAACTGCCACTAATTGTGAGCTTTTATTTTACCATGTGTTTAAAGACTCATTCAGTTTGAGGCTTAGACAAATCTGCTTCCCCTGTAATGCACCACTCCCTAATTCCAAGTGAAAAGAATACTGGAAATACTCTTCTTGGAAGAGCCAAGCACATGTTGATTCGAAAAATGGACGTCTTCCCTCATTCTGGAAACAAACTGTGATGCCCTTACATACCAGCCAACTACTATGGAATATGTCCGTAGTTTCTACAATTTTTTTTTTTTTTTGCTATTAGTTCAGGATATACATGTGGTTCTTAAGCGGATTCACAGAATTCCGCCTTTTTTGTGTGTGTGTGCATACCTGCCAACTTTCAGAAACCGAAAATCATAAAAAAAAGCAATCGATATATTCGATGAAATTTTTAATCGATATATCCAAATGAAATTACTTGTCGCGCATATTGATTAATAAATGTACTGAACATATCGATTAAAAAACGATATGTTACCTAACTCAAGTATCAACTTTTAATTGATATGACTACAGATGTTTGAATTTATCGGCACGTTTATTTCGATTATCCATACGGAATTTTTCATTACTATTATGATCTATAAAGAGATGAAAATTTATTTTTATGGAAGCTTGCATCTAAAGGGAAGAATGTTCCACACCCTTTGACCCCCAAATCCAATAGGATCGTATCCTACGCCATCACGGAACAAACTAAAATGTTTTCAAAAACAAACCATTTTCATGCTGGGATTATCTTGCGGAGAGACGGACGATGAGACAGTCAAATGAAAAATAAAATAAAATAAATGAGTGACACTAATTGGTAAATTATGCTCAACTAAAGACGAAGTGAACAAACATTTTGCACGAATCGCATCCAGTTCATTAAAACTTTTAACAAAGGAAGTTAATTTCGTATTTTTTTTCCCACGCAGTCAACATTAGATTTGTGCTGGGCACTAGAAATATGATTAGTAATATCATTCCTTCCACCATGCGAAATGGTGAAATTACATCGACACATAGTGCAAAATGCATATTTTTAATTTTTTGAAGATTTTGCAATACACGGGAATTCCGCCGAATACGCATCACGGAATGTTTGATAGTACTTTTTCCCCCGCTTTCATATTGCTGCTCATAGCGAATCACTGATACTAAATTTATTGACACTTGAAAAAAAAATGCGAGTAAAACTGCTGTAGTGAAACAGTAACAGCTTTAAGAGATGCAATTTGCTGAGGAAAAAAATAGCACCCCAACATAATAATTTTGTTGAATCAAACAAAGACATTTGTAGCGACGAACAAAATAAGCACGGTTGAAAACTTACTGACTAATGGACCAGCAAAGTAAATAATTGCTGGAGAAGCAAAAGCTCAAATGAACATTGGACTTTTTTTTTTTTTCAACTTCCTCTTACTGTAGCATTCTTTTGTTAGGTCAAATTTATTGCCACAGAAGTTATGAAACCATGCCTAATGCATTTTTAATTTCACAAAACTGGCAGCTTTTGCTTAATTTCGTCATGTTGGGTGGTATAGATCTGGGCTTAAAAATTCCACAGATTTAAAATTCGTTTGAATTTTTTTCTATGATAACTACGTTCTGAAATAGCATTTCAAACTGGGGGTGCTGGAATGCAAGACACACCCATGCTGGCCTCTGAGAAGCTGCGACCCCGGGGACGAACAATGCGTTATCTGAAATGGAGAACTGGGGAGGGGGGAAACAGTGAGAGAGAGAACATGATTGTAACCTTAAGTTACGCTGCTGGCCACTTGCACAGGGGAAGGTACTCGGATCCATCCAAAAGTCCACGTGTAAGCAGAAACCGTGCCGCTCGCACTTTCTCTTCACACCGGAAATAAGAAGAATTTTTTTCTTTTTAATCATCTCGTGTTAAGGATTTTTTGAAGTGGAATAAAGATTTTTTTTTGCTCTTGAAATGGGGAGAAAAAAAAATAGGGATTTTTGGTATGAGAATGAAAAATAGGAAGAAATCACTTTCCGATCGGAATATCGGAAAGACGCCCCAAAATCAGAAGCTTTACGGGTAAATCTGAAGGATTGGCAGCTATGTGTGTGTGTCATCATATAGATCGTCTTAAAGATCGATGAAAACTGAAGAATTTTTTTTTCTTGGGGTCAGAGGTCATTTTTTTGTCTGAGGACCGTATTTTGTGTTTCAAAACTTATTAAAACGGTAATTAAACGGAGTATAAAATCTCGCCGCAATCGTAATTTTTTTCTCCATATGTTGCCTTTGTGTCCACTGTTCATCTCATTGCATAAATGTTTTTTTCTGCCTTTTTCGTTATTATTTTGATCATTTATGAGATTGATGCACAAATAAAGAGACATTTTGTGTGTGTGTGTTTTTTTTTTGGGGGGGGGGGGGGAGGGTCCAAGAACGAAATTCCATCTTTCTGAAAACTGGAAGGTTGACAGAGTTCAGGTTTTTTTACATAATCGTAATTTTTTTCTCGCAGTGTTGCCTCTCTCAAGTATTGTTAAATATCATTTTATTTCATAAATGTTTATATTTTAGCTTCAAAATAGGGGGAAAATTTCCAAAAACGGAAGTATGCCCTTATAATGCTATGTAACATATGGTTGAGCGGAGGAAATGTTCCGATTAGTTTTTGCCCATTGCTTAGTTGAAATTAAGAAACGCCTCATTTTTTTTTTCTATTTTCAAGAAGTGGGCATTTTTTCAGTAGGCATTCATTCTTTCCTCATATAAGCACTGCACCACCCACGCTTTGAACAAAAAGAATGCTTACAGTAAGCACCTAAAACAAAATGCGATTTTGAAGCAGTCGCCTCGAAAAAAATGAATCGGAATTCGCAACAGAAACTAAAAATCATATGTTAAATAAAATGGAATAATCCAAGGCTTGAACAAATAGTCTGGCTAAGCATTTGGATTTGCATACTTTCAGTAATATCCTTATTTTTGTGCATTTCACAACTGAGAAAATAAATCGGGCGCATCGATCTTGTAAAAAAAATTACATTCCTTTCTTTGTTCCAGAGAAGAATGCTGATATTTTTTTGCATTTAATTTAGCTTCTGTTTGAAGCTGGCGTTCACTTCCATGTTTTCTTCTGTCTTTCGATGGCATGGTAAAAGAAGAGGATCCACGTGTTGGTTGAAGGCTATAACTGGAATACTGGTCACTAACTAACCTCGGCAGATTTAGCTTCTTACAAATTTCCTGTAGGCCGGCTGGGAGGGGGGGGGGGAGAAGGGCGAGAGCACATCAGGGTGGACCCCGCACGGGGATAACTGGTTTTCCAGTTATTTGGGGAGCGGCGCCCCACGGCCCGAGCTGACCTTGTGACTGGTCAACATCTGATGTCATGCCACAGCTTGTTTTTTTCTTATTTTGGTGCTGTTGGTGTTTGCAGGGACGGCTGTTCATCCAGCTGTTGGGGAGTCGCGGCCCCACGTTCCCGAGCTGGTCTTGTGTCTCGCTTTTTCGTTTTTATTTATTTTCTCCACTGGCTAGTTGCCCGTGTTGTATTCTCTACCTAATCGCTACCACGTTATGTACTAACACCCCGGTCTTGTGGTTTTGTTACCCTCCACCACTAACTGATTTATATTAACCGCTCAGTTCGTAGGTTGCTGAGATTCCGTTTAGGTTCCCTGCCAGGATTTGTCTTCTTTGGATTTCTTTTTTTTTTTTTTTTCCTTTTAGCTGGATTGGGTGCTAGACCTACCTGCATGTTTGCCGCGTGCGGAGACCCGTGAGGCGGAAATGGGATGTCTGGCGGCTGAGGTCGCAGGAGACCGGTTAAGTGCCTCCTGTGTACCAACACTCCTCTTCGACCCCGGCTTCGCTGCAAACGGGAGGCTAGAGCCTAACCCACCTCTGGTCAGAAGTCTTGTACCAAGTTGTGTGCAGGGCTTTAGCGGCTTTTTGTCGTATTGCACGGCAGGGTGAGCCCGGGGCTGTGGGATCATGCCAAAGGCGTTGGCATGACGGTACCCGGATGCCGAAGTGTCCGCCGAGTGCGTGTGATCACAGCCAACGGACTATATTTGCAACTAAGCTCTAGAACTGTGTCTTGCGTCATGTGTTTGGCTTGCGGACCTCCAGTTCTCCCCTGTTGGGCCTCGATTGTGGGCGGAGTACGTTGCTGATGAATTTTTTCTTACTCCCATGGGGAAACATAAACCCTCCTCAAAATTTAAAAAACAACAGGATATGGTGATTGATCAGGGGCCAAATTTGCCTCAACCACCTCCCACACATAACACACTGAAGAGAACTTTCGTTGAAAAACGACATCACCGCGACGTATCTTTAGATCCAGGTGTTGAGCCGTCAGCTCAGAAACGTCGCATTACACTTGCAGATTCGATACCTCAAGCTACTTTTCTCGTCATTTCTTCTACTGACCAGATGTTGAAACTTTCCTCAAAGTCTCCTTTTTTCATCTCGAAGGCACTTGCGGGTGTTGCTGGCTCTTTGTAGTCAGTGAAGAAGCTACGCTCTGGTGACCTGCTTGTGGAAACTTGCACTCTCTCTCAGAGCAAATCTCTTCTGCAGTTGACCAGACTTCAGGATATTCCAGTTCAAGTGACGGCACATCCGTATCTCAACACCTCCAAGGGAGTCATTTCTGAGCCCGACTTGTTGGTCTGCGATGAAGATGAACTTGTGTGTGAACTTGCTGATCAGGGTGTCATAGCTGCCCGACGCATGACTTTCAGGCGCGATGGCGCGCTGATCAAATCACGAAATGTTATTTTGACTTTTAACAGCCCGAAGGTACCTACTGAAATAAAGGCTGGTTACTTGTTATGTGCAGTTCGTCCTTATATACCAAATCCTCTACGCTGTTTTAAGTGCCAGAGGTATGGACATTCCCAGCGGTCCTGTAACAGTGTTGCGAGGTGCGCCAATTGTGGTTCCCGCGACCACGAAGGGACTGGATGCGCTTCAGAGCCCTGCTGTGTAAACTGTGGTGACTCCCACGCTGCTTATGCCAGGTCCTGTTCGAAGTGGAACGACGAGAAGGCGATCCAGCGCCTCAAGACCCTGGAGGGCCTCTCGTACCCTGCTGCCAAGGCCAAGTTGGGTATTCCCAACAACCGACAGCGTACTTTTGCCGCAGTTGTTCAGTCTCAGCCACAACCCGTGCAGCCTTTTGTTCCGCGCCCTGTAGCTCTCGCCGCACTTGCCAAGCGATCTACAGCTGAACAAGCGACACAGGTGGATTTCACCGAGCTCCAGCTTATTCGACCAGCTGCGTCTTCGCCTTCTCTTTGAAGACGCCCGCCTCTTCCGGTTCCCAGCAGACAGCCTGCATGTGCGGAAGACCCGGCCCTCAATCCGCAAAGGTGTGCGGTGTCCATCAAACTGTCTCGGCCTCAGCGAGGTCCCCACCCTCACCCACCATTATAGAAGAACACGGGGGGGAGGAGAGTGACAGTTCGTCCCCAGCCTCTACCAGCATTGCAGAGGAACATGGGGGGAGGAGAGTGACAGTTCGTTCCCCGCCCTCTGCCAGCATTGCAGAGGAGTGTGGGGGGAGGAGAGTGACGGTTCGTCCTTTTCCATTAGTAAATATATTACTTTTAATAAACTTCATTAACTACCTTTTCTTCACTGCTTTCTTCATACTCTTTTTCAACTTTTACCAAGCCTGTCTGATCTTAATCATTTTCCACGTTTTTAAAAATCTGTGGCTGATCGTTTCTTTGTCTGGCGCTCTTTGGCCAAACCTGGCCCTTGCGCCAATAAAATCCAACAACCAACCAACCAACCATCAGGGTGGAGGTAGAAACAAAGTGGGGGGGGGGGAGAATAGAGGGAGCAAATACTGGTCAACTCTTTTGTCAGTAATTTGTACAAACTCGTTCCTCACCTAGTGAGTAGCTCAGCGCGAGCGAGCAGGTCCTTTTGTTCTAAATCTCACCCTTCTTTCCTTCCCTCCGGACATGGAGAAAGAGTGAGCGATTGTACCTTATCGGTTTCCATCTTCCAGGAATCTTAAGGAGTGGGTCCCTAGTTGCAATGACAACAGGGTGGTTACGACTTTCTAGCGTAGACGAGAGGTTAATATGGAGTTGGTGAACCATTTTGGTTTCACAGCTGTCATGATGGATTAGCGCAGGTTGGCGAGCGAGCGGTTTGCAGTTTTCATTTTACGGCGGTCGGGGGGTGTGTGAAATTAATTGGCAGTAGGGCGCGTAATTTTAGCGTTAGGGCAGGCAGGGCGCCCCGCCCCGCCCCGCAAAAAATGCCTAGAATGAACTCTGCTTAAAGCCACGCTAAGGAAAATAGTACTTAACTACAGTGCCAGGATTGCAGACCTACTTTAATTTAGCAATCTTGTAACTGAATGAATCACCTAAATGAAAGCTATAACATAGAAGTTTAGGTGAGGATGTGGTTACATTCTCCTTTTCAGGAACCTAATAGGCTCTCACTACCCCCCTTCTTTTTAATTCAAAAAAGTTAAAAATGAAAAAATAAAACCAAAAAAAGTTTTATAATGGTAGAAAATACAAAAAAAGTATAAACATTTAAAATTACCAAAAATAGTAAAATTTAATTCAGTTAAAATAAGGGGAAGGATGTTAGTTCTTGGGGTATTTTAATACTTTTAAACTACATTTGGGAACAGCTTTAGTTGTTCCCAACTGGAATTTTTGAGGTATTCTGGCTTTTTTAATTTTAACCTAAAAACTGTTCGAAATTGTACTACATGGCTGCAACTACAGAATTAACTGTGAACTTTGTGCAACCTTTGAGCGGCAAATGGCAGTGCGATCGTTACTCTTCGAGTGGCGTCCATTTTAGTTTTGTAAGACGGGGTTGCAGCACGCAGTAATGGTAAGTGGCTTGTTTAATAATTTGTTTTGTGCGGTTTTCTAATTTAATTTTGTTTTAGTTTCAGGTGCTCTTTCTTGCCAGCTTCGTTTTTCTAAAACAGTTGGTGATTATTGCCTCGGGTTTTAGAGCAGATTCTTTAGCTTTCGAGGTGTTTTGTACTTGCCTTGTTTCGCACATCGTTTTAGGCATAATCGTACAGTGTTAACATGCTTCTGTTCTTTCCATAATAAAATTATTTTTCTCAATAGGCAGTTTTCTTGTAAATAAGTAACTTTTTTAGTCCTTATCCACCATTAGGTTTTGTGTTTTGCTTATATATAATTATGATTCATGTTTGATGGTTGTAATTTATTTCCTTTGTAGTCGGCATCTTTGCTTATTGTTGTGTTTTGCTCAGTAATTTTTTCGATTCAGATGTGAGGTCGGGCCTCGTGGAATTTAGTCTGCTGTGGGTAGTGTCTAGTTTTTGAATGGGTTTTTTGTTTTTTCACTATTAGGTTTTCTTTTTTTAATTAAAATTCTTTTCATTATTTTTTATTTTGTTGGTTTGGGGGTGGGGGTGTGGGTGGCATCAAGGGTTCGTACGATGTTTGGTCCTTTATCTGGGGGGTGTGTTCTAAATTTTTATTTTTTGTTTAAATTCTTATTTTTAACTAATTTTTATTTTTTTAGTGGGATTTTTTATTTTACTATTTTTTTTATTACTGATTCAGGCTGGCTCGTTGCCATTACATTGCAGACTAGATTCTCGCAGAAACCCACACTTTCAGGTCTTTGTAGAGCCTGTTTGGGTGTTGTCCATGCCTGGCCCTTGACAAAGCCATGGAGAATGGCTTACCATTGCTCTATATCCCTCTCTTATCCCAGTGGTTAGTAATGTTTGGTCTTGCTAATCAGTTTTTTTTTTGAAGAAATTTGCAGTCTTGGTGTTTTCCGTATATATATATATATATATAAAAGAATATTAACGTACAAGCAATCTACCCTCATAAACAAACAAATAGGGCCAAAAACCTTTTTTTTATCTGAAGGTTGGCCCTATTTGTTTGTTTATGAGGGTAGATTGCTTGTATGTTAATATTCTTTTACATACACAAACTACATCTAATACTTGCAGCATTGTGCAGTTTTGTTGTATTTTATATTATATTACATGAGTGAAAATTTAACTTTCCTATGCTATATATATATATATACACACTTGTTGTAGCTGGTACTGAGAACAAGTTGCATAGGAACAAATTATCAGGAAAACCCAAAATTCTGATGATGCAAAAAGAAGAGAGATGAGAACAACTAAAGGAGATGTGACTTCCAAAGTGGAATATATAGATAAGATAGTACAACCATTTAGTTATCCAAATTTATTGGCATAGATAAAATCAAGGTTTCCAAGCTTTCGCACATCAACCAGATGGCTTTTTCAAGGAAGGTAGACAGCAAACTGGATAATCGAACGTTTCAACAATTTGA
This sequence comes from Macrothele yani, assembly GCA_039090855.1. Lineage (NCBI taxonomy): Eukaryota > Metazoa > Arthropoda > Arachnida > Araneae > Macrothelidae > Macrothele > Macrothele yani. The sequence continues at coordinate 87,568,397 of CM076990.1, forward strand.
ACACAGTGACTTGACTTGACAATAAACGAAGAGATGCAAACGTAATTATTCAATAAAAACACAAGGCATCATGTTCGTTTTGCATGCAGAATCTTTGGAGGAAAACAAAAGGCATTCATTGTTTGAAGAATTGGTTCCAAATTCGTGGTAATTCTAGCGAGACGCTATCATTGCAGGCCTCATCGTTGGTAATGATCTCCAGTGTTTCCCGAATGGCAGTGGATTTAGGAGTAGAGTAGGCAGCTAATTTATTTATGTCATCCCACATAGTATTGGCGAACTTGAACTGGACTTCTCTGGATAGGGCTGTGGTTAATTTGTCGTTCTTTATGTCCCTCTTCTGCTCATTGACTCTAATTCTAAATGAACGTTTGGTCATCCCAATATAGTATCACTTGGAGCCATCCAGATATTGTAGAGGGATGGCATAAACACCTGCTTCGTTGGAAAGTGGGAGCTTTCGAACGAAACAATAATTCCTTGCATTATTGTTTAGGAATATATAGAGCTATGCAAGACAGTACGAAAAAGTATCACTGAAGACGTAAGGAAATTCAACTGTGAACTAGTAAGAAAAGCAATTGAAAACAACCAAAGCCTGAAGAGAGCAAAGGGACATCTGAGTAAGGGAAGAAAACAGATTATGGCTCTGAGAAAAGAAGATGGTTCTGTAACAAGAAATAGAGGTGAAATTTTTACAAGAGTGAAAGATTTCTACTCAAAACTATATGAAAGGGATGATACATGTACTCCAGACATCACAAAAGGTACCGGTACCAGAGTTCTTCCAGTCCTCCCAGCAGAAGTTGCACATGCAATCAAGAACATGAAATGGGGAAAAGCTCCAGGAGAAGATGGAATTACGGTAGACATCATACAAGAAGCAAGTGGAGAAATTGAAACAGTACTCGCCCAAGTTTTCACTTGGTGCCTTAATGAATGGAAGATTCCTGAGGATTGGAACAATGCTACATAAAAAAGGTGACATTGAGGATCTCAGGACCTATCAGCCTCCTATCAGTGGTTTATAAAATCTTCACTAAAGTTCTTTCACACCGCTTGAAGGTGACACTGGACATGGCTCAACCGAGAGAACAAGCTGGATTCAGGAGTGGCTACTACATCACTATAGATCATATCCACATACTGAGAGAACTAATTGAAAGAGCGAGGGAACATGAACTTCCATTATGCATGGCTTTTATCGATTATGAAAAGGCCTTTGATTCGGTGAAACCATCAGTTGTGACAATGGCTTTGAAATCCTGCGGTATTGAAGATGCATACATTAATATTATTGATAACATCTATGAAAATGCAAGTGCAAAGATTCATTTCGGCTATACCCATAAAAATTCGAAAAGGAGTGGGACAAGGTGACACTATATCTCCCAAAGTTTTTAATGCCACTTTGGAAAATGTCTTTCAATCACTGAACTGGGAAAATAAAGGGATAAAAATTAATGGAGATTATCTAATTCACCTTTGTTTTGCTGATGACGTAGTCATTTTTGCAACTACCCCATCAGAGCTGCAGAGTATGATCCAGGAACTTGCTGACAAGAGTAAAGAAGTGGGATTAAAAATGAACTTTCAGAAAACAAAAGGGATGTACAATGCTTTTACAAGAAATGAAGATTTATTGATTGATGGGGAAAAGCTGGAGATAACCAATACCTACCTTTATCATGGACAGCAGATATCAAGTGAAGGTCACATTGAAGAAGAAATTAAACGGTGTATAAAACTTGCCAGGAAGCTTTTGGAAGAAACAGTATAATTTTCAAGAGCAATGTGCCATCATGTCTTAAAAGTAAAGTGTTTGATCAATGCATCCTTCCAGTGCTTACGTATGGTGCAGAGATGTGGACCTTAACTAAAAGAGATGTATAAAGACTGCAGACAACTCAAAGAAGCATGGAGAGGTACATGATCAAGTGGTGTAACTAGGAGAGATAAGAAGAGGAACTCGTGGATCAGAAAAATGACAAGAGTGGAAGACATGATGATCAGAGTTAAATCCCTGAAATGGCAATGGGCTGGACATATTGCCAGAAGGACAGACCATCAATGGACATTCAAAATTTTACACTGGATTCCAAGGGACAGGAAAAGACACAGAAGTGAAGACCACATGGTAAATGGGTGGATGAAATTTGAAAGTATGCAGGAGTAACATGGAGGAGACTGGCACAAGACAGACCGTTGTGGAAGAAACTTGGGGAGATCTTCATCCAGCAGTGGATTGATAATGGTTGACAATGATTATGATTATGATGATGATATAAATACACTGTGTATTAGAACGCCCTTCTGTTTTAAGGAAAAAATAAATTACAAAAAAGTCAGGACTTTAACCTTCCTAAATATGTTCCTTACCATAACATATACAAATGTAAAAAATTACAACCCATTCAGAAAATGTTTTGAGTTTCATAGCACTGTCAGTTTTTAACAATGTATTCATTGTAGTTGTGAATATCTACTCTGAAGGAGTCAAGGTCCATTTATTTCAGCCGCCTTAAACAGTGAATGACAGCAGCAGGCATGCATAGAACCAAGTTTGTTAATTCACTTTTCAAAGCTGTAAGCGCAAAGGAAGATATTTTGGCTTACCATCATGCTGAAATGCCAACATTTATGGAATAAAATAATGTTTAACAATAATATGTGTGACGGGAAACATCAGAAAGAAAAAAAAAAAAAAAAAACAATTTTGCGAGAAATTATTGCCCCATCCAACTTCTGTTGTCAGAAGTTTTTGCCTCCATTTTCCAGCTAAAACAGAAAGATTTTTCGAATAAAATGATATTTAACAACAGTACAGGATGGAGGGAACATATGAAAAAGAAAAGAAAAGAAAAGAAAAAAAAACAGTTACTAAAAAATCTGCACTCTCCCCAACTTCCATTTTCTGAAGATATTTATCCATTTCTAATCTTAAATGATGTTGGTATTTTTATTTTATCTCAAAACCACAAGTTTTGTAGTCATAAATTATATTGTTTTTGTCTTCATGCCAAAATAATATCTGCTCCATGTGTTTCCTGTCACCGTGATTTTATTATAGAAAATAATTTAATAGTGAAAATGAAACTTGGTGAGTAAATTCATACCATGGTAAAGATGGGGAGTTGACTTGGTTACTGAAAATGTTGAAAACGGTTTCCTACTTTAAGATGGTGTATATATTAAGACATGACTTGTAGCCTGGTATACACAACCCTATTTCAGTGTGTGATTCCACGTGTTGTGTAAGTAGAATGTATATTATAGAACAGCTTGTCTTTCTTGTGCAGTTTTTTGGTTGCAAGACAGTTCAGACAATATTGTGAAATTTTGAAAGGCTGTTTCTATATTGCATCATTAATGAAAAGCTATCAAGAAGATGGCTTTAGAGCTAAAGCAAGGAGACCCAGCATGACAGTCAGCCTGTGATGACTGGTAACACAGGTCAAGATGTGTGGTAATGGCTCCATGGCTTCTGTTACAAAATCCATAATTCCACTGTTTGTGTCTGGAAATTGATATGCCATATTTACTCGTATTATGTCAGAGGGCTACAAAAGAAAGAAGGAAAGATTCACTCGTGTGTATTGCTGCTTCTAGGATCTCTAACCTCCTGACATGCAGAAACACTGACATAAGTGTTACGCATGGTACCCAAAACGTGATACCTTTATTGTAGTGAGGATTTCTTAAGCAGCTTAGTTTCAAATGTCAGGGACACCAACTTGTAGAAAATGCACAAAAATGAAACTAAAAGCCTATGCATATATAACAAACCCCATAGTCCGCCAGAAAAATTGTTTTATAAATTGCAAAATAGATTTCAAATTTGAAATCTTTTTATGATGGAACATCTCTACTCTTTATAACAACTGCAAAAGAAATTTCCAGATAAATATCAATAATTTGCAAACTGGATCATTTCATAAAATGATGGATGTCAGTGAAGCCCAAGTTGTATATGTCAAGGTCGCTGTAAATGGAGAAGTTTGATACAGCAACAGTAAGGAAAAATTATCTGGTAGTTTGCATTTCTTTGTGGAGCTAACCTCTGAATCTCAGAGAACAGCTGTAGTGATATGTATGTATGTATGTGTATGCATTTCTTAGAATTCTGAATGACATTACATTCTTCCCACTGGGAGTTCTTGAATTCTTCTGTCCATTTATATTTTCAAGAATATATTTGAATAAGTAAATTTTGTGATCATGGATTTCTTTTGTTTGCTTTGGAGGGTGTATGTTGCAAATTTGACATCACATTGATTAGTCACTCTTCCATAAGAAACCCAAGGCAAAAAAATTTTTAGTAACTGTATGAACTCTGCTTTGTTCTAACAAGGAGGACCAACTAACTTCATGAGTATATTCATTTAAGCAGTGTGCCATGTTCAGAGATAAAAAAGAATAAGAAACTAAACAAAACTAAATTTTCACAACTTAACTTACATTGCTTAGTACGAGATTTTGTCAGGCTGTACTTTTCTACTTACTCGGGGTTACCACGGTCTTTATAAATCCTTAAAGGTCCTAAAAAGTACTCATTTTTCTTACCTAGCTGTGCAAAATCCGAAAGCTGCAATGTAGTGCTTAGAACTTCTGCAGTTGGTTGGCTATGTTGATGATGACATCACGACTTCAGGTGAAAGCCAGTGGGTGAGCATGGGGCATTGTGAGATTAGTAATTTGCTGAAAAAAGTGAAGGACCATGGGCTAAATTAAACAGATTCTATCTAACAAGGCTGTCACCATCTCATGATATTACACTTTTGCATTTCCCCTTTGTGTATATGCAATAACAATTATTTGGTTATACTGTGAGAACATTAAATGAAAAATTGAAATCTGAAACACATAATTTTTGCTTTTGTTTTGCAATTTAAACCATTAGATGATTATGTGCAAAATTCAGATCTTGAATTCATAACTCCAACCACAGTTGTTTAATTTACATACACTTTATTGCATATGTGATTATTCTTTCATATTGGAAAACTGATTTGACCAACAGGACTGTTTTTAAATTGTATAAATTCAAATGTGTTACATCTGCAAACTTAAATTGTATGGGAAAATATTACAAACTTCATCAGCATGCTTCAGTTTGCATACTTAAGTCATGTGTAAAAGTATATTTGTGCTGATATACACTGTTGTATATACAGTTAGTAAGATCCTTAAAAAAATTTGGGCAGTACTTAGAAAGTCCTTAAAAGTGCTTATTATTATTATTATTATTTTGGAGAAAAAGAGTGAGAATTCTGTTTATGTATAGCCATGTTTTCATAGTTGAGTTCCTTAAATTAATGATTTAAAATTTAACATCATGAGCTGTTTGTTATGCTGCCACATTTTAAAAATCTGCGTGTCAGGTATCTTCTTAAAAAAAAGAAAAGAGTGGCCCTTAGTCATTTGAAGTTCATTATGTCTTATCCACCCATGTAACAGTAGTAATAGGCTTGTAAATCCTTTCTGCTTTATACATATATGCACTTTTGGTTTATTCTCTAAAAAGTAGTCTGTCATCTACACCAATCGTCTAGCTACTTTTCATCAATAAATATGAAAAAAATTACATGTGAAATTACTTTACCAAAATTACAGTATATTCTTAATGTCTTTAAATACTTTTGCATAAGTTGATTTCTTAAAAGTTGTATATGTAATGCATGTAATTTGTTTCATTTTTAGTTTAATTTGCCTGCAATGAATAAAAGCAAGGAAAGTGAACAAAATGAAGAGTCAAAACAGTATTGGTGTGCAGACAATATGTACGCATTTGAAAATGTGGGTTTCAGTAAAACTGTGGATGATGTGAAATATTTAATCTGTGCTGACTGTGAGATTGGACCAATAGGCTGGTATGACTTAAACACCAAGCTCTCATATGTTTCACTTTGTAGAATTGATTATTGCTGATCCATAAATTGGCTGTGATAAACCATAATATTTATCAATAAAGCTCCATTTTATACTACTTGTATTTCCTTTTATCATTGAGAAAGAAATCTGAAAATAAAGAAGATAATGTTAATTTAAGTAAAGATGTTTGTTTTTGATTTAAGCAAATGAATTGCAATTCTTAGGTAGCACATGTGAATGTAGTTCAGTTTCACAAATAATATTACCTCAGCTATGCTTTCAGATATTCTTTGTATAGCTGGATGTTCCACATACAATGTTAAGCTTCAAGTGTTTTCAGTATTTGTCGTTAAATCCTCCACAAGAGTGGTGCTCTTAAGAGATTGGATTGAGATCAATAGATAGTAGTCAAATATTTAATTTACTGATTTGGATTTCATTCCCAGTGAGAGTGGATTGCAGTATTTTGTCTTTTCCACACCAGAAGAGTAGATCCCTAGCTATGTGTGTAAATCACCCAGGTTTTTCAATGGAAGGGACTGAAAATTTCTGGTGGAGACTTCTGAATATGTGATTATGAATACTGTTCTGGGAAAACAGCAGTAATTTTTTAAGCATTATAAGCTATAATCAGTTTTTAAAACAAACAAATGAATTAGATAAAAAAAAATCACTGTCATTCAATCTAATACAAATTAACATGATTCATTTTACGAAAACAGAATTGTTTATATTGCAGCACACTGATATCATAAAATTGCACTCAAATTATTTGCATCTGTCTTTTATTCCTTGCCACAGTTGGCAAGTTTTGATCAGCTTTTTTTTTTTTTGAGAGAGAGAGAGAGAGAGAGAGAGTTTATTTGGCCCATTTTCAGAAATTTGCATCAAGATTTTTAAATTTTGACTTAATTCTGTTTTGTGTGCTAAAGCCACGGTCACATGGTTCACTTGTTAAAGACAACAGAAGACCTACTTGCAGAACCTTTGATTCCATGAAAAATTGTTCTAGTACCTCTGGTATTTGCATCAGATTTCTAAAAATGACTGGTAACACATCTGTTGTCTTCCTTTCAGAGCTCTAGCATATTTTGAATTGTAGATTAGTGGGGTCCGAGTTTTAAGTTACATGCTACAATACCACCCAGCAGTAGTGTGAATCTCCCTTTAACTAAGTATGAGTTTCTTCTTCTTTTCCAGGTAGGTTTCACACAGGCATCTTTTTTAAATAATCATTTCTCATCAACAGTAAAAAATGTTATGAGCAGAATCTTCCCTCACCTTTTCAAAAGGTGTTTTCTCAACTTCTTAACACGCTGTAATGCAGCTTGTATTTCAGCACTAGCATATTTTCCAGCTAGTTTAGCCCTTTACTACTTTGCCCTGTTCTGGAACCTGTTAAATATATATTTGTTTGCTTGAAATACTGGAAATTGGCAGCAGTTCCTTCCAAACATTTATCCCCATTATCATAAAAAGTCATTGTCTTACTTTGAATGACTGAATTATTTGCTGCAAGCTGTTACTGTTTTTTTTTTTGTTTTTTTTTTCTTTGCATGTAACTCATAGTTTTACAGATTTCCCATATTTCTTCAATCAACACATTTTGCCTCTCTGATGTAGTGTTTTACTGTACCTTTCTTTATTATCTTTAATTTTATTCTCTTTCTTCACATCAAAATGAACATCTGATTTAACCAGAAGGTTTGCAGCATTTTGGCACGCCTAACTATTTCAGTCTTTGTCTCAGCTGTATTTTTATGAGAACTAGGCTTCTGTCATTGATATTATAACTAGCATTTTTTTCATTTTCCACTTATTTTTGTAAAATAATAGCAAAGTATACTAAAATTGTTAAATAATTGGGCAAAAAACACTGCTGTGGAGACCAAGTTGGCAACAGATCTGTTGGTGGGCAGGCTGTGCAACTTGGAGTGACACTTTTTCATTCATTCAACAGTTTTCGTCCTGAATTCTGAAACTTTTCTTTGACACCCTATTGGTTGTACAAATATAATCAGAGGTGCAGGCTTCTGGACATTTGGGCCTGTGTTTAATTCCCAGATGAGGTACAATGGGTGGTGTGTTTGTCCTACAGCACTGATTCTGCCACTTTCTTGGAACCAGTAACCTGCCATTGTGGTGACCAGGTGGTCAGATGTGTAGGTTTCTGGCTAATCATCCATGTTGGTCCCAGGTTCAAGTCCTGAATGAGGCATTTTTTCTTAAGTCGCCTGTGGATTATTCTTTATCAAATTTTCCACATGGGTAACATTTTCTTTCATGACTGCTATAGCAATGCTTCCCATTTATGCTCTTCAATTTTCAGGAATTTTCTGCACTAGCATATTCTCAAGAAAATTCGACAAACTACTTGTAAATGGTTATGCAAGATGGTGAAGTGAGTAGAAAGCTTTCTGTAATCTTTCCACGCTCTCCTGTTAAGTCAGTCCACACTTAAAATAAAATCATGGGGCAAAGATGCTCACACATCACCTCTATAATTATGTTAAGCAATAGCATGTAGGTCAACTGAATATGACTGCTACTTTCCATTGACTGAACCTGGTTTGCCATTTGTTGGTCTCAGTAAACTGAATTTGTTCTTTCAGGTGGTCAAGAGAACCAAATATAAATTTTGAAGATGTGAATCCATTCATGAATATCTATCAATATCAAAGATCTCCTCCTGATAATACTTTTTCTCTAGCTGCATTCTTCTTTTTTCTTTGCCTTTCCATGATAATGTTTCTTTAGTTTAATATGTTTTAAAGCGATAACACTGAAAAACATTGAAATTTGCCCCGACTCAAAACAGCAAATATTACGTTTTAGGAGGTGCTAAATCCGAAAATGATTGCAGTTTTTTCATTTCACCTAATACTTTTGTGATAGGCTGTGTGTCGTCTTTGCGAAACAGGAGCATCAGGCAAGCGGGTGTGGTTGAAACCATGGGTATTTTTAGGTCAAGGTCGAATGCACCCTACCCATTCTATGACTTATAAACTGGTCAGCACTCTCACTTGTTTTGTTTATGAGGATTGGAAGCAGTTCTTTCCATTTTGTGCAGCTGTTCGCATAACTTACGCACTACTAGTACTACATAGTTAGAATGTCGCTGCAGCGGCAATGTGTAAATGCCACGAATCTGTTTTGTTACGTGTGCGGTGAATTTACAATGAAAGCCCAAAGAAAAGCAATTACTCCGGTGATTAAGAAGGCATATGAGTGTTATTTTGCTTGCCCACTTGGTGATTTAGATAAAATTTGGGCGCCTGATGCATGTTGCAGCAAATATTCTCGATATTTAAGAGGTTGGTTAAACGGCACGCACCCTTCAATGCCTTTTGCTATCCCAATGATTTGGAGAGAACCAAAGGACGAGGTTTCTGACTTCTGTTTAACAAACATTTGTGGCTTTTCCTCGAAAAATAAACATACCATAGTTTACCCAAATTTGCCTTCAGCCATGAGACCTGTTAAGCACGATTCCATGCCAATTCCCAAACCCCTGGAAAAATGGACACTGGATGATGAAACATCAAACTCTTCCTCTGAAGCTTAACCATCCTGTTCTACTGATCACAGATACCAGCCTGCATCAGAAGAACCTCATTTAATTTCACAGTACGAGCTGAACGACCTTGTAAGAGACCTGAACCTTACGAAAACCAAGCTGAACTGTTGGGTTCTCGGCTACAACGGGTGGCGTCTTGTTCAGCCTGGTACTAAAGTCACAACTTATAGAAAACGTCACAAGTGTTTATCATCCCTTTTCTCCAAGAGTGGTGATCTTGTTTATTGTAGTGATGTTAATGGACTGTTTGCCGAGTTTCAGAGGGACCACAGTCCTGAAGAATGGCGTCTCTTCATTGATTCTTCCAAACTAAGTTTAAAGGCGTTGTTATTACATAATGGAAACATTTACCCGTCTGTACCACTGGCCAATGCTGCGCACATGAAAGAAACTCATGAGAATATGGATCATCTCCTTAAATCTATTAATTACGCTGAACATATGTGGCAGATATGTGAGGACCTAAAAGTTATTGGACTACTAACAGGATTGCAACAAGGGTATACCAAATTTTGTTGTTTCTTGTGTGAGTGGGACAGTCGGGCTAGGGAACAGCATTATGAGATCAAAGAGTGGCCTTTGAGAGAACGTTTAGTGCCTGGGGAAAAGAGTGTGAAATATTAATCAATTGTTGTTTCCGACAAAATTTTATTGCCCCCACTCCACATCAAGTTAGGCTTGATTAAAATTTTTGTCAAAGCTATGGATAAAGGAGGCAGTGGATTTCAGTATTTGAAGGAAAAGTTTCCTAGATTGAGTGATGCAAAATTAAAAGAAGGTATTTTCATTGGACCACAAATCCGGATAGTAATGGAGAGCCCTGCATTAATGGCCAAACTCACTGAAACTGAAAAAGCAGCGTGTTTACCATTCAAAGCTGTTTGCATGCACTTTCTGGGAAATGTTAGGCGGAAAACTATTGTGAACTAGTGGAAGCTATGCTAAAGGCATGCAAGGATATGGGGTGCAATATGTCACTGAAAATTCACTTTCTCCACTCGCACCTGGACTTTTTTCCACCTAACCTAGGTGCAGTGAGCGACTAGCATGGAGAAAGATTCCACCAGGACATAGCTAAAATCGAAAGGCGATATACGAGGAGGTGGTCACCACACTTGCTTGCGGACTATTGCTGGTTTCTAATTACAGACGTTTCAGAGTCCAGTTACTACAAGCGTAAGTCTTCCAGGAAAACATTTTAAAAATGTGAGTAAAGCACTTAATTTGTTTATATTTTTGGCATGTTTGTAGCAATCTCTTGTATTTATAAAACTTTCCTGACCTCATTTTTGGATTTGTGTGTGTGGGGGGGGGGGGGGGGCAAGACAATTGTAATTTTATATAATTTTTAAATACTCCCTCAAAATTATAACTTGAATTCCCAAAACATTGCTAGGTGATACAGCATGTTTGATTACAGATTCAAAATCATGGCATGCTAATTAGTCAAAATCACTCACTTTTGTTTAGGGGCAAGAAAAAAGTTCAAATTTGTTGTCCAGTGTAAATTTAAGGGAACAACCATCTTTGTGCTTTAGAACCAATTGTGCTAGAAAAGTATGATATGATATTAGGACCTCCAAGGCAGTGATTGTAAGCAGTGAAGATGGTCAAGTACAATTAGAGTATAACCTTTTCATATAAGGACATTACTAGGGGTACATGCACACATTTTGTTAAGAGGATGGCCTAGTTGCACACAGTAATTACATACCATGCAAAACATGAAATACTCAGATGTATTTTGTCTCCAGAATTTGTTTTTAATGATTTCTGCTTAAGTTTCACTGTTATTCCATTCAACTATGAATTTTTCCATCATTGAAAGTCTTATGAAATATACGGTGTACTTAGGAAGATTTCCCAATTTTGTTGCAGGAGAGAAAAAAAAAAAAAGACGTTCTTTGACTTTGTTGAATTGTGGTTACTGTTTTAAATGTCTCATTTCATTTGCACATGCGTTTTATTGTCAGTTGTATAGAGCACCTTCCAAATTCTGGCAATTCAGATATTTTGAGTTATTCTAAAATTCTAAAGCACTTATGTAGGTTAGCGAAACTTCATGAACATGAATCAAGAAACAAACAGAATATTTAGATTATTTCAAAATCTGACTGATTTAAAAAATACAATGATGTAGCTTTCAATAAGAAAAGATATAAAAGATAGACTTATTTACATCACTGAAGGAAGAAATATTCTTCATAATACATGGGAAATCGACAGAATATTCAAAGCAAACTGAATTTGCTTGTACGACTTACTGGTCATCCATGTAACACTTCTTAGAAAACTTGAAAATTTCATCGTCCTGGAGCGGGAATCGAACCCTCATCTCCTGATTACTGGTCGAGTATGCTAGCCATTACACCACCCAGGACAGTGAAGTTCCAAGCAACTGAGACATAGGAAACTGAAAGTCCTCTAAGTCCTCAGATTTTCGGATGCTTCAACTGGCGAAAATCTGAGGACTTTCAGAGGAACTTCACTGTCCTGGGTGGTGTAATGGCTAGCATACTCGACCAGTAATCGGGGGATGCTGGGTTCGATTCCTACTCCAGGGCGATGAAATTTTCAAGTTTTCTGAGAAGTGTTACATGGATGATCAGTAAGTGGTTCAAACAAATTCAGTTTGCTTTGAATATTTTATTTACATCATGATGAAACAGAAAGCAGGTAATTACAATGGTGTCATTGTTTCGTGGAAAAGTCAACTCAAATTGTGCAATGCAGTGTACATTTACCCTTCAAAGTTAAATTTTCTCAGGTGTGAGATTGACTTGTGTTCATGCAACATGATTGTGAAGTTGCAATTCTTCCTAGTTGTTGTGAGATACCCTCAACAATGGACTTCATTACTCGTTGAGAGAAAAGTCAAGTGGGATGGACCAGAAAATTTTGGTGATTGTAGTTCAGTTCCTCCTAAGCCAATTCACTTGTTACCAAAAATATGTCCCAGAAAGGTGGCCACTGGACAAAAGATGTGCAAGGGTGCTTCATCTTGCTGAGACGTAGGGCTGTAGCTTGGAGAGATGAGTCTCCCCCTATGAAAGACTCAACAAATATTGATAATAATTTACACATGCCATGTTTGAAATTTAAAAAAAAAAAAATCAATAGCACACTTGAGAGAGAAACATGTATATCAATCTGAGAGGAAAAGTTCATAAATCAGCTGATTAAAATCATGTCCATCAAGACATCAATATAGGAATTGGAAGTTTTAAAACAATGCAGTATTTTTACCGAAGCTTGTTTAAGACTCAGCAATACACAGTTTGCCGATCAATTTGCAGCTCTATCTTACGTGATAAACTTGCAATCCTCCACCATATACCTGCCTGTTTTCCCCGCACACATTATGTTTACACATTTTTTAATTGCTTTGCGTTTAGTGGAGTCTGTCGCAGATGTTTAGGCACAAATAAATAACGCTGAAATGTAAAAATACAGAGCAAAGGAACAAACATAGAAAAGCAAGTGAAACATTTCAAGCCATGACACACTACACAATAAAAGACTAATATATGTAATGGATATAATTATACATACTGTAGTAATAGTGAAAGAAAGAGAATTTAAATGTCTCAAAAGTTTAGGCACAACAGAAACATGATGCAAAATGGACTATTGTTAGACATGTATTTCTGGACACCTGCATCAGTTCAAACATATATTTCTACATGGAATAAATTAAATTCTGTAGCTTCTGGTTAAAACAATTTTAATTTATCATTTAATTAACTATTCATCATACAAAAATTAATCAGTATGTTGTTTTCAGTCCTCCTTGAGAATGATTTTCATTTGGAGTTCTCAAAAAACATTTTGTCCAAATTTTTTTTAATCACCAGCATAGGGGAACCAAATATTGTGTTGCATTATATAAAGGATATTTTTATTGAATTTCAACCAAATTGACTATTACTTTTTTTAAAACAAAGCTTGGAAGTATCGAATTTCAAAATTTTGTCTTTATGGATTGAACAGTTTTGAGTCATTTCATTCTTAAAAAACACACTGTGATGATACCTCTTGATTTGGCATCATTAAGAGCCCCAAAGGAGGAAGTGCTCTTGGGATATATATATGTGGCCAGTGCGACATGAAGGCAGAGGGTGCTGAGAATCACCATTAGACCATACAAGGCTGCCATCCGATGCTAACCTTGGCTACGTTTAGTGGATGATATCTATCTTCTGATTCAAGTTTCCTTGAATTGGAAGAGGAACTCCAAAGGATTGAGTGAGACATCGTCAGGCTAAGTGAGGTATTAAGAAAAGGAGATCCCATTGAGCTGAAAAGTGGACTTCTCTTCTATTGCGGGACAGGTACTGGCAGAACTAGTGGTGTTAGATTTATAATAAACAAGAAACTGAAGGATAAGGTTCTAGAATTTGAAATTTCCTCTGATAGAGCTGCACGACTTGTCGTTCAACTTTCAGAAAGATACCAAACTCAGATTATTCAAGCTTACGCACCCACCACAAGTCATCCTGAGGAAGAAATCAAAGACTTTTATGAGGAAATTCTGCATCTAAATACCAAAGGCAAGTAGCACTTGAAGATCATTATTGGAGATTTCAATGTGAAAGCAGGGCAACAGAACAAAACTTCAGTAGGTAAATTCTGTCATAGCAACAGAAACCAGTGTGGAAATACTCTCGTAGAGTTTGCAGGCAGAAAGGTTTTTCATCATGAACTCCTTTTTCAGAAAAAGCTGCAAAGGAAATGGACACAGAGGCATCCCAATGGATTGACGAGCAAAATTGATTTTACTATGTGTAACAAGAAATTTGTCATGGAAGACTGCAGTGTGCTGAACAAGTTCAACACAGGTAGTGACCATAGAATGGTAAGATGTAAGATGCACCTCAATGCTAAACTCGAGCATGGCAAGCTCATAAAACAAACAAAATGCATTGACATAACCAACCTTAAAAAACGTTACAATTCCTTCAAATTGGAACTGAGGAACAGGTTCTCCACTCAGAAGAAGTAGACATCTCTAAAGTTAACAGAAAACTGACCAAGGCTGCTCTCATGGAAACAGCAACAAAAATAGGTGGTACTAAGAACAAGTTGCGTATGAACAAAATATCAGGAAAAACAAAAATTCTGTTGCAAAAAAGAAGAGAGATGAGATCAAATAAAGGAGATGTGACTTCCAAAGTGGAATATATAGAGCTATGCAAGACAGTACGAAAAAGTGTCACTGAAGACATAAGGAAATTCTACTGTGAACTAATGAGGGAAGCAATTGAAAATGACCAAAGCCTGAAGAGAGCAAAGGGGCATCTCAGTAAGGGAAGAAAACAGATTATGGCATGAAAAGATGGTTCTGTAACAAGAAACAGAGGCAAACTTTCGACAAGAGTGAGAGATTTCAACTCAAAATTATGTGAAAGAGATGATACATGTACTCCTGACATTATGAAAGATACCAGTACGAGAGTTCTTCCAGTGCTCCCGGCAAAAGTTACACATGCAATCAAGAACATGAAACAGAAAAGAGCTCTAGGAGAAGATGGAATTACCTTAGATATACAAGAAGCAAGTGGAGAAATTGAAACTACACTCGCCCAAGTTTTCACTAGGTGTCTCAATGAAGGGAAGATTCCCGAGAATTGGAACAAGGTTACATGATCCTGCTACATAAAAAAAGGTGACATTGGGGATCTCAGGAATTACAGGCTCATCAGCCTCCTATCAGTGGTTTATAAAATCTTCACTAAAGTTCTTTCATATTGCTTGAAGGTAACACTGGACATGGCTCAACAGAGAAAACAAGCTGGATTCAAGAGTGGCTACAGCACTATAGATCATATCCATGCACTGAGAGAACTAATTGAAAGAGCGAGGGAATATGAACTCCCATTATGCATGACTTTTACTGAATATTAAAAATTCCTTTGATTCTGTGACACCGTCAGCAGTTTCAATGGCTTTGAAATCCTGCGGTATTGGAGATGCATATATTAGTATTATTAATATCATCTATGAAAATGCAAGTGCACTGCTATTTTAGGATACAATATCAATAAAAATTGGAAAGGGAGTAAGACAAAGTGACACTATATCTCCCAAACTCGCATGCCACATTGCAAAATGTCTTTCAACCACTGAACTGGGGAAAAAAAGGGATAAAGATTCATGGAGATCATTTAAGTCATCTTCATTTTGCTGATGACGTAGTTATTTTTGCAACTACCCCATCAGAGCTGCAGAGTATGATCTAGGAACTTGCTGACAAGAGTAAAGAAGTGGGATTAAAAATGAACTTTCAGAAGACAAAAGTGATGTACAATGCTTTAAAATCCCTCACCAAATCCCATTTATTTGGATATTTCTTCTAAAATCTGGCAACATTTCCAACATCCCAACTTCAAATTGTAGTTCTGGCAACCAGCCCATCTAGTCGACCGTTTGTGATCAAGGTCGTAGGATGACCGAAAGATGCCGCTAAACGAACCTTTTAGCATATGTGACTCTGTATGTTTCGCTCGTTTTATATGTTTATGACTAAAGTACCTTTTTCTACTGGACATTTTATTTTATCCAGTCGCCACGTGGTGAATGCCGACCGCTAATTTTAATTTTTAGGAGGGGTGTGGGCTTTGGAGCTTAAGCTTGCCCTAAAGCCCCAAAGAGATTAAGAATGATACACATCAACTCTATCTACCTGTCGATTGATCAGTCATATACACTATATATATATGTGTGTGTGTGTGTGCACACACACATGCACACAGCCCTCCACAGGAATTCCTGGTTGCACCACTCTCCATCATAATTATCTTCTAACCCAAAACTTAACTTTATACCATACTTTTGTAGACCATTCCATTTGGTGTTGGTATTGGTATTAAGTATTTGCCATCCAGTATGGATTTTTGAAATCCTAGTAATTATTTTTACTCATGTTTGAAATGTTTACTCATCACGAGAAAAGTAGGATTCATCTGTCCAGATGATGTTTTCAAGGACTTGAAGATTGTCTATGGAATTTTCTAATAGAAAATTATGGAAGTTGTAACGCAAATCCTTATTGTTATCCATCAGATGTAACGTGTGGTACAGGTGTAATATATTTTGTTTTAGTATTTTATGTTTTACAGTGTAACACATTCCACACTATGCACTGATCTGTTGCCAGCTGCTTTGAAGGTGCAACAAAATGTATGCAACAATGCTTTTGTTGCACATGCCAGTCCATAGTTGAGGTGTAGCACACATCCTGTTTCTCAGTAACATTACATATTTCGAAGAATGGTTATATACACTTTGTGCTGTATCTCTGGAAAGTGTGAAGCAAATAATCTAACAGTAGCTGAAACATGTTGTTGGTATATATTGGAATATTCCAGACATACTGCTTACACGTGAGGTCTGCTTCTGGAAAACATGTCGCATTTCACACACGTTATTTGGTCCCTGTCGCTGTCCCTGTCCTTCAACTGTGCTTAGCTGTCATGGTCCCAGTTCGTTTTCACCATCTTTGTTTACACGAGTTACTACTATTTAAGATCTCATGTTGATAGATAAAACTTCAATAAAAAACATACAGTGAAAGTAAAAAAGTCAGATGCTACCGGTGAGGTATTGTATGTCAATGAAAAAGGAAGTTTTGAACAATCCAAGCCTCCTTTAGCAGCACTAAATCTTGGTGGAACATTGTAAACACACAACAAAAGAGCAAATGACCTGATAAAACACAAAAGTTTAAGATTCGAACAAAGAACAGTGACTAAAAAGCTTCATTAAATATGCTCGAAATTTTTGTAATATTCCAATATACATTGAAATATAAGGCACATGAAAAACCGAATAGTAGTGATGTCTGGCCTATATATTCAAGCCTAGATATGAGCTACGAGTTGAGTTTATGCTGTTAGTATTTACCATAAATCAATACTGTAGCAATATTCTGTACAATAGCTGTTTTATGGAATATTACACCATAAGACGAGCACACCGCCCATGTTTCATCCAGGATTTGAACCTGTGCCTAACTTGGATGACTAGGGAAAACCCCATACTTCTGACCATCAGTGAGTGCGATGCATTTTGATTTATTTTTCATAAATCAGGGGATGGTAATCATGCAAACAGTGTATTTTCTTAGTTAAAACTGTTACAGGCAGTATGCAAGTTTGCTCTGCTATGCAAATACTATACTCCCCAAGAAAATACTTTATATGAAAACAAAAGTCTTTATTTGTGCTTTACTCAGCAGGAAATTAATTAGTCATTGCCATTTCACTCAACTTTACATTCAGAAGTTCTGAGTTTTTGATTGGTTCACGAATCTTGAAGCACCTCTTTTAGATCAGTACTCATTTAAAGAGTGCATTAGAAACAGAACTTATGGCTTTGGAGGTTCAATGAGGGCTCCTGACTTTCCAGTTAAAGGTTTCTTTTATAATTAAGAGTTTTGTCAAGAATAGGTTCAGTAGCCTATTTAACATCTGAACCCTGTTGGGGATAGGACAGCACAAACAGTGATTTACATGGCTTAATATTGGGCTGTATAGGTCACCTTTGTCAGCAGTTGTCCTTAATTCTTGATCTTGATTTCCTAGATGCTTGTCCAGTATAGTGACTTTTGCATGTTAGTGGAAAATAAATGGCATAGCTTTATCCTATAATACACTATCTACCAACAGGTAATTGGACACCCTTGCAATCGACGATATCTGCGGTCCTGATACACGTCACTGCTGCCACCGTTAAATATCGTGTGGGAAACAACAGCGCAACCAGTCACATGCAAGATGCCACGCAGTTCGGAGCTCTCTGATTTCGAGAAAGGTGTAATCGTCGGGTATCACAGAAATGGCCGATCCATACGTGACATATCCAGTGAGTTGAAGTACCCAAAATCGACAGCGGCCTATGTGATTGGCAAGTGGAAGATGAGATGTGACTGTCGGAAAGCGCCCCGACCCGGCAGACCCACAAAACCGGGAGTTAGAGACCGAAGGCGGAAGAACCACACCAAATCGATGGGCCACATCCGCGAGGAGTTTCAACAGGTATCCGGGAGTGTTCTTTCGATGAATACCATCTGTAAGGAAGCCCATCTGCTCGGTTATCATGGACATGCTGCCGCCCACAAGCCCTTGTTCACCAAGTCCAATAGCGCTGCTCGGCTAACGTGGTGCAAAGAACTTCGACAGTGGACCGTTGAACAGTGGAAACAGGTTCTCTGGAGCGGTGAATCAAGGTTCACCCTCTACCGTTCGGATGACAGGGTCTGAGTTTGGCATCTGCCTGGAGAACGCCTTCTGCCGGAATGTATTGTGCCAACTGTGAAGTTCGGCGGCGGTGGAATTATGTTATGGGGGTGTTTCTCCTGGTATGGCACGGGATCCTTGGTCGCAATTCCTGGTAGACTCAATGCCAAGACCTACTGCACCATTTTGGATGACCATGTGCTTTCTACGTTGTGGCAGTTTTATGGGGTGGACCCATGTTACTTTCAGGATGACAATGCCACCTGTCATGTTGCGAGGTTCACCATGGCTTGGTATGGCGACAATTGGGTTAATCGAATGGACTGGCCTGCGCAGAGCCCAAACCTTAACCCTATCGAGCAACTCTGGGACGATTTGGACCGTCGACTTAAGGGGTGCTCCCACCGTCCAAAATCGGTGAAGGAACTGACCTGTCTTCTCCAAGCCAAGTGGAAGAAAATACCGCTAGCCGTCGTACAACGCCTATTTGAGAGTGTGCCCCAGAGGGTTGCAGCTGTAATCGCCGCTCGTGGAGGCTCCACCAACTATTGAAGGTGAATAAACTTCGTTTTCCTTTGCTATCACAGGTGTCCAATTACTTGTTGGTAGATAGTGTATCTTTCTGTAAATTTGACTTTATTATTTATTTTACATTAAGAAAAAGATGCACTAAATAACCAAAGCTCATATCAAATTGTAAGTTTTTCAAATTAATATGCTTAGTTGGGTAGTTATGCAGTCTTGAAAAAAAAAAAACATATGTTTGATGCATGCAAGCTCTGTGTTTATATGTCATTTTTGCTGCTACACCATTGAACAGATTTGAGAAACTTCCAGTTTTGTATGAATTTTATGATTTATTTTATGTACAGTGGCATTTAAAATGGCAACACTTTTGTTTTTTGATTTTCTTAATCTTCTGTTGAACTTATTTAAGATTTTTCTTCATTTGTGATTTGGAACATATCTCAAAACCTGTCTTTCTTTTTCCTTTTATGCATACTGCCTTCTATAACACCATTGACATGCACCAAGGAACAATTCAGAGTCCAGAGACATCTGCAGTTAAAAGAAAGACTCGGAACCCTAAATCAAAACTGCCACTTTATGTTTTAATATAAAGCAACAGTATGAGTAACAGAATACAATACATGATACGACTATATTGAGTATAAAGATGTGTATTTTGATACATGATATTCTCACACACATTTTAACACAGTATGAGAATCATATTCTCAGACTGTCACCCTAATAGTAGTCAGTTTGTCAGAAATGCTGACATCTGGTTAGCAGTAATTCGGTCTAGGTTTGAATACCAAATTTGACATGGGTGATGATTTACCCTTTTCTCTCTTCTGCAGCTAGGAGCCTGCTACCCTATCTGCATATATACCTGGCAATGAAACCTAAATAGTTTATATCACTTATTGTGAGATGGCTGCTGCTTGCTTACTGTAGGATCTGAGAGATTGCTGTGGGTATTTTCATATCTATTCACACAAATGAGGTGAGGGATGATGTGTGATGTACAACAAACTGGGAAGTGTTTGAATCAGTGTGATATATTTTCACTCTTCATTATAAATATTGTATGCCAAAGTAGAGTTGGAAGAACTACATTAAGAACAGGTTATGTATAGTAACTGCTTGAATTTTTGATAATGTTCATGGAAAATCCGTGATAATACATTGGAAACAAGACAGTGGAAGTAAATGCTGTTCGTTTATCATACATTCAGGACACTTCTAATCATACTGAGTTAGTAAATACCAAAGTTGCACCTCTGTTCAATCAACATAGACTACCACTCTATCCGTCAGAATGCATAAACAATTAACATCAGCCTATGACATCCGTTGCAAGTAGGATTACTTTCAACTGAGGGCTGAAATTCATATTTGCTCATGATTTGAATTTGGGTAAAAAAGCCATAAATGCCGCATGATGGTGTCACATGGTGGGTTTTGATCTGATCTGTATTTTTTAATCACAGGTTTGACATGGAAAATAAGCTCATACAAAACTCCAATGCAAATTATTTGCTTAACACAATAATCTTATGGTTTCAGTAGTTACTTCAAATATCAACCACAAAACCATATCACACTGTGAGAAAAGTGACACAAGTCCACACACAATGTATGCGGACTTCTGTCACTTTTCTCGCGAAGGTGTGACATAGTGAAGAAATTGCTTTCATCATTAAATGCACAACATTGATGATGCTTGATGTATTTTTTGCAGAAAATTGGGACTGAGCAAATAATTTGACTGTTGTTTACACACTACATACACTGTTGTGCAAAAATTAAGGACGAAGAGGAGAAATTAGCATAAGAGCGGAATGAGCAGGCAGAACGGACTGAAAGACCACTCAGGAGATAGACTAGGGTCCGGTATGGTAGGGCATGCGCATATATGCAGCATGACATAGGAGAGAAGGGGGAGTGTTGGAAGGGTATAAAGCACACGGGCAGTGTACGCTCAGCAATTCGGCGAAAGCTATTGCACAGTGTACATCGGTTTGAACGACGTCGAGTTGCTGCCACCGTGTGATATGGCCAACAGGCAAACCAGTAGACGACATCTGGATGACTTTACCCGAGGTCGCATCATTGGGAAGGTCGAAGTGTGACTAGTGTGGCCGAGGAGTTCGGGATCGCTCACAGTATCGTTTCACGAGCTTGGAGAGCATTTCAAATGACAGGAACAGCTGTCCAAGAGTTTAGCAGTGGTTGTCCACGAGCAACCACAGCAGCGGACGACCGTTATATTGTCCTAAAGGCAAGAAGAGACAGACGGCAGCAGGAGAAATCGCAAGGCACACGCAACAGACAACTGGACGTCCGTTATCGTGTTTTACCGTGGCCAGGAGGCTGCACAATGGTGGTCTATTTGCACTACGACCAGTACGGTGTGTGCCATTAATGCCTGCTCATCGGAGACGGAAATTTCTGTGGTGCCAGGAACACATAAACTGGATGCATCAGCAATGGGGTTGAGTTCTCTTTACGGATGATAGCCGATTTAGTCTGACACGCAATTCTGGACGTATACACATCTGGAGAGAGCAGGGAGCACGCAATCATACCTCCAACATAATCGAAAGGGACCGGTTTGGAGGTGGCGGAGTTCTCGTTTGGGGCGGTATCATGCTTGGTAGTCATACTGACCTCAACATCTTCCAAGGAGGTTCAGTCACTGGTGTCCGCTATTGTACCGAGGTTCTCCTGCCTCACGTGCGTCTGTTTAGAGGTACTATTGGTCCTGAGTTCCTCTTCATGGACGACAATGCTGCACCTCATCATACAGTGGCTGTCGCAGAGCTGTTGGAATGTGAAGATATTCAACGCATGGATTGGCCCGCAAGGTCCCCGGACCTAAATCCAATCGAACATGTGTGGGACCTTCTCGGGAGACGCTTGGCAGCACGTCACCAGCCGGCAGCAATGATTCCGCAGCTGCGATTGGCGCTACAAGAGGAATGGGCCGCGATGCCTCAACAGCTCCTTGAAAACCTCGTCCTCAGCATGGACAGACGTTGTAAATCCTGCAACGCAGTCAGGGGTGATCATATTCCCTACTAAAGACTGCATTTTTCTTGGCAGCCGCCTGTCACATGGTTGTTTCTGTCTTCTGTGGAGTTGTGCTCGAAGGTACCTTTTCAATAAAGTGACTTTGTATCCTTTGGATTCCTTCTTTGGACGGTTTTGCTCACTTGTCCCATATTCTTACATCTTGGGGATCTTATGGTATGATTTGAGTCGATGTGGAGCACTTCTGCATGACATTACCTTCGAAAAACCGTCTCGTCCTTAATTTTTGCACGCCAGTGTGCGAACCAGGCATTGACTCCATTTCAAGGATGTATAAATGTTATTTTCGTTCATTGCACACTAATGCTGCTTCCTGTGCAATGTGGACATGCTACAAAGAGGAGCATAGTGTGAAAAATCACCATCAGGGGCTAATTTTTGATTGTTAGTATCTGCACTGTTTTTGCAGATGGCAATGATATTCTAGCTTCATTCTTGCTTATTTTTAGTCAAGAACAAAATATGAAAAAAGGAACAGTTTTCTCACTGAAAAAAGCAAGTACATAAGTTAAATTAAAAATTTGAAATATAACTGGAAAGAAGAAACAATATTTGAGCAGGTAGCCTAAGCAAGTAATATACACTGATGGGGAAAAAAATCCCAACACCAAGAAGGGGTTGTGTTAGATAAACGACAGTTGGTAGGCGGTGAGAGTACATCTATAAGATGAAGTCTATGCAAATTTCGTGCTCGGCGCATACGTGTGGCGCTAGTAGCGCCCTTGGAACATGCAAAGCAGGTTTGCTGTGAATACGCTCTGTAACATTCGTGAGCGTTAGTTATCGTTGAGATTTGACGTAGGGTGTTGATGTTAGTCAAGAATGTCTTTAAGAAGACGAAGAAGCCCTTATCAACAGCTCACGGAGTTTGAACGAGATCATGTAATAGGGCTACGAGAAGATGGATTTTCTTTCCGCAATATTGCAGAACGACTTGGCAGGAATGTAGCCACTGTGCATGATTGTTGGCAGCGGTGGTTAAGGAAAGGTACTGCCTCAAGAAGATCGGGTTCCGGCCGGCCACGTGGCACTACTGAGAGGGAAGACTGCCGTGTACGGCGTATGGCAGTGGCGTATCGTACCGCATCTGCGGCAGCAATTTGAGCTGCAGTTGCCACCACAGTGACACAACGAACTGTTACAAATCGATTACTTGAAGGACAGCTCCGAGCCAGATGCCCTGTAGCGTGCATTCCACTTACTCCAAACCACTGCCGTTTACGACGTCAGTGGTGTCAAGCTAGAGCTCATTGGAGGACGGAGTGGAGATCTGTTGTGTTTTCTCATGAAAGCCGGTTCTGCCTGGGTGCCAGTGATGGCCGTGTGTTGGTTAGAAGGAGGCCAGGTGAGCGCCTGCAACCAACCTGTCTGCGGCCGAGTTACACTGGACCTACACCTGGAGTTATGGTCTGGGGAGCAATTTCCTATGACAGCAGGAGCACTCTCATGGTTATCCCACACACCCTGACGGCACAGTTGTACGTCGGTCTGGTGATTCAACCTGTTGTGCTGTCATTCATGAACATCATTCCAGGGGGTGTTTTCCAACAGGATAACGCTCGCCCGCATACTGCTGTTGTAACCTAACATGCTCTACAGAGTGTCGACATGTTGCCGTGGCCTGCTAGATCACCAGATCTTTCCCCAATCGAGCATGTATCGGACATCATTTGACCACAACTCCAGCGTCACCCCCAACCAGCATTAACTGCCCTGTATTGACCAACCATGTGCAACAGGCATGGAACTCCATCCCACAAACTGACATCCAGCACCTGTACGACACAATGCATGAACATTTGCGTGCTTGCATTCAACATTCTGGCGGTTACACTGGTTATTTATGTACCAGCATTTCACATTTAAAATGGCTGTTCTTGCGCTTACAATAAGCTGTGATCTTGAAACCTTAATCAATTAAATATGTTACCTATACAAATGTATTGCCACCATTTCATTCCTCTACAACTATTTTTTCGTGGTGTTGGGATTTTTTTTTCTGTCAGTGTATAATATATACCAGCTGTTGCAAGACATCTTGCTACACTCTGTAACTCAATGTGTAATGTTTCTATTTGAATTTTTAGAGCATGGAATAACATTTTTCAGTTCTAAAAGTTTGTGCCTTCAAATTATAAGTGGGTAATGGCAATATTTAAGGGAACTGTTTATCATGTGTTCATTGCAGTATCATGTACGTATTTGTTTTCAAGCATTTTTTTTTAGTATAGGCCTTTGCTATAAAATGTTAGTAAAAATGGGAAATTTTTTAGTTAATATTCAAATGTTCAAAAATACAATATATCACAGCAAAGCAATAATGCTAATTATTACTTGGAATATGAATACTAGTTGGCCTGGCCACCTTAGAACCACTTTCACCAAATGAAGAAAACTTGTGAGAAAACAGCACAAAACCAAGAGCCTACCACTTACTGCTGGAAGAAGTGACAAACACAACCTGATTTTCAAAATAACTTTAACTGCTCTCACCCCCTTTTTTTAAATTAGTATTAGCACACTTTCCGAATGTACAGGCATGCTATGCTTCACACCAGTTACAATTACTACTAGCCATTTGGCTGCATTCAGTGTGATCATTCACAATACTTTCCATAATTTCAGCTTCTAGTACTGAGCTGAGTTAATTTCTAACAACAACTGGCAACAAAAAAGGGGTGGGGTATTCCAGTGTTTGAACGGTGTGTAGCAGTGCTTTTCAAGTTTTTTCACTTCACTGCATACTTTTGAGTTTGTTGGATCCATATGGCGCATCTATGAATTTTTTTTTATTTTATTTTTTTGATCCATATGGCACATCTATGATTACTCAGTTGAAGGGAAAATCATTTTCCACATAGATGGAGCAAATTGTGGCTAAAACTGTATCTTAAATTATGTACATGTGGTCATTTAAATGGAAACGATGTTAAATGGCCTGAATGTTGGACAGTCATTCCTTAAAAACTGACAAAGACATATTATTTCTTTTTGTATAATTTCAAAAATAAAATAGCACTCTCAGGGTGCACAGTGATGTGCTGGGGCGTGGTCAATAGCATGGATTTCTAATTTCTCATGCTGCTCATCTTAGGTTCAAATCCTGAAACAAAATGTGGATGCAGAGTTTTTCTTTTGAAAACTGGTCTAAAACTGAAGTGAAACCACTTGACTAAATTGGGGATGAGTTTAGTTACTCCCATGAACCTTGTGTTCATAAAAGTAATTAAACTACAGATTAATAAATAAGATTAATTATGAAATTATTACTTTATATTACAAGTTCTTCATGCTGGTTAAGAGACTACAATGTCACATTTAATAAAATTGCATTTTATACATCATTGCATCATTTTTGTTTTAATTCTGCTATATTTAAAGGAAAAAAGAGCAGTATTTCAGAAGAAATGAGATTTTGAGCTGTAATACTTTCAATACACTATCATGTTCAAAAGAAATTTTTTCAACTTTAACAGAGTTAAGGAAAGGTGAACAATAATGCACAAATAGCTTCTGTATTGGAATAATATGATATTCAGATATGAAATGCTGTATGTTTGCCACATGTTATTCTATCATTTTTATGTGGCAGTAACAAACAGATAGTAACGTCCGTGTTGTTTCATAGAGAATGCAAAAGAATACAGAGAAAATTGAAAAGATAATCAAATCAACTGCTTTTGCACACTACAGATGTTTAATAAAAACATGAGCTAGTTTAGAATGCTCTAACATTAAACTTTTTTTCTTTTTTTCAAATAACCGTATTTCATAAAACAAACCTACTGAATGGGTGGGAAAACAGAAATCTGTGATAGTAGAATGAAAGGTACAGTAAAATGTAAAGAAGGAAGAAAGCTGAATGGGTGTTTTTTTTTTTTTTTTTTTTTGATTGGAGGTTTAACGACCACCGTGAGCAACTCAATGGGCTATAAGCAGTCGCCCGTCCCTAATTTAGGGTCACTGGTTCCAGGGAAGGGAGAGAGCCAGTGCCGTAAGACAAACACAACATCCATGCCTGACCGGGATTCGAACCCGGACCCCTTACGGACGAATGATCAGAGGCCAGCGCCTTAGACCACTGCGCCACCGAGGCGGCACTCTGAATGGGTGTAAGCTCTCAGACATGAAATGAACAGGTCTAGAAACCAACTGAAAAAACAGTGACACTCGGCATAGATGCAGTACCTGAATGGAATCTGTATGGAACTGTATAAGAGAAGCAAAAAAAAATGTTCAAAATTATAAGCAGGCATTCGTCCGGAAGAGGTCTGGGTTCGAATCCCTGTGAGGCATGGATGTTGTGTTTGTCTTCCGGCACTGGCTCTCTCCCTTCCCTTGAACCAGTTACCCTAAATTAGGGACGGGCGACTACTTATAGCCCATTGAGTTGCTCATGGGGTCATTAAAGCTCAAACAAACAAAAAATTATAAAGGCAAGAAGTAAAGTCGAGGGAGCAATATCATTGATATTAGACATGCGAATGAACATGCTATGGGCGCAGTGGTCTAAGCGATGGCCTCTGATCGTTCGTCCGAACGGGGTCCGGGTTCGAATCCCGGTGAGGCATGGATGTTGTGTTTGTCTTACGGCACTGGCTCTCTCCCTTCCCTAGAACCAGTGACCCTAAATTAGGGACGGGCGACTGCTTATAGCCCATTGAGTTGCTCACGGTGGACGTTAAACCTCCAATCGCCGCCCCAGTGGCGCAGTGGTCTAAGGCGGTGGCCTCTGATCATTCGTCCGTAAGGGGTCCGGGTTCGAATCCCGGTCAGGCATGGATGTTGTGTTTGTCTTACGGCACTGGCTCTCTCCCTTCCCTGGAACCAGTGACCCTAAATTAGGGACGGGCGACTGCTTACAGCCCATTGAGTTGCTCACGGTGGTCGTTAAACCTCCAATCAGAAAAAAAAAAAAAAAACATGCTATGATCTTAAACCAGCAAGACTGGGACTAAAAGGGAAGTCAACCTTTTAAGACTCCTGGATGAACAGAATTGGGAATTATTAAGAGAAGAAGAACAACCACCTGGGACTGTAGAATAGCGTAAAAATAATGAAAAGGAAATATACCCAAGGAAGTGTAGAAGAATTTGCAGTGTGAAATAGTATTGCAATCTTGTGGAGTATAACAATTTCTTACCAAAATTCCCTAAGGCAAGAAATTGTATATTCCAGAAAAATGGAGTGATCTGTTGACACTCGCCCACAATGGAAAGGAGGGAGGTATGTTCAGCAGGAACCATTCAATCGACTTAGTTTGGGGCCCTGGGCAAGAGGCTTTCAGCCCCCCCCCCCAGCATCCGATGTTATGTGCATGTATGTATCGTTTGAACGGATTAGGCAGCGCGTTCTTCCATTACAAAGCGGCAGTGATTGCTTGCACCCTACGTTCCTATGCTGGTACCGATTACATAGTTGTTATTGGCAGATTAAGACATTAATTTGCCAATAATATGGTGATCTATTTATTTGTGGAAATTATAATTATCATTTCAATCTATTTCAACGTACAATTCTAAAATTACCATTCCCCTTCAAAGATCGAGGCCCTGGGCACGTGACCCGGGTTCCTTCTAGTAAATCATGCTCTGATGTTCAGAACTGTACAGTTACTTGTCTAAAATAATTTTGTATACCATGAAACAATGTTAAATGAAAGACAAGTTTAGAATAGTGCAGTGATAACTAACACCATATTCACTTTTTTTAATTGGAGGTTTAGCGACCACCGTGAACAACTCAGTGGGCTATAAGCAGCCTTCCGTCCCTAATTTAGGGCACCTGATTCTAGGGAAGGGAGAGAGCCAACGCTGTAAGACAAACACAACATCCATTCCTCATCGGGATTCGAACCCGGACCCTTCTCAGACGAATGGTCATAGGCCATCGCTTAGACCACTGCGCCACCGAGACGGCATATTCACCTTCACATCACTCGTGTGAAGTACAGGGAGATTAAAAAGCACACTGCTGTATATGGTTAAGGGTGTTGCTACAGAAAATACAAAATTCCCAAAGGTAAGAAATTGTTTCAGAGGAACTGGGAGAAAGAGAGATAAGAGCAGATTATACAGACATTCCTATGTACTGTAGATAATGAAATATAATTATTCACCCAGCAATCAGAATATGACTGCGAACTGCTCCAGTTTATTGTTCATCATGTAACATCATATCAGGAATTTTGAAAATTACATTGCCTTAGAGTGAAAATTGAACCTGCATGTTCCGATTTTTGTTCGAGCAGGTTATCCGTTACACTACCAAGGACAATGAACTTCTAAGTAACTGAAGCTAAGCAATTACCACTTAGGAATCTGAACGACTTCAGATTTTTGCTGTCTTCAGATTTTTTCTTCGTCATAGCGTTCTAAACCACCAGTACCTCATATATGTAAATCAATGAATATATATTTCTTATAAATACAAATATTCATTATAAGCTGAATTAGTGTTGTATTAGTAACACCTACCTAATAACGCGTTAGTCCACCTTTCTGTGCAATTACATCTCTTAGACGCCTAGGAACTGATTTTACAAGGTATCAAACATCCTCAATGAGTAACTTGACCCATATCCGCTGCAGCAGCTCCGTCAGGTCATGATCATTCTGTGGAGGAGGATCAGCAGTTCTAACTCCCCGTTTTAGCACATCCCAAAAATGTTCGATTGGGTTACAATCAGGGGAGTTTGGGGACCAAACTCCCCTGACTGTTTTTTTTTTTGTTGGAGGTTTAACGACCACCGTGAGCAACTCAATTGGCTATAAGCAGTCGCCCGTCCCTAATTTAGGGTCACTGGTTCCAGGGAACTGACTGTTTTGTCCTGTTGGACGATGGTACAGTGGTCCGGGTATACTACCTGCAGATATGGATGGAGTTGGTCGACTAACAGGGACCTGTAGCGTCCACCATTCAGTGTTTGTGGGATAATATGATAACCAACGGACCTAGGGCTTGCCACGAAAAAGCTCCCCCAGAACTGAACACCGCCTACACTGGAATGTTGAACCCCAACTGTGCAACCAGGGATAGGACTTCATGCTGCTTACGCCGTATGCGAACCCGGCCATCAGCATGGTGCAGCAGAAAACGAAACTCGTCACTCCAGATGACTTTCAATCTGTCAAGGGTACATCGCCAAAGTTCCGTGGCCCATACGAGGCGTTATTTGCCATGACCGGGCGTCATCATTGATGTCATTGTTTGTCTTCGGCTGTAGAACCCCGCTAGAAGAAAGGTACCGCGCATGTGAAAAAAAAGTCGAACTACACTGCTGTTGTTCTGGTGGGTGAGCTAGGTGACTGTTACACGTGATTGCTGAGATAGCAGTCGTGACACCTGACGCTCACCTCTAGGATCAACCGCGCGTGCTTGACCAATGCGAGTGCCTCTGCTAGATGCCTGTAGATGGTCAATCCAGTCCTAGTACACCCTTGGTACAGTAAAACGAGAGCAGTCAACAACTGCGGTTGTTTCCGAAATACTGGCACCTGCCCTCCGGGATCCAATTATCTGGCAGCGGTAAAATTGGCTCAAGTCGCCACGTTTCCCCATTACTAGCAAACGTTGACTGATTAGTACAGAAGACAGGTGTGCAAAATTTATAGTAGCCGCACGTGACGTTGATATCGAGTGGTACTTCGTTATCGCTCCGAATATGTAAAACGGGCCACAGGGGTGTCCTAATGCCAAGCTAACTCAGTGTAATACTAAGGTACTGGTGACTTTGAATACTTCGATGAAACAGGATCTCTATGATAGCAAAAATCTGCAGGTTTTTTTGTTTTTTTTGTTGGAGGTTTAACGACCACCGTGAGCAACTCAATGGGCTATAAGTAGTCGCCCGTCCCTAATTTAGGGTAACTGGTTCCAAGGAAGGGAGAGAGCCAGTGCCGTGAGACAAACACAACATCCATGTCTCACAGGATTCGAACCCTGACCCCGTTTGGACGAATGATCGGAGGCCATCGCTTAGACCACTCTGCCACCTGGAGTTGTTGAGATACCTAAGTAGTAATTGCTTAGCTTCAGTTACTTTTAACTTCGTCGTCATGAGTTATACAATGGATATCATGCTTGAACGAGGAGTCGCCCATCCCTAATTTAGGGCCGATGGTTCCAGCGAAGAGAGAGAGAGAGAGAGCCACTGCCATAAGACAAACACAACATCCATGCCTCACGGGATTCGAACCCGGACCCATCTCGGACGAATGATCAGAAGCCATCGCTTAGACCACTGCGGTACCGGGATGGCGCAGCATATTGGAGCAATTCAAAGTCATATTCTGATTGCTGTATAAATAATTATATGAAAGCCGCCCCGGTGGCGCAGTGGTCTAAGCGATGGCCTCTGATCATTCGTCCAAACGGGGTCCGGGTTTGAATCCAGGTGAGGCATGGACGTTGTGTTTTTCTTACGACACTGGCTCACTCCCTTCCCTGGAACCAGTGACCCTAAATTAGGGACGGGCGACTGCTTATAGCCCATTGAGTTGTTCACGGTAGTCGTTAAACCTCCAACAAAAAAAAAATTATATGAAAACCCTATGTACTTAACAGGGACATTTCTACGTTTTAAAAATATCTTCTACTTAAAATAGTGCATAGTTCTTCCGCCAGGGCGTAGATACGTATCTTATTTTTGTTGTTATTTTTGTTTCTAAGGTCCGATTAATAAAACTCATTCTTTATCGCGAGCGTTTCCTGTGCGAAATGTTTTTCATATAATTTAAATTTTCCCTATAGGCATACGTGTACCACTAGGGGCGTGAGTTCACGTTTCTGTTTACACCATAATTATAGAAATATCTGCAGGACTCAGAATGCGACTAAATATTCAAACACTGATTTGAAGACAAAGGGGCGTGGCGTCCTCAAAGCAGCAGCTCGGGGACACATTCGTACTCATAATAAATATACAAATCTTTTTCTCACAAAACTAGACGAAACCCGTCGGAATCGACGGTCAGTTTTTTTTCTTTTTAAAGAAGAAACTCGCGTGAAACAACAAATGTAAACTTTATTTGATTGACAAATTCATTTGTTTTTTTGACTGAAGGTTTAACGACCACCGTGAGCAACTCAATGGGCTATAAGCAGTCGCTCGTCCCTAATTTAGGGTCACTGGTTCCAGGGAAGAAAGCGAATTAGTGCCGTAAGACAAACACAACATCAACGCCTCACCGGGATTCGAACAGGGACCCTTCACGAACGAATGATCATAAGCCAGCGCTTAGACCACAGCCCCTCCGCGGCGCCCAGGTTCGTTATGAGCCTGGCCGCTCCGGTGGCACAGTGAGCATCACGACTGCACCCTTTTTCAGTCGTAGAATGTGAGGCAAATGTCCACTCATGTCGATTGTATGCAAAAATTCAACTGGATAGCGCACTCTTTCACTCTCATCTTCAGTTACAACTATGTTTGTAAATGTTGTTCGAATGAGATTCGCGTTGTGAATACTCTTCATTCTCTCTTGTCTGAGACATGTAGTTGCGACCCATTGATCGCTCATGCCTTCCAGTAAGGTTCTTACGTTTTCTTTTCTTTTTTTTTTTCTTTCTGCGGGAGAGACATTCTGTTAAGGGTAAATATGCAATATAATCTTTACTTACTTTAGGACTGATCATAGAACACCATGCACACACAAAGTCTGTTCCTGAACTGAGCGCCTGATGTAAATATGGGCCGCACGCTTCTCTTATAGACTTTTCATGGGAACTTTGCCGCCCAAAACCGTTTATACACTGCTGGCCACCCAAACTGCAACACCAAGAAAGAAGCATCCGATTGGCCTGAAATTCGCAGCATACGTCGCCCGCGAGGGGACATGCAAACGATTAGCATTGCAGGGCATATGCAGACCATGTGCGCCCGGCACGCCACCGAGAAGCACTATAAGAAGGGTGCACAGAAGACGGGGTGTAAGTAGTGGAAGCGTGTTGTGCTGCCGGACCTGTGCGTTAGAAGCTTCCTGATGCCCCGTCGCAGAATACGGCAGTCATTCCAGCACGTTTCGGAGTTCGACAGAGGACGAATAGTGGCTTATCGCGACACCAGTTTATCGTACCGAGGCATCGGCGCCCGTGTGGGACGACATCCAGCCACAGTGAAGCGAGTATGGATTCGGTGGGTGCAGGAGAGACGGACGGACCGAAGTGATCGATTGCCGCAACCGCGGCACACCACCAAACGAAAGGACTGCAATGTTGTGCGACGGGCATTGACGGTTCGCACCGCCACATCACAACCGTTAGCGCAGGAATTAGAGTGTGTTGTGCGGCGGGCATTGACGGCTCGCACATGAACATCACGAACGTTAGCGCAGGAATTAGGGTATGTTGCGCAACAACCTGTGTCAGCACGTTCCGTTCGACGTCGTCTGCAGAAGCGGGGACTTATCGCACGGCGCCCATTGCTCCTATTACCATTGACGTTACACCACCGGCGAGTGTGGCGGCAGTGGACCGTTGAACGCCGCACCTGGACTACGGAATGGCACGACATTGTCTTCTCCGACGAAGCCCGCTTCTTCCTGCAACACCACGAAGGTCGG
The DNA here is from genome assembly GCA_039090855.1 of Macrothele yani. Classification (NCBI taxonomy): domain Eukaryota; kingdom Metazoa; phylum Arthropoda; class Arachnida; order Araneae; family Macrothelidae; genus Macrothele; species Macrothele yani. The sequence goes on from CM076990.1 coordinate 87,601,240, forward strand.
ATCCGCGTGTGGCATCAACGCGGCGAGAGACTGTATGACGCCTACATTATGCATCGCCATATAGGTCCATCGCCTGGCGTTATGGTTTGGGGCACAATTGGATATGACACCCATACCCCTCTGGTACGCATCGCCGGTACACTCAACAGCCACCGCTACATCTCCAACGTTTTGTAGCCTGTAGTCCTCTTACCTGCAGGATCTGTCAGCGGCCACGTTTCGACAAGAAAATGCGCGCCCGCACGCGGCACGCATCGTGCAACAATTCTTCACGGCACACCAGGTGTCACTGCTGCCGTGGCTCGCTTTTTCTCCCGATATGTCGCCCATCAAACACGTCTGGTCGCTGATTGGCAACCGAGTGGCCCGGCAAGCACCACCCGCAAGCACCACCCGCAAGCACCACCCGCAAGCACCACCCGCGGCTACGCCTGATGAACTGTGGCAACGTGTGGAAGCAACCTGGACCGACATACCCCAAGCCCACATTCAAAGCCTCTTTCGTTTGATGACGCGGCGTGTAGCGGCCGTTATTTCCAGCCATGGGGGCCACACGAACTATTGATGTCTGCGTGTTCCTCAAGTCGCACGGGCGTTTCATCTTTGTATCTGTTGTCATGTGTCCAGTAAATCTGGCTTTGCTATATCGTGTCCTTCTTGGTGTTGCATTTTGGGTGGCCAGCAGTGTATATAGATTTGAACTCGTGCTCAGTCTCGCCTCAAGGAAACGTTCAAACCACGAACCCCCTCTGGCTACGCCCCTGCTAAACCATAATTTTATGTTCAGCCGTTCTCTCAAAATAGGTCTCACAGTAAAAAACCTTATAGAATGAATATATAGATGGCGCAACTCAATATGTACATTCTAAATATTTTCACTAACAATAGTCAACGGAATGTTTATTTACATCTTTACATAATGGGAAACGTCTTACCCACGTGAATAAACTGGATCGAATGAATATTAAATTGTATATATACATCACACAGTCCAACGGCATAGTGCAAGCAGGTCTTCGAGAGTGTTCGCTGTTCCAATGAAAATAACTTTAATACGAATGCCTGCTAGCGTTGCTTTGCGCAACGGTTCGCCCAGAAAAGAGAAGACTGCGGACTACCTCAGTCCTTCCATGCTTTCGCCTTCAACAGCGCGTGAGTCAACCGCACTCTTCTCTCATAGGCTTTACATGAGAACTTTGCCTCCCAACAACGCCCGAACCGTTGTCCCAATCTTATTTTTCTCTTCGGGAAGCATATCTACATGGTAAGATCTTTATTTTGAAACCTCAACCATACCTTCATGTTCAGCCGTTCTCTCAAAATAGGACTCACAGTAAAAAACCTTATAGAATTAATATATAGATTACACATGAAAAATTGTGTCTTAAAAGGATATATCTTGTAGAATGTTTTGTAGTTTGTGTTGACAAAATAGAACTATGATGGCGAGAGCATATTAGCAAAAGTGAAATGCTTTACCTTGGGTATATGTGCTTGATTTTAATTCAAGCTGTACACCAAAGTAATTGAATGGCAAATTTTTCATTTTGCCAAAGTTTTTGGAGGAACTCAGAACAAGTACAGTCGAAATTTGACCACGCCAGTGGTGCGGTGTCTCAGTGCTAGCCACCAGTGGCGGCTCGTGGTGTAAAATGCAGGTGAGGCGAACGGTCTTGATGTAAATGTAAAACAGTAAAACATATGTTATTGAAAAATATATAAATTCGTATAACGTTATACGAATATATATATATATATATCAGTGGCGTAGCAGGGGGGTCGTGGTTTGCACCCCCTTTATTAAGCGAGACAGTTAGCTTTTTCTAAGTACGTTTTATAGATAATTTCCCTATTTAAATTCTTTGATTTTTATATAACTCGGAAAGCAATGTAATTTCTTGATAATAGAAGAGAAAGTAAAGCAAAGCGGCCAAAGAAGTTGCTTTATTAAATTTTTATTAAAACAACTATAATTTATTGAATTTTCTTCATTTTATTAAATTAGCTTCATTTTGTATTAATATTCAAGATGTCCGTACGTACCAATAGGAAAATATTTGTCGAAGCGCTCCCCCCAAAATTGTTATATGTACTTATACACAGTTATACAGCAGAAGTGCAGACCACCCCCCTTCAAAAAGTTTCATGCGAAAGGCAGTATCCCCATTGGATATCTTTGAAGTCCTGGGTTCGAGTCGGCTGAATCATTAAAATCCGCTGAGATTCGGAAGTCTCGTTAAGCCATTGGTCCAGGGTAGGCGGCGCCTTGTTATTAACAGCTGTAAACCCCATCCCTTAGGGCTCCATCCCATGTCATTTATCGCTTATATACAAATATTATTCAACAGTAATGGAATAAAATTATAGAAATATATGAAACACGGCGTGGGGAGTCTTTCTTCACGAAAAAATCCAAAAATGTCAGAGGAAAAATGTACATATACCTCTCTATATATGTGTGTGCGTAATATACGCTACTTTTGCAACAATATTTTTATGAAAACAATTATTCGATAATTTTACAACAAAGAAAGAAATATTTCACCAGTATTCTTTTATGTAATACACTTGAGCGAAAATACGCAATTTGCGCGGTTTCTTTAGCTAGTCAATGCGTCACTCACATCCCAACGCCAATCGGAGATCCACTTCTTAAAAAATTCAAAGTAAATCATTTGAATATAATTTTTTTTTCTCACGAAGTGCTTCTTGAGCTTGAATAAAAGTCACAGTTCGATTGGCATATTAGTGAAGGTGCATTTAGCACGGGTCACAAACTGAAGTCCAGGCTCGTGATAACTATGTACAGGAGAAGTCAAGCTAAGGAAGCACATTTCTATATAAAAAAAGTATAAAATAATTTAAACCTGGAATTAAAAACAGAGGAATACGATATTAATTTGCTTTGGTCTCGAACAGAATGCTTTCAGTTTATTTTTTATAAATAAGTTCAATTCTGCGATCCTTTTTGGCTGCAAATTTGTCAATGATCAGATCATAAAATGGTTGAGTGGACATTAGATGGTTCAGCAATTCTTTCTCGATTGAAATTTTAGCGAGTGAAGACAAACGATCTTGTGCCGTTGTTTTACGGAGGTAAGTCTTAATTTTCTTCAAACAAGAAAAAATTCCTTTCAGCAGAAGAACTTGTTGACGCCAGTGTCAATACAAGAGAAAATAATTTGTAGGCTTCTGGTAACACATCTTTCAGCTCGTTTTCTTTCATTGTTTTTAAGGTTTTCTGAAAACTGAGTTCCCTGAAGTTGTGATCATTATATAAAAAATCTAATTCGTTTTTTAGTCGTTGTGTGTCTGTAAAAATGTTTGGATAAATTTTTTTGAGAGTGTTAAGGGCACTGGATGGAAATGACTCTGAATAACTATGGTATTTTGAGCTGTCAACTAGCTGCAGAAACTCGAGCTTTCCCATATCTTCAATTCTGGTATTTATTTGGACTTTTATATATTCATGAATACATTCCATTAAATCATTCTGTATCGTTTTAGATTGTCCAGAAAATAAGCTTCGTATATCTTCAAAATGTGCCTTTAATTCTGGGGTCCTCCTACGAAGTAACATTTGGAACATTTCCTTGAAATTGCCTTTATTTAATGAGGAAATAGTTTCATCATGTCCTCGAAAAGGCAGTTCTTGCTTGCTTAGAACGACAACTAAATCGATTATATGTTATATTAAAAGCCTATTTAGTCTGACCTTTTCATTAAACTTGACTTTATGAAGAGCAGCATTTTCTTTGAGCATATCAGAAATAGTGTTTGTTTTTTTCCATTTGTTTTAGACCTACGTGGTTAGTTCTATGCTCTTTAGAGCTTTCGTGCAATTTTGCACTACGAGAAAAGTTTTTTAGATCAAAATAACCCGTTGTATTCCACACATTTTTCTTATTGCTCAAAAGTAAACATGGCCAGCAAAAGAGAGTTTGCTTGTAATAGCACCAGAAAGCCAGGGGAAAATCTCGTACTATGATTTATTGAAAGACCTAAAAAACGATTTGCCGCACTTCTTATCTTTAGATATTGAACTTATTATAGGTGTCGGTCTTCCAGATATGACAACATCCTTGTTATCATAATCTTTCCAGTGTTTAAAAGGAATTTCTTCCAGAACACAAATCACGTCGTTTGTTGGGCCATTCATATTTTCCAACCAAAATCAAAATATGCTGTTTAGTAACAATAACAAAATAAAAAAGAAAAACTCAACATTACTATGAACTAGCAAACACCCGCAGAAGAGAGGATTGAAAACACACTACAAAAAGTTAGATTCAAATACACTCTGACGAATAGTTAAAGCTACGTAGAAATCTTCGTACTCCAAAGCGTATAGAGGCGAACGGCGTCATCGCCTGTGAAACCACTTTTCGCAAGGGTCATCTGCTCATTTTCCCGCGCCCATTGGATACACAATCCTTGGGTTCTCCAATAACAGCGGAGATGCGATTCCAGTTTAAGCGAAATGGAGGGTCGCCTCAGAAATTTCCTTTCTCTTACTGGAAGTCCGGCACCTCTTTACGTAGACCTCAGACCGTGGGGGTGGGGATTCTGTCTGTAGGGCTCTTCTCTGATCCTCAGTTCCCAAAACCGGCTTCTCATCGAGACGATTCAGCCGGTCGCCTCTAAGTGCTTGAAACATGCAGCTGCTTTGCAAAAATAATGATTCATTCCTCTTCTCGAAAGCCTTTCTTTAACCTAATTCATGAATCACAATGTGAATTTCAGTGTTTCATTTATCCTGCAAAGTTCTTATATATTTGTTACTGACAGAAGGTTTTTTTTTCTTTCACTTCTCATTCTGCGAAATTTCAGGTGAGGCGGCGCCTCACTTGCCTCATCTGACGGGCCGCCACTGCTAGCCACTGACCATTCGTACAAGTTGGTATGGGTTCGAGGCCTGAAAGAGGCATGGGTGGTGTGTTTGCCTTACAGCACTTGCTGTTTCCCTTCCCTAGAACAAATGTCTCTAAATTTGAGACAGGTGACTTCTTATAATCTTTAGAGCTGCTCGTGGTGGTCGTTAAACGGGGAAAGAAGAAAAGAAAAATCAATCAAAATTTGTTTTCACAAGAAGCATGTTCAAAATTAATACAAAGAAAAGTACTTTTAAGAACATTATTCATTAGAAATCTAAGAACCTAATGAGGAAGCGTAAATTCAAGGACATTTGAGGACAAAGATGAACATTTCAGGACAATTTGCGTCCCCAAAGACATCAGACATTTTTGTGGACAGTAAACTAAATTCAGCACTTGCTCTCTTCCTTCCCTAGAACGAATGTCTCCAAATTGGAGACGGGTCAAGGATAAGGTGACCAGATATTAGAGCACTGATTTGAGGACAAATGGCGTGTCGTCCCCAAATCGGCAGTTCATTTGGGGACCAGGGACGTAAAGATCGCCGCCACAACCCCGCGTCGCCAGGGGCCCAGATCTACGCATGTATTTTTAATTTTTTTTAATTTAGCAATTTAATTTTGGACAAGAGGTTTTCTACTTGCTCTAAAAATTTTTGTTTTAAATTTTCTGTCTTTTGGATACAAAAGTTTTTGAATTAAAGGGCCCCATTGACAGACTTTTATCTGCGCGCCGATTAGAGATCAGATCATAGGTAGAGGATTTTAGGAAGGGAGTGTCTAACCCCAGGTCTTAAACAACCCTTAGAAATAGGAAACTATAAGATTTGGGCTAGAGTGCCCGATAGGAAAGTGACACGGAAGCGAAGTAGAAAGGGGGAGGAAGACGCCCTTATTTATTACCAGGATGCCTGTACCCGGGGTCCGACGGCTTAACGTGCCCAGCCGACGCACGGCGGATATTTAGTCGTTCAAGAGTTCATACCTGCCTGGGATCGAACCTGAGGTTTCTACCTTCAGCCATCGCACACTCTAAGTAGGCTTGATGGACTTGCGATGATAAGCATTGAAAATGACCGAGCCAGAAAACTAGACGTGACGAAACTGATTGAAATATTCACTAAGAAGAACGTTAGAAGGGAATCCAGATTTTAGTAACGTAAGTTTTCTTTGCTTTGTAAAGTATGCTTGCTTCTTAAATTTAAAAGACAAGACACTAAAAAGAAACAATATCGCTGTAGTATTTAAAACTAGAAAAATGTAAACACGCTTTTTTTCCTCTTTCTCAAAAATTATTGTATTAGGGAATTAAACAGCTTTAAAGGAAGTTCGAAACCAGACATTCGAAGATCAGTATTTGTTTTTCTTGATTTGATATCGTGAACATTTGTCATTTGAAGATTTTGCACTTTTTTCCCTGAGTACTAAATTTATCGAGGATACTTACATGTATCTAAGGTGACCAAATATCGGGACACCGATTTGAGGGCAAAAGGACGTGGCGTCCCTAAATCGGTAGTTATTTTTGGGATACATACGTACTCAAAATAAATATGCAAATCTTTTTGTCACATAAGTGTGATATTGCACATTAAAATCTGTGTCTTAAAAGGATATATATCTTGCAGAATGTTGGTAATTTGTAATTGACAAAGCAGAACTATGATGGCGAGAACATATTAGCAAAAATGAAATCCTTTACTTTAAGTACATGCGCTTAATTAAAATTAGGCTGTACACCATAGTAATTGCATGACGAATTTTTCATTTTGCCAAAGTTTTTGGAGAAACTCAGAACAAGTACATTCGAAATTTGACAGCGCCAGCGGTGCATTGACCTAGTGCTGGCTACTGACCAGTGATCATTCGTACAAGTTGGTATGGATTCGAGGCCCGAATGAGGCACGGGTGGTGAGTTTATCTTGCATTTGCTCTCTCCCTTCCCTAGAATGAATGTCTCCAAATTAGAGACAGGGGACTGCTTATAGTCCTTAGAGTTGCTCGTAATGGTCGTTAAACCCAGAAAGAAGAAAAAAAAAGTCCAAATTTGCTTTCACAAGAAGCATGTTTTAAAATTAGTACAACGGAAACTACTTTTAAGAACATTTTTCATTGGAAATCTAAAGGGTTAATGAGGAAGTGTAAATTCGAAGACATTTGGGGACAAACATTAAAATTTGAGGACAATTTGTGTCCCCAAAGGCTTCAGGCGTTTTTGGGGACAATAAACTAAATTCGAGGACTGTCCTCAAGAATTGGGGACGTCTGGTCAGCTTAGTAAGGAGGTTAGAATAACATATCTGGAGATGCCCTTGTTAATGGAGCAATACCACTTAGCCTGAAGCCTGTAACCGCGAGCGACAGCCGTCCAAGTGTGGGACATCGTGGTGTGGGAAAGCTGATGGTTGGCTTCTGATCATTCATCCGAAAGGGGTCCGGGTTCGAATCCCGGTGAGGCATGGATGTTGTGTTTGTCTTACGGCACTGGCTCTCTCCCTTCCCTGGAACCAGTGACCCTAAATTAGGGACGGGCGACTGCTTATAGCCCATTGAGTAGCTCACGGTGGTCGTTAAACCTCCAATCAAAAAAAAAAAAAAAAGCTGATGGTTTCCAATGCTATTGCAATGCATTGTGTGTTGGCCGAATCGCCTTCTTTCAACCCAAATATTCCGAATTTCGCATCATAACTTGCTTCAGAGGTGTGACAAAATGCTAAATTTATAAAATTCTTAATTACTTTGAAGCTCCCTTTTATTTTTATTTTAAATTGAAATACACGAACATCAGTGTGAATTAAAAACAAAATATAACGTTAAAGTTGAAAACTTTACTCATCTATGAAGCATAATTCATTCCTGTTTTATATTAGCACTGTTTCTGCAACTAAAAGCCATGCAATTCCAAAATACACACGTATAAATTACATAGGTGTTATGTAAACAACGTCAAATTCCCACACCTGGCGGCTCCACGGTTAAGAGACTCAGGGCATCTCCAGAAGTATTATTCTTACCCAAGGAGTATAGAATAAAGGGAGAGAGAGCATGTGCTCCAACCATTTTTTTAATTTTTTTTTTGATTGGAGGTTTAACGACCACCGTGAGCAACTCAATGGGCTATAAGCAGTCGCCCGTCCCTAATTTAGGGTCACTGGTTCCAGGGAAGGGAGAGAGCCAGTGCCGTAAGACAAACACAACATCCATGCCTGACCGGGATTCGAACCCGGACCCCTTACGGACGAATGATCAGAGGCCATCGCTTAGACCACTGCGCCACCGGGGCGGCCTCTCACCATTGAAGACAGCTAAGTTGCGTGGCCGCCATGCTACATTACCCTCAGTTGCTCATTTTTGCTTTGTAAATTAAGGAAGATTTTAGTTTTTTATTTCGTGTGAGAAGGGCGTTTGCTTATGACTGATTTATGGAATTGTTTATTTGAAGTTCAACTAACATTAAAAGCTGAAGAGAGATCTATTGTATTTGCGGATCAAAAACTTATGATGGAATAGCTAAACATTTCTAGTACGAATTAGAAATTTGTTCAGTTTTCAATAACTCCTGGTCAAAGATCACATTCCCGAAAACGTTTTATTAAAACTTTGTAAAAAGCATTCGTTTCTCGAGCACAATAAAATCCGTGGGTTTTTTTTTTTGTTATTTTAAATGCGGATATTATCGCATTTCTTATTAGTACATAGTAATCTATCAACGCTAACGGATTTTATTGTGCGCTACAAACGTTTTTTAATTTGCATATTCCGTGTACTCTTCGTTAAAATTTTGTAAATTATCGAAGTTTAGCACGAGCTATTGTTTCTAAGGTAACATTTCGTTGCGTTTCTGTCTTCAGAAACAGTCACTCGATCACATGAAATAAATCAGGGTTTTCTTCTTCACTTTAGAGTTTGTGAACGGCTTCATGCATTACATTAAACAGCATTGACTTTTCGTGTGACGAGTTAAAGGGATTTTTGTCGTACGCAGCAGTAAAACGTGACTTAGCAGTGCTTTGAAAGGAAAGAATAGGAAACAGTGGTGATATTATAGACTACATCCATAAATGTACATGATATTTATCTTTTCGCAAGAAGGCTTTAAAAGTGTTAGCCTGCCTATATTGTTAGGTACATAATTCGATGGGAACGCAATCAGAAGGGTGACAAGATAGCTACCTCTCAGAGTGTCGGCTTCAGAGCTTTACTTTGGGCTTGCTTGTTATGCTCCCTCCCCTTATTCTATCCTCCTTGTTCTAGGAGGTTAACCTCCTTGAGACGGGTGATTTGAGGTTGCCAATAGTTCTTTTTTTTTTATTTTTTTTTATTTTTTTTTATTGGAGGTTTAACGACCACCGTGAGCAACTCAATGGGCTATAAGCAGTCGCCCGTCCCTAATTTAGGGTCACTGGTTCCAGGGAAGGGAGAGAGCCAGTGCCGTAAGACAAACACAACATCCATGCCTGACCGGGAGCCAATAGTTCATGAGTGCTCGCGGTCAACGAGATAGATATACGTAAAGTGCTTCTGTTATTGGCAAGGAGGTTGGTTATTGGTTCTCCGCTGAGGCAGCTGAACTCCCTGTGGCCGCCCCGGTGGCGCAGTGGTCTAAGCGATGGCCTCTGATCATTCGTCCGAACGGGGTCCGGGTTCGAATCCCGGTGAGGCATGGATGTTGTGTTTGTCTTACGGCACTGGCTCTCTCCCTTCCCTGGAACCAGTGACCCTAAATTAGGGACGGGCGACTGCTTATAGCCCATTGAGTTGCTCACGGTGGTCGTTAAACCTCCAATCAAAAAATAAATAAATGAATAAACTCGAGAAGAAGAAGAAGAAAAAAAAAGAAACAAAAAACAAAAAAAAAACAGTAAAAAAAAAACAGTTTTTACAAAAAGCATGTTAGAAAATTAGTACAACTAAAATTATTCTTAAAAACATTTTTTTGCCGCCCCGGTGGCGCAGTGGTCTAAGCGATGGCCTCTGATCATTCGTCCGAACGGGGTCCGGGTTCGAATCCCGGTGAGGCATGGATGTTGTGTTTGTCTTACGGCACTGGCTCTCTCCCTTCCCTGGAACCAGTGACCCTGGATTAGGGACGGGCGATTGGATTTGGATTGGAGGTTTAACGACCACCGTGAGCAACTCAATGGGCTATAAGCAGTCGCCCGTCCCTAATTTAGGGTCACTGGTTCCAGGGAAGGGAGAGAGCCAGTGCCGTAAGAGAAACACAACATCCATGCCTGACCGGGATTCGAACCCGGACCCCTTACGGACGAATGATCAGAGGCCAACGCCTTAGACCACTGCGCCACCGGGGCGGCGATGGGCGATTGCTTATAGCCCATTGAGTTGCTCACGGTGTTCGTTAAACCTCAAAAAAAAAAAAAACATTTTTCATTAGAAATCTTACGAACTAATGAGGAAGTGTAAATTCCAGGACAAACATCAAAATTTGAGGACAATTTGCTTCCCCAATGGTATCAGACGTTTTCGTGGACAGTAAACTAAATTCGAGGAGCCGCCCCGGTGGCGCAGTGGTCTTTTTTTTTTTTTTTTTTTTTTTTTTTGGGTTGGAGGTTTAACGACCACCGTGAGCAACTCAATGGGCTATAAGCAGTCGCCCGTCCCTAATTTAGGGTCGCTGGTTCCAGGGAAGGGAGAGAACCAGTGCCGTAAGACAAACACAACATCCATGCCTCACCGGGATTCGAACCCGGACCTCTTTCGGACGAATGATCAGAGGCCATCGCCTTAGACCACTGCGCCACCGGGGCGGCGGCGCAGTGGTCTAAACGATAGCCTATGACCATTCGTCCGAGATGGGTCCGGGTTCGAATCCCGGTTGTGTTTGTTTTACGGCGCTGGCTCTTTCCGTTTTCTAGAACCAGTGGCCCTAAATGAGGGACTGGCGACTGCTTATAGCCCATTATATTACGGTGATCGTTAAACCTCCAATAAGCCGCCCCGGTGGCGCAGTGGTCTAAGGCGTTGGCCTCTGATCATTCGTCGGAAGGCCGCCCCGGTGGCGCAGTGGTCTAAGGCGCTGGCCTGTGATCATTCGTCCGTAAGGGGTCCGGGTTCGAATCCCGGTGAGGCATGGATGTTGTGTTTGTCTTACGGCACTGGCTCTCTCCCTTCCCTGGAACCAGTGACCCTAAATTAGGGACGGGCGACTGCTTATAGCCCATTGAGTTGCTCACGGTGGTCGTTAAATCTCCAATCAAAAAAAAAAAAAAAAAAAATTCGTCGGAAGGGGTCCGGGTTCGAATCCCGGTGAGGCATGGATGTTGTGTTTGTCTTACGGCACTGGCTTTCTCCCTTCCTTGGAACCAGTGACTCTAAATTAGGGACGGGCGACTGCTTATAGCCCATTGAGTTGCTCACGGTGGTCGTTAAATCTCAAAAAAAAAAAAAAAAAAAAAAAAAAAAACCTCCAATAAAAAAAAAAAAAAAAATTGAGGACTTTTCCTCAAGTATTGTGGAGCCGCCCCGGTGGCGCAGTGGTCTAAGGCGCTGGACTCTGATCATTTGTCAGTAAGGGGTCCGGGTTCGAATCCCGGTCAGGCATGGATGCTGTGTTTGTCTTATGGCACTGGCTCTCTCCCTTCCCTGGAACCAGTGACCCTAAATTAGGGACGGGCGACTTCTTATAACCCATTAAGTTGCTCACGGTGGTCGTTAAACCTCCAATCAAAAAAAAAAAAAAAAGTATTGTGGACTTCTGGTCCATGTTCTGGTCAGCATAGTCCATCGATGAAAGCAACTTCACCTGTGCACTATCGAGTATCGACTTCTTACATGATATAGCGATTTTTGAGGAGTGCAGGCTGCAGTAATAATGTGTGTTTAGTAAGGTATTTATGATTTAGAGGATTGATAATTTTATTGGTTTGAACTTGCCATTTCCTGATGGCTTCTGTGTTTTCGTTAGGACGCTTTTATGTTGGGAAAACCTTGTGCTGTGTTCCGGCATTTACTCATAACTGTAAACAAGGTTTGGCTAAAACAGTCCTAGGTAAGTTATTCTGAATCGTTGTGTAGATATTTGAGTTTACACAGTAGCTTTTGGAGAGTAATTTTGAGTTATTTAAAAATTTCGGTTTCTTTCGTAGTATTTTAATTATATAGCCGCCCCTGGGGAGGCGTAACTAGGCATTTAGCAGCATTTGGGACAAACCACAAACTATTGCTCCTGGGGATCTTTTTATCACACACACACACCTCTGCAAAACAAAATTAACGTCACACCACAATGTTATCTGTCATCTCTGTGTGGGGGCATGATCAAACTAACTGTACAACTTTTTCTAACAACTTCGCACCTTTGGTGCTTCATTAAAGGGACCAAATGGAGCTGGTTTTCATTATTCAGAAAAATGTGAGATGCATTGCCACAAAGTTGCTTACTTTATACAGGCGTTCGTTCATGTATCATTCTGTCAAATTTAGTATTTGGCCACTGGCATTTGGTGGGTGTTTTATGTTTGCAAGATCACACACATGTGCACTAGAATTATAAATAAGATCTAATATTAAATACACAGTTTCATTGGAAGCATGAATCAGATGATTAGGAATATGGGAGAGGTGTGATCTTTTAGATGACAGATGTACTCATTTCTAAGTGGCCCATTGTGTTCACTTTGTCACACTATTTCACTATGACACACATTCCAGGCTGCAGAGATTTTTTTTTCTCTCTCTCTCTCATGACTGTTTTAAATGTACCATGCAGTCTGTGTGATGTTCAGCTTGAAGATCAACATAGAATTAGCTTAAAACACTATCATACATGCATTATCTAACAAACCCACTATCATACATGCCAGTTTTTATCTATATCTGAGCCCCCTCCCACTAACAGGAGTATAGGGGTTGTAGATGTTACTTGGCCAAAGGGGTCACAAAACTTTTGTGTAGTTTACTCTTCAGTTAATTCAGACTTGGTTCCATCACTTATTTCACTGGTAACCAAGTTGGGTTTAGCTAGAAAAGGCAGCCAGTGCCCTAATTTTTCTTTGTTTTGTTACCTTTCATGCAAACAGTATTATCAGGGCTACCTAAGCATAACATTGTTGCTGATGTAATGATGCAGCAGTAGAATGAATAAAAAAGCAAACTATATCAAGGTTTTTTGAATATTCACCAGTTATGCCACAGCTGCACTGGGTAACTGGTCCAGCCGCCCTGGTGGTGTAGTGATCTAAGCGCTGGTTTATGACCATTCATCTGAGAAGGGTCTGGGTTTGAGTACCAGTAAGGCATGGATGTTGTGCTTGTCTTATGGCAATGGTTCTTTCTCTTCCCTGGAACCAGTGGCCCTGAATTAGGGACGGGTGACTGCTTATAGCCCATTAAGTTGCTCACGGTATTTGTTATACCTTCAATAAAAATAAAAAAATAACTTTCATATGATAGTCTTTTTTGATAGTCTTAAAAATGCAAACTGGATCTTTGCCTACCTTTTGAGCAACTTGCAGACTGCTAGACACATTTATAACAAAGTAATAGGAGTAACAAAAACACATGAAACCTTATTTCCACATATCGAAATGTCTAAGTAGCATAGTGAAGCAATTTGGACACCATAGGTCACTTGGAATTTCATACTATACAGTACATTTATCTTTTGAAAGATCAGCCTCTTCCCATATTTGTAATCATCAGATTCATGATTCCAGTGAACATGTGTATTTAATGTTGGATCTGATTCATAACTTTAGTACATGACCCTTGCAAACATAAAACACCCATTAAATGCCAGTGGCCTCCAAATACTAAAGTTGTAGTTTGCTCAGAATGATGCAGTACAGAAAACTGCTATACTAACCAAATAACTTTGTGACAATGCTCCGGTGCATTTGATGTTTTTCTTGCAATAAATGTTGTTTGGAGAGAGATGTAATGCAAAATTGGAATTTAAAAATACCAAAAACTTTAGCACAAAACTTTAGATTTCGATTTGGCAAAAAATCTGAGCAAAACACATTTCTTAAATTTGAGAGTGCACTTGCATAAATTCCTTTTTGCTGTGATATGGTAGGTGCAAGTTCATAGGGCAGTTACCACACTTGAGAATCGAAATTGACTTTCTAACTTTGCCTTAGTGTATCTATTCTGTTAATTAAAAAAAAAAAAAAAAAGACACTTGTGATGCAGTGCATTGTGTAGGAGGAGAAAGATACTTCTTTGCAGTTTTTTTACACCTCTTTTCTGTGACAATTGTATGAAGTTGACTTTTGCGGTTGGCTTAGAATGCACCAGTGGTAGTGATGCCATTTTCCAAGTAGTCAGTCATGATTTAACCCCCCCCCCCCAAAAAAAAAAAAAAAACATGCTGACAGAGCAGTACAGAACTTTGTGGGAGATGAAAAAGATGCAGGTTACCCCATTAGAATTTACCTTTTAGTCCCTGGGTCAAAATGAAGAGCCCATGGTTCATTGATTGTAACAATTAGGGGCAAAAATTTATTGGATATGCATGAAGCATTCTCAAGTAAAGGAGGCATATTTGTTTGGAGCAGGCATTTTGCTCATATGTAAACATTCATGAAACCCATCATGCACTGACCTTTTGATTTGGATTTCTGTCAGGTTTGAATTGACACTGCCAGTTGAAATGATTTTAGACTCATTGTACGTGGAAGTTGTTTTTCACTCTTCACTGGAAATCTAGTCTTGTATCACTAGGTCATAGTGTGGTTGATGTTTTCCTCAGAGGTGAATGTAGGAAGTCAACCGGAATGATCTGCATTATTGCAAAGTTCCCTGCCACAAGGAAATTCTTTGTGCCATTTGACAACTGTGGGATTATTTGTACCATATCATCATGAATATGGAATTGCTATGGGTACATGTCTATCAAAGACAGCTATTTTATCACTACATGTATGATAGTTTTGTCTTTTTCACAAAATCTAAAAAAAAAAAAAAAAAAAAGGACGCAGTAATATAGAAGAATGTGTATGTACTACCTGCAGAAAAATAAAAATGGTGCATATTTATATTCTCTTTAGTGGAAATAGATTAGAACATACTTTTTGAGCACCCTTGTTTTAGTGGAGCTCATGGATCTGCTATTATGTAGGGTTACTTGTATCCAAATGAGTTGAAAAACAGGTTAAAGATTATTTAACATTCCTTTCAATGAAAAAAAAAAAAAAAAGACATCAACAAGCACCACATAACAGGTTATGATGCAAATAACCCATAATCTACTTTCCTGTGAAAGAGAAAGTGGTAAAAACTAGGTGAATGACACTTATTTGTTTGCTGATATTTGTGCTGAACATTGATATTACTGTTTCTCCAAAAAATGTTTGTAATATGCAGTTAAAATAACCAGGCAGATATGAAGTTCAAGAGACCTATGAAATCTTCAGTTTACATGGAACTTTATTATTGCTTATGATATGTAAGTATATAGTGCATATGTGTTTGTATTTTTTTCTCAGCAGTGTTTTTCATCTAAATATTTGCATTTAATAAAAAATGTTGCTTAAACAATCAATCACAGTGTATTGGTTTGCCAATTTCCTTTCTCTGGTTTATTTTTCTGCTTTTAAAGATTTTGTGTGGATTCCCACTTGCATAGGTTAAGTCTCCCTTATCCAAAATGCTTGGAGGCCGCCCCGGTGGCGCAGTGGTCTAAGGCGCTGGCCTCTGATCATTCGTCCGTAAGGGGTCCGGGTTCGAATCCCGGTCAGGCATGGATGTTGTGTTTGTCTTACGGCACTGGCTCTCTCCCTTCCCTGGAACCAGTGACCCTAAATTAGGGACGGGCGACTGCTTATAGCCCATTGAGTTGCTCACGGTAGTCGTTAAACCTACAATCAAAAAAAAAAAAAAAATGCTTGGAGCTGAAAGTGTCTTGAATTTCAGATTTTTTGGATTATCTGCATATGGTATACCTAATACTGAAATAGCTTTGGGATGGGACCACATCTAAATACTAAATCCACTTGTATTTCATATACATGTAACCTGATGATAGTTTTATACAATAATTTTTTGCTTGAAAGTTTGTGTTCACTGAACCACATCAGAAAGCTAAGTTATCATTACATAGGCCACCCAGGCAGGGACTGTCGTAGACAGTTTTGGGCCCTGGGCAAGGGGCTTTCAGGAATCCCCAGCATCCAGTGTGACATGCATGCATATATGGTTGAGGATGGTCTTAGGAGACTTAATATCTATATAATTATATTTTAGGTGGGAGCCTCAAAAGTCAAGGACCTGGGCACATGTCCTGAATACCATTCTGTAAACATGAAATCTCTCTTTCCCTTTCAGTCCCTCTTTTCCACTCTCACATGCTGTTAGTACAATTGCTCAAAGAAAACCAATCACTCTCTGGCCCACTAACAAAAGACCTGAATGACTGCCTTCAAACTCTGAGAGATCTTAATTGTTTCAAGTTCAACAACAAATACTACTGTCAGCAAGAAGGACTTCCGATGGGTTAAATCACTTACTTAAGGCTTTACCCAGATATATTCCTTTGGTTCTACACTGCTGGCCACCTAAAATGCAGCACCAAGAAGGACACGAGATAGCAAAGCCAGATTTACTGGGCACATAACAACAGATACAAAGATGAAACGATTGAGCTTACAGGCCTGTGTGACTTGCGGAACACGCAGACATCAATAGTTCGTGTGGCCCCCATGGGTGGCAATAACGGCCGGGTCATTCCACGTCACTTCATCCAGGCCATGTAACCCATCATCTCAGATTTTGATGGAATTTGGCATGGAGGCATACTTTACCAAGATATAGAAAATGAACAAATGTTAACTTCCTACATCTCATAGTTTCTGAGATACAGTGCTCCAAAGTTTCACTGAACACCAATCGCACACATAGAGCGACGGAGTACCACTTTTCACAAAATGCTGCATAACTGTAGTGCTATTTAGTTTAGAAGAAAGAAATTTTGCACCCTTATGCAAAACAGCTTGCAAAATAAGAAATCATTCTAAATTTCATTAAAAACACCAAATAAATAAATTAAATACAGTGGTAAAGTGAAAATTTAAGAAAAAAACTTGCTATTCTATATTAGGCCCTACAGCAAATAGCAGAGGTATGAGGGTGCTCTTTTTTTAATGTATATTGGTCTTTGACATATACTGTCACATAACAAGAAAAAAAAAATAGTGGCTTTCAGCTTGCTTTTGAAGATATGTGCAAATATCTGAAATGAGTGTAGAGTTCCACTTCGTCAATTCAACCACTTTTTTTTTATTAATTATAACGCATCTGACATTCAAGAAATTTCACAAAGAGATAAAATTAACAAGGACACAAAAATATAGAAAATTATGTTTTTTTACACCATATAGTTTCAGAAATACCATATTAACAAGTTTGACAAAATGGCTAGTTCAGCTGTACCCGACAACAAGTTAGGTGAGCATATGCAACAAACTGCTTAGTCATACTCACCTACGGTACATAGATCTATTTTTTTCATAATTAGTTTTGACTTGAAAAAAGAAACGCAAGCAAGTAATTTGTTTTGCACTGTTTCACAAATATTTACATTGATGTTCTTAATATGCCATGATCAACTCCTGAGGATGGAGTCCTTATAATTCATCCAACTTGAAAAACACATATGTTCTTCCAGAACTTGTCATGAGAGCATCAATTAAACATAAAATGTGTCCAAACAGAATATTGCACTCATCTTTAAATGAAGGCCAGTAAAATGAAACTGCAGGGCCATTTGGGTGCATAAATTTTACAGATGCATCACCTTCTTCATAATTGATTTTCTCTATTATTCCTAGAAACCAGTTAGAAACATATGCACATGCTGCATAACAATGTGAATATAACTGCCTTTGTATTCTTAGATTTGCACAGCCAAAATCAAAGAGTAATTTTCATCCAAGCTGTGGAAACTCTGTGTACCAGGTATTGTTTGAGCATGAGAAAATCTTACTTGACACTCATTGCACACAACATTCATATCACTTTTCGAAATGAAATGGAACTCTTTTTTTCATGATATTCTTATGACAGAAGCCAAACAACTCTGGAGTGGTTATTTGCTCTTTCAGTAGACGTTGGAGACTTGTTTTTGCAGTGATTAGTTTGACATTCCCACCTATGCCATTGCTGGTGGCAAAGAAAGACCATGAAGCTGTCACTGCAAAATCATTAATGTGATGACATAGATTTATGAAGATTTTATAGTTTTTGTACTGAGCAGCACAACCATCAGTAAAATAATGTACTTCTTTTACTTGTTGGTAGTTCTTTTTTAAGAAAGTTATTATTTCACTCTGAATCTTGTACACCACTGCAACATCATGATCAAAATCATCAGAAATGAAACAGTGACTTGATGCAGAGTTCAAAGATTCAGAATTTCTTTTACAGTAAATAACAACAGGGTGAACTGTGCATGCATGGCAGGTACAATGATACCCTTGTGCTCCTTGCTGAACTACAAATCCATAATTTTCACTGAAGACCATCAGTATAATGGCAGACTCTGGACCAATTGTTCCTTTCAACTTACTGAAAAATAAAGACTGTGTTTTGGTAATGTATGAATGTGGAATGAGCTTCTCAATTTTTGACAAAAATAATTCAATCAATTTCTCAACTGAAGAAGATAACTTTTGAAGCTCCATTCTGTCTGTAGACACCCACTGGTGATATTTGATTTCATCAGGGGATCACAATCTTTCAATTTATGCAACTATAACTGATTCAGATTTGTACTTTTTGAACACTGAACAGCACCAAAGCATGCACTTCGAATTCTTACTGCTGCAGACAAGACATTGATAAAGTCCTGATGTGATTCTTCAAAGTGTGCTGCACTAATCAAAAGTTAGACATTTTGATGTATAGTGCACACACATACAGAATGGGTTCCAGAGAAGCCCACAAGAATGCACCATTTCGGACGAAGAGTACAAAATTTAGAAAATTATCCTAATTTTTCATTATTATATCTTTGCTTAAATTGTTGATATAATTCTTTCAAATCGTACAGAATAAGTCTTTTCTGAGCATGCACGTTTCTAGAGACACTTACTTTGTCCTTCATTCCTGGCATTTGCCTAGAATAGTTATCATCTTCATAAAATCCTATAATCTGTTTTATGGTATCCTGTGAAAGTTTCTTACCATGGCTAGGTTTGGGAACTGATATGCCTTTATTTTTTGCTAATTTTCTTGTCTGATGTACTGTGTTTTCTGAAACTGCAAACTGTTGTGCTACTTTTTTTCTGGACCATGATGGGGGAGCCATTGTTAATATGATTTTTTTTTTTTTGACAACTAACAGTAGGTATCTTTTCTTTCATTAAAGCAACAAGTTTTTCCAAATCACGAGCTTTTAAAAGTTTTAATTCATCTATGGAGTGTTCATCATCACTGTCCCTTTAGTAGAAGACTGAGCTGTTTTAAAGCCATACTCTAGAACACAAGATAGCGACTGCTTATAGCCCAATTGAGTTGCTCACAGTGGTCGTTAAACCTTCAAAAAAACCCCCAAAAAACACTAGATATTTTTCTCTGCATAGCTAACTTTGCTTGAAGAAGTTTTCTTTTCCCATATGCTGGTTTACTATGGGATGGCAAGGAATGTAATTTTAACAGGGACAATTCTAAATCAGATAAACTTTCAAAACTTTTTTAGCAGCACATTCTTTAATAATAAAATCATCAGGGGCCATTTCACTATCATCAGTCTCACTTAAAACTTCATCTTCTAACGTTGTCCTAATTTAGATGCTTTTCCACAACACTGAGGACATAATTTTTGACCTGGGCATACACTGATATTTTTAGATTGCAGCTGTTGAGCTATTTGTATACTGATTTGACACAGGGACCTCTTAACAGGTTTTTTCACATCATGATCACCAAAAGGGTTGCAACAAGTTACTTGGTAGCTTTCATATTTCTTCAGATAATAACATTTGTGATGTAAACATACTGAGATTATCTCATTATGTGGAATATTAGGTCTTAAAGAAATTAATTCCTTGTCAGCAACAGAAAGTTCTTCACTACTGACAAACACTTTTGTCTTCACATAACTTGATTTATTGCATTCTGTATTAGCAAGTGATACAACACTACACTGGTCCATTATTTTTTTCCATGATTGAGGTTGACAAACTTGTCCCAAAGTCAGATTAACACAGAGCAGCCAATGCACACAAAAGAAAATATTGAAAGCAATATACACTGACGGGGAAAAAAAATCCCAAAACCAAGAAGGGGTTGTGTTAGATAAACGACAGTTGGTAGGCGGTGAGAGTACATCTGTAAGATAACGTCTATGCAAATTTCGCGCTCGGCGCATACGTGTGGCGCTAGTAGCGCCCCTCGGAACATGCAAAGCAGGTTTGCTGTAAATATGTGCTGTAACGTTCGTGAGCGTTAGTTATCATTGAGATTCGACGTAGGGTGTTGATGTTAGTCAAGAATGCCTTTAAGAAGACGAAGAAGCCATTACAACAGCTCACGGAGTTTGAACGAGGTCGTGTAATAGGGCTACGAGAAGGTGGATTTTCTTTCCGCAATATTGCAGAACGACTTGGCAGGAATGTAGCCACTGTGCATGATTGTTGGCAGCGGTGGTCAAGGGAAGGTACTGCCTCAATAAGACCGGGTTCCGGCCGGCCACGTGGCACTACTGAGAGGAAGACTGCCGTGTACGGCGTATGGCCGTGGCGCATCGTACCGCGTTTGCGGCAGCAATTCGAGCTGCAGTTTCCACCACAGTGACACAACGAACTGTTACAAATCGGTTACTTGAAGGACAGCTCCGAGCCAGATGCCCTGTAGCGTGCATTCCACTTACTCCAAACCACTGCCGTTTGCGACGTCAGTGGTGTCAAGCTAGAGCTCATTGAAGGACGGAGTGGAGATCTGTTGTGTTTTCTCATGAAAGCCGGTTCTGCCTGGGTGCCAGTGATGGCCGTGTGTTGGTTAGAAGGAGGCCAGGTGAGCGCCTGCAACCAACCTGTCTGCGGCCGAGTTACACTGGACCTACACCTGGAGTTATGGTCTGGGGAGCAATTTCCTATGACAGCAGGAGCACTCTCGTGGTTATCCCAGGCACCCTGACGGCACAGTTGTATGTCGGTCTGGTGATTCAACCTGTTGTGCTGCCATTCATGAACATCATTCCAGGGGTGTTTTCAAACAGGATAACGCTCGCCCGCATACCGCTGTTGTAACCCATCATGCTCTACAGAGTGTCGACATGTTGCCGTGGCCTGCTAGATCACCAGATCTTTCACCAATCGAGCATGTATGGGACATCATTGGACGACAACTCCAGCGTCACCCCCAACCAGCATTAACCGTCCCTGTATTGACTGACCAAGTACAACAGGCATGGAACTCCATCCCAACAAACTGACATCCAGCACCTGTACAACACCATGCATGAACGTTTGCGTGCTTGCATTCAACATTCTGGTGGTTACACTGGTTATTAATGGGTTCCCTATCACTTCGTCCGTGTTCATTTCGTCCACGCTCACTTCGTCCTGTTCATTTCTTCCAACGTTCACTTTGTAACCACTTGTTCACTTCGTCCACTTGTTCACTTAGTCCAATGTTCACTTAGTCCAATGTTCACTTAGTCCAATGTTCACTTCGTCCATTGTTCATTTCGTCCACCATTCATTTCGTCCTCCGAATGAATGGAATACTGTGAAAATTTTCTGTTTTCATGGAATTTTTGTGATAGGTAGAAGAAAAGGTCAGCGGACATTGCTTGCATGCGATTTTTTTTTCCTGTCTGAGTTTCTCGATTAAAATAAAATGATTTTAAATGTTATTTAAAGTAAAACAAGGAACCTAACTTTGAAGAGCTTTTTAACTCTTTTGTATGGTACGACGTCAATCACTATAGCATGACTCACGCTATGTTCATAAAAGGAGTGTAAAGTGGGATTTTTTTTATAACGCTGCACTTTTACTTAGGCACTAAATATTTACATAAGATGCCAATTTATTAATATTTCTCTTTTACTTACTTAGGCACTAAATAATAATTACTATGCCTCATGCGTAGGCCCTTTGACATTTTTTATTCTGCCGATGTCATATTCAAAACGTTTACGTATCCACTCAAGGTAATCGTATTGTGCTTTTACTGAGCCACAAAATATTAATTCAGAAGCCCTAGGCTTAGGCCGTTTCAACAGTTTTTATTCTACGGATGTCATATTCATAGCGTTTACATATCAACTCAAGGTAACATTATTGCGCTTTTACTTAGGCACTAAATATTATTTCATATGCCCTAAGTCTTTTTCACAGTTTTTATTCTAATCACGTCATATTCATAACATTTACATATCAAATCAAGGTAATAATACTGCGCATTTGCTCAGGCACTTAATATTATTTCATAATCCCTAGGCCTTGGCCTTTTTTATAGTATGTATTCTACGGATGTCATATTCATAATGTTTATGTATCAAGTCAAGGTAATAATATTGCGCTTTTGCTCAAGCACTAAATATTATTTCATAGGCCCTAGGCCTAGGCCTTTTCACTGTTTTTATTTTAAGTATGTCATATTCGTAACATTTTTTATCAAATTAAGGTAATAATATTGCGCTTTTGCTCATGCACTAAATATTATTTCATAGGCCCTAGGCCTAGGCCTTTTTCACAGTTTATATTCTAACTATATTGTACTCATAACTCTTACATATCAAGTCAAGTTATTAATGTTGCCCCTTTACTTCGGCTCTAAACATTAATTAGTAAGCCCTAGGCCTTTTTAACAGTTTTTAAGGCATTACACTAAATATTCATAGTATTTGCATAACATGTCAAGTTATTAATATTGATCTTTTACTTAGCCATAAAATATTAATTACTAGGGTCTAGAACATCGGTATACTAAATATTAATTCTAGGCCTAAGGCCTATGAATTAATATTTAGTGTCTAAGTAAAATGCGCAATATTACAAAATTTTTATGTCATGTAAACTTCATGAATATGAGATCGGCGGATTAAAAACTGTTAAACCGCCTAAGCCTAAGGCCAGTTAATTAATATTTAGTACCTAAGTAAAAGCGCAATATTATTACCATGGCTTGATATGTAAACATTATGAATATGACATCTGTAGAATAACCAATGTAAAAAAGGCTTAGGTCTCAGGCCTAGGAAATAATATTTAATGACTGCGCAAAAGCGCATTATTATTACCTTAATTTGATATGTAAACGTTATGAATAGGACATCCGTAGAATAAATACTGTAAAAAAGGCATTGGCCTGGGGCCTATGAAATAATATTTAGTGTTAAAGTTAAAGCGCAGTATAATTAAATTGAGTTGATACGTGAACGTTACAAATATCACATGGTCAGAATAAAAACTGTGAAAAAATGCTAGTCCTAGGGCCTATTAAATTAATATTACTGCCTGAGCGAAGCGCAATATTATTACCCTGACGTGACACGTAAGCAATATGACATCCGTAGAATTAAAACTGTTGAATCGGCCTAAGCCTGGTGCTTATGAATTAATATTTTGTTCCTCGAAAAAAGCACAATATGATTGATTACCTTGAGTGGATACGTAAACGTTTCGAATGACATCGGCAGAATAAAAAATGTCAAAAGGGCCTACGCATGAGGCATAGTAATTATTATTTAGTGCCTAAGTAAGTAAAAGAGAAATATTAATAACTTGGCATCTTATGTAAATATTTAGTGCCTAAATAAAAGTGCAGCGTTATTAAAAAATCCCACTTTACACTCCTTTTATGAACATAGCGTGAGTGATGTTATAGTGATTGACGTCGTACCGTACAAAGGATTTAAAAAGTTCTTCAAAGTTAAGTTCCTTGTTTTACTTTAAAAAACATTTAAAATCATTTTATTTTAATCGAGAAACTCAGACAGGGAAAAAAACACTCGTGCAAGCAATGTCCACTTACCTTTTCTTCTACCTATCACAAAAACTCCATGAAAACAGATAATTTTCACAGTATTCCATTCATTCGGAGGACGAAATGAATGTGGATGAAATAAACGCTGGACGAAATGAACAGTGGACAAAGTGAACGTTGGACGAAATGAACTGGAAGAAGTGAGCATGGACGAAATGAACACGGACAAAGTGATCAGTCACCTTATTAATGTACCAGCATTTCACATTTAAAATGGCTCTTCTCGCGCTTACAATAAGCTGTGATCTTGAAACCTTAATCGATTAAATATGTTACCTATACAAATGTATTGCCGCCATTTCATTCCTCTACAACTATTTTTTCGTGGTGTTGGGATTTTTTTCCGTCAGTGTATTTCACAGCAAAGTTAAGAGACTTCTGGATAGCCTGTCCACAGTGAAATCAGCATGAGCATCTGAACCATTGCTTCCTTAACTGGGAATGAGGGACTGAAACCTTACTTCTCTTTAGCTGGAGGGCATCTCTAGGAAGGTGAGGTGAGAAAAGAGAAATTTTCTTGACCTCCACCCTCATCTCAGCACTTGAGGAGTTATACAATGTCATAAAACTTACCCCATTTGAACTTGTGGTCAGTTGAGCACAGGATCTGGGATGAAGTCAAAACAAATTATTATGACCTTAGGAATCATGCTGTATCCTTTCACCTCATGCAACATTTTCTTTTAAAAAGTGCTCTCTGATAAGTTGCAATTGTTTCTTAGTGCCCATTCATTGCAAGCTTACTTTAGTGTATTAACTAGTCATTCACATATAAAACCTGCTTATATCTTTTGTGGAAATGTTTATATGGGGGGGGATAAATTTTCCCAAAATTCTGTTTCAGGGAGATTTGTCAGAGTAATTTTTTTTTCAGGAATTTTTGCAATCTGCAATAAGAGAATAACATATCTTGAAATGACTGAACAACTTTAAAACCTCACCATACTTGTTGTGGGGTGCAGCTGAACTAGCCATATCATCAAACTTGTTAATATGGTATGGTATCTCTGAAACTATATGTATAAGAAAGCATAATTTTTTATATTTTTGTGTCCTTGTTAGTTTTATCTCCTTGTAAAATTTCTTGAATTTCAGAGATGAATTATAATTAAAAAAAAAAAGAAAAAGTGGTAGAATTGATGAAGTGGAACTCCACACGCATGTCAGATATTTGCACATATCTTCAAAATCAAGCTGAAAGCCACTATTTTTTTTTTCTTGTTGTGTGACAGTATATGTCAAAGACCAATATACATTAAAAAAGAGCTCTCTCATACTCTGCTATTTGCTGTAGAGCCTAACATAGAATAGCAAGTTTTTTTCTTAAATTTTCACTTTACCACTGTATTTAATTTATTTATTGTGTTTTCAATGAAATTTAAAATGATTTCTTATTCTGGAAACTCTTTTGCATAAGGGTGCAAAATTTCTTTCTTCTAAACTAAATAGCACTACAGTTATGCAGCATTTTCTAAAAAGTGGTACTCCGTCACTCTACGTGCGCAATTGGTGTTTGCAGTGAAACTTTGGAGCACTGTATCTCAGAAACTATGTGGTGTAGGAAGTTAAAATCTGGTCATTTTCTATATCTTGGTGAAGTATACCTGCATGCCAAATTTCATCAAAATCTGAGATGGTGGGTTTCATTTCCCCCAAAAATTGGATGAATTGATGTGGAATGAATGACCCAGCCGCTACACGCCACGGCATCAAACGAAAGAGGCTTTGGATGTGGGCTTGGGGTATGTCGGTTCAGGCTGCTTCCACACGTTGCCACAGTTCATCAGGCGTAGCCGTGGGTGGTGCTTGCCGGGCCACTCGGTTGCCGATCAGCGACCAGACGTGTTCGATGGGCGACATATCGGGAGAACAGGTGGGCCACGGCAGCAGTGCCACGTGCGGGCGTGCATTGTCCTGTTGAAACGTGGCCTCTTATCAGGTCCTGCGGGTAAGGGAGGACTACAGGCTCCAAAACGTTGGAGATGTAGCGGTGGCTGTTGAGTGTACCGGCGATGAATACCAGAGGGGTGCGGGTGTCATATTCAATTGCCCCCCAAACCATAACGCCAGGCGACGGACCAGTATGGCGATGCATAATGCAGGCATCATACAGTCTCGCCGCGTTGCCGCCACGCGCTGATCCGACCATCGTGGTGTTGCAGGCAGAAGCGGGATTCGTTGGTGAAGACAATGTCATGCCATTCCATAGTCCAGGTGCGGCGTTGAACGGCCCACTGCTGCCCCACTCGCTGGTGGTGTAACGTCAATAATAATCGGAGCAATGGGCGCCGCGTTACAAGTCCTCGCTCCTGCAGACGACATCAAACAGCACGTGCTGACACAGGTTGTTTTACGCAACACACCTTAATTCCTGCAATAATGTTCGTGATGTGGTGGTGCGAGCCGTCAATGCCCGCCGCACGACATGGCGGTCCTCGTTCCGTGGTGTGCCGCGGCTGCGGCAATCGCTCAGGTCGGACCGTCCGTCCCTCCTGCACCCACCGAATCCATGCTCACCTCACTGTGGCTGGATGTCGTCCCACACGGGCGCCGGTGTCTCTGTACGACAAACCGCTGTTGCGATAAACCACTATTCGTCCTCTGTCAAACTCTGAAACGTGCTGGAATGACTGCCGTATTCTGCGACAAGGCATCAGGAAGCTTCCCACGTACAGGTCCGGCAGCACAACAATTCCACTACTTACATCCCGCGTTCAGTGCACCCTTCTTATAGTGCTTCTCGGTGGCGTGCCGGGCGCACATGATTTGCATATGCCCTGCAATGCTAATCATTTGCATGTCCTCTTGCGGGCGACGTACACTGCAAATTTCAGGCCAATTGGATGCTTCCTTCTTGGTGTTGCATTTTCGGTGGCCAGCAGTGTAGTTCCACTTGAAGGAATTTTGTTTAATCTTCCATCCCTCTGAGTTCTTTTTGATTTTTACAGACATTTCTGGCCTCTTGATGTTGGTCAAGGCCTGTTCTCAATGTATAGAAGGATTAACAAAAGTTTTGTTTACTTCTGGGTTCACCTATATCACCACTTCTGGCTGAAGTTTTCATACAACATATTGAAAAAACATAGTCATGGAACACAATCTACAACCTTCCATTTGATTTGACTTCGATATGTTAATGATATTTTTGTAATGGCCACACAATAGAACTGACCTTGAATCTCATCTTGAAAAGTTTTCCCTGAAGTTCCCATCAATGAAGAATCACTGCAAGGCATTGACTTCTTGGATGTCCATTTGACAATGCTAAAGAATCATCTCAACAGATCTATTCTACAGAACCCCCCTGCAATAACAAACATAATCCCATTTTCACCCCCCCCCTCACAAATTTGCCACCTTAAAAACTTATGTTAATCGTGCCAGGATTGTCTGCAACACTGAATCTTCCTTCAATGAAGAAATTGACACCAGGGTACGAAACTAAAAAAAATTGCCATGTGCTAAATGGCCCGTGCAGCTAAATATTTAGAAGCCATTCACAAATTTTTAGGAGCCAAAAATAAATTTTTGTTACATACACAATTGAAGAGTAACTAAAATTCTGGACGGCGATTTCTCACAGCATAAACTTCTCAGCAAGTACCACAGCCACATATTTGTCTTTTGTTGACTCTGCAGCTAAGTAGCATCCAGTGGTTAAATTTTAATTTTGTTGATATCTTTGTTACCCTTCCCATTTCTTTATTGTCACTTTTTTTTTCTTTCTTTTATGCCCTTGGATGACAATTTTATCCATCATGCTGAAAAACTTTTAGTCTGTGAGGACCATGAATGCATGATAGCTTTCACTATTTTTGATAAGATAAAGTGTCACTTCGAAGATATTTATATTTTTGAACACCATGCATCAATTCTTACAAACTTTTCAGCTTCGTCACTTTCGTTTTCATTGGTCCCCCCCCCTTATTTAAGATGAAATGCAAACCTTTTTTGGGGGAATATTTAAGAACACAGGACACATGTTCGAAACATCATTGGGAAAGAAAATTACAGTTAAGGGAGAAATCTTTGCTACGTCTGATTCCGTTTTCAAACATTTCCCCCTCCATTTTCAAGGTGAAATACAAATATTTATGAAATAAAATGATATTTAACAACAATTCTAAGCAGAGGAAACATCATGTTAAAAATAAAATTACGATCACTGGAAAAATCTTCCATTCGTCTAACTTCAGTTTTCAAAAGTTTTGAAAGACAAAATTTCCGTTTTCGAAAGTTTTAGGTGGAAAGCATCCTTCACCAGTACCAATTGCCCCAAAATTTCTGTTCAGTTATGCATCGATCTCGAGAATAACGCAAATTATGTTGGAAAAGGAGAAAGTCTAGAAGCCGTGGCACTCTCATGCCTGAAGATTACAGGGGAATTTTTGCGCAGTCGAATTTCCATTTTCGAAAATTGTTTCTCCAGTTTAAAACTGAAATTCAAATATTTATGGAATAAAATGATATATAACAACAATACTGGGCAGAGGCAACATCGCGGGAAAATGAAATTGTGATTACGGAAAAAATCTTTATTTCATTTACTTCTGTTTTTGAAAGACGAAATACCGTCCTGATGCGTATCTTTACATGTTGGTAAAACTCTTCGGAGTGTATTTTACGTGTTTCTCGATGCATATTTTTACGTGTCGAGAAAAATTCCCGATGCGTAAACACACTTTTCGATGCGTATTAGTCGCGTAATTACGCATTTTGGCAAACTCTGGTTAGTGCAACATGCTCAAAAATGATGCGCCATAAGCCAAGAAGTTATATTGACGCTAGATTTAAAATGAATCGATTCAAAGGACAACCAATGTGTAAAGTGACGAACAAATAATCATACAATTCTTCAGTTGCAATTACGGAATTTCACGCAAGCCGTGGCTCCGCTCTGCTTCAGGTTGAGAGGGGCGGAGGGTTGCTCGCAAAGGTCTTCAATGATCAAGGATTCCAAGGTAAGTAGATTATAGAAGGTAGGTCCGAGAGCAGGTTTTCGAAGCTCGTAGTTCTAAACCCTCAGGCGGGGTGAGTTTTGTGACGTCAAAGGGGCAAACAGAGTTAGTAATGGGTAAAAGTTGAGACTGACATCTTGCCTAAGGTGCGCATGATTTCTAGAATTTAGGCCAAGTTTCAGCGACTTTTGTCCAGTATTTTGCAAATGATACACATTTTTGCAGTGAGTTAATTGTCAGTTTATAAATATTTTTTATTAATGTATTTGATCAAAGCAGCTTTTGTGCATTGTGCATTAATAGATATGCCTGAATGCTTTGTTGCGTGTTGTGGCAACAGCAAAAGATCGAAAGATTCCAACTTAAATTTTCATCGAATCCCAAAGGGCAGTTTGAGAAAAGCCCGGATGAGCTCATGTCGACGAAGAGATGCATTTAACGCTAACAACGCCAAAATATGCTGTGCCCATTTCGAAGGATTTTGAAAGAGATTTAAAAAGTGAATTAATATGCTGCAATTCTCACCTCGCCTGAAAACAGGTGTGGTTCCTCACATTAATATATTTGGTTGTTGTGCTTCAAGAACAAATCAAGAAAGCTCAAAACGTGCTGAAAACAAAAAATCTCAGCAGTTTTTGTCAGAAGTAATGCAGAATTTTATATCAAAGAATGCCAGATTTGCAAGTTCAGTCTTTTGACGACTAGCTGAAAGTGATTCTTTTCATTTAACTTGAAAATCGAAATAGAAGAATAAGGAAATAATTGCACCATTAAAAATATGTAGAAAAGCTCAATAAAATAAATTCTGAGTTACGATCAAAACTTCAGTATTGGCAAACCAAAGCTAAAATCAATTATTTGAAAGCTAGAAATGTACAATCTGAAAATGCATTGCTGAATTAAAAAAAAAAAAAAAGATTTTCTGTTATTGCTGAAGAAAACGGTGAAAAAAGCAAAAGAAACTGAACAGAATGTTTTCAAAAAGCTTATCAGCAGAGATGGTCATACGTATCTTGCAAGTTCTTGTATGGAAATTCTTCGAAAATTTGAAAGTGTTTCCTTGAAAATCCATGGAGAACAATTTGCGAAACATTATATAGTTAAGTATTTATCTTTGGAACTCCAAAAGGTGTTTCCAGAGGTGGATGAAAAAATTGTACATCTTCACCCAAAATTGAGCATTTTTATCAGGATTAAATTCCTTAATAATTGTATGATTGAGTTACGATCGAAACTTCAGTATTAATATAAAAATAAAAAATAAACAGTGGGCAAAAAGTTCTCAAAAGTAAAAGTGGGCAAAAGTAAAACAAACTCCTCATGAGAGGTACTTCAAACTCAAAAAGGTATATTCTTTGCATTTCTGTTACCTAAAATGTAGCAATATTTTTTCTGAAAATGAAGAAATATACGCACAGTTGTTAAATGTTACAAGTCATATCAAACAGCATCTTAACATAAACATCGGGATTTCTTTATCTGGAATGTAGAATCTTGTTTCTCGCTCTTTGCAACTATCTGTATGATAACACACCACAATTAATATTTTATTTATTGTAACTAGAATAGAATAACACGTTCACAGAATGAATAATTTTTTTTAATATTCAACACGCAGCGCCCAACTGAAAGTTTGAAAATAACTATAAATTTCATGTACACACCTGAAAATCAAACACAAAACTTATCAACTTTCATAGCTCTTAATATTTAGTTTAAAAAAAAAAGGCGAAGGTATATGTGTGGTTTATAGTAAACAGCAATATTTCTTTTTAAAGTACTAGCTACTTAGATAATTAATTTTATTGCGATTTTACTTTTTACTTAAAGTTTCTAAGCGCAAATTTTAATTTTTTGACATTTTTTTCAATATACTAGGGGCTGTGCCTCAAGGCTCGCTACGCTCGTATCCAGAGTAGCGCTCGGGCCCTGCAGCCCGATCTCTAAGTATATCACATGAAATTAAAACTGGAAAATTCATATAAATTTCAATTTTTATTGCATGTCTAAGCAAATAAGGCTTGTTATTCCGAAATTTCAGAGTTTTTTACTGTCATTAATTTTTGGAAGGCCGGACTTTTGTCGTTTAAACTTGTAGCACTTACAATTTACCACTAAGGAAAATAAAATTGGTCCAAAAAGCATTTCCCTAAACTGTAAACCATTATGCTAAACCATTAAGGTGGGCGTCAAGTAATTTTGCTTCCTATACTTCCAATGGAAAAACTTTTGTACACATTTCTTTCACAATTATTGTATTCGCTGGTCGCCAAATGCAAAAATGCAGTCGCATTTCGCTCATGGCCTCTGTTAATTTCGAACCCTGAGTGACACGATAAAGAAAATTTCCGAAGCATATCAGTTCCCACCTTCTACAATTGAGAAAAACCTCCAAAATTCCCATTTGAAAAATCTGTCTGCTCTCACACCAATACTAATGGAAAAACCACCATTCATTGGTTCCATCCCTTTCCACGGATCCTTCTCTTATAAGATGTGTAAACTCTTCAAAACTATGGGCTTCACTCTCACAGTGAAACCTAACCCTACTGCAATAAAGTGCTTGCTCTGGAGTTTATGCTATTCCCATTTCAACTTCCTCTGGTCTTTCAGTGTATATAGGAAGCA
The DNA here is from genome assembly GCA_039090855.1 of Macrothele yani. Taxonomy (NCBI): domain Eukaryota; kingdom Metazoa; phylum Arthropoda; class Arachnida; order Araneae; family Macrothelidae; genus Macrothele; species Macrothele yani. The sequence continues at coordinate 87,632,651 of CM076990.1, forward strand.
CATACCGAAGCATCAATACAAGACTTAGTGAACACAAAAAATATTTCTAATCAAAAACTACTATTATGGAAATGTTTACTAGGATTTTTTTTTATTTTTATTACAAATTTTTGGAGAAAACTCTTCTCCTTCTTCAGGCTGTCTTTTTGTTGTCACTTATTCTAGTTACTATCACGGTTATGGTTAACCTTGATGGTTACGTTTTTTTTTCATTAAATCCTGCCAGATGTTAGGCAGGGAAAATCCTCTGCAGTCATTGATGATGGAATTTTGATTTTTCTCCATTTCTATTCCTTCTTTTAGCTTTCTTTTTGAAAATTGCTTTGGAAACTGATGACTTTAAGGGAATTCCAATCCATGCTGTGACTAGTTTCTCTGACATGCCTATCTAAACCAGTCTTGTTGGAGCAATTGTTTATAGCAGCTTTATGCTCTGCTATACAAGTTTCTAGTCTGCGACCTGTTTCATCTATGTAAGATAGTCCACAACTACATTTTACTTCATAGACTACATCTTGCATTTTTAAGATATCTTCTTCTCTTTGAACTATTTTAGGGAAAAATTTCTTAACCTTGTTCTCTAAACACAGAGCTAGCCTAATATTGTACTTCTTACTAATTCTCTTTAAAGACTCAAATAAACCTTTGTGATAAGAATTTTTTTTAGTGAATTTTACTTGTTGCTTTTGCAGGTTCTTCGTACCATTAAAATTCAGAAGCTTCTCAATTTCTCCTTTAGGATAGTTATTTTTTGCAAGTATGACTAAGTTCTTCTTTATGGGCTTCTTTCTTATCTGCTGTAGAAACTATTTTATTAATTTTTTCTAAAAACTGACTTGCCACATTCTTCTTAACAGAAACTGGATGATGGGAATTGAAATCCAATAGTCTATTAGTATTCATTGTTTTTATATACCAACTAGTGAGGAATTTTCCTCACTAAAAGCAAATAAATGCACTAGTAGAAATTGTTTTAAAATGTCATCCCGCCTCTTCATTCCTAGAGCACCAGCTTCCTGGTCCTTTAGCTGCTTCTGATGTTTCTTCTCAGGACGATGTACCCTCTCCCTCAAGTTTCCAATTGCAAATTGTAGTACAAAAACGATGTTTCCAATGGTCTTCCAAAGAAACTATTATCTGCACTAACTCTTGAAGACACCTCTGCAGTTCCCATTTGGAAAGATACCAAAAAAGTACCCCATTCATCAACAAAGCATCTCTGCGTTTCCAAGAAAGCATTGAAATTTTGTTCACCAAAAACTGCAATTCAGAGACCCCTCACCAAATCCCATTTGTTTGGATCTCTACTAAAATCTGACAACAGTTCCAGCCCCCAATTTCAAATTGTAGTTCTGGCAACCAGCCCATCCAGTTGATTGCGGGTGATCAAGGTCGTAGGATGACCGAAAGCTACTGCTAAATGAACCTTTGACCATACATGACTGTGTGTGTTTTTTGCTCAATTTCTATGTTTATGTGTTATTGTCGCACGAAGCCTGAGTTTTAAACCATGCCGTCCTGTGAATCAGGCCCTGCACCCAGGTAAACAATCAGTGGCATACTTGCCAAAACAAACAAACAAAACATGATGATGATTTTACTTGCAAAACAAGATCAATGCAGCACAAAATACTAAGATTAAAAATGGGCTGAGAAACTTGGGGGAGAGGGTACATTATCCTGAGAAGAAACATCAGAAGCAGCTAAAGGACCAGGTAGCAGGTGCTCTAGGGATGAAGAGGCACTGTGCTGGATGGCATCTTAAAACAATTTCTTCTAGTGCATTTGCTTCATTAACAAGGGGTTTTGCAGTAGCTGTCTCTCTGATTTTATAAACTGACATGATTCCTTTTTCTGTTATGAATGCATGTTGTTCTGGTCTTTGAGTAAGTCTATCACAAAATTTGATCATGTTGTCTGTAGGCTTTTTCCCCTGCTGTGTTAACAGTATCTATCATCTTCACTATTATCATCATGATCATCTTGATTCAGAACCATTTCAGCTATTTCACCATCGGTCATCGAATGAACAACTGGAGCCTCATTATCAATGTTTGATATCCACATCTTCCAGCTGACTGATGGACTCCAAAGGTATCACTTTTGCTTATGTAAGGTCTGACATGTTCTTTTCCTTACTTGACATACAGAATCCCTCGAAATTGCCACCTTTTTCCTCATCACTGAACGTAGTTGTAGGCCAGAGGTTGTGCCAGGCATGTACAAGTGTGTCTTTAACCTTTTCCACTCAAATGACATTTCACCCATACTTACTTTTTTCTGCAGTACATTCCACAACTTGGCTGTGAAAGTTCAGCTTTGGGGAGCGTGATGAAAAAAAAAAAAAAAAATAAAAAAAATGCCTTGCCAGCCCCAACGTACAAGCTATAGGGAATCATTGGCAACACTTGACATGCGAGCTATTCGACAGTTTTGTAATGTCTGGTGTCACTTGACTGTTGAGCAGAAATGGTTAATCACTATGTTCCAAGTCCTGGCAACAGCATGTATGGCATCTTTCAGGCAAAACTTTTTTGGAAACCTTCCACAACCATGCCTCTCTGTTCATTGCTGCCAGCATTTACTCATCATTGATCTAAGGATACCTTGGTCACATGGGCGAATTAGTGAAGTCACATTTGAAAGAAAGTTCATGGTGTAAACATTATTCTTGATCAGAAGTTCAACTGATGGATGAGCAGAACAGTTGTCAAGGAATAACAAAGTCTTGAAGTCGTCATCCTGTTTAGCTTCCCTGTAGTGGGCACCAGTGGCGGCTCGTGGTTGGAAAAATAGGTGAAGAGGTACAAGAGCAGTATAAAAAGATATATACTGTCTACAATGAAAATCCCTTAATAAGGACTTACTTATTTTTTGTATATTAAATCAATTTTTTCTTCCTCTTAAAGCTGCAAATTTGTCGATTATGTCCTCATAAGATGGTTAGATGGTTGTTTCTTCGTGAGCATCAATAAAATGTTTTCCTGAATAGAAATATTTGCCAGAGAAGCAAGTCTATCTTGGTAACTAGTGTTTCTTGAGCAAGTTTGTATTCTTTTAAGAAAACTTCTTTCCACTGGCACACTTGTAGATGGAATTGTTAAACTGAGGAAAACCAATTTTTATAATCTTCTGTAAAAATGACTTTGTCTCCGTGAAACGCTCGAAGGAGTTCTTGAGTCAATATATTCCTTAATTTTTCATCGGCATATACAAGACTAAGTTTATTTTTAAGGCGCTGGTGTTTAGTAAATATGTTTCTGTAGAAATGTAGATTTTCTAGAGCGCGAGTGGGAAAGCATGCATTAAATTATTCGAATTTGGTTGTGTCAGCAAGTCAGACAAATTGAAGTTTCTTACAGTCTTGAAATCTTATATCCATTTCCATAAGAATGTGGTCCAAAATTTCAAAATACAATTGTTTATAATTTTGAAAAATTGTTTTCTGTGTAAGAACAGCATATTCCCGTGCTTATTTCTGTGATTTTGCTAGCTTTTCCAAACTGTGTTTCAAATAACTCATCGTTCCTTTCATGGCTCAAAATTTCACGAGGTTTTTTTTTTTTAATTTGAGTTACACAGTAGTTTGTTTAGTTATTTTTTCTTCAAAAGTTCGAATAATAGATCGGTGGAGCCAAAAATGTAAATTCGAAAGTGTTCATATCATTCAAAAACCCCTTGGCAAGATGAATTGATTTTTGTCTGATTATTCGCTATTCGTCAGAAATCCGAACACTTCCTTCAATTTATCCCAATCTTCAACAACTACACTTACTAATTTCGAAGTGGAGGACCATCGAGTTTCTGTTATGATTGGTCTGCATCTTGCGGTTGTTGATATAAGTGTATAAGACCGCTTCGTAGAATGGTGAACAAACGAAGCAATTCCACTGAGGCTTGCAAAACGTATTCGACACTTAGAAATTTTAGAAAAACTCTGGTGTAATACAAGATTCAAATGATGAACTAAGCATTGAACAAAAACAGCTTGAGAAGCTTTATCCTTGACTTTTTTTCTGTAGCCCATTTAAGTGTCCAGACATTATACTTGCCCCATCGTAACATTGTCCTATTTATTTGTGTTGGTAATCAAACTGTTCCAAAATTTTGTTTAGCATTTTGTATAAAGCTCCTGACGTTCTATTTTCATTCACATCATGGAAACCCCAAAATCCCTCAACCATTAATACACCTTCCGAATCAACAATAAAAAATTATTTAATTTTTGACGTGATCGTTTATATATTCAGAAATACATTCAACTAATTCATTTTGAATAGTTTTTTATCCTTTCGTATTGATTTTCAATTTCTAAAGAACTTCTTCATATCAACAATGAAAGTAATTCAATGAAATTTCCACGATTTATCGAGCCCATGCTTTCGTCATGGCCATGGAATGCTAGTTCTTGTTTGCTCAAATACAGTATAGACTAATACTGCATCAATCACTGTTTGCAGGAAAAGTCTATTTAAACGAACGTTTTCGTTAAAATGCGTTTTCAAAAGCCTAGCATTCTTCCTCAGGGCATCGGCAATGGTGTTTTGAATTTTTCGAAATTCCTTAACATTAATCCGCATTTCAGGTGTTCGCTAGAATCACGATGTTTATGAAGTGACCGTGTTATGCTTAATAAATCTGAGAATCCGTCTTTATTCCACGCCGAATGTTTATTACTAAAAAGTAAGTAGGGCTCCCCAAAAAATTAACACAGAAGTGCTGCAAATCCATTTATATTCAGTAAACCAACAATTTTTAAAATTAATATTGTTAGATTTACCGCTCTTCTTGATTTCGTTCTTGGCAACAATTGTCAGTGAATCCGTTGGTCGTCCTTGGAGCAAAATGTCTCTTTCATCTTCATCTTTCCTCAGAATAAATGGAGTTTGCAATAAATGACAAACAATGTCGTCTACAGGATGCATACTAAAAACTATCACTATCAGTTAAATTGTACACAAACCTAAAATATCAGTTAAAGCTTTCAACAAATGATCACAAAGCACGAAAGAACAAATTCCTTTTGGAAAATAATGTACCACAGCATTACAAGGAAAAAAAGCCCTAGCAGATTGAATGGTAGTCCGCCCACTCCACCGTGATCTCTCACGACTTTACGCTCAAAAACTGAAAGATGCAGAGGTAAGGCGCGTGAAGCTGTAACACTTCACTTGAGCGAGCAGATTGGGGAGGGTGACGTCACGGTTACCATGGCAACTCGGCGGAAAACTGCAGACTTCCAAGCATTTTCATTTCGGCTCTTCACTTGCAGTGTTTTGCGTATAAGAATTTGTTTTCCTTATTGAGCGCGCCATGTGAATTAATATCTATTCAAAATTTTGAGTATTTTGGAACTGAATAAAGGCAAAAAAGAATATATTATAAAAAAATACTGAATAAAACTTTATTTTGAGTAAAATAGGTGAAGAGGCACTCTACTCACCTGAAAAGCCGCCACTGGTGGGCACCTGTAATGGGCACGAGCCACTGGTACAAAACGTTTGTGAAACTAATCACAAAAGATGTCCCTGGTGATCCATGCCCTTTCATAGTAATGGACTGGTAAGAACTTCACTCCTTAAAACAGTGAGGATGCACTCTTTTGCCTATCACAGCAAGTTTACACTTATGTATGTCTGTCCTTTGCATTGTTTATTCCCATAGGGGGCTTTCTTATCAGCTGTGTTCAGTGTTTTTCTGGGGCAATGATGCCAAAACAGTGATGTTTGGTCAACATTGAAAACTTATTCTGGTGTCAGGTTTTCATTAGCCATAGCTTTGGCAGCATCATCAATAAATTTAGGGAAGTAAAATTCATTGATGATGCTGCCAAAGCAGTAAAAACGAGGGCTGGACTTCCATGAATTCTCCCGTGAAATTTACTGACGGGTTTGTTTACATTTTAGGCAGTGACTTTTTGTGTGTCACAGCATGCTAGTTTTATGACTTTTTGAAAAATATAGTGCAGTACCATGATCATACCCTCAGCCAGCCATTCCCCCCACTTTTAGTTTAAATTTGGCCGTGTAACTGAAACCTTTCCTTTTTGAAGACATCGTAAATAAATTTCTGCAGCCAGCCTGCTGTGAATATTCACAATTACCTTCAAATTTCAGCTCATTGTGACAGATTCTGTGCTTGTTTCATTGTCAGCATACTCAGGGGTAGAAAAATATTCTGAAATCTGGTGGCCAGCTATCTAAATTTTCCAGTGGAGGGGGGGGGGATTATATATAATATCAAAGTCATGTACACTTCTGTCCAAAAAATAATGCTTTATACCTTCATCTCTCCCCGGAAACAAAAAAAAAATGTACTCAGTAATTTCTTTTATGCTGGGGCTTGCAAATTCTTCATTTACCATAATTTTCATCGTATTATGGATCCATACCTACATATAATCCACAGACTCTGGAATTCATAGCTTTTTTTTTTCAACCTTCATATAATCTGCAGACCATGACATTCAGAAAAAATAATCCGTATAATCCAACAGAAAATCTCAGTCACGTGAGTCCGAGGAAGTAAGAAAGGAATGATATTATTGAATAAAGAAATTCATTTTTAAAGGTTACTTTTGTTATATTTTTATCTGTGGACACAAATAAGGCTCAGTGACATGACATTCGTAGAGCACAAAATTTAATCACGCTGATGCATCTTTAGAGTATTGTATTACACCTTTCCAGTGACGAAATGCTGATACAGAACAATTCATATACTCGTGTGTAAGTCAAAAGTTTTTGGAAGAAATCCTGCTTTCAAAGTTAGGGAGTTGGCTTACATACGGGTCAGTAAAAACGAGGGCTGGACTTCCATGAATTCTCCTGCGAAGTTTACTGACGGGTTTGTTTACATTTTAGGCAGTGACTTTTTGTGTGTCACAGCATGCTAGTTTTATAACTTTTTGAAAAATATAGTGCAGTACCATGATCATACCCTCAGCCAGCCATTCCCCCCAATTTTAGTTTAAATTTGGCTGTGTAACTGAAACCTTTCCTTTTTGAAGACTTCGTAAATAGCAATGAAGGAAAATACCAGCAGCAACAACGTTGGTTAAAACAGTGAAGGATGAAGTAAACACAATGCACAGCACACACAAAATCCAGAATAAGGAACTTTGAAAGGAGGCATGCATATGTAGGCTCATGCAGCAAGCGCTGTGCATACATTTTCATTGGCTGGTTGACGAAGGGAGGGCGCAAGCAGTCAGTGTTGTCTTTCTCAACAATGCAAAATGAAGCATATATGATCCCTCATCTTTGCAACACTTATGTGGCATCCATCTGCCAGTAACACGTATTTGTGTATCATTTATTACTGAAGTGTTATTTCTTTAGGGAATTTTGCTTTCTGCTCACGTGTTGCAATACAAAATTATCCTGCTGTACCTTCCTACAACTTCCCTGATCTTTCATTATGACACCCCTTCCCTCTCCTCTCCGCCAGAATAGCAGAATGTAGACATACATGTACACACTGTATGTGGATACTTTCCAAATTATTAGCAGATTTTGCAAATAGTTTTTGCTTGTAGATTAAAATAAAAATGTTATTTACAGCAATTATAACACTTACTCAAGACTTTACTCAGATTAATATACTTAATTCAATTTTAACTTGAACAACTTTCAATTATTTTTCACATTTTCTGAGTTCTTTTGTTTTCACAGACATTTCTGGCCTGTAAATTTTATCAAGGCGTGTTCTCAATGTATTGGAACTGTATCAAAAGTTTTGTTCACACAGAAATAATTTAAATTGTATTGCAGAGTTCTCTTGCAGTTAGTTGGCAGTTATTAAATTCAAATCTTATGTATTTGTAAGTCTACTATTTTTTAATTAAGCTGTTAAAAATGCTTTTTATAAATTTTAAAGGTTTGTTAATGGAGTAGTTTTTATAAAAACTTTCTTTAATTAGTCTTTTGTCTTTATGAGGTTCATAAAGACAAACGACTAATTTTAATATTTTGCCATAAAGGTCCATTTCACACACATTGCTGCACATTTAATTGTAATGTACTTATTTTGTCCTTATTAGAATCTGTAATAGTCTAACAATTATTCATTGTTTCATTAATTTTTCTATAAATTATCTTATTGTATTGTTATTGTGGTTCACGCTTCATGGGTTTACGGCAAGTTTTCTGTTTCAATGGCTGTGTATGCAGATACATTTTATTTTTTTACAACTTTGCTTGCTCTCCACTCTGTACAAACTCATGAACTGAGAATTTTTTTTCTAAAAGAGTTCCCTTTCTAATTGTACCCCTTCTCCTGAACAATTAATTAAAAAATCAAAGGGTGGCAAAACTTTTTTTTGTTTTTGTAAATCAGCATATTACCCACAAAAACTAAGTTTTAAACTTTTTAGCAGATTTACAGGTTATGTGACAGAAATGATAGTATGGTACATGTTTTTCAGTGATGTTTTCCATGGTGGCCTGGACACTTTTTTGGTTGCCCTGGGCAACCAGCTGACCGCATTTTTTCATTTTTTGACTCCTGAGCATACAATAAATTTCATGGATATCATCATTGTCAACCATATCCACTGCTGGACGAAGGTCTCCCCAAGTTTCCTCCACAACGGTCTGCCTTGTGCCAGTCTCCTCCATGTCACTCCCACATACTTTCGAATTTCATTCACCCATCTCCCATGTGGTCTTCTGGGTCTTCCTGTCCCTTGGAATCCAATCTAAAATTTCGGCTGTCCATCGATGGTCTGTCCTTCTGGCAGTATGTCCAGCCCATTGCCATTTCAGGAATTTTACTCTGATCATGATGTCTTCCACTCTTGTCATTTTTCTAATCCACGAGTTCCTCCTCTTATCTCTCCTGGTTACACCAAGCATGCACCTCTCCATGCTGCTTTGAGTTGTCTGTAGCCTTTGTATGCCTCTTTTAGTTAAGGTCCATGTCTCTGAACCATATGTAAGCACTGGAAGGATGCATTGATCAAATACTTTTCTTTTAAGACATAATGGCATATTGCTCTTGAAAATTGTGCTGTTTCTTCCAAAAGTTCTCCAGGCAAGTTTTGTACGCCGATTAATTTCTTCATCAATGTGACCCTCACTTGATATCTGCTATCCAAGATAAACGTACGTGTCTGTTATCTCCAGCTTTTCTCCATCAATCGATAAATCTTCATTTCTTGTAAAAAGCATTGAACATCGCTTTTGTCTTCTGAAAGTTCATTTTTAATCCCACTTCTTTACTCCTGTCAGCAAGTTCCTGGATCATACTCTGCAGCTCTGATGGGGTAATTGCAAAAATGACTACGTCATCAGCAAAATGAAGGTGGGTTAGATAATCTCCATTAATCTTTTTGCCTTTGTTTTCCCAGTTCAGTGACTGAAAGACATTTTCCAGTGTGGCATTAAAGAGCTTCGGAGATATGGTGTCCCCTTGTCTCACTCCCTTTCCAATTTTTATGTGTGTTGTATTTTCAAACAGTCGAATCTTCGCACTTGCATTTTCATAGATGTTATTAATAATATTAATGTATGCCTCTTCAATACCGCAGAATTTCAGAGCCATTTTAACTGCTGATGGTTTCACCGAATCAAAGGCTTTTTCATAATCAATAAAAGCCATGCACAATGGAAGTTCATATTCCCTCGCTCTTTCAATTAGTTCCCTCAGTACGTGGATATGATCTATTGTGCTGTAGCCACTCCTGAATCCAGCTTGTTCTCTCGGTTGAGCCATGTCCAGTGTTACCTTCAAACGGTGTGAAAGAACTTTAGTGAAGATTTTATAAACCACTGATAGGTGGCTGATAGGTCTGTAGTTCCTGAGATCCTCAATGTCACCTTTTTTATGTAGCAGGATCATTGTAGCGGTGTTCCAATCCTCAGGAATCTTATCTTCATTAAGGCATCGAGTGAAAATTTGGGCGAGTACTGTTTCGATTTCTCCACTTGCTTCTTGTATGATGTCTACAGTAATTCCATCTTCTCCTGGAGCTTTTCCCCGCTTCATGTTCTTGATCGCATGTGCAACTTCTGCTGGGAGGAATGGAAGAACTTTGGTACTGGTACCTTTCATGATGTCTGGAGTACATGTATCATCCCTTTCATATAATTTGGAGTAGAAATCTTTCACTCTTGTCAAAATTTGGCCTCTATTTCTTGTTACAGAACCATCTTCTTTTCTCAGTGCCATAATCTGTTTTCTTCCCTTACTGAGATGTCCCTTTGCTATCTTTAGGCTTTAGTTGTTTTCAATTGCTTTCCTTACTAGTTCACAGTTGAATTTCCTTACGTCTTCAGTGATACTTTTTCGTACTGTCTTGCATAGCTCTATATATTCCACTTTTGAAGTCGCATCTTCTTTAGTTGTCCTCATCTCTTTTCCTTTTCGCATCAACATTTTGGTTTTTCCTGATAATTTGTTCACATGCAACTTGTTCTTAGACCCAGCTAATTTTGTTGCTGTTTCCATAAGAGCTTTAGTTACTTTTCTGTTAACTTCAGAAATATCCACTTCTTCTGATGTTAGGCCTTCTAAAGCAGAGAATCTGTTCTTCAGTTCCAACTTGAAGGTATTATGGTGTTTTTTAAGGTTGGTTATGTCAATAGATTTTGTTTGTCTTATGAGCTTGCCACGTTCGAGTTTAGTGTTAAGGTGCATCTTACATCTCACCAATCTATGGTCACTACCTGTGTTGAACTTGTTTAGCACACTGCAGTCTTCTATGATGAATTTTTTGTTACACATAATAAAATCAATTTCACTTGTCCCATTTGGATGTCTCTATGTCCATTTCCTGTGTGGCTTTTTCTTGAAGAAGGAGTTCAAGATGAAAAACCCTTCTGCCTCTGCAAACTCAACGAGAGTATTTCCACTATAGTTTCTGTTGCCGTGACCGAATTTACCTACTGAAGTTTCATTCTGTTGCCGTTGCCCTATTTTTGCATTGAAATCTCCCATAATTATCTTCAAGTGCTGCTTTCCTTTATTATTTAGATGACAAATTTCCTCATAAAATTCTTCAATGTCTTCAGAATGACTTGTGATTCGTGCATAAGTTTGAATAATCTGAGCCTTGTATCTTCGAGAGTTGGATAATGAGTCGTGCAGCTCTGTCAGAGGAACTTTCAACTTCTACAACTTTATCCTTCAGTTTCTTGTTTATTATAAATCCAACACCACTAGTTCTGCCAGTATCTGTCCCATGATAGTAGAAGAGATGTCCACTTTTCAGTTCAATGAGATCTTCTGTTTTTCTCCTTACCTCACTTAGCCCAACGATGTCCCACTTGATCCTTTGTAGTTCCTCTTCCAATTCAAGAAGTCTTGAATCAGAAGATAGGGAGCGTCCATTATACATAGCCAAGGTCAGCTTCAGATGGCAGCCTAGTCCGGTCCTCCGGTGATTCTTAGCACCCTCTGCCTTCATGTCGCACTGGCCGCTGCCTTGGCCAGGTACATTCCAGCTGCCGGAGACTGAGGGCCACGATTTAAGTTGTGGAGTCATTTTGGAGGGGTTTGGCCATAACTCACCACGCTGGCCAAGCGGGTTGGTGAGTGTGGGGTGGCATTTCCCTCTAATCCCGATGGTATAGTTATACCGCTATTGGCGGTCGTCAGAGCTCCTTTAGTGGGAACAGGATGCACCACGAGAAGGCGGGGTTGAAATTTGTCAAGGAGAGGCTGTGATGTTACGCATCACCTGACCTTTCATCCCTCATGGATATATACATATATATTTGGGAGGGGTTGGCTATAACTCACCACGCTGGCCAAGTGGGTTGGTGAGTGTGTGATAGCATTTCCTCTAATCCCAATAGTATAGTTATACTCAGGCCTTGACAAATATGATTCAGATTTAGGAGCCAGGGTTGTGTAGCGGGGTGGTGGTGGGGGGTGGGGGGTGGTGGTATTCGTTTTCTTTAAAGTTGATAAAATATCAATAAACAGAAAGGGGAAGTCTTAAGGTTTATTGTTTTTACCTCTTATTTACTCTCAATTTTCAGAAATCTGGGCAGCATAAAAATATGTAATCGAGTAGAATGTATTTTACATACCATTGACAAATAACATGAAACATATCGATAAGAAACATACCTTACGTCTAGGTGCTTGTTGAAATCACAAAGATATTTCAGTTCCAGAATCACAATGTGCAGTAAGTTTGTTGCATGACTCATAATTTCTTTAGAATTATGTCTTTGAATTTATATTTGTCTTTCAATTTAGTTATGACAATAAAGCAGGTGATTTTTCACAATTCCTATAATATGGAGACTGTTTATGATATTGCTTTCAATTAAATTATATTAATATTAGCAGATATTGTGCAGCAATTGAAGGATTGAAATGTGGAAACTTTTTTAAACAAATGAGATAGAATTAAATTACTGAGTAAAAGCAAAAAAAAAAAAAAAAAAAAAAGAGAGAGAAGAACATTGTAAGAAAACTAAATCCCAGGTGCCCTATTATGGCCATGAATATGTCTTGTGGTTTTAGCACCAAAATACCACCTGTCAATAGCCTTTGAAGGGTCAAATTCAGATAAGGAGGGGCCATTAAAGTTGATCATCATTAAATCATTTAAGCTCTCCGCTTCCATTGATGATCGAAATTTGTTTTTAATAAGGTTCATCAAGCTGAAACCTCTTTCACAACTTACAGTGGAAACAGGCAATACTGACACTATTGATCAGAGTTTCCCTAAAACTGGAAATCTGTCACTGTTAGACATCACTTTGTTCAACAATTTGCTGAGCTTCATCCCTTGTCCAAGCACCTTAAACTCATACCATTCGTTCTGGAGAAGATTTATGCATGTTTTGCTATTCATATCTGGAGATAATAGTTGTTTTTGAAATGTTGAGCTAGGGCTCTTATCTCACCAACTCCAAACTTCTCCAGATCCTTTCCTGTTGGCCACGTGAAGGTATCAAAAACCCTGCAATGTTGAATGATGTTATGATTGTTCAGAAATCTTTCCTGTAAATATTGTGCTCTGCATTGCACCAGGTTTTTTTGTCAACTTCAAAGGAAGTACTTGAACTGGCATTCAGTCCATGCAGTTGCACTTCTTGATAAGTGCCTTTCAGTGTTGTGCTACTGATGAACATGTCTTCATAATGACCAGGAACATTGATCAATGCAGTGAGTGTTGTTACAGTACTTTTTATGTGCAGTTCAACAGCACTCATGAAAAGTTCTTGCCTTTGAAATATGAAAGACAGGTTCTTAAATACAGTAAGATAATCTAACAGAAAGTGTAGCATATGGGCAAACATGAAATCCTTCAGTTTCTTCAACAGACCCCTTTGCAACTGTAGAAGCATCGCCTTTCTCATTAGAAATATCTTCAAGATGTACCACCACACATTTCCAATCTTTTACCAAAACATCAAGTGCACCAACTTTACTGGCAACCCATCTTACTTTGTAGAGAAATTGAAATTTTAAAAGTTGGCCGTGCAAAATTTCAGATACCTGCTTCAGTTGACGCATTTCTCTTTGGTGATGACTGATAAAATTTGTACAGTTTCTTAAGAACTGTATCAATGTCATCAATGAATTTTACATTTTTTACAGCACTCAACGCACTTAAGTTTAAACTGTGTGCAATACAGTGAACACCTACCACATGGCTCAATGTTTGATGAATCTTCTGAACTACACCATTCTCAGCAATCATACTGGCTGCTCCATCAGTCCCAATACCAATCAGATGATTGGAACTTAACCATTCTGACAGCTCTAGTCTTTCAAGTTCACTATAAAGTGCTTTCATGTATCCATCTGCAGTTGCACTTTCAAGTGGAATGATGGATAAAAATACTTCTTTTATTCCTTTGTCTTTCAGATATCTTGCATATAATATAAGTTCTTCTACACCTCCTTTGTCTGTTGATCCATCCAGCAATAAACTTACAAAATTCTGATCTTTTATTTCACAAATCAGCTCATTTCTTATCCCTGCTGCAATATAAGACACAAATTCTTTACATCTTTTGTCATTGTTATATTCTTTTCTGACTTCAATACCTAATTTTTCTGCCAATAACAATTGCCCTTCCAAGTCGCTAAAAGGTTTATTATTTTTAGCAATGAAATAGGCAATATTAAAAACAGATTTCATGTGCTCAAACATTTTTTGATCCATTTTTTACACACACTGCAATAGGGGTGTTTTCTGGATGTAATTCTGCATTTTGTGCTACCATGCATTTCTGATGCTGATATGACTTCTCATGTTTTTTAAATGTTTCCAGTTTGAAAGGTCCAACAAAACCCTTTACCACTTTAGAACTGACATCCGCTATCCCAGGAAATGCAGCACATACTTCACATTGTGCTATACCTGTTCTTTCATTAAAAGTAAGCCACAGTAAATCCTTTAACCATGCTGTTTGAAATTTCCTCCTTTTTCCACTGTATGCCTGACTCAGTGAAGGGGAATGGAGGTTCAGATCTTCTGTACTAACTTCCACCTCAGTTTCTTCTAATGAAATAGAAGGCTCAGGATCTTTCCTTTTTTGTGGAATCACAAAAAACTTGTTAAACGGGATTGCTTCCCATTTTCCAAATCTCTGCTTGCAGCTGCTCGTTTCATTTTTTGAAATGAATAAAACATGCAAAGCTGAATTTAAAAAACACAACAGAATCTTGAAACCAAAATAAAATAAAATGCGTAAGCATGCGACTAAAGTTGAACTATCACCACAGAAGGGTTCTCTGTTAATGACAACCAGTTCGCAGGTACACGACCTTTCGTGACGCTATCTGCCTGCAATGAGAGTAAGGTAGAAGGGGAACAATGAAAGTGGAGCCAGAGAAATAAATGGAATGGTTTCCGCTGCAACTCGCCCCAGGTCAATGGTTAGTCACATGCTTTGTTTTGCCGACTTGCGGCACGCGGGAGAGGAAGGGTGCAAAAGAAACCGGACGGACAAAAGTCAAAACCAGGATCGTAGCCAGAGGAGAGCCGCCCGACCTCAATGACGTACCGCCCCCCTAATTTCTATGCCTGGCTACGGGCCTGGTCAAAACTCTTCCCGCACAACTAAATTTCAGCTAACTTTGAAGCTTAAAAGTTCTGTTGCAACATACAAAATCCGAAGAAAAAAAAATTGATGTAAAATTCAATCCGCTGAACAAAGGCAGTAGTTGTCGGCAAGCGTAATTGCTGAAGCTTCAGCCATCAGCCCGTTTGCTCCTGATAAGTTACGAGTTCCCACTTCCAAGCGCAGAGTGTGCTTCTCCACTAAAGGAGGAATTGCTTTGAGCACGCACACTTGCTATTATTGCCGCGTGCGTCCCACCTGTAGGATCAAGCGGCGCGGGAGAAGCAGCTTTCCTTTATTTTTGGATGGCCTTAAAACATTTAACAGAAAAAAATTAAAGGCAGTTCCTAGCAGAAAATGGAAAGCCATCTGTAGTTGCACTTTCAAATATTAACTTCCAAGAAAAGGCCTGCGGCAGAATGATTACATCAAAGTTTGATCTGACAAGAAATCAGTTTCATGTAAAATAATAAACCACAGAAGTATGGTAATAACTTCTGTGGTTTATTATTTTACATTTATAATGAGGAACGTACTCCACTTCAACCTTTCACTAGGCTACATTGAAGGCATCTAGTTTCTAATACAAGCCACTCCGCATGCTTTAATACGAAGCAATTTCAGAAGTACTGAAAATATTATCACAACTATTACTCATAAATAAAGCAGAATAATCAATTATAAAAATCATAGCAAGATATAAAATTGCATTTAAACAGCTGTTTTTGGAAATGTGGAAATAATAGAAGACGAATAAAAGCCACCTGAGTTATGAATTTATAAGAAGCAAATGGAGGAATAATACGGTATAAAGGCAAGTATTTGTACTGTGCAATTTGGGAAATAATATGCATATGAGACCAACGAAAGATAAAAAAAAACCAAAAAAAAAACCCGCTGAACTTTTTAACAGGGTGAAAAATCAAAATTCGCAGCAAGAATTCGAACTACTTTTCGTTTCTTTTGTTGACTGCAGCTGCAGAGCATTCATTCTGTAATTTTTTATTTTTTTTCTGCTATCATTCTTTCTTGATTTCTTCATTGTTGCTTTTCTTTCTTTTTTCCTCCGATGACAATTTCATTTGTCATGCTGAAAACTTTCCTGCACGACTACATGATATCAAAGCTTAACAAATACATCATGTAAATGGTGCAACTTTGAGAACATGAATGCTTTTGAACACCATGCATAATTTTTTACAAATTTTCCAACTCGTTCAGTTTCATTTTAGGAAATTCCCCCTCGCTTATGAAGCTTAAATACAACACAAGGGGAATAACATTTAACAACTCAGGAGAGGGGAAACATTACGGGGGAAAATCGTGATTACGATAGATAACTTTACTCCGCCTGACTTCCGTTTTTGGCAAAATTTTCAAGCTGAAAAACAAATATTTATGGAATGAAATGATATTTAACAACAATACTGGGTATAAGAAACATCGCGAGAAAAAAACCCCATGATTGTGGGGGGAATTGTTTAACTGAGTTAACTTACGCTTTCGAAACACGAATATACCATCCCTAAATGGGAAAGACACCCCCCTCCCCCAAGAAATTCTCTTCAGTTTTGCATCGGTCTGAAAAATGACCCAAATGATGGCAAAAAGCGGAATTCCACGAATGCGTGGAAGTCTCGTTATGAATATGGGATTCACGACTAGTAATTAATAATAATTGAGCCAGCATCGAAAATAGCATTGAAGAAAATAACACAGTCCCTCTCCGCTAAACCATTACAGAGCAATTGGGGAAAAGTAAAGTTATTACCACTGGTGAATTAATTTCCCTTTCACACAGCCTTATACATGCTAAAAAGATTAAAATAAAATAATCCAGTAGGTATATAAATTATTTCACATGCAGTTGTATAAATCTGAAGAATTAAATATATTAGAAGCGACATGCGAGTCCCGATTGAAGTGTTTTTAAAGAGAAAAATTATAATTTGGAGTTATAGGAGTATATTACAAAGGAAAAGGATAATTATTTTTATTCTGACCCTGTGTAGTTGTCATAAAGTACCTTCCTGACATTCTAATAATTTTGATCACAATCATACCAGAATACACGCTCTGTACGTGCTTGCAGTTGCAGACGCCACTAACTCTGTGGGGAGCAAGCTCCTCCTACTTTAGCAGATCACCTCAACCGAAGGTCACGACCTGACCCACAGAGGAGACCTTGATAACAGCTGGTGCCTTGAGCGCTTCAGCGCCCTAACTACGGAGCAGCTTTTGTATGCGACAGATACAAACGCGTCGATCTAGTTAGTCACTGGTAAATTGCGGGACTTCCCTCTTCACGCAAAAGCTGTTTGCCATTTTCATCAATTTGATTACAGTAAAAACGCCGACAAAGTGGATTTTCCCACTTCAGAATGAATAGGAAAACCACATCTGTTAAATACATAAATTAAACGCAAAAAATTCTTGTCGCCAGCATGAAATTTTTAGGCGACCTGGCGCCCAGGTTTTGTCGAGCCCTGGTTATACTGCTATTTGTTGCTTATCAGAGCACCTTTAGTGGGAACAGGATGCACCGCGAGAAGGTGGGGTTGGCATTTTTCAAGGAGAGGCTCTATGTTTGTGCATCACCTGACTTTGTATCCCAGTGCAACATGAAGGCAGAGGGTGCTAAGAATTGCCAGAAGACCAGTCTAGGCTGCCATCAGATGCTGACCTTGGCTATGTTTAATGGATCATATCTATCTTCTGATTCAAGGTTCCTTGAATTGGAAGAGGAACTCCAAAGGATCAAGTGAGACATCGTTGGGCTAAGTGAGGTATGAAGAAAAGGAGAAAATCTCATTGAACTAAAAAGCGGACTACCATGGGACAGATACTGGCAGAACTAGAGGTGTTGGATATATAATAAACAAGAAACTAAAGGACAATTTTCTTGTTGAAAGTTACTCAGACAGACTGACAGAGCTACACGACTCATTATCCAACTTTCAAAAAGGTACCAGGTTCAGTTTATTCAAGCTTTAGCACCCACCACAAGTCATCCTAAGGTAGAAGTTGAAGAATTTTATGAAGAAATTTGGCATCTAAATAATAAAGGCAAGCAGCACTGATCATTATATCACTGATCATCAGCAGCACTGATCATTATATAATGATCTTTATATCATTATGGGTGATTTCAATGTGAAAAATAGGGCAACAGCATCAGAATGAAATTTTGGTAGATAAATTTGGACATGGGAACAGAAACCAACGTGGAAATACAGAGTTTGCTGAGGCAGAAAGGTTTTTTTTTTTTAATCATGAACTTCTTTTTCAAGAAAAAGTCACAAAGGAAATGGGTGTGAAAGCATCCCAATGGAATGACAAGTGAAATTGATTTCATTATGTGTAACAAGAAATTTGTCATTGAAGACTGCAGTGTGCTGAACAGCTTCAACACACGGAGTAATCATAAAATGGTGAGATGTAAAATGCACCTCAACACTAAACTCAAACATGGCAAGCTCATAAAACAAACAAAATGTATTGACATGACCAACCTTAAAAACACATCATAATACCTTCAAATTGGAACTGAACAGGTTCTCTGCTCTAGAAGATCTATCATCGAAAGAAGTGGACATCTCTAAAGTTAACAGAAAACTAACCAAGGCTCTTTTGGAAACAGCAACAAAAATAGGTGGCACTAAGAACAAGTTGCATATGAAGAAAATATCAGGAAAAACAAAAGTTCTGATGCAAAAGGGAAGAGAGATGAGGACAGATAAAGATGTCACTTCCAAAGTGGAATATACAGGGTGATTCAAAACTCTCGGGCCAAACTTTACGGGGTGATAGAACACACCTACACAAGCACTTTTCGTCATACAATGCAGGGTCGTAACTCAAACGGTGAAGTACTAGGGGTTAGTACTTTGTCCTGAAATCCTGAAATACAAGAATGATAGACGAGGTATGAAAACATTGAAGAAATGACAGAACAAATGTGAAAATACTCCAAATATGTGGCGACAGTTAATAAATAAATAAATACATCGCTCTTTCCACGTTCCAGAAACACACAGTATCAGAAAAATTGTTTTTCAGCCAACCGCTGTGGAATTGAACCAACAGAACTCTCGATATCGCACCGAGTGCGTAAATGTAACGCACTCGGCGCGATATCGAGAGTTCTGTTGGTTCAATTCCACAGCGGTTGGCTGAAAAACAATTTTTCTGATACTGTGTGTTTCTGGAACGTGGAAAGAGCGATGTATTTATTTATTTAAGAACAAATGTGATTGGGCTAATTACAGAACAAAATTTTATTGACAGCAATTACAGAATTTTATGGAACAAATTGCAGCAACCGCTCAAAAGAGCGACCGCCAACAGTATTGCAGGCTTCACACCTTCAACGTAGTGATCGCCGTACATTGACGAAAACACCAGGCATTTCGCGCACAGTGGCAGCGGCAACAGAAATCTGGGTAGCAAGGTCCTCAGCGGAATCGATGCGGCTATCATAGATAAGGCATTTCATATGGCCACATAGGAAAAAGTCCATACATGAGAGATCAGGCCATGAGCGACCGCCAACAGTATTGCAGGCTTCACACCTTCAACGTAGTGATCGCCGTACATTGACGAAAACACCAGGCATTTCGCGCACAGTGGCAGCGGCAACAGAAATCTGGGCAACAAGGTCCTCAGCGGAATCGATGCGGCTATCATAGATAAGGCTTTTCATATGGCCACATAGGAAAAAGTCCATACATGAGAGATCAGGCCATCGTGCCGGCCAAGCAATGAGACCACCATGACCAATCCATCATCCTGGGAATTTAGCATCCAAGAAAAGAGACATTCACGCTGAAATGGAGTGGCGCTGTGTCATGTTGGAACTGTATATGTATTTTAATGTTTGCTGGAATAGGGTTCAGTAATTCTGGCAAGACTTCTTGTAAAAATACGAGGTAAGTTCTCCCGTCCAGTCAGCCTGGCATAAGATATGGGCCAATCAAATGGTCATGGACGATTCCAGCCCATACATTTATTGAGAGTCGCTGCTGTTACGAATGTAGATGTGTGGTGTGCGGATTACAGGTTGCCCACACATGAGAATTGTGGGTATTAAACATTCCCTCACTTGTAAAGGTGCATTCGTCAGTGAATAAGATGTGTGGGAAACTCTGGCTGCGCTACAGTTTGCTGAAGGAACCACTGTGCTCTACAGGTGTCAAGGCTTGCACCCGCTGTGCGTGGTAGGGGTGTAAGCGTTAGTCTCGTAGTACTTGCCACACCATCAATTGGGTCGCACATATGGCATGGGAAAGTGCTCGCGTGCTACATTCGGGACGGTCTCCAACCATACACAGAATTTCCGTTGTAACACATGGCATCTGCACACTCCTTGACGCCGTGTGTCCTACAAGCCGCTGATAAAGGAGCCCGTGTTGCACAGATACTGGTGCAGTCACTGAAAGGTTTTACAGGGATCGCATTTCTCCTAAAATTCCTAATATTTTGTGACCCTCCTTAAATTCCTAAAATTATAACTAAAATTTGCTATTCTTCCTAAAATTTTCGTAAGCTTATTTATTAAAAATACAACCGTTATTAACGCCAATAAATTTACCATTACGGTAAGGTAAAACGACCTGTTATTGTAGAAACACAGCCTATATGCTGTGCTGCTGAAGGGAGGGAAAATGACGCCATCGAGATGCACTTGCTTCGGGGTGGGCGCTCCACTTTTGTGCCTTCGGACAGTTTTCGAGAGTAACAAGAGATCTAAGGAAAAAGGGGAGGGGTCATTTTCACCCCTGGTTTGCGCTTTGCAGACGAACTCAGTGGCACGCAGAAGATCATACTTTATTTTTGGACATGCTTCGTGGAACCTCCTCTTTCTGCTGATGTTTTGTTATTGTAAACCACAAGTGGGTAGAAGCAAAGAGGAAACATGTGGTCTCCTTCCGTAACCTCCGGTAATGACGATGGGATGGTAGCTGAGTGGTATCGTGGCAGGCAGTAGAGCACGTGATCATTAACCTTCGATCGTGCGTCGGCGACAGCGACCTTCGATGCACAATATATCTCGGCTCCGACTCGCTTTGACTGAACTTGCGTGAGATGCGTATGATAGTTTCTGGTTTTGCGTCTTTTATGGTGTTTTCTGTGCTGTGTGCAGGTTCAGTTCTCTAGTGGTGACTTGCTTTTTTTTTTTTTTTTCTATCTTCTGACATCCTCGCAGCCAAACTTCGGGAAGTTGTCTGGTTTTGCAATATTGGAACATGTTTTTGTACTCCCCTTTCATTTTCTGGTTAGTAAGACAAGTGTTTAAGATGCCTAAATCCAAAACGAAATTTCAAGATGCGTGGCTCGCCAAAGAATTGGACGGAGTGAAGTTGAAAGAATGGTGTTCTGCAACTGAAACAATATTTTCTGCTAAGTGTATATTGTGTTCAGAAATTTTCAATATTTCTAATAGTGGCTTTTCGCAAGTAAAAGCGCATCATAAAGGAAAAAACATTTGCAGAAATTTCAAAGTAAATTTCAAAATAAGTCCATCTTGAAAGTCTTTGGAGGACTGGATCTTCAGCCCAAAACAAATATTAGTGAAGTACTGAGTCATGATTTACAGTTGGCTAAAGCCGAAGCATTATGGGCCATGAAAGTTGCTAAGGACAATATGTCTTTTGTTTCATGCACTGAAACAGTTGAACTTTTCAAAGAAATGTTTCCTGATTCTGCTATTGCAGCCAAAATGCAACTTAAAGAAAAAAGTTGCTTATGTGATATCACATGGATTGTCAAAATATTTTGAAGAGGATTTGAAAAAAGACATTGCGTCTAGTAGCCCAGGAAAGGTTACTATAGCATTTGCTGAAACTACAAATGCACAAGTGAAACGGCAGTTGGATGTGTATCTCAGGTACTGGTCTTCAGAAATAAATTCAGTTTCTTGCCGATACCTAACAAGCGTTTTTCTGGGTCATGCAACAGCAGATATTTTGCTAAAAGAAATTCTTGATGTGTTATCATCCTTCAATATTTCGTTGAACAGAATTATTTGTGTATCCATGGACAGCCCAAATGTAAATAAGTGCTTTTTACGCAAATTCAATGAAGTTGTAAAACAAGAAAAAGGCCAGAAATCTTTGGAACTAGGTTTTTGCAACCTGCGTGTTGTTAGTAATGCATTTAAAATTTTTTTGACAAGCTTAAATATAGATTTTGACGAATTTGCTACTGGATATGCATTACTTTTTAAAGAGTAGTGCTGCAAGACGAGAGGATTATAAATCTGTCGAGGATATAACATTGGTCACAGCCAAATTTCTTTTGCGTCATGTCAGCAACAGATGGTTAACCGTTGGTTCTGTAGCACAGAGGCTCTTGGATCAATGGCTAAATATTACAGAATATTTTTTAAATTTCTTGCCATCTCAAAAAATATTTGAAAAACAACTACGCAATTCAGCAAGGTATAAAAGAATTCACTGTTTCCTGAAAAATGAGCTAACTCCTTGCTATTTAGCATTAATTTCATTTTCACACCAAAATTTTGAAAAGTTTTCATTATGTTATCAGAGTGAAGAACCAAAAATACACCACTTATATTCTGATTTAAATACTTTAATGAGGAATGTTATGGCTCAGTTTATCCAAGATGATGTTATTGCAGGGAAATTTGGAGAAGACCTAAAGAATGTAGATTTGAAAACAAAAATTCATGGAAAAAACTAGGGGAGTTAAAAGTGGTATGAAGACAACAAATCTCCTCAGGAATGTTCAGGAGACCAGGCAGAAATTATTTCTCTTAGATGTAAGATCATCACTAATTGCAACCACAAAATATTTAAAGTCAAATTTGCGTTCTGCAATCAGAAGTTAAGAGACATAGAAGTTTTAAAGGTAAAAGAGCCAAAGAAAGAGTCAACTCAACTTTCAGTCCCTGAAGTACTTTTGGAAATAACCAGAATTTCAAGTGTTTTGCATATTTCTGAGGAACAAATTGATAGAGTGAGAGAAGAGTGGAAACTTTTAAATTCTGATAAGCCAACTCTAGATGAACTAGTGAAATTTTCAGAGGAAGGGCATATTCCAGTGTGGATTGATCATTACTGGCGTGATATATTTAGTATTAAAGACTCTAGCGGAAAAGAAAAATACTCAAATCTTGCTAAACTCATCAAGTCAATTTTAGTTTTACCTCATGGTAATGCTGATGCAGAAAGGGGATTTTCGGTTAACACTGTTCTGTTAAGGAAGGACAAGGCTAACTTAAAAGACTCAACTATAATATCATTAAGAATAGTTAAAGGGGCCATTAAACACTATGGATGTGTAAGTAAAGTTCCCATAACAAGAAATTTGTTAAATAGTGTTCGTGATTCACATAAATTTTATAAAGTGTATGTTGATAAGCTGAAGGAAGAAGAATCAAAAAAGGTAAAAGAAAGGAAGCAGAAAGAGAGGGAAAATAAGGAAAAGCAGCTAGAGAAAAAAAGAAAAGCTGAGTTTGATGACAAAATAAAAGAAAATGATGCAGAAATAAATAGGCTTAAAAAAGATAAAGAAGCCTCCCTAGCAGTAATTCAAGAGGGAACAGAAAGAATGAGAAAAGCTGTAGAAAAACAAAATACTGTTGAAATAGCAGTTGCCTCTAACTTGATCATACAAGGTTCAGCTGAAATAAAGAAAACTGAAAGTAAATTAGTTGTGGTGGAAGCAGAAAAAAGATAGGCTTATCAGGAAAAGGTTGAAACAATAATATGAAAAAAGTAATTCAGTGAACAATTGTACATAGTTCTTGGTTTTTAATTACCTTTTTAGGATATTATAATTTAATGTGAAACCTGAAAACTTTACTGTAAAAATCGTGAATTGCTTCTGGTTCAACAGCATATTAATGTTCAAAGTGAAACTTGAATGTGGTAAATATACTTGAATATGATAACACGTGAAAAGATAAGAACTGAACATTAGAAGTAAATCATACTTAAACTTTAGACATTAGACGTTATGCAAAAAATTTGGGTGTGAACTTCGACCATATATACTAATGAACTGCGCATTGGCAATAGCTGCATCAAAGCCGCCATGGCTCCAACATTGGGCACGTCGTCATCAGACTCCAAATTTTGTGTAAAAATGCTGTTATGATTACTAATTTACGCTGCAGAACTTCAGTGTTTTCGGTGTATTATGTGAATGCGCCTCATATATAATGAAAACTCATCAGGAAAGTTTACTTATGAGCTATATACATGCATGATCGGGTTGTTTACATTTCGTGATTTATAATGTGGTGAACATTTGCGAAGAATTTGGAACATGCATTCCATTTTTTTCTTAAGTTACTATATTTTTATATCAATAGCTGCAAGTTTCTGGTTAAGTAATTGAACTTTATTGACTTAGGTATTTAATTCGTTTCTTACCCATGAAAAATCATAGAACTTCCTTTACTATATCGCTCAGAGCAACCATAAGCACAGCAGGTGTAACCCATCTTTTTGACGTCATGTGATTTTATGTTGGAGCCAGAAATTTTGATGTCATGCGCAGTCTATCAGTATATGTGGTTGAAGGGTGTGAAGCAAACTCTTTACAATGTATACAAAGTTGTTTTACTAGATGTATACAAATATACATCTAGTTTTTATTGAAATACACTCCTAAAATTTTCCTAAAATTTTTCCAAAAATTCCTAAAATTCCTACCTAAAATTTTCCAGAAGTATGCTATGATCCCTGGTTTTATGATCTGGCACGTGTCTTGTTGGAAAGCTCTCCCTGCACAATCTTTGGGCTTCCCTCGCATTCCCATCCGCAGCTCCATATACGAAATGCATGTCCGCCTTCTCCTGATTCGTGAAACAATCCATTCCTTGTGACATCCATGGTAGAAATGATGACGAGCGGAGTGCGAAAACCTTTGCTTATATGGGTTCACTGGACAGTGCCCTCTAGCACTTCCACCGTTTGAGTTATGACCCTGAATTGTATGATGAAAAATGCTTGTTTAAGTGTGTTCTATCACCCTGTAAAGTTTTGCCCAAGAGTTTTGAATCACCCTGTATATAGAGCTATGCAAGACAGTACGAAAAAGTATCACTAAAGATGTAAGGAAATTCAACTTTGAACTAGTGAGGAAAGCAATTAAAAACAACCAGAGCCTGAAGAGAGCAAAGGGGCATCTCAGTAAAGGAAGAAAAGATATTATGGCCCAGAGAAAAAAAGATTGCATTGTAACAAGAAATAGAGGCGAAATTTTGACAAGAGTGAAAGATTTCTACTTTAAAACTATATGAAAGAGATGATACATCCTGAGTACCAGAATATAGACGTATGCGCATACGCTGTTTGCAGATAGTTTCCAAATTATTAGCGGATTTTGCCTGTAGATTAAAAAAATAAAAATGTTGTTTACAGCAATTGAAACACTTATTAAAGGCTTTACCAAGATTGATATATTTCATTATATTTTAACTTGAAGATATTTCAATAATTTTTAACATTTTCCAAGTTCTTTTGTTTTTACAGACATTTCTGGCCT
The DNA here is from genome assembly GCA_039090855.1 of Macrothele yani. NCBI lineage: Eukaryota > Metazoa > Arthropoda > Arachnida > Araneae > Macrothelidae > Macrothele > Macrothele yani. The sequence continues at coordinate 87,658,198 of CM076990.1, forward strand.
CTAGATTTATATCGAGGCCTTTGCTCAATGTACACTGCTGGCCACCCAAAATGCAACACCAAGAAGGAAGCATCCGATTGGCCTGAAATTTGCAGCATGCGTCGCCCGCCATAGGACATGCAAACGATTAGCATTGCAGGGCATATGCAAATCATGTGCACCCGGCACGCCACCGAGAAGCACTATAAGAAGGGTGCACAGAAGGCGGGGTGTAAGTAGTGGAAGCGTGTTGTTCTGCCGGACCTGTGCGTGGGAAGCTTCCTGATGCCTCGTAGCAAAATACAGCAGTTATTAAAGCACATTTCAGAGTTCGACAGAGGACAAATAGTGGCTTATCGTGACAGCGGTTTATCGTACCAAGACATCGGCGCCCATGTGGGACGACATCCAGCCACAGTGAGACGAGTGTGGATTCGGTGGGTGCAGGTGGAACGAACAGACCGACGTGAGCAATTGCAGCAGGCGTGGCACACCACCGAACGAGAGGACCGGCATGTTCTGCGGCGAGCATTGACTGCTCGCACCGCCACATCACGAACGTTATCGCAGGAATTAAGGTGTGTTGCGCAACAACCTGTGTCAGCACGTGCTGTTCGACGTCGTCTGCAGGAGCGTTGATTGGTTGCACGGTGCCCATTGCTCCGATTACCATTGACGTTACACCACCGGTGAGTGCGGCGGTAGTGGGCTATTGAACGCCACACCTGGACTACGGAATGGCACGACATTGTGTTCTCCGACGAATCCCGCTTCTGCCTGCAACACCACGATGGTCGGATCCGCGTGTGGCGGCACCGCGGCGAGAGACTGTATGATGCCTGCATTATGCATCGCCATATAGGTCCGTCGCCTGGCGTTATGGTTTGGGGCGCGGTTGAATACGACATCCGCACCCCTCTGGTACGCATCGTTGGTACACTCAACAGTCACCGCTACATCTCCGAAGTTTTGGAGCCTGTAGTCCTCCCTTACCTGCAGTACCTGCCAGCGGCCACATTTCAACAAGACAATGCGTGCCCGCACATGGCACGCATCGTGCAACAATTCTTCATGGCCCACCAGGTATCACTGCTGCCGTGGCCCGCCTGTTCTCCCGATATGTCGCCCATCGAACACGTCTGGTCGCTGATCGGCAACCGAGTGGCCCGGCAAACACCACCCCCGGCTGCGCCTGATGAACTGTGGCAACGTGTGAAAGCAGCCTGGACCGACATACCCCAAGCCCACATCCAAAGCCTCTTTCGTTTGATGCCGCAGCATGTAGCAGCCATTATTGCCAGTCATTGGGGGCACACGAACTATTGACGTCTGCTTGTTCCGCAAGTCGCACGGGCCTGTGTAAGCTCAATCGTTTCATCTTTGTATCTGTTGTTGTGTCCAGTAAATCTGGCTTTACTCTCATGTCCTTCTTGGTGTTGCATTATGCTTGGCCAGCAGTGTATAAGAACTGTATTAAAAGTTTTGTTTATGCAGAAACAGTTTCAATTTTATTGCCAGGTTCCTCTTGCACTCACCAATTATTAAATTAAAATCTTGTTCTTATGTATTTTTTAAGTCAATTATTTTTGAATTAATTTGTTGAAAATGCTATTTATAATTTTTGAAGGTTCATTAATGGAACTGTTCTTCTGCATATAAAAGCTTTATTTTAATTAGTTGCTTGTTTTTATGAGGTTTCATAGTCCAGTATCGTAGGCATTGCTGCACATTTAATTGTGATGTACTTATTTTGTTCTCATTGGAATCTGTAATGTTCTAATAAAAATTTGTTGTTGCATTAATTTTTTTTTAAAATTATCTTGTTCTATTGGTATTATGGTTCATTCTTCCTGGGTTTGTAGCAAGTTTTCTATTTCAGTGGTTGTGTACGCAGATACTTTTTATTTTTATACAACTCTGGATACATCCACTCTAGACCAGCTCTTGTGAAACTGCGGAAATTTCTACTAGCCAAATGACAAAATCTACTGGCCATACGAAATTAAAAAAAAAAAAAAAAAATTCAGTAACTTATACTTACGTTTCTATGAAATTAAATGGGTGCACGTTTTTTTTTTTTTTTCTAATGAGAGACACCTCCCCCATTAACTTCATAAAAACAGATGCAGAGCAGTTACTGCATAGGATCATTAGATTGACTGCAAATATTGCATATGCTTTTGTTCCAAAATGATTGATTTTTTTATTATTTATTTTCAGTGCTGTAATATCATTACTCTTACTATCTTAATTTACACATGCATAATTTATTTTTGAGAGGCATTGAATTTAGATGTCTGATTTCTTTTAATAATATTTAAAACAAAGGTACAAAAGCTAGGATATGTATAAAAAGTGGCACTAATAATGTCGATACAGTTTACCACTGACACATAATGTGTCTGATCTTCCCAGCAAAGGTATCTGCCCAACACAATTGAATAGCATTTGGAGGATCAAAATCTTCAGTTGAAGTGCCATTGCATCTAATCATCATTAAGTTGTTTAAAGTGTCACTATTCAGACATGCTCAATTAGTGGTTTTTATGAGGTTCATTGCTGATGCGTCTTTCAATCACTGAACTGGGAAAACAAAGGGATAAAGATTAATGGAGATTATCTAACTTACCTTCATTTTGCTGCTGATGTAGTCATTTTTTGCAACTGCCCCTTCAGAGCTGCAGAGCATGATCCAAGAGCTTGCTGACAAGAGTAAAGAAGTGGGATTAAAAATGAACTTTCAGAAGACAAAAGTGATGTACAATGCTTTTACAAAAAATAAGGATTTATTGATTGATGGGGAAAAGCTGGAGACCAAGGGTCAGTCCATATCAAGTGGTTCAAAAAACCTATTATTTGTTGCTTGACCATTTAGAAAAAAATGTTTTGCATGCTGTTGACCATATATGTTCACAGTTTAAAACCACTATTGTTTTATTTTTATTCACATTGCTTTCAACATGGTGGCAATTTTTGTATCTTGGCATATGGCATTTTTGGCATATGTAAGGGTTAGTGGTAACTTCATTATCTGAGCTGTGGTAAATCCTAGGACAAACTTTCAAATATTGTTATGTTAAGCACATTGTAAGGTACTATTTTATCAATTATACTATGCTTCTAAAAATATTCCTTCACCATACAGTTTTTATTCAAAATTTTGTATCAAAATTGCTGAAAATGTCATTTTCAGGGTGGTTATTAAGGGGAAGGCAATTTATTTAAGATTTGAAAATTTTTTTGGAAGTACATATATACAAATAGTCTCAGTTAAAAATTATTTGAAACTTGAGAGTTGCATACTTTTTTTTCTACATGGCAGTAAAAATGTACTTTTTCAGAAAAATTGCCAATTTTAGAGTTTAATATCTCTCTCTGGTGGGCAGTTATTTAAAAATATGAAATTTACACACATTAAAGGTACTCTGTTGTAAGTAACTTTAAGTAAAATTTTGAGCTTGAGATTCTCGTGGTTTAAGAGATATAGCCTTGCAAAAGTCGTAAAATTTATTGAATGAATCATATTTGTTACTGTGTGTTTATTACTTGTCTTCATACATATTTGTTGGTATTTATGGTGTAAATAAAGCTTTGGTATGTAAACAGGCATGATCACAATTGATAAATAATACAATGATGAATTTTAATTGTTTAACAGCCTTAATTAAAATAAAAAACAAGAAAGATGACACCGAATTTTCGTGTGTAATAAGCATGTCTTTTGAATCCGTTCTGACGCAAATAAAATTTGTCAAAGGTATTCAAAGGCAATGGAACCGGTATGGAAAACAATAGTATCTGACGGAAGAAAGAAGTTTTTCAATTGGGTCTTTAATCCCTCAGATATTGGTGTAAACGGAATTTTGAGCTTACGAACTCTTAGAAACAGAGTTATCGACAAAAATAAGATGTGACTTTACGACCCCTGGTGGGAAAACCATGCATTATTTTTGGAAGAAAGTATTCTCAAAAGGTTTATCCATATGAGCAGTATCGGTCCAAGAAAAAAATGTAATCGAGTTTTCAGGAGCCCAGATTTTGCTACAAATACATCAGAAGCAGAAATTAACACTTATGACCTCTGGTGGCCAAACCATTCTTTACAAAACATTAGAAATTATGTGAACAATATTTTCTATCAGGTCTTGTATGCGATACAGGAAGAATTTTTCAAGTTGGATGTTTAGAAGCAGAAAACACAATTTGCCTTTATGCGCCCTAGCGGAAAGTCTTAAATGATTTACGTGAAAATTTTGAATTCATAGGAAAAACATTTCGCATTGGAAACACTATCCAACAACGAAGGAATTTTTCAAATTGGACTTTTAGAATTAGAGATATTGACAAAAATAAGATATACATCTACGCTCCCTGGCGTAGAAACCATGCATTATTTCTAGAAGAAAGTGTTCCTAAAGGGTTTGTCGACATGAGTAGCATTGGTCAACAAAAGACTTTTTTTTTCAATCAAGAGTTTAGAAGCTAATATTTTGCTGCAAATACAACAGAAGCGGAAATTAAGACTTAAACCACCTGGTGGCCATACCATTTTTTCTTTACAAAAATTAGAAATTATGTGCAAACGATTTCCCATCAGGAGCTGTATCCGGTGCAGAAGGAATTTTTCAAATCAGAGGTTTAGAAGCAGAGAAATAGTGGAAAACGCAATTTATCTTTACGCCCCTAGCGGAAAGTCTATGAATTACTTGAAAATTTTGAATTTATAGGAAAAACATGTCACACTAGAAACACTACCCAACAAAGAAGGAATTTTTTAAATCGGACTCCTAGAAGTCGAGATATTGACAAAAAAAAGATATACGTCTACGCCCCTGGCGCAGAAACCATGCACTATTATAAGAAGAAAATGTTTCTAAAAGGTTTGTTGACACGAGTAGTATCGGTCTACAAACGACGTTTTTTTCAATCGAGAATTTAGAAGCTCATATTTCGCTGCAAATACATCAGAAGCAGAAATTAAGGTTTACGCCCCCTGGTGGCCAAACCATTTTTTTTTTTACAAAAATAAGAAATTATGTGCAAACGATTTCCCATCAGGAGCTGTATCTGGTGCAGAAAGAATTTTTCAAATCGGAGCTTTAGAAGCAGAGATATAGGGAGAAACACAATTTAGCTATACGCCCCTAGCGGAAAGTCTATGAATTACTTGAAAATTTTGAAATTATATGAAGCACATGTCATACTAGAAACACTATCCAACAAAAAAGGAATTTTTCAAATCGAACCCCTAGAAGTAGAGATATTGGCAAAAATAAGATATACATCTACGCCCCATGGCGTAGAAACCATGCACTATTTTAAGAAGAAAATATTTCTAAAAGGTTTGTCGACATGAGTAGTATTGGTCTACAAATGACGTTTTTTTTAATCGAAAATTTAGAAGCTCATCTTTTGCTGCAAATACATCAGAAGCAGAAATTAAGATTTACGTCCCCTGGTGGCCAAACCATATTTTTACAAAAATTAGAAATTGTGTGCAAACGATTTCCCATCAAGAGCTGTATCCGGTATAGAAAGAATTTTTCAAATTGAAGATTTAGAAGCAGAGATATAGGGCGAAACGCAATTTACCTTTACGCCCCCTAGCGGAAGGTCTATGAACTACTTGAAAATTTTGAAATTATATGAAAAGCATGTCACACGGAAAACACTCCAACAAAAAAGGAAATTTTTCAAATCAGACTTTTAGAAGTAGAGATAATGACAAAAATAAAATATACATCTACGCCCCTTGGCAAAGAAACTGTGGGATATTTTAGGAAGAAAATATTCCCAAAAGGTTTATCAATGTGAGTGGCATCAGTCCACGAAAGAATTTTTTCAATCGATATTTTAGAAGCTCAAATATTAGGGCAAATACATCAGAAACAAAAATTAACACTTACGCCCCTGGTGGCCAAAGTATTCTTTACCAAACATTCAAAATTATATACAAAAGATTTTCCATTAGGAGATGTATCCGCTGAAAAAAGATTTTTCAAATAGGAGTTTTAGGAGAATAGTTAACGGAAAAAATGTAATTTACTTTTACGCCCCCTAGCGGAAAATCTATGCGTAATTTGAAAAGGAATATATATCTAAAACACTCTTCGACATAAATGGAATCGAAAGATAAAAGAATTTTTTCAATCGGATGTTTAGAAGCAAATGTGTGGATTAAAACGTAATTTTGAATTCGACATCTGCATTTACGCCCCCTAGCGGCAAAATTGTACATCGTAAAATAAAATGAAATAAAGGATCATCATTCGCATATTTCAAGCTTCCGAATGCAAAAAGAATTTTTCAAATCGGACTAACAGTTGCAGAGATGCCGTGGGTACAGACGTACGGACTGACGGACAAACCGATAACAGAAGCACGATCTTTTTTTACAAAAGACGTGCTAAAAAATGGGGCATAGGTGTTTAATGCACTTAAAGTTAATTTTTCAAATAGTTCAGATGGAATCACAGTGCTTATATAGTTAGCAATTTAAAACAAGTGAAGCCGTAAAATACTCATCTTATTTTATTTTGTATGCTTGTTTAACAACAATGAAATTTCTTCGCAGAGGGATGCTGATATATGTATTATATGAACGTCCAGTTCCAGTGGATAGTTCTAAGGGGCTGAGCTTCTTAGTACATTTGTCAGTGGTACCCATACTTTGTCCTCACGTGACATTTTGAATGAAGTTCTAGGTCCAGCTAGGTGATAGAACTTCAAAAATATATCTTTGTTCTCTAAATTGATGTCCACAATTACTCCTAGCCAACTCTGTTCCTCGTACACACAGGTGATGATGTCATTGTTCCTAAGAGTTAGTGGGACAGCTTCCATTATAGGAAGATCCTCATATTCTTTTGAATTTGATGTTAAATAGCATCTCATACTACTTTCCAAATTTGGAACAAAGCGATGAAATGCCCGTGTCCCAGGAAATCACTAGCAGTTTCTTTTTGAGTAAGTATTTCTTCCTCTTAACTTAAATGCATGTGATCCCTTTTATATTTTTCTTGCAAATGTCATACATATGTTCAGGGTTAATTAGGTAATTATTCAGAGGCCCTTGTAGACTCGCCTTAGTCACCTCTCGCTTTGTTGTTACACCAAACACCATCATACACATTCTTTCCATGTGATGATGCAAAGAAATTCCTTTCAGCATCAAGACCAAAATCTTTCTTGTGGTAGCATAGGTTAATAAAATCCTTGTATTTATATTGGCCTGATGTTCCATCCAAAAAGTTAATTATTTTGTTAACACTGGGGACAATTTGCTTAATGTGTGTCAGCAAGTGTGTTTGGAACATGTGCACTGCAACGATGTTGTGGTCCAAGTTATTACTAATCACACAAATGCATTGGCTGAGAAATTTGCCTTTTTGTTTGTAATACCCCACAAATGGATGAACAGTTGCTTGTTGGTTTACCCAGTGTGGTAGCTTTAGATCTCATCTCGAACTGCAAAAGTAAAGTTTTCCGCAATGTTGTTAATTATTTTTACCCTCTCTCCTTTGTTACAGCACACTTCTCCTTCAGTTTTGTTATTAATTCCTCAAACTCGTCTACTGCATGCACATTTTATTCAGGCTTTTCTATTACCGTATCAAAGGAAACCTCAAATTTCTTTTCAATGAATTTGAAATTTTCTATGTCTTTGCTTTAAAGGCCTGCAATTTTCTTTCTGAGGTTAATTTTCTTATTTTAGATGGCGGTGAAATCCCTAATAGAGCACAAGCAGAGTCTACATTTGGTAAATGCTCAGTAGGAGTAATAAACTCTCATCCTCTTTTTTGACATTTTCTAATTGTAAAAATTATTTTTGTAACAGGTAGGACACAATGATTTACCAAGGACAAGCTCTAGGTTGCAGTTCATTTTGTTTGAAATATTCTTTTCACATAATTTGCTTAAATTTTTTGAGAAAATTTTAGAAAATTATGCAAATTTTAAGACAATGATTGGCTAAGAAAAACAGATTCCCCAAATTTTGCCCAAATCCACCAATATCTTTTAAAGTTACACCTTGTTTTTTTTTTTTTATTAAGAAATTGTATCCGTCTACCTTAAGACAAAAATTCAGACCTAATTTTAAGTTTTCGCATTTTAATTTTCAATAGAGGGGGTCCACCACAAGCTTCTGAACTAGGAGTTAGCGATTGTCCGGAATGCTCAAGCCCAAGGTGTCAGAATAAGGCAAAGAGTGGGTGGGAGTGTGATGCGGACATAGCCATGCACTAGTTGTAAATGTGTTTTCTTCCTTCTTTTAAACTGGAATACCTGCAATTTTGATGCATTAAAAAAATGAAGGAAAACTTTCACCCATGCTGTACTGTACAATCATACCATAGTACTCTCAAAAGTTCCTGGAAATAATACTTTTCTTTTGTTTTTATGCTTCTGTCTCCCGTCAAGCCCTAGAAATAATTTAAAAATGAAAACCTGTAATAATAATCATCATCACCAATGCTTTATGACTTTTGCAAGGCTGTATCTCTTAAACCATTTGAATCTCAAACTCAAAATTTTACTTAATGTTGCTTATAATAGAGTACCTTTAATGTGTGTAAATTTCAGATTTTTAAATAATTGCCCACCAGAGATATTAAACTCTAAAATTGGCAATTTTTTTGAAAAAGTACATTTTTACTGCCATGTAGAAAAAAAAGTATGCAACTCTCAAGTTTCAAATAATTTTTAACTGAGACTATTTGTATATATGTACTTCCAAAAAAAAAAAAAAAAATCAAATCTAAAATAAATTGCCTTCCCCTTAATAACCACCCTGAAAATGACATTTTCAGCGATTTTGATACAAAATTTTGAATAAAAAATGTATGGTGAAGGAATATTTTTAGAAGCATAGTATAATTGACAAAATAGTACTTTACAATGTGCTTAACATAACAATATCTGAAATTTTGTCCTAGGACTTACCACAGCTGAGATAATGAAGTTACCGCTAACCCTTACATATGCCAAAAATGAAATACGCCAAGATACAAAAGTGGCCACACGCCAAGATACAAAAATGGCCACCATGTTGAAAGCAATGTGAATAAAAATAAAACAATAGTGGTTTTGAACTGTCAACATGTAAGGTCAACAGCATGCAAAATATAATATTTTTTTTAAATGGTCAAGCAACAAGCATTCGACCACTGCATATGGATTGACCCTACATTTATCTTGGACAGCAGATATCAAGTGAGGGTCACATTGATGAAGAAATTAATCGGCGTATAAAACTTACCTGGAGAGCATTTGGAAGTATAATTTTCAAGAGCAATATGCCATTATGTCTTAAAGGAAAGGTATTTGATCAGTGTATCCTTCCAGTGCTTACAACATATGGTGCATAGACATGGACCTTAACTAAAAGAGACATACAAAGACTGCAGACAACTGAAAGAAGCATGGAGAGGTGCATGCTTGGTGTAACCAGGAGAGATAAGAAGAGGAATTTGTGGATCAGAAAAATGACAAGAGTGGAATACATCATGATCAGAGTAAAATCCCTGAAATGGCAATGGGCTGGACATATTGTCAGAAGGACAGACCATCGATGGACAGCCGAAATTTTAGACTGGATTCCAAGAGCCAGGAAAAAACCCAGGAGACCACATGTGAGATGGGTGGAAGAAATTCGACAGTATGCGGGAGTAACATGAAGGAGACTGGCACAAGACAGACCCTTGTGGAAGGAACTTGGCGAGACCTTCGTCCAGCAGTGGATTGATAATAGTTGACGATGACGCCGCTGACGATGATATAATCATCACTTCGTCAACTATTATCAATCCACTGCTGGACGAAGGTCTCCCCAAGTTTCTTCCACAACGGTCTGTCTTGTGCCAGTCTCTTCCATGTCACTCCCGCATACTTTCGAATTTCATCCACCCATCTCCCATGTGGTCTTTTTCTGGGTCTTTTCCTGTCCCTTGGAATCCAATCTAAAATTTTGGCTGTCCATCGATGGTCTGTCCTTCTGGCAGTATGTCCAGCCCATTGCCATTTCAGGGATTTAACTCTGATCATGATGTCTTCCACTCTTGTCATTTTTCTAATCCACGAGTTCCTCTTCTTATCTCTCTTGGTTACACCAAGCTTGCACCTCTCCAGGCTGCTTTGAGTTGTCTGCAGCCTTTGTATGTCTCTTTTAGTTAAGGTCCATGTCTCTGCACCATACATAAGCACTGGAAGGATGCATTGATCAAACACTTTTCTTTAAAGACATAATGGCATATTGCTCTTGAAAATTATGCTGTTTCTTCCAAAAGCTCTCCAGGCAAGTTTTGTACGCTGATTAATTTCTTCATCAATGTATATGATATCTGCTGTCCAAGATAAACGTACATGTCTGTTATCTCCAGCTTTTCTCCATCAATCGATAAATCTTCATTTCTTGTAAAAAGCATTGAACATCACTTTTGTCTTCTGAAAGTTTATTTTTAATCCCACTTATTTATTCTTGTCAGCAAGTTCCTGGATCATACTCTGCAGCTCTGATGGGGTAGTTGCAAAAATGACTACGTCATCAGCAAAACGAAGGTGGGTTAGATAATCTCCATTAATCTTTATCCCTTTGTTTTCCCAGTTCAGTGATTGAAAGACATTTTCCAAAGTGGCATTAAAGAGCTTCGGAGATATGGTGTCACCTTGTCTCACGCCCTTTCCAATTTTTATGTGTGTTGTATTTTCAAATAGCCGAATCTTTGCACTTGCATTTTCATAGATGTTATTAATAATATTAATGCATGAATCTTCAATACCGCAGGATTTCAGGGCCATTATAACTGCTGATGGTTTCATTGAGTCAAAGGCTTTTTCATAATCGATAAAAGCCATGCACAATGGAAGTTCATATTTTCTCGCTCTTTCATCAGTTCTCTCAATACGTGGATATGATCTATTGTGCTGTAGCCACTCCTGAATCCAGCTTGTTCTCTCGGTTGAACCATGTCCAGTGTGACCTTCAAGCGGTGTGAAAGAACTTTTGTGAAGATTTTATAAACCACTGATAGGAGGCTGATAGGTCTGTAGTTCCTGAGATCCTCAATGTCACCTTTTTTATGTAGCAGGATCTTTGTAGTGTTGTTCCAATCCTCAGGAATCTTCCCTTCATTAAGGCATCGAGTGAAAATTTGGGCGAGTACTGTTTTGATTTCTCCACTTGCTTCTTGTATGATGTCTACAGTAATTCCATCTTGTCCTGGAGCTTTTCCCCACTTCATGTTCTTGATTGCATGTGCAACTTCTGCTGGGAGGACTGGAAGAACTCTGGTACTGGTTTTCTTGATGTCAGGAGTACATGTATCATCCCTTTCATATAATTTGGAGTAGAAATCTTTCACTGTTGTCAAAATTTCTCCTCTATTTCTTGTTACAGAACCATCTTCTTTTCTCAGTGCCATAATCTGTTTTCTTCCCTTACTGAGATGTCCCTTTGCTATCTTTAGGCTTTAGTTGTTTTCAATTGCTTTCCTCACTAGTTCACAGTTGAATTTCCTTACGTCTTCAGTGATACTTTTTTGTACTGTCTTGCTCTATATATTCCACTTTGGAAGTCTTCTTTAGTTGTCCTCATCTCTCTTCTTTTTTGCATCAACATTTTGGGTTTTCCTGATAATTTGTTCACATGCAACTTGTTCTTAGACCCAGCTAATTTTGTTGCTGTTTCCATAAGAGCTTTGGTTACTTTAATGGTAACTTCAGAAATATCCACTTCTTCCGATGTTAGGCCTTCTAAAGCAGAGAATCTGTTCTTCAGTTCCAACTTGAAGGTATGATTGTGTTTTTTAAAGTTGGTTATGTCAATACATTTTGTTTGTCTCTTGAGCTTGCCACGTTCGAGTTTAGTGTTGAGGTGCATCTTACATCTCGCCCATCTATGGTCACTACCTATGTTGAACTTGTTTAGCACACTGCAGTCTTTGATGACGAATTTTTTGTTACACATAAGAAAATCAATTTCACTTGTCATCCCATTTGGATATCTCCATGTCCATTTCCTGTGTGGCTTTTTCTTTAAAAAGGAGTTCATGATGAAAAACCCTTCTGCCTCTGCAAACTCTACGAGAGTATTTCCAACGCCGGTTTCTATTGCCGTGACCGAATTTACCTACTGAAGTTTCATTCTGTTGCTGTTGCCCTATTTTTGCATTGAAATCTCTCATTATTATCTTCAAGTGCTGCTTGCCTTATATATATAAAATATAAAGAGTATTTGATGTTTTAGGTCATTATTATATATTCTCTGCTTGTTTCATACGTTCATTGCAATGCTGACAAATTCGTTTCTTCAACGCACAATTAAGATCTTCATTTTTAGCTATATGTAGCATACTCCTCTATAAGATGCTTCACATGCTTCCTCTAGTTTTTTTTTTCTTATAATTTCTACCTACAGGGTAACTTTATGCTTTTTTGACATTGTGAACGATATCTTAACACCACAGAGTGGAGAATAAGCACATAACACACGGTAATCACGTGAGTAAAGCATGTAAATCTGGTGGTGATGATATTTGATAACTAACTGGGATTGACATAATAGAGATGAGTCATTTGGAAATAATTCTTTCCTGGAAAGAATCGATTCTGCAAAGGAGCTGATTCCAACAAAAAGTTAGTCACATTAAACTGGACATTAAATGTTCATCAGGCTATTTTGGAAAGCTTCATGTTCCAGTCAGAAAACTTACCTTATTCAGAAATGTAAGAAATGCAGTAAATTTCATGAATGGTTTGAAACCAAATTTTCTAAAATTAAGAAAAACGTTTTTCTGTAATATGTAAAAATAAATTTAAACTGAAAATTGTTCACTAAACCAGAACAATCAAAGAACAACACAAGTGATCCAACTCGAACTGACTTGCAACAGTCATTCCCTGCAGGATTTGTTCACCAAAAAAGTCAATGTACCACACTGGTGGATCCAACTTAGAATCACTTTGCCCGAGTAATTTTCTGCAGAAATCTTTCACCAGAAGATACGACTCTTAACCATTTTGTGAGAATCACATTCCCTGTGGAAATTGTTCACTTGAAATGTCAACAAACAAATCAGTGCAAATGAATTGTTTTGTTGAGTTAAATCGAAAGAATCAGGATCAGTTTACCTAGTGTTCACCCTAGAAATTGAAAAGGGCAGGGTAATTTTCTGAAAAAGGGCACATTTGCATAAAAAAAAAAAAAAGCCTGTTATGTGTGCAAAACGTTGTAAGATCTGAAAAAAAAGGGGCATTTTATGTATTCACGAGCTTTAGACCCTGCTGTCCCACCTCCTTGAAATCAACATCTGACCCTGTTCTCATCTTCAGGATAATCCTATTACATACTTACATACAGTGGTGAAGTACGGATATTTTTTTTAACAACAAGCTCTATGGTTTTTGCAATATTTGTTTTCCTTTTTTCATTTAATATATTTTTTCGTGAAAACCAAAGAATGTAAATTAAAATTGATTTCAATACATATATTGAAATGGTTTCATTAACAACATTCATTTACTATAAGAATCAGATCTATTTTTTTCCATAACCAGAACAAAACATTTTTTTAGTTGCCTATTCATGGATAAAAAAAGTAAACGCTTCTTACCATACGTCTAATCAATGAATTATTAAATGCATGAAAACATATATTATAATTATTTGAAGATAATTTATTTGAACCAAATGACTAAAACAACAATAAAAAAAAAACTTGCTTCCATCCAGTGGTTGCTTAAAGGGGAAAAAAAAAATAAAAAAATTCAGCATTTGATTTGATAGCCAACAAATTGCCATTATTTTCTAACTGGAGTTGAATTCATTGGTAACCAAGATAAAACCAGGAAATTAATCTTATCTTTTGAATCATCCAGTGTTCTTTATCCGAAAGTGATTGTTTTAAGCGCAGATGATAATGGCCCATTATTTTCAGAATTTCAATTTTTTTTTTACCAAGCTGCATTTTTGTTGCTGTTGTTTGTTTTTTCCCCCTCATTTCACTTTGTGATTATATTCTTATTGTTTTTCTGATAATACTCCTTGTTCTTAATATCTTGCAATTAATTAGTGATAAAGAGACTTGATATTTTCTAAGAATTTTTCTGAATGAAATGCATGTTTCTAAGTCTTTTAAAAACCAACCAATCATTATAGTAAACATTTTTCCCCTCCCCTTTTTCAAAATGAAATTCAATTTTGAAATTGGTACTTAATTGGTCCGTGATGGAATGTTGTCATTTCTGTGACCCATAAAATTGTTATCACTGCAGAGTGAACAATGTAGTTTCGATTTTTTACATTTAATTTCACTTAACACCTTCGCTGCCAGCGGGTGCAGGCGCCAGCAAAAAAAAAAAAAAAAAAAAAAAATCGTTGTAAGGGGCCATGCTGGCGCCAGCGACTTCAAATTGTTAATGGGTTTCGGTTTTTGTTTTGTATTACTTCCGCTAGGTGACGCAACTTCTTCGAGTTTTGAAGTATTAGGTTGCTAGGCAACACATTGTAGGTGTTGTAACGCAGATGGCCTGGGGATAAGAAGTCGCACACGACTTCCGTGGCCTGGGAAGGTGCTCTTATTTTTTTTTTATAAATTTCGTAAAACATCAGGTTTATTTCCAAAATTTTTGATGTTTTAAATATTCAGCTATACATATATAAAGATATTATATATATATATATATGTGTATGTTTGTATTATATTTTGTTTTTATGGCAAATAGCATGTAAAAAAATATGAGGCATAAATATTATCCCGTTTGGAAAAAATAAGTAAAATTAATAAAAAGGAAAGCTACACTGGGTGCAGGCCCCTTGAACATTTCAATTAATTTGGTTTTTATTTTGTATTCCTTTCACTAGATTTACCCATGTTTTGAAGCATTAGATTACTACACAACGTACTGAAGAAATACAGCGTAAATCAGATGGCTATGGAAGTCGCTCGCGACTTCTATGGCCCATGGGTATACTATTATATTTTTCATAGATTCCATAGATTTTTGTGTATATTTTCGAAATTTTAATGATATATTACAAATAGTTTTTTTGTTAAAGTAAAATATAGAGTACAAATTTGATGTAGGGCTACTCATAACTTATAAATTGCATAACATATAAATTTTTATACCATATTTGTGGTCCTTTCCGGGAATGTATTGCCTAAAACCAAGTCTTCCTCTAAATAGCACAAGACTTTCATCCACAGAAATTTCTTTTCTTGGCTTTTTCAATTTATTCATGTTGCACAGCAGTATCTCCATAAGCCTTTTGACCTTATAAATGCGATCATTCCCTGGATCTTGAGAATTGTCAGCGAAGTGTCATAACTTCAGTAGGAGTTGAAACCTGTTTCTGCTGAAAGTGTTAGGTGCAATTCGGTTTTGGAACAACACATGAGTGGACCAATAATTTGTAATCTTTGGTAATCTAACCAGGTCCATCCAAATAAGCAGACCAAGAATTTTTTTCATTTTACTTACAGATGTTGGCAGCTATTCAATCATCAGTCACTAGATAGTGGAAAATGTCAATAGCTGTAAGGGTGTCTAAATTCATTACATCGGGTCATATACCTGAGAGTGCTGTCAATGAAATTTCTTTTTGCTTTGACGAATCAACTGGCCCCCAAATTATCTGCTGCTGTTCGTGATGTACGGGATTCACGCCTAAACACCAATGTTCTTCCATTGTTTGCAAGAAATCACAATCGTCATCATATTCTTCAGTACTGATTTCATAATCTGGATCAGAATCAGATGCAGAAGAAATTTCAAAACTGGAAAGACTTGATTCGTGGTCACTTGTGTCCGATTCAACAGAATCGGTTGTTGTTGGACCAACAGTTGGATCATCTATAGCAGAAAGATCTGTAGCAGGGTTAATAATTCCAGATGGACCAGTAGTGGGATCAGGTATCCATGGAGAAGGAAGCTTGACAACGGATTCTAATTTTCGCCTTTTGGAGTAAAACTTTCTGCTATTTATGGGGTCGGCCATACTCATGCTTTGATTACAAGAGCAGTTATGGGATTTTCGTCGAACTACAAATTAGTGCAGTTGGGGAGAAAAAAAGAAAGAAAAAAAGAAAAGGTGCATGTCTGTTAACATCCCAAAATCTATTATGCTCAAGTGAAGTAAGTGCTGTCTAATGGAAAAAAAGAAATTTATAGCCCAAAAGGGAAGGAAGGAGGCTACTTTTCCTGCAGCATTTGTTTATATAAACTGCATCAGAGCAGAGGAATATTGTTAGTAAGAGAAAAGTATTCACCCAGTTTTCTCTTATTTTGCTTCCACCAGCCACCCTGTGCTAAGGAATCCGTGTGTGGAACCACCTAAGTGGGAATTGCCTTCCTCCAGTAGGGTATTAAATTTCCATTGTCTCTGACCGACGCGGTGTCCCAGCTCAACCTCCGCTAGACACAACACACTATCATAAAGAAAGGAAAGAGGGAGGGGCACTCATTATTTATAGACTTTCTACAATTCCTTTTACACTTTCCAACCGTAGGTTGAAGAAGCGTATATGCTCCAGCTTTGTCCGTCTTTCTGTCCTTCTGTCCGCCCGCACGATAACTCGCGTAAAAATGGTTCGATTTCAATGAAATTTTAGTATGTGGTAGGGGACCATCTGGGGACAAACCCTATTGAAAATGGGCAAAATTTAGTCAAAGGTCTGGACATAAGAGCGGAATGCATTCCTTTCCCCATTATGCATCACAACTTGCACAAAAATGGTTCGATTTCGATGAAATTTTAGTATGTGGTGGGGGACCACCTAGGGACAAACTCTATTGAAAATGGGCGAAATGGGGTCAGAGGTCAGGAAATAGGAGCAGGATCGATTCCATCGCCCTTATGCGTCATAACTTACGTAAAAATGTTTCGATTGAGACAAAACTTTATCATGTTGTTCAGGAAGTATACTTAACCGGTTCTGTTTAAATATCATCGAAATGGGGTCAAAGGTCAGGGCATAGAAGTGGGATTTATTCTATAGCCATGTTCCTCATAACTTGAGTAATGATTTCTGGTATGTTGGAAAGCGTATCATAATCAATGCATTGCATGATTTTACTGGATTTTACTAACTTGTTTACATAAACTTGTATGAAGTTGCCCTCGCCTGCGTGGCCTATATAGCATCACGTTTAACTTTTGGGCCACGTCGGTCGCACGCAACTTCTGCATGTTTTGCTATGAATGGACTTGTGGTTAGCCAACTAGTAGGTGGTATAAATATTTTGGGAATCCCATTACTGGAACTTCAGATATTTACATCTGTTTATCTGCCCGCCCCCCCCCCCCTCCAGGGCGATTTCTACAGAAGGCGCATTCGCCCGCTGGCAGCGAAAGTGTTAAAGCATGTTTTCTCAATCTGTAGTAACATTTTGTTGTGTTAAGAGCAGAGCAAAAATAATGTTCTAAAGACACTACTGTGTGCTCATTGTGCAGAGGAAACGCGACTCAATAGGGGACAAAAAACAGCGACGGAAAGTTGAAGTTTCCATTTCGAACTTCATTTCTTTTGTTAACAAAAGTAATAATTATTGCTCTTTGTCTGTTGATAAGCAGGAAGTAACTAATCAATGCGAAATCGTGCATTTTTGGAAAAACTTAATACAAGCGAGCTGCTGAATTTGGTTTGTGATGTCAAAGATCCAGCTGAAGCTCAGATGTTCATTATCGTTACTTCATGCTCAAACTTCAATGGGGAGGTGGGAAGTCTCTTTCTTGAAGAGTGAATCTATAAATAGATCGCACCCACTGCTTTACTGAGCAGAGCACTGTTTTTTCCCATGTGTGAGTTGGACGATAGAAAATGCCTTGCAAATTTATAGGAGGTTTTTGAAAAATGCAAATAAATTCTTTAGTAATGAAAAAATAATTTGACCTCCAGACCATATGGAGAGGCAAATTTTCAAGCCTGGTGAGTAAATTAACTTTTCATACCGGTCGTTTTATCCAGTTGCCACGCTGCTAGTGGTGGCTGCTAATTTTTATCTTTACTTGGAACCAGTGGTCCTAAATTAAGAACGGGTGACTGTTTATAGCCCTTTGAGAGTCTTATGGTGGTTGTTAAACGTCAAAATGAAAAACAAATGTTGCAATTTCTACGAGATCTCGTTAACTGTAAGGTTTGCGGGTATCTACACGTAGCAAGACAGTTACAAGGGTACGTTTGTGACTGACGCTGTGATTGTGGGCGTGACAGGTTGTAGAACGGCAAGGGCAGGGTAAACATTAGGGGAGGGCAGCTGGCATTTTACCATCCAAAAAGGGGTCAAGGCAAATTTTAACATGTCAAAAACGGGCAGGGTGTTTCGCCCTGCTAAAACGACCTAGGGGGAACACTAGTTTACCCAATCACTCCAACAGAACAGAGCGTCAGGGCCCCCCATCTAGAATATGTGATATCATGTGTTGTAAATGTTGGGGTGTGCAGATACTTCCACAGTGCCCAGGAACATTCCCAGAGCCTTCTGGAATTTTCCATTTGTTGGCATGCAAAAAATTTTTGCATTTCACAGGTTTTCAGTTTGGGAATTTTTGGATAAGTAAGGGATGCTCAACCTGTACTATTTTTCAAAGGAGGCTTTCCCTAATGATGCAAATCCACGAACCTTCCTCTTAAGAAATTGTACTATTTTTCAAAGGAGGCATTCACTAATGATACCAATCCATGAACCTTCCTCTAAAGAAATTTCTGACTATACTACTGGCACAGCACAGTCATGAAATTTGCTGGAAATTGATGTTAGTTTTTCTTTTTAAATTTGATATAATTTGTACTAATTGTATGTTTATGTAAAAATTCTGTAGTGTATACAATATTTATAAGGCAACTAGTCATTCTTTTATTTTTCCCTTTTACCTATAGAAAAAAATCAACACTGAAATGTAATGAGAAAGAGATTACTTGCATCTAAGCTAGAAAATAATACAATTACTAATCTGTCAGACTCTTATTTATGCTAATTAATGCTCTTTGAAATTACAAGCAGGTCATGAGACATTTGATTTTGTCTTGATTATACATGAATGCTTTGAATGTGTTTCTGACTTGTTTTGCATGGATTTGAATCATTGAGTAATAAGACATAGATGGTGTGTTTATTGTTCTGGCACTGGTTGTCTCTTCCTTCCATGGGACCAGTGGCTACAAATTAGAGATGGATGACTTGTTACAGCCTTAGATGTTAATGGGGATTCTTGAATTCCTGAGAAAAAAGTTTGGATGTTGCCAAATTTAAGACAAGGAAAACATAATGGACATAACACATAAATTTGTATACTGCCTAAAATCTGGCAACATCCAAAACTATTCATGTGTGATCAAGACTGACGAATAGTTGAAAGACTTGCAGTGCTTATCGCAATCTGACATATTAAATAGCTTGAATAATTTTTTAACCCCTTCCATTTCTTTTTTATATGAACTTTTTAGTTTGAATTTATGCTGATTTCAGTTTTGAAAAAAAAAAAATTTCTTATACCAAATGCCCATTAGCTTTTTTTTTTTTTTTTTTTTTGATTGGAGGTTTAACGACCACCGTGAGCAACTCAATGGGCTATAAGCAGTCGCCCGTCCCTAATTTAGGGTCACTGGTTCCAGGGAAGGGAGAGAGCCAGTGCCATAAGACAAACACAACATCCATGCCTCACCAGGATTCGAACCCGGACCCCGTTCGGACGAATGATCATAGGCCATCGCTTAGACCACTGCGCCACCGGGGCGGCACCCATTAGCTTTGTGCAAACAGCACAAGTTGGCACCAGTGTAAAGGGTTTAAAGTGTAAACTCATGGGAATTTGCCATTTCAGTTTCATTATTTTTGTCCCCAGTAGTCTAAAGTTAGTTTGACCAGATGGAACAGTCCTCAAGAATTGCTGTTTCATATTTAAAGAGATTTTTGTTTTTAAAAAAATATCAGAAATTTTTAATATTTAAAAAAATATCTTTTTGTTTTAAAAAAAATATAAATGTCAATTTTCCCTTATGTTGACGCCTCTAGCACGTCTTCAATGTGCATTTAGAAAATTTAGAGTTCTAAATATCTGTGTTTCTTATTTTATTTTTTAAATTTTCAATTTTTAGTGGCCTTCTCAAAGTTTTTGTGAAAGCATTATCACATGGAAATTGTAGAAATTGCACTGCCAAGTTAACTGTATGGTGGTTGTGTAAAGATAATAAATATACTATGATCAGATTATGCTGCTTTTAAAATGTTGAATATGTGCTGTAGTTATTGAGAATCTAATTTTCTTTTCTTATAAATTTAATAATATAGGTGCAGCTGTTGGAATAAAGAGTAAAAGTATTGGTGGTGTTGAGAAAAAAAAACTTCTTCCGGTTGAAACTGATCCAGAGAAGCTGGTTAATTATGTGTGTGGAAGTAACATCTATAAAGAAGGTGAAGATGTGAAACTTAAAGATGACAGTGAGTACCCTGACTGGCTGTGGAAGTTACGATTAGGTCCCCCTCCTGATGTTGATGAGTTAGACCCAAATACAAAAGAATATTGGGAAACTTTGGAATTGAAGCAAAAGATTAGGTGGCTTAGACTGAAGAAGCCAAAGATCAAGAAAAAGATGCGTGTTAATGAACAGGACAAAATACTTAAACTGAAAGCCTTGAGATTTAGAGCTTTGGCTTATCATTATGATCCTGGATATGATGAGGTTCCCAAATTTGATAAGGATCGCTGGAAAATTTATTAAGTTCTTATATATTTTATATATTTTGTTGTAAGAAAGTGTGCATTCAAAATTATGCTTTTTTTTTTAATTTTGAAAATAGCATATGCTTAATAAAGTGGAATTTAAGATTTTGGTAATAATGAATGATTATTATGCATGTTGGAGGAATTTATGTGACTGTCATTGAAGTCCTAAGTGGTCATTTAGTGTTTAAGGGCAGTGCATTATGTAATATGGTTTCAGTTTTGAAGCTCTAATAAGATAGGTAAGGTTACTATGGTTAATAAGATACGGCTATTTGTATCTTATTAGATACGGTTATTTGTATCTTTTATTTGTAGCTTTGGTTTGCTTCCTTGTCTAAAGATAATTACCCCAAACTAGAATTGGTGACTCTGCTCGTAGTAGTTATTAAACAACAACTCCAAAAAAAGAAAAAAAGAAAAAAAGTGATTTCATTTTATAAATAAATACTGCACATCTGTCAGTTTGAGCTGCTGTGAAAAGTGAATGTATTAGGTTTGCAACTTAATTCTCGGCCACAGGCACGACACGTTGACAGCAAATTATAGAAAATCGAATATGTACCTAATCAGGGAAATAATCCCCATCGTGTTGGGTACATTTGAGCCATCGGTCAGGGAGCTGCTGAATGCCACTGCGGAAAAAGAGGGCTGTTTCGAGTTCATAAAGTCATCCATACTTGTGACCTTCTCAACAGAAGTGAAGTTCGTATCACTCAGGTGATGTTGTAGGGAGCGAAAGAGGTGATAATTCGACGGGGCGAAGTCTGGAGAATACACCGG
The DNA here is from genome assembly GCA_039090855.1 of Macrothele yani. Classification (NCBI taxonomy): domain Eukaryota; kingdom Metazoa; phylum Arthropoda; class Arachnida; order Araneae; family Macrothelidae; genus Macrothele; species Macrothele yani. The sequence continues at coordinate 87,679,682 of CM076990.1, forward strand.
GTGGGACAAAATCTCCCATCCCAGATCGGTGATTGTGTTTAAAGTCCTTTTCGCGGTGTGAGGACACGCGTTATCCTGAAGTTACAGGACCGACCTTCTGCCCTTGTCAGTGTATGGCTTTTTCACCTCTATTGCGTCACTCACACAAATGAGTTGCTGACAATAACGCCCAGCATTGACCGTTTCACCAGGTTTGAGCAACTCATAGTGTATGACACCATGCTGATCCCACCATATGCTCAGCAACAACTTCCTGGCATGGATATTCGGTTTGACGGTACTGTTGGTAGGCTGACCTGGATAAACCCATGATTTGCACCGCTTAGGATTATCGTAGAGGATTCACTTCTCATCACAGGTCAAAATCTTGTGGAGGAAATCCTTCTTCTTGAATCTGGACAGCAAGGATTCAACACTAGACTTTTTTGCAGCTGTGAGTTGGTGGGGCACCCAACGTCCCTCCTTGGGAATCCGTTCAAGCTTGTGTAGGCGCTTTGCAATGGCTTGCCATGTTACTCTGAGTTCCTGGGCGAGCTCTGACTGTGTGCGACAGGGATCCGCATCCAACAGTTGTTCCAGTTCCTCATCGTCAACTTTCTGTGGTTATCCCGGACGTTCTGCATCATGGAGATTGAAATTTCCCTGCGTAAACTGTAGGACACAGCAGCCTCATCCAGAAGCAGTACAGATCATTTGCTGGGCTTATGCAGAACTTTTTTTTCAGTTGAAACGTTAACAGGAGGCAGTGCCTCAAATGTTGCTTCTCGAACGACATTGCTTTTGCTGTCAACTTTTGTCCTTTCTGTCACTACAGCTGTGAGCAGTTATGGTTGCCTGGAAAACTTTTGGATGATGCTGCAATCAGCCATTATCGCACACAACCATTTGCATTTGCCGACATTCTATGATCTCTTGTGGTTAGGGGCTGAGAATTAAGTCGCACGCCTAATATATACACCGATGAGCCATTATATTATGACCACCTCCAGCCTAGAGAAATAAGCATGCCTGGAGACTGAACGGTGGCACAGGTGAAGTTCACAAAACAGTATACAGTAGCAAACAAAAGTATTTGGCGAAACACTTTTTTGACCATAATTTTTTTTTCTGCTGGACCAAATCGGGTCATTTTGGGATATGATATGTGTTGATTTGTGGGTTACAATGCCGCATAGTTTGTATTTTGCTCAGAGCGAATTTGTCGTTCGAAATGGGCCATATTCAAGAGTCTCCAATTATTACCCATTTGTTTGCTGCATGTATTAATGTTTTTCTTGTGATTTTTGTTGGTTTTGTGATGTGTAGTGTGATAATAAGCCAATCTTAGGTTTTCAGAAATGGGTAAAAAGGCGGAGGTCCCTGTTGGAGCTCGCCAGGCGGCCGTGAACATGATGGAATCCGGAATGCGCGTCACCGACACTGCGAGGGCCCTGAAGATGCGACACCAGTCCATTTCAGCTATCCTGCAACGTTATAAGAAGACTGGGACCGTCGAGAGCAGTCCGCTATGTGGTAAGCCTCGTTCCACTACGTTGCGTCAGGATAGACGCATCTTTCGTCGATCTCGTGCTGATCCCACCTTGACTGCTGTGGACATCGCCACCGAATTCCGCGACAGCGACAACCTGAACGTCAGCCAAATGACCATCTCCCGTCGTCTCATTGCTGGTGGATTGAATGGAAGACGCCCCGCCAAGAAACCACTCATCGGAGTCAAGAATCGACGAGCCAGAGTCACGTTCGCGCCACATCAATAACACTGGACCACGGTGGACTGGATTAAGGTGCCTTTAACCGACGAGAGCAAGTTCAACTTGTTAAAAAATTGTGGCCAGAGATTCAACCCCCAGTTCATTCAGCCGACTGTCAAGCACGGAGGAGGATCGCTCATGGTTTATGGCGCTTTCTCTCGCAATGGAATGAGCCCCATCATCAAGATCGACAGAATAATGAGCGGCCAGAGCTACACGAACATGCTCATCAACGATGTCTTCCCATGGGCAAACCAGAACATGCCACCCAGTTGGATCATGCAGCAAGACAACGACCCGAAGCACACCTCCAGAGTAGTGAAGGCAGCCTTCCAGCAGCAACAGGTCACACTTCTAGACTGGCCAAGCCAATCTCCAGACCTCAACCCCATCGAGCACATGTGGGAGGAGCTGGAGAGACGATGTGCAAAGAAAACCTGCCGGAATAGTGCCCAGAAGTTCGACCAGCTGTCTGCAAAATGGGGGCGAATTCCGCTGGTCACCGTCGAGAAGCTAGTGGACTTGATTCCGGCCCGTTGTGCAGCTGTTATTAAGTCTCGTGGTTATCCCACTAAGTATTAGTTATTGTTTTGTGATTTTCTCGTACTTGTTTTCTGTTATTGTTACATTAAATGAATGTGATACACACCTACTTTGTTGGTCAATTTGTATGATATTTACGATTAAGCTCGGTACCTGATCTGTGTTAAGGTTTCCGATCCATCTGCATATGGGTCATGTTTACAACTGAATGACACATATCATATCCCAAAATGACCCAATTTGGTCCAGCAGAAAAAATATTATGGTCGAAAAAGTGTTTCACCAAATACTTTTGTTTGCTACTGTATATACAACCCGTGGACCAGCTTTCGGTTAGTAGAGTGTTCGGAGACAGAATGGGAAAAGCTGCCAATTTATGGGAGTTTGATAAAGGACAAATTGTGATGGCACGGCACCTCGGAAATGGCGTGGCTTGTGGGTTGTTCATGTGCCGCTATAGTAGGTAGTATCAAAAGTGGTGCACAGACGGCCAAGCGAACCGTCGTCCAGCCGTGTGTCTTTTGCAGCTCATTGATGCCAGAGGGGAACGGAGACTGTCGCACATTGTTCACAGTGACCGCATGGCCACAACAGTGGTGATCAGGGCAATGTGGCACAGCACACAGTTCATCGCAGCCTTCTGTACAGGGGCCTGCATAGCCGAAGACCCAGCCTGCATGTCATCATCAACAACGCATGAAATGGGTACAAGATCATCAAGATGGAACAGTGGATGATTGGAAGAATGTGGCCTGGTCTGACGAACCAAGATTCCTGGTGCATCACGTAAACGGCCAAGCGTGGATACACTAATTACCAACAGAACGGAGGCTATGGCACCTGGATGCTCTGTTGGGCAGAAACAGGCCGCAGTGTTATGTTGTGGGCAATGTTTTCCTGGGACACTTTAGGCCCCATTATCCCGATAGCACAATCCCTGATAGCTGTTGGGTATCGGAACATCATTGCAGACCAAGATCACCCATTCATGGCAACTGTGTTCCCTACTTTTGATGGCCATTACCAACAGGATAAAGTGCCATGCCACACTGCCAGAATTGTCAAAGAGTGGTTTGAGGAACATGCTGGTGACTTTCTGTTAATGCCCCGGCCTCCAAATTCATCTGGCATGAACCCAATCGAACATTTGTGGTTCAACTTGGAAAAGTGGATTCGCAGTAAATCGCCACCACCTTGAAATGTATGGGAACTGGAGGACCTGCTGCTGACATTATGGTACCAGATACCCCAGGATACCTATCACCACCTCATTGAATCAATGTCTCGCTGAGTGGCCGCTGTTTTGTGTGGTAAAGGGGGTCCTACAGCTTATTAGGTAGGTGGTAAAAATGTAATGGCTCATCGGTGTATGGGCTAAAGGTGGTCCTACAGCTTATTAGGTAGGTGGTAAAAATGTAATGGCTCATCGGTGTACAGGCTAAAGGGGGTCCTACAGCTTATTAGGTAGGTGGTCATAATGTAATGGCTCATCGGTGTACAGGCTAAAGGGGGTCCTACAGCTTATTAGGTAGGTGGTCATAATGTAATGGCTCATCGGTGTATAGGCTAAAGGGGGTCCTACAGCTTATTAGGTAGGTGGTCATAATGTAATGGCTCATCGGTGTATAGGCTAAAGGGGGTCCTACAGCTTATTAGGTAGGTGGTCATAATGTAATGGCTCATCGGTGTATAGGCTAAAGGGGGTCCTACAGCTTATTAGGTAGGTGGTCATAAATGTAATGGCTCATCGGTGTATAGGCTAAAGGGGGTCCTACAGCTTATTAGGTAGGTGGTCATAAAGTAATGGCTCATCGGTGTATAGGCTAAAGGGGGTCCTACAGCTTATTAGGTAGGTGGTCATAATGTAATGGCTCATCGGTGTATAGGCTAAAGGGGGTCCTACAGCTTATTAGGTAGGTGGTCATAAAGTAATGGCTCATCGGTGTATAGGCTAAAGGGGGTCCTACAGCTTATTAGGTAGGTGGTCATAATGTAATGGCTCATCGGTGTATAGGCTAAAGGGGTCCTACAGCTTATTAGGTAGGTGGTCATAATGTAATGGCTCATCGGTGTATAGGCTAAAGGGGGTCCTACAGCTTATTAGGTAGGTGGTCATAATGTAATGGCTCATCGGTGTATAGGCTAAAGGGGGTCCTACAGCTTATTAGGTAGGTGGTCATAATGTAATGGCTCATCGGTGTATAGGCTAAAGGGGGTCCTACAGCTTATTAGGTAGGTGGTCATAATGTAATGGCTCATCGGTGTACAGGCTAAAGGGAATCCTACAGCTTATTAGGTAGGTGGTCATAATGTAATGGCTCATCAGTGTATAGGCTAAAGGGGGTCCTACAGCTTATTAGGTAGGTGGTCATAATGTAATGGCTCATCGGTGTATAGGCTAAAGGGGGTCATAATGTAATGGCTCATCGGTGTATAGGCTAAAGGGGGTCCTACAGCTTATTAGGTAGGTGGTCATAATGTAATGGCTCATCGGTGTATAGGCTAAAGGGGGTCCTACAGCTTATTAGGTAGGTGGTCATAATGTAATGGCTCATCGGTGTATAGGCTAAAGGGGGTCCTACAGCTTATTAGGTAGGTGGTCATAATGTAATGGCTCATCGGTGTACAGGCTAAAGGGGGTCCTACAGCTTATTAGGTAGGTGGTCATAATGTAATGGCTCATCGGTGTATAGGCTAAAGGGGGTCCTACAGCTTATTAGGTAGGTGGTCATAATGTAATGGCTCATCGGTGTATAGGCTAAAGGGGGTCCTACAGCTTATTAGGTAGGTGGTAAAAATGTAATGACTCATCGGTGTATACAGGGTGCATAGGAAAGTCCCTTTAGCCTGGAATAACTTGCGAATGGAGAGAAGTACAGTTATGCAAGTGGGATAACGGTATAGTAAAGCAACTACGCCCGATCGAATGTAACCAATAGCAGTGCCCCCTAGTGGTGAAATGCGGAAGTTAGCGATTGCAAATCGAAAACGAAAAGAGATATAGCAACATTTCCAATTGCAAAGTTGTAGAGCATCAATTAATGAGTACAAAACTACGTTTGTTTCACACGGATAAGATAAATTGTCGCCTGAATACCCTACAATGTCTGAAATCGATGCACGACAATCCGAATCTGCATATTCACATTTCGTAAATGTAGCCGTATGCAAGTGCAGATTGTGATGTTGTACCATTCCTACGATATAAAAACCAGTAGCAGGATGTACCCTGATCAGAAGTTTAGGTCTACGTACTCTGTGTGAGATTGGCGAGCTTGGATTTCCGGGGTTACGTAAAAAATCAGGTGTATGCAACAGCGCCTACAAGTCTGCTGGATCTACGTCATTGTGTTACAGATGCTTGCAATAGTGTGACACCTTGTATGCTGAGGAATGTGTATGCAGAGTTACTTTCATGAATACAAATGTGTAACGTGGGCAATGGCGAACTCTTCGAACATACTCGACATTAACTTTTTATCACTGTGCGCCAGTTTGCCTTTTTTGATTTTGTTTTGTCTGACGTGATGAAACTGTATTGACATAAGTATGCATTTATGCAATAAATTGTGTCTATTTTCTCATACCTACGCCTGTTCCCTTCAAACGTTCACACAAAAGGTTGCACATCGATTTCGGACATTTTAGGGTATTCAGGTGACAATTTATCTTATCCGTGTGAAACAAATGTCGTTTTGTACTGATTAATTGATGCTCTACAACTTTGTAATTGGAAATTTTGCTCTATCTCTTTTCATTTTCGATTTGCAATGGCTAACTTCCGCATTTCGCCACTGGGGACGCTGCTATCGGTTGCATTCGATCGGGCGTACCTATCTCCGTTTGCAAGTTATTCCAGGCTAAAGGGACTTTCCTATGCACCCTGTATAATAAAAATGATAACAGTGCACAAGATTTGATGAGATTTAAATTACTGTTAGGATTTATTGATTATTTTTGGCTTTCAAAGAAGACTTTTTTTCAGGTTAAAGGAGGAGAGGTAAAAATTTAGTTGTGGAGATGTAGATAATATAATGGTGGTGTCAGACTGCTGAGTTATATTTGAAACAATGCTAGCTAGCCATGCTACTGCACTTGGAAAAATAGTGTGAACATTGCTGCATGCTAACATGCTATCTTTGGTGTGCAGCACGATTTTGAAAAGGTGGACCAATTAGTTACAAGTAGTGATGTGCAGAACAATATCCACCGAAATGGAAAACAATTTTGAGCATGTGTACAAAAATGTAATTTAGTAGTCTGCTAAAATCAGGGAGAAACATTCTGAAAAAAAATGCTGAATTATTATTGTCACTTAAAAAAAACTTTGTAGGTAAGACACTTACAGGCATTTCGTAATAATTTGCCTCGGAGTCAGTTTAGTGTATTGAAGTTCTGTGGAGGTTTTTCTTGCAGTTTTTAAGGACTGTTTGATGGATTTGGCATGCACACAAGCTTAATATTGTTTTTTGTTTGTGCTGACTGTTTTATCTATCTTAGGCATGTGTTATGAACTGTTTCTTTTTCACTAAATTTTTCTACATTATACAAACAGAAAGCATTAAGAGAAAACAGTATTAATAATACCATTGTTCTTCAGTGTAGTATGTCTTCCCATACTGAAGAACAACGATGTTAATACTGTGTTAATAGGGCAGTCAAAATAAGGTGTACCTCTTCCCAAAATTTCCTCCTTTAGTCGGGGTTTTTCCTTTCAATCTGAAAGACAGTAAATTGAAAAAGAAAAGAAAACCATTATTTTAGGGAAATATGATGCCCCTGGTATTGGAATTCTTTGTGTCTTTTTAATCAGGTAAGAACATCAGTTAGAAACTGAATGTTGGTTGGAGGAAAAGGAATAGGAAGAGGCCCAGGATGGAAAGAATAAAGGTTGAAAGGCTCCTTGAATATCATCAGCGTTATTCTGACTTACTGAGAGAATGACTGAAGGAGCTAAAGTCTTGTGAGAGGGATGTAGAAAAGAAATGGGAATGTTTTAAGAACTGTGTTATCACTGCTGCTGAAGAGGTCTGTTGCACCAAAATAGTGGGTAACAATAGAGGTGATGCTTGGTGGAATAGTGATATTGAAGAGGCAGTAAAGAGAAAGAAGGAAGCCTATTTGGGGATGTTGCAAGATAGAGTTTCTGTGGATGAATATCGATGTAAGAAGCATAAAGTTGCTAAGCTGGTTCACCAGAGTAAGGCAAAAGTTAGGAAAGAGAAGGTGGAAAGGCATGAATTGGCTTTTTGGAAAGATAGAAAGACTTTCTGGAAGTACATGAGAATCAAGAAAAATTGGGGAAACAAAGTTGTAAGCTGTGTAAAGAATAGGATCCGGGAAATGATATGGGAGACCAATGAGTTAAGTGAAGATGGGGTGAATACTTCTGTGAGCTATTATATTAGGAAAGCAAAGGTGATTCAGAGGCAGAAGCAGATGATGTCACAGTGAAGGATGGAAGCACAGGAGAGATCTCAAGAGAAGAGATGTGAAAAGCTCTAAAATATCTTCAGAATGGTAAGGCTCTGGGAGTTGATAGCATAATGCTGAGATGTTGAAAAATGGTGGTGACTCTATAATTGACTGGTTAACTGAAATTTGCCAGTTGTGCTGGGAAGTTAGGTATGGTCCCTCGGGATTGAAAGGATGCTATCATTGTTGTCTTGTATAAGGGAAAAAGTGATCAGACTGAATGCAAGAACTATCGTGGTATTAGCCTACAGAGTGTGCCAGGGAAAGTGTTTGGTAAGGTTGTTATTGAAAAAGTACGGGTCTTACATCATTGAAAGTGTGGGATGTTCAGAGTGGTTTTATGCCTGGTAAAGGCTGCACTAACCACATTTTTGCATTACGCATAATGATTGAAAAGTATCTGGCTGTTGGTAAGAAAGTTTTTGCTGCCTTCATAGATTTAGAGAAAGCTTACGACCGAGTAAATAGGACACTTTTGTGGAAGGTATTGAATGAATATGGTGTTACTGGGATTCTACTTAACAGTGTAAAAGCCATGTATGCTGGTAGCAGAGCTTGTTTACAAGTAAATGGTGTTTTATCAAAATGGTTTTCTATTGGTGCAGGAGTTAGACAAAGTTGTGTAATGTCACCATGGCTGTTTAATATATTTATGGATGTGTGCATGCGTGATGCCAAAATAGATAATACTGGTTTATTTCTTGGTTGTCATCTGTGTATGCATATTGCTGTTTGCTGAGGACACTGTCCTGTTGGCAGAGAGCAAAAGTGAGTTGCAGATTATGTTGTCTCGGATGTACAAAGTTTGCATGAAATTCAAACTGAATATAAATAAGGGAAAAACCAAAGTTATGGTTTTTGAGAGAGGAACTGATAGTACTGAATGTAATATATGTCTAAATGGCACAGTGATTGACAAGGTAAATGAATTTGTGTATTTAGGAAGCATGTTTGACAGAGAGAACAGATTGGATGGTGAAATTGGTAGGCGAGTGAATTCTTCATTGAAAATCATGGCTGCTTTGGGAGGGTTTCACAGGAATGATGGGTTCTCAAGAGAGTCCCGCATTTCTATTTATGAAAGCGTAATTGTTCCTACCCTGATGTATGGTAGTAAAACCTGGGTACTACAGAAGAAACATAGAAGTCGTTTGTGTGCTTTACTGGAGAAATGCGCTACTTACGAGGGGTTTGTGGTAAGACACATTCTGATTGTGTGAGGAATAAAGATGTGTTGCAGTTGTGTAATGTGAAGTAACATGTTGTTAGCAAGGTGGAGACTAATATGCTTCAGTGGTTTGGCCATGTTGAAAAAATGAGTGATGAGATGCTTACTAAGAAAATCTTTTTAGCCCAAGTGGCAGGAATAAAGGTAGAGGAAGGCCAAGGAAGTCATGGGAGGATCAGATTCAGGAGTGTCTGTATGAGAAAAAGATTATGAGTATGAAGTATAGAAGACCTTGTGTACATCGTGTGTTGGATGTCAGTGAAGCCCGAGTTGTGTGTCAAGATTGCTGTAAATGGATAAGTTTGATACGGCAACATTAAGTAAAAATTATCTGGTAGTTTGTATTTCTTTGTGCAGCTAACCTCTGAATATCAGAAAACAGCTAAGGGGTATGTATGTATGTATGTATATGTATGTATGTATGTATGTATGTATGTATGTATGTATGTATGTATGTATGTATGTATGTGTGTGTGTGTGTGGGGGGGAGATTTTCAGACCCTGTAGAGGTAGATTTATAGTGCATCATATAGAGTGATATATAGGATTGCACATATTAGTAAAACGTTTTAGCTGCTGTATGGGCAAAAAAAAAAAAAAAGGAATGCACTAACCAAAAGTAGTGTGACAAAAAAGTTAGGGGGAAAGGGAGATCTGTGGTGTACACTGGTGTTAGTAGAAATCACTGATATGGGTATACTGTATAAGTGATAATAAAAGCAGATATGGTATGGATATACCATATAAGTGATAGATAAAAGTGGATATACTATGGATAAAAATAGATATACCACTAATGTAAATTATGTATCTTAAATTCAAGATAAGATTTGTGTAGGCAAGCATTTTTCATAAATATTTCAAGCTAGCAAAGCAATGGTACTAGAGAAAGTGATATATATATATATATCATGTGTAACATCACAGCCTCTCCTTGACAAATGTCAACCCCGCTTTCTCGTGGTACATCCTGTTCGCACTAAAGGGGCTCTGACGACCGCCAATAGCGGTATAACTATACCATCGGGATTAGAGGGAATGCTATCCCACACTCACCAACCCGCTTGGCCAGCGTGGTGAGTTATGGCCAAACCCTCCAAAATGACTCCTCAACTTAAATCTTGGCCCTCAGTCTCCGGCAGCTGGAATGTACCTGGCCAAGGCAGCGGCCAGTGCTACATGAAGGCAGAGGGTGCTAAGAATCCCCGGAGGACCGGACTAGGCTGCCATCTGATGCTGACCTTGGCTATGTATAATGGACGCTCCCTATCTTCTGATTCAAGGCTTCTTGAATTGGAAGAGGAACTACAAAGGATCAAGTGGGACATCGTCGGGCTAAGTGAGGTAAGGAGAAAAGGAGATCTCATTGAACTGAAAAGTGGACATCTCTTCTACTATCGTGGGACTGATACTGGCAGAACTAGTGGTGTTGGATTTATAATAAACAAGAAACTGAAGGATAAAGTTGTAGAATTTGAAAGTTCCTCTGACAGAGCTGCACGATTCGTTATCCAACTCTCGAGAAGATACCAGGCTCAGATTATTCAAACTTATGCACCCACCACAAGTCATCCTGAAGAAGAAATTGAAGAATTTTATGAGGAAATTCGTCATCTAAATAATAAAGGTAAGCAGCATTTGAAGATAATTATGGGAGATTTCAATGCAAAAATAGGACAACGGCAACAGAATGAAACTTCAGTAGGTATATTCGGTCACTGCAACAGAAACCAGCGTGGAAATACTCTCGTAGAGTTTGCAGAGGCAGAAGGGTTTTTCATCTTGAACTCCTTTTTCAAGAAAAAGCCATGCAGGAAATGGACATGGAGACATCTAAATGGGACGACAAGTGAAATTGATTTTATTATGTGTAACAAAAAATTCGTCATAGAAGACTGCAGTGTGCTAAACAAGTTCCACACAGATAGTGACTATAGATTGGTGAGATGTAAGATGCACCTCAACACTAAACTCGAATGTAGCAAGCTCATGAGACAAACAAAATGTATTGACATAACCAACCTTAAAAAGCACCATAATACCTTCAAGTTGGAACTGAAGAACAGATTCTCTGCTTTAGAAGGCCTAACATCGGAAGAAGTGGATATTTCTGAAGTTAACAGAAAAGTAACCAAAGCTCTTATGGAAACAGCAACAAAATTAGCTGGGTCTAAGAACAAGTTGCATGTGAACAAATTATCAGGAAAAACCAAAATGTTGATGCAAAAAAGAAGAGAGATGAGGACAACTAAAGATGTGACTTCTAAAGTGGAATGTACAGAGCTATGCAAGACAGTAAGAAAAAGTATCACTGAAGACGTAAGGAAATTCAACTGTGAACTAACTAGTAAGGAAAGCAATTGAAAACAACCAAAGCCTAAAGATAGCAAAGGGATGTCTCAGTAAGGGAAGAAAACAGATTATGGCTCTGAGAAAAGAAGATGGTTCTATAACAAGAAATAGAGGTGAAATTTTGATGAGTGAAAGATTTTTACTTCAAATTATATGAAAGTGATGATACATGTACTCCAGACATCATGAAAGGTACCAGAGTTCTACCAGTCCTCCCAGCAGAAGTTGCACATGCAATCAAGAACATGAAGCGGGGAAAAGCTCCAGGAGAAGATGGAATTACTGTAGACATCATACAAGAAGCAAGTGGAGAAATCGAAACAGTACTCGCCCAAATTTTCACTCGATGCCTTAATGAAGGGAAGATTCCTGAGGATTGGAACAATGCTACAATGATCCTGCTACATAAAAAAGGTGACATTGAGAATCACAGGAACTACAGACCTATCAGCCTCCTATCAGTGGTTTATAAAATCTTCACTAAAGTTCTTTCACACCGCTTAAAGGTGACACTGGACATGTCTCAACTGAGAGAACAAGCTGGATTCAGGAGTGGCTACAGCACAATAGATCATATCCACGTACTGAGAGAACTAATTGAAAGAGCGAGGGAATATGAACTTCCATGTGCATGGCTTTTATCGATTATGAAAAAGCCTTTGATTTGGTGAAACCATCAGCAGTTACAATGGCCCTGAAATCTTGCGGTATTGAAGATGCGTACATTAATATTATTAATAACATTTATGAAAATGCAAGTGCAAAGATTAGGCTGTTTGAAAATACAACACACATAAAAATTGGAAAAGGAGTGAGACAAGGGGACACCATATCTCCGAAGCTCTTTAATGTCACATTGGAAAATGTCTTTCAATCACTGAACTGGGAAAACAAAGGAATAAAGATTAATGGAGATTATCTAACCCACCTTCGTTTTGCTGATGACATAGTCATTTTTGCAACTACCCCATCAGAGCTGCAGAATATGATCCAGGAACTTGCTGACAAGAGTAAAAAAATGGGATTAAAAATGAACTTTCAGAAGACAAAAGTGATGTTCAATGCTTTTACAAAAAATGAAGATTTATCGATTGATGGAGAAAAGCTGGAGATAAGACACGTACGTTTATCTTGGACAGCAGATATCAAGTGAGGGTCACATTGATGAAGAAATTAATCGGCGTACAAAACTTGCCTGGAGAGCTTTTGGAAGAAACAGCATAATTTTCAAGAGCAATATGCCATTATGTCTTAAAAGAAAAATGTTTGATCAATGCATCCTTCCAGTGCTTACGTATGGTGCAGAGACGTGGACCTTAACTAAAAGAGACATACAAAGGCTGCATACAACTCAAAGCAGCATGGAGAGGTGCATGCTTGGTGTAACCAGGAGAGATAAGAAGAGGAATTCGTGGATCCGAAAAATGACAAGAGTGGAAGACATCATGATGAGAGTTAAATCCCTGAAATGGCAATGGGCTGGACATACTGCCAGAACCATCGATGGACAGCCGAAATTTTAGATTGGAATCCAAGGGACAGGAAAAGACCCAGAAGAAGACCACATGGAAGATGGGTGGATGAAATTCGAAAGTATGCGGGAGTGACATGGAGGAGACTGCCACAAGACAGACCGTTGTGAAGGAAACTTGGGGAGACCTTCGTCCAGCAGTGGATTGATAATGGTTGACAATGATTATGATGATATCATTTCTAAATAATTAATATGATGGCAGATCTCATTAAAACAAAATAAAGTAGAAGAAACATCTTTTAAATGGTCAAGCAGAATGGAAGTAAAAGCAGTGCTAGTCTTTTAAAGTTCTGATAAGGCAAATTTGTAGTTTCAAAATTTTTGACGAAATTTATGATTTTAATTTTTAAGGAAACATTAAGTAAATATGGATTCATTGCATATTTCTTTATGCACTATTTATGTTTGTGCATGAAATATTTAGTAGAAATATGTTTTAGTCATACTTTATGTTTATAGCAGTGTAAAAGTAAAATAAAACTGCAGATGCTGGTTTAGAATTTTCTCATAAATATCTTGCAAGTGTTCAGATTCTTTGAATAAAGTTCATGTTGAGAAATGGCTTCCTAGTTTAATTGAATTAATAATCTAAAGTAACTTATGGGATTTTACTAGGAAATTTTTTCTTTAATAGCAAATTTTAACAAGTCAGCCTGAAGAAGGAGAAGAGTTTTCTCCGAAAATTTGCTATTAAAGAAAAAATTTCCTAGAAAAGCCCATAAGTTACTTTAGATTAGTGTTCAGATGTTACATTTATCCAGAATTACTGTGATGAAAATTATGCAGATGCATAGCTTAGGTAGAATGTCTTACCCCCTTTTCTTTTCTGTCATATCATTCTTGTCTCGAAGAGCTGTTTATCATATATGTGAGAGATGTATTTCAGATATTATGAGTAGCATTTGAACAATACTTGACATGTACTTTTCAAATGATGCTCATATATATTTGTACTTGTTCCTCTGAATTTGATGAGGTACTGCTTGTTTGAAAGCTTGTTACTATGTGTTGCACAAATGCTGTATAATCGTTTCCACACCTATTGAGTTGGTTTATCACCATGCATAAAAGCAAAACTTAGTTTCGCTACTTCTAGCATGCGTCCTTGTCACAAAGAAGCATGGCTGCAGCTTCATTATGTTGGTTCCATCGAGAAAAGATTATCACTTGACATGTTTTTCCCAGTCCTTATACAAACATGAAGACTGGTACAATTTGAGTTTACTATTTCACTTTCTGGGAACATATACAGTGTCAGAAAGAGCTAATGAATTAATGCATTTGACTATTAGGGGTATGCAAAAGTTTGTGCCACCCCCACTAGCAGGCGCTGTAGGGGTCTAACCGGCCAGCTACCAGTGCTGTCAGTTTGTTCATAAAGCCAAGCATGGCGGTCGATAAAGTTCATTTGTGGCACTGTTTGTTATTCGAATGTTTAATTTAGGGAAAAGTGTGAGTGAAGCATACGGTTCAATATGTCAGGCTTATGGCGAAATATTTATGAGTGAGCGGACATGTCGAGAATGGTTTGCCAGGTTTAAGAAAGGTGATCTAAGCTTGGAAGACAAGTCATGTGCAGGTAGACCGCAGGAACTCGCAGATGAGGAGCTGGAATCACTGTTGCAAGTGGATGTCACACAATCAACCACACAACTGGCAGAACATTTGAAAGTGGCTCAATCAACGGTGGTACAGTGTCGACAGGCCTTGGGGAGAATCCAGAAAATTGGTAGAGTGGGTTCCGCATACTCTAATGGAGTGTAATATTGATCAACGATTGGGCATCTGCATGTTGTTGCTGAAGAGTTTTCAAGGGAAGAATTTCTTGTGGAAGGTTGTCACTGGGGATGAAAAATGGGTCTATTGTGACTACCCCGTATGCAAGCAATCCTGGGTGGACACAGGCCAGCCATCAACATCCACTGCCAAACAGGATATCCATGGGAAAAAGGTGCTGTTGTGTGTGTGGTGAGATATGCATGGATTGCTGTACTTTGAACTGTTGAAAACGAGCGAAACAATCACTGCACGATGATATAGCGATCAGTCGATGAAACTGAATGCCCCAATCGAGCAAAAACGCCCATGGAGAGGTAAAGGATGCCGCCCAGTCATCCTGTTACACGATAATGCCAGACCACATGTTGGTGCTACCACGAAATCAACCCTTAAACAGTTACACAGGAGATTTTACTGCATTGCACCCTCAGACTTTCCTCTGTTTCACTCTATGCAACATGCCCTAACCCAACAGCGGTTCACCACAGTTCCAGAGGTGGAAAATTTCGTCACTGCGTTTTTTAGCGCAAAACCTGAGTCCTTCTATCACAGGGGCATTCATTTGTTGCCTCAAAAATGTCAAGAGGTCATTGATGCTGACTGCCAATATTTCATTGAATAAACGTGCACTAGTTTCCTGATTGTTCCTGTCTCCTTTCTCCTTAAAACAGTGGAAACTTTTGCATACACCTAATACATGTCCTTTAGGATGTTATTTTGAGGTTGGATCCTGAGCAGACAGTATTCTGCATGGTTTGGTATCATTTGATGGTAAGCCATGCATGATGCTGCTATTGTTTTGAAATGTGATCATTCTGCTCACAATGTCTGATGAAATGAATTTCATTCAGATGTGTACGATGTGCCCAACACACGAGTGTAATAGCATTCATTTTCCAAGGTAGATTTACAACTCTTGCTTATGATGACTGATTCAGATGATGTATATCATCTGAATCTGCCACTACTGGCTTGAAGATAGGTGTGTGATTTGAATTGCCAAGATATATTCCAGTTTGGTGTAAATTAAAATAAAAAAAAATAATAATAAAAAGATAAAATTGAACAATTTGCACTTCAGAATGAGTCATTAAAGTTTTGTCTTTGATTTTCATGTTGTGACAATCATATGTGCAAAGGAATCATCATGTTGTAGTTACCTAGTGGAAAAACTGTGTGTTTCCTCCGCTCACTAAGTTTTTGTTATTAAGTTAAATCTGTAAATTTTGAATTTGCTTTTGTATGAGCATGTTTTCAGATGATGAAACAGTATTACATCCATGGTACCATGATAATATTATCATTCCAGTAGCCATAGTTCTTTCAAAAATCACGTAGTTGTGATGATATAATCATACGAGAGTGGACTGAAAAGTTTTACCTCCAGTTGATTAAAAAATTAATAGTAAAAGGTGTTTCAATGAAACAAAAATAAAAATATACCTTTATCCTTTTTTTAAAAGGCTGCATAATTACTTCTCCCCATAATCATGTCCTACTTCAATATATTTCTTCCACCGTGTCAATAGTTTTTAAAGTTCATCCATAAAAATTCCGGATTTCGTTCCTGAAACCAGTGGCATACTGCTGACTTCACTTCTTCGTCAGATGTGAAATGATAGCCCCTCAAGTATTTCTTTAGTTTAGAAAACAAATAATAATTGTTAGGTGTGAGATCTGTGCTATACTGAGGATGTTCTTAGAGTTCTCATTAAATTCTCACTCGTGCAGCTTTTTATCTCAGACATGTGCAGTACCCACCTGGCACAGACTTTTCATAATCCAAGCACACTGTTAATGTGTCCTACACATTCTTTAGAAATATCTAGTTCAGAGGCAATTTCTTTTTGCTTTATGCTGTGATTTCTTTGAATCATTTTTTAAATATGCCGTGGACGAGATTGGTCTGTTGCAGTCAAAGGCCTTCCTGACTTTGATTTGTCACTCAAAATTGCATTCCCTTCATTTTCATTTTCTTATACTCAGCATCTTACAGAATGCACATCATATTGATCCTCATATACAACTCTGGCATCTCTGTGGCACAGTGGTCTAAACACTGGCTTCTGACCATTCATCTGAGATGGTCTAAGTCCAAATCCCAGTGAGGCATGGATGGCATATATGTCTTACAACACTGGCTCCCTCCCTTACCTAGAGCCAAAGGCCCAAAATTAGGGGTGGACAACTGTTTATAGTCCAGTGAGTCGCTCACAGTGGTTGTTACCCCTCCCAATACCACTTTTCTGAAGAAAAAAAGATCATATGCAAGTTATGACATTTTTAAATGGTGGTGCACTGCAGTTAAATCTTCAAAACAGGATGAAATTTATGATTTTTAAGAATTAATAACTTGAAATTTTGAAGAATTTTACAGATGAGCATATTTTTTCTTAGCAGTCTAATTTTTTCTTAGGGGTCTTTAATATGAACCATTACTTTTAATGTGGCTGTGTCTCATGTCCATGTAAACAAACCAACAAACAAAAAAGCCAGCAAAATGTTAAAACACTCGGAAAAGACAATTTGTAATTTTTTTAGGAAATTATACGATTCTTTTCACCTTGAAAATTCATGTGCAGATGGTTTCTCCCATTGTTCATGTTTGTTAAAAAGTGCTTTGGCTGTATTTCAGTTTTACTTTTGCAATGATAACCACCCAGGTATTGGTAAAACAAAAGGTTTAACAAAAAGTGTCAAATTTTAAATTAATATGAAAAAAGCCATTATTTAAGAATTTGAAAATTTAATAGATGAGTCATTATATGCTAGTATGTGATAAATTTGGTAGCTGATAGTCTTTATATATATATATATATATATATATATATGTATATCATCATCATCATCATCATTGTCAACCATTATCAATCCACTGCTGGACGAAGGTCTCCCCAAGTTTCCTCCACAACGGTCTGTCTTGTGCCAGTCTCCTCCATGTCACCGCTGCATACTTTCGAATTTCATCCACCCATCTCCCATGTGGTCTTCTTCTGGGTCTTTTCCTGTCCCTTGGAATCCAATCTAAAATTTCGGCTGTCCATCGATGATCTGTCCTTCTGGCAGTATGTCCAGCCCATTGCCATTTCAGGGATTTAACTCTGATCATGATGTCTTCCACTCTTGTCATTTTTCGGATCCACGAGTTCCTCTTCTTATCTCTCCTGGTTACACCAAGTATGCACCTCTCCATGCTGCTTTGAGTTGTCTGCAGCTTTTGTATGTCTCTTTTAGTTAAGGTCCACGTCTCTGCACCATACGTAAACACTGGAAGGATGCATTGATCAAACACTTTTCTTTTAAGACATAATGGCATATTGCTCTTGAAAATTATGCTGTTTCTTCCAAAAGCTCTCCAGGCAAGTTTTGTACGCCGATTAATTTCTTCATCAATGTGACCCTCACTTGATATCTGCTGTCCAAGATAAACGTACGTGTCTTATCTCCAGCTTTTCTCCATCAATCGATAAATCTTCATTTCTTGTAAAAGCATTGAACATCACTTTTGTCTTCTGAAAGTTCATTTTTAATCCCACTTCTTTACTCTTGTCAGCAAGTTCCTGCATCATACTCTGCAGCTCTGATGGGCTAGTTGCAAAAATGACTACGTCATCAGCAAAACGAAGGTGGGTTAGATAATCTCCATTAATCTTCATCCCCTTGTTTTCCCAGCTCAGTGACTGAAAAACACCCTCCAATGTGGCATTAAAGAGCTTCGGAGATATGGTGTCACCTTGTCTCACTCCCTTTCCAATTTTTATGTGTGTTGTATTTTCAAACAGCCGAATCTTTGCACTTGCATTTTCATAAATGTTATTAATAATATTAATGTATGCATCTTCAATACCGCAGGTTTTCAGAGCCATTGTAACTGCTGATGGTTTCACCGAATCAAAGGCTTTTTCATAATCGATAAAAGCCATGCACAATGGAAGTTCATATTCCCTCGCTCTTTCAATTAGTTCTCTCAGCACATGGATATGATCTATTGTGCTGTAGCCACTCCTGAATCCAGCTTGTTCTCTCGGTTGAGCCATGTCCAGTGTTACCTTCAAGCGGTGTGAAAGAACTTTAGTGAAGATTTTATAAACTACTGATAGGAGGCTGATAGGTCTGTAGTTTCCGAGATCCTCAATGTCACCTTTCTTATGTAGCAGGATCATTGTAGCGGTGTTCCAATCCTCAGGAATCTTTCCTTCATTAAGGCATCGAGTGAAAATTTGGGCGAGTACTGTTTCGATTTCTCCACTTGCTTCTTGTATGATGTCTGCAGTAATTCCATCTTCTCCTGGAGCTTTTCCCCGCTTCATGTTCTTGATTGCATGTGCAACTTCTGCTGGAAGGACTGGAGGAACTCTGGTACTGGTATCTTTCATGATGTCTGGAGTGCATGTATCATCCCTTTCATATAATTTGGAGTAGAAATCTTTCACTCTTGTCAAAATTTCGCCTCTATTTCTTGTTACAGAACCATCTTCTTTTCTCAGTGCCATAATCTGTTTTCTTCCCTTACTGAGATGTCCCTTTGCTATCTTTAGGCTTTGGTTGTTTTCAATTGCTTTCCTCACTAGTTCACAGTTGAATTTTCTTACGTCTTCAGTGATACTTTTTCGTACTGTCTTGCATAGCTCTATATATTCCACTTTGGAAGTCACATCTTCTTTAGTTGTCCTCATCTCTCTTCTTTTTGCATCAACATTTTCGTTTTTCCGGATAATTTATTTACATGCAACTTGTTCTTAGACCCAGCTAATTTTGTTGCTGTTTCCATAAGAGCTTTGGTTACTTTTCTGTTAACTTCAGAGATGTCCACTTCTTCCGATGTTAGGCCTTCTAAAGTAGAGAACCTGTTCTTCAGTTCCAACTTGAAGGTATTATGGTGTTTTTTAAGGTTGGTTATGTCAATAGATTTTGTTTGTCTTATGAGCTTGCCACGTTCAAGTTTAGTGTTGTGGTGCATCTTACATCTCACCAATCTATGGTCACTACCTGTGTTGAACTTGTTTAGCACACTGCAGTCTTCTATGACGAATTTTTTGTTACACATAATAAAATCAATTTCACTTGTCGTCCCATTTGGATGTCTCCATGTCCATTTCCTGTGTGGCTTTTTCTTGAAGAAGGAGTTCAAGATGAAAAACCCTTCTGCCTCTGCAAACTCAACGAGAGTATTTCCACGCTGGTTTCTGTTGCCGTGACCGAATTTACCTACTGAAGTTTCATTCTGTTGCCGTTGCCCTATTTTTGCATTGAAATCTCCCATAATTATTTTCAAGTGCTGCTTACCTTTATTATTTAGATGACAAATTTCCTCATAAAATTCTTCAATTTCTTCTTCAGGATGACTTGTGGTGGGTGCATAAGTTTGAATAATCTGAGCCTGGTATCTTTTCGAGAGTTGGATAACGAGCCGTGCAGCTCTGTCAGAGGAACTTTCAACTTCTACAACTTTATCCTTCAGTTTCTTGTTTATTATAAATCCAACACCACTAGTTCTGCCAGTATCTGTCCCACGATAGTAGAAGAGATGTCCACTTTTCAGTTCGATGAGATCTTCTCCTTTTCTCCTTACCTCACTTAGCCCCACGATGTCCCACTTGATCCTTTGTAGTTCCTCTTCCAATTCAAGGAGCCTTGAATCAGAAGATAGGGAGCGTCCATTGTACGTTGCCAAGGTCAGCATCAGATGGCAGCCTAGTCCGGTCCTCCGGGGATTCTTAGCACCCTCTGCCTTCATGTCGCACTGGCCGCTGCCTTGGCCAGGTACATTCCAGCTGCCGGAGACTGAGGGCCAAGATTTAAGTTGTGGAGTCATTTTGGAGGGGTTTGGCCATAACTCACCACGCTGGCCAAGCGGGTTGGTGAGTGTGGGATAGAATTTCCTCTAATCCCGATGGTATAGCTATACCGCTATTGGCGGTCGTTAGAGCCCCTTTAGTAGGAACAGGATGCACCACGAGAAGGCGGGGTTGACATTTGTCAAGGAGAGGCTGTGATGTTACGCATCACCTGACCTTATATATATATATATATATATATATGTGTGTGTATGTAAGGTCAGGTGAGGCGTGACATCACAGCCTCTCCTTGACAAATGTCAAGCCTTCTCGTGGTGCATCCTGTTCCCACTAAAGGGGCTCTGACGACCGCCAATAGCGGTATAACTATACCATCGGGATTAGAGGAAATGCTATCCCACACTCACCAACCCGCTTGGCCAGCGTGGTGAGTTATGGCCAAACCCTCCAAAATGACTCCACAACTTAAATCTTGGCCCTCAGTCTCCGGCAGCTGGGCAGGAGTGACATGGAGGAGACTGGCACAAGACAGACCGTTGTGGAGGAAACTTGGGGAGACCTTCGTCCAGCAGTGGATTGATAATGGTTGATGATATATATATATATATATATATATATATATATATAGAGAGAGAGAGAGAGAGAGAGAGAGAGAAAGAGAGATTATCAATAAGCTAGTATAAGATAAATTTGGTAGATGATGGTCATATACTAGTTATAAGGTAAAAAAAAGTAGTATCCATTTCAGTTGCAAATTTTTTATACTCAGCCTAACATTAAATTTCTTATGGAAAGTTTTTCAAGTGAAAAGTTGAGCAGTATCTCAAGAAAACTGTAATGTAAAAAAAAATATAAATTGGTAGATGGTAGTTATATAAACATCAAAACATCATATTAAATGCTCAAAATTAAGAAATTGCATATCCCTTTATCAATACTTCCATGATTCCTCAAAAAAGTGTTTACACAAGACTTCTGAAGTGCCAATGGTGTATAATTTTCCAGAGATAATAACTGAAAATGGTGGAGTTGTAATTGACAAAATTTTGTCAGTTGGTATGTCATAGATGCCATTTAAAGCTATTTGACAAGCCATGAAGACGAATGATTTTCACTGTTATATCTTCATTTTCATATGAAATTTTTACTATTTGCTGAATTCATCAGCATTTTTCATAAATGCATTCAACAAAATAATTTTTTGCTAAGCTGCTAATTGCTACTTCATTCTTAGTTTTCGGGCAAGATTAAATCAACACCTTGACCAGTTCATGGTTTGCAGTCTTACTTATTTTTTATGTGCTCCCAATATTCTCTCATTTTCTTTCTAAGATTAAGTGATGATGTGCAACTTCTTACTGACACAGAAATATAGACTTATTGTTAATAAAAGAATTGTTGTTATATATTGTCAAAGACATCAATTCAAAATAGGGGTCTTCAACCTTTCAAGGCCAAACCCCCACATCAGTAAATTCGAAAGCTTCCAGTCCACAAGCCGCATGTCTGTTGACATTGATAAATAATCATAGACGCATTTCAGTTCATCCTATCCTACACTTTTATTGTCAAAAGCACGTTCAGTAGCAACATAATTTGTACTTCATGGAAGATTAAATACTCTTATATAACTATATTACAAGTGGGCCGCCCCGGTGGCGCAGTGGTCTAAGGCGCTGGCCTCTGATCATTCGTCCGTCTGGGGTCCGGGTTCGAATCCCGGTGAGGCATGGATGTTGTGTTTGTCTTACGGCACTGGCTCTCTCCCTTCCCTGGAACCAGTGACCCTAAATTAGGGACGGGCGACTGCTTATAGCCCATTGAGTTGCTCACGGTGGTCGTTAAACCTCACACCAAAAAAAAAAAAAAAAAAAAAGAAATCCATTGACAATTAGGTACTCGCATTACAGCAGGGATAGATGCCATTGTGGTCTTAATGAGAAACTTGACATTGCTTTTATTCGACTAATTTCAATATCAGGTGTAATTCACGTTCTTGTGATTTGCAAAAGTGTCTTTCAAATGTTGATTGCCGCCCCGGTGGCGCAGTGGTCTAAGTCGCTGGCCTCTGATCATTCGTCCGTAAGGGGTGCGGGTTCGAATCCCGGTGAGGCATGAATGTTGTGTTTGTCTTACGGCACTGGCTCTCTCCCTTCCCTGGAACCAGTGACCCTAAATTAGGGACGGGCGACTGCTTATAGCCCATTGAGTTGCTCACGGTGGTCGTTAAACCTCCAATCAAAAAAAAAAAAATGTTGATCTGTCAGACATGTTTTTTTTTATATTGGAGGTTTAACGACCACCGTGAGCAACTCAAATGGGCTATAAGCAGTCGCCGTCCCTAATTTAGGGTCACTGGTTCCAGGGAAGGAGAGAGCCAGTGCCGTAAGACAAACACAACATCCATGCCTCACCGGGATTCGAACCCGGACTTCGGACGAATGATCAGAGGCCATCGCTTAGACCACTACGCGCGAGCCGCCCCGGTGGCGCAGTGGTCTAAGGCGCTGGCCTCTGATCATTCGTCCGTAAGGGGTCTGGGTTCGAATCCCGGTCAGGCATGGATGTTGTGTTTGTCTTACGGCACTGGCTCTCTCCCTTCCCTGGAACCAGTGACCCTAAATTAGGGACGGGCGACTGCTTATAGCCCATTTGAGTTGCTCCCGGTGGTCGTTAAACCTCCATTAAAAAAAAAAAACCACTACGCCACCGGGGCGGCGTTTTTGATCTTGTGTTATTTTGGCTGAACAACTGCTCACATGTGTAGTTACTGCCAAAGATAGAAGACGACATGAACAATGGATGTTTACATATTTCTGGATACTTTTCTTTGGAAACATATTTGGAATAAAAGTCAATTATTGTAGGAAACTTTCATTTTACTGCAGATCTACAAACTCTAATTGGCCGCCCCGGTGGCGCAGTGGTCTAAGCGATGATAGCCTCTGATCGTTCGTCCGAACGGGGTCCGGGTTCGAATCCCGGTGAGGCATGGATGTTGTGTTTGTCTTACGGCACTGGCTCTCTCCCTTCCCTGGAACCAGTGACCCTAAATTAGGGACGGGCGACTGCTTATAGCCCATTGAGTTGCTCACGGTGGTCGTTAAACCTCCAATCAAAAAAAAAAAAAAAAAACTAATTGTAGATGAGGTGGAACACTTTCGATGCCACCACATTGCCATGGAAATTGCATTCTCTTTGATAATCATCTGATCTCCAGGTTATATTTTCATTCATCAACACCTCTAATGCAGGAAAGTGAAGGCATTTTTTATTTTGCAATTGACATTCCCATGGGATTAATTTGGTCTCAAAAGCTATCACATAGTCATAAAGGTTGCCCCGGTGGCGCAGTGGTCTAAGCGATGGCCTCTGATCATTCGTCGGAACGGTGTCCGAGTTCGAATCCCGGTAAGGCATGGATGTTGTGTTTGTCTTACGGCACTGGCTCTCCCTTCCCTGGAACCAGTGACCCTAGATTAGGGACAGGCGACTGCTTATAGCCCATTGAATTGCTCACGGTGGTCGTTAAACCTCCAATCAAAAAAAAAATAGTCATAAAGACTATGAACAAGTTGACCTTTCCCAAGTAAACGGTAGTTCTCCATTAAGGAAACTAGTAATATTGACAAGGAATGAATAGTCACCTAAACATACACTGACGGAAAAAAAAATCCCAACACCAAGAAGGGATTGTGTTAGATAAACGACAGTTGGTAGGCGGTGAGAGTACATCTGTAAGATGACGTCTATGCAAATTTCGCGCTCGGCGCATACGTGTGGCGCTAGCAGCGCCCCTCGGAACATGCAAAGCAGGTTCGCTGTAAATACGCGCTGTAACGTTCGTGAGCGTTAGTTATCGTTGAGATTCGACGTAGTGTGTTGATGTTAGTCAAGAATGCCTTTAAGAAGACGAAGAAGCCATTATCAACAGCTCACGGAGTTTGAACGAGGTCGTGTAATAGGGCTACGAGAAGGTGGATTTTCTTTCCGCAATATTGCAGAACTTGGCAGGAATGTAGCCACTGTGCATGATTGTTGGCAACGGTGGTCAAGGGAAGGTACTACTTCAAGAAGACCGGGTTCCGGCCGGCCACGTGGCACTACTGAGAGGGAAGACCGCCGTGTCGCATCGTACCGCGTTTGCGGCAGCAATTCTAGCTGCAGTTGCCACCACAGTGACACAACGAACTGTTGCAAATCGGTTACTTGAAGGACAGCTCCGAGCCAGACGCCCTGTGGCGTGCATTCCACTTACTCCAAACCACTGCCGTTTGCGACGTCAGTGGTGTCAAGCTAGATCTCATTGGAGAACGGAGTGGAGATCTGTTGTGTTTTCTGATGAAAGCCGGTTCTGCCTGGGTGCCAGTGATGGCCGTGTGTTGGTTAGAAGGAGGCCAGGTGAGCGCCTGCAACCAACCTGTCTGCGGCCGAGACACACTGGACCTACACCTGGAGTTATGGTCTGGGGAGCAATTTCCTATGACAGCAGGAGCACTCTCGTGGTTATCACACGTACCCTGACGGCACAGTTGTACGTCGGTCTGGTGATTCAACCTGTTGTGCTGCCATTCTTGAACAGCATTCCAGGGGGTGTTTTCCAACAGGATAACGCTCGCCCGCATACCGTTGTTGTAACCCAACATGCTCTACAGAGTGTCGACATGTTGCCGTGGCCTGCTAGATCACCAGATCTTTCACCAGTCGAGCACGTATGGGACATCATTGGACGACAACTCCAGCGTCACCCCCAACCAGCATTAACCGTCCCTGTATTGACCGACCAAGTGCAACAGGCATGGAACTCCATCCCACAAACTGACATCCAGCACCTGTACGACACAATGCATGAACGTATGCGTGCTTGCATTCAACATTCTGGCGGTTTCACATTTAAAATGGGTCTTCTCGCGCTTCCATTAAGCTGTGATCTTGAAACCTTAATAGATTAAATATGTTACCTATACAAATGTATTGCCGCCATTTCATTCCTCTACAACTATTTTTTCGTGGTGTTGGGATTTTTTTTCCGTCAGTGTATCTCATCACGGACTTAGCGAATGGGTTTTCTTTTGGTTTCCATAAATTGTTGAACTCTGTTCTTCAAAGAGGAAAGGCGAACTGTCATCACATGTTCAAAGTTTGAAAAACACTTTGCATACAAGTTTTCTTTGTGGCTGATGCATTGGAAAGTCATCATCTTAGTATTGCCGCCCTCCTTTGTGTAAGATTTCATTAAAATTGTCACTCCTTTCCTGATATAGGAGGCGCACCATCTGTGATTATGGCAAATATGTTGCTCAAGTGTAACTCGTGCTTAGCCAAGGTATCTCTTAGACTTGAATACAAATCTGAAGTTCATGGCATGTCTTTAAGAGCAACTACCCTGGCTAATTCCTCTACAATCGTGAAGTTTCTATCAGTATCATGAATGAAAATGGCTGCGTGTGCAGTCGGTTGCATTCATTCATCGCTACAGAATAAAACACAAACTCCTTGCACTTGGATTTGAAATTGCTGAATACGTTTGCTGCCAGGTCCTCCACTAACCGTGCTACTGTCATACCAGCAGCTAATGATCGAAACAACTTGAGCATGTGACGGAAAGAGCACATCAACTGCGCATTGAAGACCCCCCCCCACAAACTCTCCATCAATAAAGGGCTTTCTAGGTTTCACAATTTAGTTAACACGAACATTGTTTTCAAACTTTATTTACCATGCAGAATAACAACTGCTGACAATTAATCTTTTCTTTTACGAGGGGGATTCAAATTTGACCTGGACTTTTTTTTTAATCAGATATTTATTTACCATACAGCTGATGTTACATCACTTACTTTTCGAAGTAATCTCCGTCGTGGTCGATACATTTTTTCCAGCGTTCTGGAAGCCTCCAGATCACAGTTTCATAGAATTCTTTACTCTGTTGTTTAAACCATCTCAGGACGACACTTTTCACCTCTTCATTTGATCTGAACTTCTGCTTTCCCAAAAATTCATTTAATGGACCAAACAGGTGGTAATCACATGGTGACATATCCAGGCTGTATGGAGGGTGGGGTACAATATCCCATCCCAGTTCCTCCAATGTTTCCATAGTCACTTTAGCGGTGTGGGGTCTGGTGTTGTCTTGGAGAAGGCATACTCCACTGTTGAGGAGTCGTGGTCTCTTCTTTTTCAGCGTTGCCTTAAGGGAGTTCTTGAGATCGCTGTAATAGGTGGCATTGATTGTTTGACGATCTTTCAGGAAATCCGTAAGAATACCGTTAATGTACCAAAACACCTTAGCCAATACCTTCGTAGCTAATGCCCTGATCTTGAATTTTTTGGGTGGGGGAGAATCGCTGTATCCTCTCCATGCTTGCAAGTTTGCTTTCCGGCGTATGGTGATGAATCCATGTCTCGTCCACTGTCACCACACGTCTGAGAAAGTTGTCTCCTCTCCGATGTCTTCGGAACAACATGTTCGC
This sequence comes from Macrothele yani, assembly GCA_039090855.1. Taxonomy (NCBI): domain Eukaryota; kingdom Metazoa; phylum Arthropoda; class Arachnida; order Araneae; family Macrothelidae; genus Macrothele; species Macrothele yani. The sequence goes on from CM076990.1 coordinate 87,706,615, forward strand.
AATTTGCAACCTGCTGGCTTTCTGCTCGTCGGACAGCTTCGGTACTCATCTGGCACACACTTTACTGAAGTGCAGCTATCGTGAATGATGGTATGCACCCTGGCGGCGCTGATGTTCAGTGTGGAGCTCAGATCACTTACAGTAATCCTGTTCCGTATGAGCTTATTTATGCACTCAGTCATGCCGTCGTTAACAACAGTTGCCGGTCGTGCCTTATGCGGTTCGTTGCTTACGCTTTGTCTTCCTTGAACGCTTTACACCGTTCTACACGAATCACCAAACTGAAGTCACTGCCTCTCGCACCTTCATTGCAAAGAAATTTGATAATTATTTTCTACTGCACCGAAGTCTAAACAGCTTCACTCGCCATTTCTCTTTCTGCAATGCGGGAGTTGTCATGACAGCGCAAATTAACGAAGCAAGTGGCGTGTTCTGGTAGCGTGTGATACCAGTGTTGCCAAACGCACAATAATAATACGCACAAAATTTAAAACTAATGTATTAGCAAGGCTGAACTGGATGAACAGTATAACATTAACGTTGAAGACAATAGACTTTTGGTGATTGGCCAGTGGACATGAGGGACGATTTCAGCCGTTAGATGGCACTGCGTCCCAAGGTATAAACAACTTAATTTCCACGTTGTTTGAATTGCTGGATTCTGTATGTTCGTCGTTTTTTCTTGTTTCTTAAAAAAAAAAAAAAAAACCCTTATAGTTTTAAAACCAAACTGTTGTTTTCACAACAAATTATAACCCATTTTCAAAATGGTTTACTGTTGTGTGCCGATATGCGCATCTGAGAAGAAAAACGTGGGGTTTTCATTCCATGAGTTTCCCTCAGATCAGAACCTAAAGCAACTGTTGCTGAAAGCAATATCTCGTCAGAATTTTACTTCAAATGACAAATCACCTTCAACTGTTGTTTGTGGTAAGCATTTTCATTCTGATAATTACGTACCTAATTCAATTTCAGAAAAAAAACCTCAGCTATATAACTCATATTAAGTAAAATAGTAGGTAAATGTGTAGATTTGCGTTTTAAATTATTTCGTCGGAAAAATATTAGTACCTGGAAAAAGTGCGACGTACAGATTTTAAATTATGGAAATTAATGCCAAATGGGGCAGAAATTTCCTGTTTCAAATGTCTTTTAAAGATTTTTATCGTAACATTTACCTGCAAGTTCGATGCGTTAGGCCTACGGCAGCGTCTCTTCACAGCATCGAACTTACAGGTAAATGTTACAAAAAAATGTTTAAAAGACATTTAAAATACGAAATTTCCGCACCATTTGCCATTAATTTCCATACTCTAAAATCTGTACGTCGGATTTTTTCAGGCACTAACATTTTTCCGACGAAATAATTAAAGACGCTAATCTACACATTTACCAAAATCTCAGCCCTAGATCGTTGAAGAATAAAGGAGGAATGAGATTTACACATAAATTACACCAGTTCCTACAGAAAAATTATCTTGCCCAAGTACTACGAATTCAGAATGCAAATATTAATCTGTTCATGTGAAAGTGAATATAAATGAAATCTCAAATGGAAATAATGATACGGAATCAGTTTGTTTATGGGAACTACGTCAATAGATGGAGCTGCGTCCCAACTCATCTTTTCTGTCCTCGCTGTTTTTGTTTAATGTTACAGCCTGGTAGGATCCAGTTCAGCCTTGGTATTAGAAACAAAAGTCCAGGTCAAATTTGAACGCCCGTAATAATTCATTAACTTTTTCGCTCTGAAAATGTCCCTCCAATCCAGAATATTTTCCACTCTGCTTAGTATCGTGATGCCCTCTTGATGTATTCTTTTATTACCGCAGCGCTTTCATTGCAAATAAAGCAAACATTTATTTTTATGCTCAACAAAAAAATAATACGACCTTTTCTCGAAAAAATTGCGCTTTGTCTCCAACTTTCCTCCTCTTGCTATCACAGCTCGCATTTGTGTACGTATTTAAAGACGTACCGCATCTGCTGACTGAAGTCATCTACTCGGTACCCTTCTCGATGCCATCTAATCATGATACATCCACCTGCTACCTTCTTAACTTCAGGGCCATGCAAAAGTTCTCCTCCTAGCATCCTTTCCTGTTAATAAGATAGGGGAAATTTATGGGGAATAGAATATTTATAGGCGGCAAAAAGGGGCAGACACTAGCAGCTGGCACTTACAACCCCAATAGATGGTATTTATATTTTGGTAAATTACGTAACACGAAATCTTTTAGTAAATTATGTTTTGAAAATCACTAATGTTATGTTAGCAATCATTGTCATTTTTTTTTAAAACTCACCCCCGTTCCTTCACACAAACGCATTTATTCCCCATTGTAGATTTTGGCACATACATATCTCGCTCCCCTAAATGAAATGCCGTCCCTGATAGAATGTTTGCCTAGTTGACATGAAATAGCTCGGAGGGCCAACCATGGCCCGCGGAACTCTGGTTGAAGACCCCTAATTTAAAAGAATTTAAAAGGTCAGGCTGAGTTGAGTTGTCTAATGCTTCACAAGACGGCCAACACAGTCACGTGGATTTTTCATGGCCACTTGCACTAAATAAACACTTCCTTTTATTGCCAATTTTTTTTAACAGACTGAGCTGATATCTGTTTTTAAAACGTGCAAATCTCCATCAGAAACATTAGTTGTTTGCCTTAATTCAATTTGATCATTGGACTTATTCTGCTTTTCAGTTCCACTAAAAGAAAGCAGAGCATAAACAGAATTATGTACCATGTCATCAGAAACTACAAGAAACTTTTCCTTTGTATGCCACACATGTGAATCGTGATACCTGGGTTGTATTTTCCCTCTGAAACGCCACGTTTGTGAAGTTTATGAATGCAAGCATGGGGGATTCATTTTAGTCAGGGACGTCGACAAGGGGATGCGAGGGTGGGCTCTTCTTGCCCACCCTGCCGCCCACCCAGTTTAAGATGTGCCGCTTTTCAATTTTCTTAAACTTTAAAATATAATCTGGACTATTCCAAGTAATAATGAGTCTCGTAATTTTCTTTGTGTACTGAACATTTTTCTTTAAAAAATGTTCAAGTACAATACTATTTTCATAAGAAAAATTAAAATATTTGAAAAGCAACAAAGACAATGCATTCACAGAAAGAAAAAAGTTGAAGGTAACATTCTACCAACTCGTATGTTACACCGCTAACTCGCTAGTTATTCTCATGTTATCTTGTCTGTTTATCATCAGTGGCATAACTTGTCAGATCCAGGTGTGTGTGCGAGTGTGTCGCGGGGGAGGGGAGGAGGTGCGGCAAATTACTTTGTAGCCGGTAGTAAAACAGATTAAAATTTCTTTCTTTCAGTTTTTTGAATTTTAAGTTGCTATAAACCTTCCCCAGCAAAAAAATATTTTCGCCCACCCTGATTTCAGTCTAGCAACGTCCCTGCTTTTAGTACTTCGGATAGTAAATTTCCCAATGGGACAGTTTTTCTTAGAGATACTTTTTTTTTTTCATTTCATAACAAACATTTTCGGTTAAGACTGTTATTAACACAAAAATTAATCTTTCAATTCTTTATGAATTTTTTTGCAGATTATAATTTGGAGTGTTGGTTAATACACTACCCATTCGGCTGTGTGTAGAAAATTTGTTACTGAAATACTTCTTTTTAGTGCTTTATTTTATACTAGCATATAAAGACTATCATCTACCGACTTTTTAATTTTTTTTAAAATGGCCTTTTTTATATTAATATTTGAAATTTGACATGTAAAAAAAAATTGTTTTTGTAATATATGGATGCTTATAATTGCACAAGCAACATTTAAATGCAGACGAAAGCAATTTTTTTAACAAACACAAGCAATGGGAGGAACCACCTGTACACGAATTTTCAAGGTACTGTAATTTTCTAAAAAAAATAATTAAAAAATACAGTTTTGAATTTTTTTACTTTTTGCTATTTTTTTAATTTGACATGATGCTAAAAGTAATAATGCATATTAATTAAAGCTCCCACATTAATTCTTCTAAGTAAAAAATCTCAGCTGTAGCTTTAAAATTTCAAGGAGCTATTAATTCCTGAAAATCTGAAATTTCCTTCTGTCTTGAAAACAGAAGCGCCATTTTAAAAATGTTATAATTCCTATCCGCAAATTTTTCAGACTTAAAAGTGATATTTTCTACTGTCACACGACTAGAGCTTCTAAATATTTTTTTCCGGGCAAATTCCAGAGGGTCGTACGACAAGCCTGCCTGATGTGAAACGGAATGCACCAATTACAAAATGATGCCTCGCAGAAAAGTAATGTGCCCAACCATGTAATTGCTGTGCATGTTGGGATTAAGATTTGGGATTTTGTACTCTACAAAACAGCCACGCCAAAATTTTGAAAAGACGGATTTCAAAAGTATTGGATGGCTGTAAAGATGCTGCACTGTGGGAGAGCAACGAAACAGACGCATCTGACACAAGTGGTGGTTAGTACGTATTGTTGCATCAGACACGAGCAGCCATGAAAGTGGTGGCAAATCTTCAGGTACAAAAAAACTCGCACATCACGATTCTGTATTTAGGTAGATCGTTTTGTTCGTTAAAAACGAACAGCATTTAATGCAATCCCCGGATTTAATGAGGGGTGAAAAGCTAAGATGATCACTTTTAACCAGCAAATTTAACAAAGTTTAATGAAATTTAATATTAAACGAGGCAGAAAAAATCTGCGTACACAGCCATCGTCGTATGCAACAGCAACTAATTATGCAAAAAATCTAACGCTTATTTAAAGTAACAGACTTCGACGATTATAAGGTGTTGAATGAATTGTTATTCGCCGCCCCGGTGGCGCAGTGGTCTAAGGCGTTGGCCTCTGATCATTCGTCCGTAAGGGGTCCGGGTTCGAATCCCGGTCGGGCATGGATGTTGTGTTTGTCTTACGGCACTGGCTCTCTCCCTTCCCTGGAACCAGTGACCCTAAATTAGGGACGGGCGACTGCTTATAGCCCATTGAGTTGCTCACGGTGGTCGTTAAACCTCCAATCAAAAAAAAAAATTGTTATTCAGCGAAAATTGAGTGAAGATAACTATGAAACAAAACATATTCTCTCTTTTTTTTAAACATTTCCACAAATGTATGCAACAGGATTAGCTGGTACTATGTACCCATGTAAGCGCTTGTTTTAATTTGCACTACTATATAAGGTGACCAGATATTGGAACACTGATTTGAGGACAAAAGGGCGTGGCGTCCACAAATCGGCAGTTCATTTGAAGACACATTCGTATTCAATATAAATATGCGAATCTTTTTGTCACAAAACTGCATTGCTTCAATAAGTGGGATTTGCATATGAAAATTTGTCTTAAAAGGATATATCTTGTAGAATGTTGGTAATTTTTATCGACAAAGTAGAACTATGATGACGAGAACATATTAGCAAAAGTAAAATGCTTTACCTTAGGTATATGTGCCGAATTAAAATCAAGCTGCAAACTAAAAATTTTTCATTTTGCCCAAGTTATTCGAGGAACTCAAAACAAGTGCAGTCGACATTTGACCGTACCAGTGGTGCAGTGTCTTAGTGCTGGTCACTGACGATGAATCGTACAAGTTGGCACGGATTCGAGTCCCGAATGAGGCATGGGTGGTGTGTTTGTCTTACAGCACTTGCTGTCTCCCTTCCCTAGAACGAATGTCTAAATTAGAGACCGGTGACTGCTTATAGTCAGTCCTCTGAGTTGGTCGCGGTGGTCGTTAAATTCGGAAAGAAAAAAAAATAGGCAAAATTTGTTTTCAGAAGAAGCATGTAGGAAAACTAGTACAACAAAAAACTGGTTTTAACATTTTTCATTAGAAATCTAACGAGCTAATGAAGTGTAAATTCGAGAACACTTCAGGACAAACATCAAAATTTGAGGACCGTTTGCGTCCCCAAAGGCATCGGGCGTTTTTGGGGACAGTAAACTAAATTAGAGGACTGCCCTCAAAAATTGGGGACTTCTGGTCAGCTTACTAATATAGTTAATTATCGCATTTTTCGGAATATAAAACTCACCCTTATTGTTTAAGAAAAAACAAAAATGGCATTTTAAAGATATTTATTAAGAAAACAAAATATGCATAAAATCTCCAACTTATGAATAATTGAAATTTTGCGAAATTAGCAATGTGCGTTATCGCTGATGAAAAGAAGGTAGAGAAACGCCATTCAAATAATAGCATACATGCGTTGCAGGATTTGCCCGTGATGTCACACCTTCATACAGCCAATGACCTTCGTTATTTGTTCGGCTAGTAATCCTCCCCGCACAGCTGATGTGTTAAGATTCGGCACATATACCTAAGTAAGATGCCCTTGGTCGAAGTCTGTCGGCTTTCTGTGGAATACAAAGAATTGCTGGGGACGGGATTTGTTTTCTTTTTTAACCTAGCAATCGGGTTAACCTCTGCGTATTGTTAGCGAATACCAAGTAAGCGAGAATGTGAGATGTGGCGGCATTGTTCGTCGTAAATTACAAATAAAAGTACTCCCCCTCCCCCGAGTTAAAGTTCAAGCAAACTTTGCACTTTTCACGAATGGATTTCTCCAAAATTTTCTTCAAAAGTACGGCTCCACAGTATTTATGTTACTCTGAATTGATAAGATTTTTGTTTTGTCTACGAAATTTCTGTGTAAACCGAAGCATTTGCAGCAGCACAATGCAGCCGGCACTAATGCTTTTGTACTCCCAGTTTGCTGGTGGATGTCTTGTAAAAAAGACATCCACCAACAAACAGGGCATAACTCCCACCAAAAAAAGAAAAGAAAAAATAGGAAGGGTAGGGGGAGCTGAAGTGGATGAGTAGTTGTGCAGAAGAGTATAACTCTGTTCGTAACTTGATAAGGGACTATGAGATGCAAAGCTGTAGTTTAGAAACTATAGAGTTAATTGCCTACAAAGAAGTAATAGCGGCGGAAGGCGATGTGAGAAAGAAAGGGAGCTTTCAACTTTTTTCTATTAATTGTTTTGGGGTCAGTTACAGTTGCTTGACGAAGAGTCTGTGTGTGTGTGTGGGGGGGGGGGGGGGGGGTTGGCGTGAATCTGAGGGCCCTTTGTTTTTGAGTGAGGAAAGGAAGGGGGTGGGGGTGGGAGTGGCTGTTTACTACAGCAAGAAAGGGCTACCTCCGAGCACCAGCGCAGGAAAACTCGTCATAAATGACGGAAAAAATTGGAGCTGAAAAGGTTAGTGAAAAGAGCCAAAATACGACATGAAAAACTCCTCGATGCTATTACGCGGATCCACAGAAAGGACTAGAACAGTAAATTAAAAAATTACACGCGCTGGGCAAAAGAATCGGGTATCAAGAGATATTGCAAGAAAAATCATTCGTGACATACGTCGTTGAAAGTAAAATATATTTCTATGTAAAATACAGTAGCATATTCAGTAAGATGGGTAAGAAAAAACAGCGAAATTTTTATGCAAAGTTACTGTTTAATGCACATGATGCGATATGCTACACAACAATACGCGTATCTGTGTAACAAGAAAAATGACATTTCAAGGTGGTTAACTGACCTCTAGTACGGTGTATGGTTTCCTCAAACGGGTAAGACTACTGCCCACCTGTGTGGTATGGAATTGATGAGGTTATCGATGAGGTTTGGGGGTATCTTCGCCACTCCAAAACGAGGGCCGTCTCCAGTTCACGAAGAGTAAACGAAGGTGCGACTGAGCTGCAATGCGTTTTTCAAGTGCGTTCCAGGCATGCCGAATTGGATTTATGCGTATGCCATCTGTTTTCCACCGACAATGCGTCCACGATTAAAGTCACTCAGATCACCACGCTTACTCATGTTCGTCGATTGCGATACACTGTTGAGAATCCCTGCTGTCCACCTATTTGTCGCTTGCGTTCGGTTCATATATGAGTAAAATAAAACCACATACTCTCATTAATTCGAGATTATTCGGTTTGAGTCTGTTCCACTCTGTGAGGGGGATGCCCATATCAACTGCCCATCACCCCTATTTCTAACGTTTTGTCTACTGAGTACAGTTGGGTTCTGTGACGTGAGATTGGGTAGGACTGAATTCACTTTCAATAAAGAGGCGCATAGGTATTAATAGCACGGTAGAAAAAGAATTTATCGAGAATGCCAGAACCAGCAGTGCTAATAATATTTCTATGCCGCAACTTCGCTACCTGGGCTCTATTCCCTACATACCAAATATTTCCTATCAACTCAAAAAACGCGCTCAGAAGGATGAACTTCGGTGTCGGTATAAGGTCTCCGGCATCTTTATACACGATGCTTAAGAGAAATATTGACAAGCCCCCTCTTCTCAATGAGGCAGGTATTTATGCCATCCCACTAAAATATCCGGACGGCTCCAGGCGATACTACATCGGAATGACCAAACGTTCGTTTGGAATTAGAATCAGCGAACATAAAAGAGATACAAGAGACGGGAAAATAACCACTGCCCTATCAAGAGAAGTCAAGTTCAAGTCCTCCGATCCTATATGGAGTGATGTAAAGAAATTAGCTTCATACTCCACACCCAAATCTACCGCCATTCGCGAAACCTTGGAAATCTAGACCAGCTGCGAGGCTTGCAACGATAGCGTCTCTCTGGAGTTGCCACGTATTTGGAATACATTCTTCAAATAATGCTGAGATTTCTACCATAGACCGCGTGCACAACCAACGTGACCTCGTTTCTTCGAAATATCACGTTTGCTCTTAATCATTTATTGTCTAGTCAAGTCACCGCGTTTAAAGTGTTGAAACGTTTTATTATCCTGTTTGCAGTTAGCTGTCTACCTTCACTAGCGTCTCGCGACAGCGATATCCACATGTATCGAGTTATCTCATTGGCAGCAATAAAACCGGCACCCACCAATTAGCGACCGGCACTGAAACAGCACTTGTAGTTCGTATACGTCGAAATCGTGACACAGGTTGTTTACATCTTAATTAACATTAGTTTCTTCATTGGCGGCTGTCGGCACAAATCGAACAATTTCGCCTGTTTGCAGTATACATCCAAATATAAAAATGGCTATTCTTCCACAAACGAGCGCATTCCTCATTTGTCACAGCTCAGACAGCGGAACGCTAGAACAGCTCCGCGAGCAATCTACTGTTTTCGATCTGGCAATGCATCTGTTGTTGTTTACCATCGAATGCAAACATTATGGGTGGTTATCTTTGCATTCTGCTCTTTTTTTATTCATCATGATGACTAACGTTGGTTTCATCAAAAAAAAAAATATTTCGTGTACTAAATGAAAACTATAACCGAGATGTTGAAAAAGAACTAAAAAAAAATGAACGATCTTACCGCTATATACGTTGGGAGACTGATAAAAAATTATACTTTTTTTTTTTTTTTTGATTGGAGGTTTAACGACCACCGTGAGCAACTCAATGGGCTATAAGCAGTCGCCCGTCCCTAATTTAGGGTCACTGGTTCCAGGGAAGGGAGAGAGCCAGTGCCGTAAGACAAACACAACATCCATGCCTCACCGGGATTCGAACCCGGACCCCTTACGGACGAATGATCAGAGGCCATCGCTTAGACCATTGCGCCACCGGGGCGGCAATTATACTTTCGTATTTACAGTAAGTATTTTAATTCGTAGTGAGAAATATATAGCAAAAGACAATTAAAGAAGAAAAGCAGCGATATTTATTGGCATTCGTGATTCCTCATTATTTCAAGGGTGGGTAGCGAACCATATCTTTCACACCATGATATGCACGTTTTTCTATCTCGTACGACATCGTTAACGAGACGATACAAATTCCATTGAGGCATTATAAAATACAACAGACCAATTCAACGACAACGTCATGGAATTTTAATACTATCGAAGGGTAATATGGACAGACAACTTAATATTTACTGAGCGTTGCCAGATCGAAAACAGTAGATTGCTCGCGGAGCTGTTCTAGCGTTCCGCTGTAAACAACAAGTGCCGTTTCAGTGCCGGTCGCCAATTGGTGGGTGCCGGTTTTATTGCTGCCAATGAGATAACTCGATACATGTGGATATCGCTGTCGCGAGACGCTAGTGTCTACCTTCCTTGAGAAAGCCATCTGGTTGATGTGCGAAAGCTTGGAAATTTTGATTATTTATTCTACGCCAAGAAATTTTCGGATTTTTAGTATATAGTAATACTATTTTGAGTTTCATTTGGTGTACAGTTCCTACTTTTTGAATTTTTTGAGTACGATAGTGCATGCGTATATCATTTAGAATGTAAATGAGTTCGCAATTGGCTGATAAATATTTCACTAAAAACTAAGCGCATGAAACGCCGTTTGGGGTGATCGCATATAACTAGCAATGTGCCCATTTTGCTCCGTTTTTGAAAATGATCTCCACAAAACACTGTTCTATTTAAATTCTGCTGGGTGTTAAAAACGTACATTGGCTGCCACTTGTTTCCGCTGGCTTCACCCATTCGCTGATGCAAGCACTCTACACACTTTTATTTTGTTTGAAATAAGCGAATATTAGACGAAGTGAATGGCGGGTATTCATGATAATAAAACTGAACGTGATTACGCGCTTGATTCAAATCAAGTCATACTTCTATCTCGTTGGTCACACCCACGGTCACACCCACGGTCACATCTACCTATACGTGCACGTAACTAGTTATGAATTTTTACATTTTAAATATACATATTTTTTTTCAGGTAAGTATGAGTAACTGAAAGAACTTTCAAACTTGATTAAAGTGGACGTCAAGTAATTGTGCTTCCTATACTTCCAATGGAAAAACTTTTGTACACATTTTCTTCAAAATTAATGCGTTCCCAAGGATAAAAATTGAACATCGATTAAAATAGCTTCATTTTATAACCTGGAATACTTAATATTTTCTAAGCATAACCATAATTATGCAATCCAACATTTGTTTGTCTACTGACGTCATCAAAGTACAGGTCGCGCCATCTTTTTTCTGGTTTCAACACCACCAAAGGAAAAGTTATTGACTTTTAATATAAATATGGTTATGTTTTAGAAAATATTAAGTATTCCAAGTTACAATATGAAGGTATTTTAATCGATGTTCAAATTTTCATCCTTGGGAACACACTTATTGTGAAGGAAACGTGTACAAAAGTTTTTCCATTGGAAGTATAGGAAGCAAAATTACTTGACGTCCACCTTAATTCTCCGAAACGCAATATTCACTGACGCTTCCTTATTGTTTAGCAGGTTAACGAGATGCTAATCGCCGATTAATAAATTTATGGTAATTACTTGATGTCGAAATTTGTTTTCAAATGTAAAATAATGCATGCACCCGTGGAAATTATTTGGAAACTTACTAGACACATTTCTAAGAAAAAAAAAGAATTATGATACAGCATAGTAGCACCTGTTTATTTACTATCTTTTCTGTCGGCAGATGACTAAATTTCTAAAATCGTTCTTTTTTCGACGTTTTACGTCTTAAAAATTCCTTTTGCATCTAAAAAACGGTAGATTTTAACCTCTTTCAAATTAATCCCAAATTCGCGTGTATCGCTACGCAATGTTTGCTTACAGGATTCACACCCACACCGAATGGGAAATGCAACTAATTCCGCCACTGGAAGAAGACAATAAAAACATAGGACAAACAAGAAAGAAATAATACGATTTGGAGCTGGTTCTGATTTTTTGAAAGGAATATACACAGTGAAACCTCTGAATAGAGGTCACTTCTCTGACTGCAAAAAGTGACAGTTGTTAGGAAGTTAGGCCTAATTAATATTGATTGAAACATAATAATATGGGGGGACGGAAACAATGTTTCTGTACTACATTGCTTTTACTAAGATCTGGAATCTCACGTAATGGAGTGGGACATTGTGAATCTGTGGGTATGTAATTTTTCTTGTTTTTTTATATCATGAGATGGGCTGACATCATGGAACAGAATATTTACCACGGGTGTGATTTAGGGTTGACTTTCCAATTAATTTTCTTTGTTCAAAAATGACGGAAACTCTATTTGGTTAAACCTAAGATCTCTTTCTGTCAACAGTTTTCTTTAAAACACCAGGCCAGCGGCGGCTCGTGGTAGGAAAAATAGGTGAAGATCTACAAGAGCAATATGAAAAAAATTCTACTGTCTTCAATGAAAATCAGTTAATGAGAACTTACCTAGTTTTTTATATATTAGATCAATTCTTCTTCCCTTTAAAGCAGAAAATGTGTCGATTGTGTCGTCATAAAATGGCTGTTTCTTCGTGACATCAAGAAAATGTCTTTCTGAATAGAAATATTTGCCAAAGAAGCAAGTTTATCTGGAGAAATAGTGTTTCTTGAGTAAGTTTGTATTCTTTTAAGGCAAGAAAAACTTTTTTTCACTGAAACACTTGCAGATGCAATTATTAAAATCAGGGAAACCAATTTATAAGCTTCTGTAAAAATGCCTTTATCTCCATGAAGCACTAGAAGAAGTACATGAGCCGATATATTCCTTAATTTTTCATCAGCATATACAAGAGTCAGTTCATTTTTAAGGCGCTGGTGTTTAGTAAAATATTTTCCGTAAAAATATTGTAGATTTTCAAAAGCGTGAGAGGGAAAGCATGGATTAAATTGGTCGAATTTGGTTGTGTCAGTAAGACAGGCAAATTGAAGTTTAAGTTTCTCACAGTCTTGAAATCTTATATCCATTTCCATGAGAATGTGGTACAACATTTCAAAATACAGTTGTTAATATTTAAAAAAAAATGTTTTTTGTGTAATTGTTTCTTGTCTATTCCCGTTTAGATCTGCTTATTTCTGTGATTTTGCTAGCTTTTCCAAACAGTGTTCCAAGTACCTCATCGTTCCTTTTATGGCTCAAAATTTCATAAGTTTTTTTTTAATGTGAGTAACACAGTAGTTTATGTCTAGTGATTTTTTCTGCAAAATTTCGAACAATAGATCGGTGAAGCCAAATATTTCATTAAATACTATTCCCAAAAATGTAAATTCAAAAGTGTTCATATAATTTAAAAACCCTTGGGCAAGTTGAATTGATTTTTTTTTTACTCAGCGAATCGATCGCTTCGCTGAGTGGTAAAAAAACAAAGGAATTACACTGAGGCTTGCAAAAAATATTCGACACTTAGAAATTAAAAAAAACCTCTGCTGTAATACAAGGCTCAAACGATGTACTAAGCAAAAACAAAAACAGCTTGAGAAGCTTTATGCTTCATTATTTTCTGGAGCCCAGTCAAGTGTCCAGACATTACGCTTGCCCCATCGTAACATTGTCCTATTGACTTATGTTGATAATCAAACTGTTCCAAAATTTTGTCTAGCATTTTGTATAAAGCTTCTGACGTTCTATCTTCACTCACACCATGGAAACCCAAAAATCGCTCAACCAATACACCTTCCGAATCAACAAATCTCATTATTTAAGAGCACTGAGAAGTCTGATTCATGCATGTGGTGTCATCTACTTGAATAGAAAAGCATTGAACTTCATTTATTTCATATTTGACGATCGTTTATATATTCAGAAATACATTCAATTAATTCGTTTTGAATAGTTTTTGAGTCACCTGTGAAGACATTTTTTATCGTTTCGTATTGATTGGGAATTTTTAAAGGACTTCTTGACATCAACAGCGAAAGCAATTCCTTGAATTTCTACGATTTGTCGAGTCAATGCCTTCGTCATGGTCACGGAATGCTAGTTCTTGTTTACTCAAATGCAGTACTGCATCAATCATTGTCGGCAGGAAAAGTCTATTTAAACGAACACTTTCGGTGAAATGCATTTTCAAAAGCTTAGCATTCTCCCTCAGGGCATCGGCAATGGTGTTCTGATTCTTTTCAAAATTATTTAGCATTAATTTGCATTTCAGGTGTTCGCTAGAATCACCACGTTTGTGAAGTGACCGTTTTATATTTAAGAAATCTGAAAATTGTCTTTATTCCACACCGAATTTTATTACTAAAAAATAAGCAGTGCCAACAAAATAATTTTTGTAACACAGAAGGGCTACAAGCCATTTATATTCAGTAAACCAACAATTTTTAAAATTAATATTGTAAGATTTACCGCTCTTCTTGATTTCTTTCTTGGCAACAATTGTCAGTGAATCCATCGGTCGTCCTTGAAGTAAAATGTCTCTTTTATTTTCATCTTTCCACCGATTGAACGGAGTTTGCAATAAATTACAATGTCGTTCACGGGATACATACTGAAAACTAAAACTATCAGTTAAACTGTACACGAAACTAAAGTAACTAATGCAGTTTTTAACAAACAATCACAAAACACGAAAAAACAAATCTCTTTCGGAAAGTATGCACCGAAACAACGCAAAGAAAAAGCCCTAGTGGATTGCAAAGAACCCTTAGCAATCCGTCCCGTTCTACTGCGATCTCTTCGGAATATCACGACTCCAGGTGCAGAGCCTTGGCGTCTCAAGTTAAAACACTTCACTTCCCCGGCAGGCCGCCCCGGTGGCGCAGTGGTCTAAGCGATGGCCTCTGATCATTCGTCCGAAAGGGGTCCGGGTTCGAATCCCGGTGAGGCATGGATGTTGTGTTTGTCTTACGGCACTGGCTCTCTCCCTTCCCTGGAACCAGTGACCCTAAATTAGGGACGGGCGACTGCTTATAGCCCATTGTGTTGCTCACGGTGGTCGTTCAACCTCCAATAAAAAAAAAAAAAAAAAACTTCCCCGGCAGATAGGGAGGGTGACGTCACAGTTACCATGGCAACTCGGACGAAAACTGCAGGCTTCCAAGCATTCTCAGCCGCCCCGGTGGCGCAGTGGTGTAAGGCGCTGGCCTCTGATCATTCGTCCGTAAGGGGTCCGGGTTCGAATCCCGGTCAGGCATGGATGTTGTGTGTGTCTTACGGCACTGGCTCTCTCCCTTCCCTGGAACCAGTGACCCTAAATTAGGGACGGGCGACTGATTTATAGCCCATTGAGTTGCTCACGGTGGTCGTTAAACCTCCAAACAAAAAAAAAACAAGCGTTCTCATTTCAGCACTTCACTTTAACTGTTTTGCGTATAAGGAGTTGTTTTCCGTATTGAACGCGCATTGTGAATTGATATTTAATCATAATTTTGGGTAATTTGACACTCAATAAAGGCAAAAAAAGAATATATTATACGAAATTATTAAATAAAACCTTATTTCAAATAAAATAGGTGAAGAGACACTTCACCTACTTCACCTGAAAAGCCGCCACTGCACCAGTCATACGGTGTAATTCAGACTGCTTACATATCATTAGGACTGTTGTGTTAAATGATTACGGGATATTTCGCGAAAGGTTTTACTGAAAAAAGTTTATACAAAAATTATGAAAACACAATACAGAAAAATTTAAAAACCAGTGAAGCTCACAGAAAGTAAAAGTGGTTAACTGAAGGTTTAGTGGAAAGACTGCGAAAAATAAGTTTTGCTAAAAACGTTTTTACTGAAATTATTTACAGAACATCACGTAAAGTTTGCAAATTAAAATAAAAAATGTGTTTACAGAAAATTTTAATGAAAATAAATTTAACTGAAGAAGTTTTTACGAAAACCCATTACAAAAATATTATGCGCAAAACAGTAAAGTTTAAAACAAAAATTAAAATGCGTTTCCTACAATTTTTAGTGATAAAGAACTTTACGAAAATAAAATTTATCGAAAACTTACAAAAATTAACCTATACAAAACAGAAAAGTTTAAGAACAAAAATAAAAATTTGTTGCCTGCAAATTTTAGCGAGAAAAACTTTACAAAAATGAATTTTATCGAGAAAAGTTCTTACAAAAATTTATGTAAACACATTGTAATGTCTTTCTCATAAAATAAAACGGTTTGCCAAAACTTTTAGTGAAAATATTGTGTGATAATAAATTTTACTGGAAATAGTTTTTACAAAAATTGTAAAAACGTATTACAGAAAAAATATCTACAAAACAGTAGTGCTTGCATTTAAAAACAAAAATGTACTTACCAAAATTTAAGTAATTTTTTTTTTCTTTTAAGTAGGAGATTTGAAAAAGTTTTAATGAAAAACATAAGATTTAGAAAAAGGGGTACGAAGGAATAATTTGCAAACAGTAATGTTTAAAAATAAAAATAAAGACGTTCTTACCGAAAGTTTTAGAGGAAAAACATAGGATTAAGAAAAGCAGTAGGAAACAATAATTTACAAATAGCAACGTTTACAGAGAAAAATAAAAAAACGGGCTTAACAAAAGTTTTAAAGAAAAACGTGAAATATAAGTCACAAAGAAAATTACTAAAAGTTAAGTCACAAAGATAATTGCTATATTTTCAAAATCCGGTACTGCTTCTGTTTTACAGCAATATTCCATTAAGGACGTGCACATTTTTTTGTTTTTCCAATTACACTGACGGAAAAAAATCCGAACACCACGAAAAAATAGTTGTAGAGGAATGAAATGGTGGCAATATATTTGTATAGGTAACATATTTAATCGATTAAGGTTTCAAGATCACAGCTTAATGAGAGCGCGAGAATAGCCATTTTAAATGTGAAATGCTGGTACATTAATAACCGGCGTAACCGCCAGAATGTTGAATGCAAGCACGCAAACGTTCATGCATTGTGTCGTACAGGTGCTGGATGTCAGTTTGTGGGATGGAGTTCCATGCCTGCTGCACTTGGTCGGTCAATACAGGGACGGTTAATGCTGGTTGGGGGTGACGCTGGAGTTGTCGTCCAATGATGTCCCATACGTGCTCGATTGGAGAAAGATCTGGTGATCTAGCAGGCCACGGCAACATGTCGACACTCTGTAGAGCATGTAGGGTTACAACAGCGGTATGCGGGCGAGCGTTATCCTGTTGGAAAACACCCCCTGGAATGCTGTTCATGAATGGCAGCACAACAGGTTGAATCACAGAGCGACGAACACCTGTGCCGTCAGGGTGCGTGGGATAACCACGAGAGTGCTCCTGCTGTCATAGGAAATTGCTCCCCAGACCATAACTCCAGGTGTAGGTCCAGTGTGTCTCGACCGCAGACAGGTTGGTTGCAGGCGCTCACCTGGCCTCCTTCTAACCGACACACGGCCATCACTGGCACCCAGGCAGAACCGGCTTTCATCAGAAAACACAACAGATCTCCACTGACGTCCCAAACGGCAGTGGAGATCTGGCTCGGAGCTGTCCTTCAAGGAACCGATTTGTAACAGTTCGTTGTGTCACTGTGGTGGCAACTGCAGCTCGAATTGCTGCCGCAGAGGCGGTACGATGCGACACGGCCATACGCCGTACACGGCGGTCTTCCCTCTCAGTAGTGCCACGTCGCCGGCCGGAACCCGGTCTTCTTGAGGCAGTACCTTCCCTTGACCACCGCTGCCAACAATCATGCACAGTGGCTACATTCCTGCCAAGTCGTTCTGCAATATTGCGGAAAGAAAATCCACCTTCTCGTAGCTCTATTACACGACCTCGTTCAAAATCCGTGAGCTGTTGATAATGGCTTCTTCGTCTTCTTAAAGGCATTCTTGACTAACATCAACACACTACGTCGAATCTCAACGATAACTAACGCTCACGAACGTTACAGCGCGTATTTACAGCAAACCTGCCTTGCATGTTCCGAGGGGCGCTGCTAGCGCCACACGTATGCGCCGATCGTGAAATTTGCATAGACGTCATCTTACAGATGTACTCTCACCGCCTACCAACTGTCGTTTATCTAACACAACCCCTTCTTGGTGTTGGGATTTTTTTTCCGTCAGTGTATTTACATGCTGTCCTAATCGTTTACTTAATCGGTTTTTAGTACTTCCAATTCCCACATTGTGGGTGGTGGGAATACGATTTAGACCTGATTGATCGAGAACTCTTGTTTTATCTCTATTTTTTACCATTAAGTCTCTGTATGTGTTCACAGATGTACCTATTCTTTTATTTTGGAGTTTACACTCTTCTTTTAAGTAATTTCTTATTTTTGGAACATAAGGGAAACTTCCACAGTACTGAACATGAACCCTAGGATTATTTTTGGGGTGCTTATATCGATAAATAAGTTTCCTTATTATAGATGATTGATATCCATGGTTTTGTACCACTTGAAATATCCATTTCAACTCCTTATTTCGATACGAGTTTGTACTGGAATGTGAAAAAGCTCGGCTAACTAGCGAATGAAAAACTGCGATTTTTTGTACCCACGGATGATGTGAGTTCGATGGGATTAATACAGGAATGTATGATGGTTTGCGGTGCACACAAAATGCCAGGTCCTTTTTTCCAGTAATCAATACGTCCAAAAAAGGTAATTGACAATTATTTTCAAGCTGAAGTGTTAACTTAATTGTTGGGTATACTGCAGATAAAACGTCTTGAATTCTTGTAATATCCTGATAATTAGTTGTTCTAAGCAGAAAAAATGTGTCATCAACATACCGACAGTAGTTGTAATGATACTTGAGGATTGTGGTATTACTTGTTCTTCTAAATGCTGCATTATCACCTCAGAGAAAAGTGAAGACAGTGGTGACCCCATTGGTGCACCGCTGGTATGTCGGAAGGTGTTATTTTCAAACTGGAAGTAATTATTGCTATGCATATATTTTAATATTTTTATAATCTCCAATACCTGACATGGTTCCAGGTTTTTTTCTCAAATTTTTGTTGTTGTATGGTGTTGATTGATTCCATGACGGTAGTATTTGGAAATAGTGCAGTAACGTCCATACTAGCTTGTGTATACTGTTCTGATATTTGTAGATTCTTGATTTGATCTAGGAATTGAAGAGAATCCATCACAGTGTATTCCAGTGGCGGCTTTTAGGAGGAGGCAAGGGAGGCAGTGCCTCCTTAGAATTTCAAGACTCTTAGTTAGAATTATTTGTTTTGTTCATTCAGTACTTTTGGGTATAGAAGAGCAAAAGTTTATGCTAGTTAACTCTTTTGAATTAAATGTCGTCCATGCGTTCATTCAGTTGTTTAAACTGACGCTTTTGGAAAATAATCGGTAGCGCGTAGTTACGAAATGTCCTCAGCTTGCGATCTCTGTCCGTGAGGCAATAAGCGAAATGCCTCTCGTAGATTTTACGCCAAACCTGTTTACTTTCACTGAATCAGTAGATCCGAAGGGTAGGCGTGGTGGAACGGCGAACACAAAGAGCGCACGCGCACCGTGTACTTCCTGTGAGGCAGATGTTATCTTGCCTCACGGGAACAGATGTTTCCCCGTTGGAAGCTCCACTGTGTTAACTACTCATTCTGACAGCTTCGAGTGGCATTACATAGCGCCTTCTTTCTAGTTGCTTTTTTCCACACTACTGTTTGTGTAACTAATTTTATTTATGTTTTATGAAGAGTTGTTTGTCAGACCATGGCCTCTGCTTCAAACATATCTAATATAGTGGAGAGCTTACTGGAAAAGCCTTTTAGTAGGAGAGATTTTGAAGAAAATAATCAAATTAAAAAGGATGGTAGGCCTACACCTGAAATGAAAAAGATGACTTCAAAGGGCCGAACTTCAAACAGAGGTTTTAATATTGAATGGTACAGAAAAGAACAATGGCTAACTGGTAGCGAATCAACGAACAAACTGTATTGTTGGCCATGTTTTCTGTTTCCTGTGAGTGGCAATGAAGTCTGGCAAGAAAAAGGCTTCAATGATTTGAAAAACTTACCACGTGCTTTGGACAGGCACAAAAAGTGTAAAGATCACATTCTGGCAGTTGTTAAATTAGAGTTGATAGGAAAAACAAGGATAGACTACTGTCTCAACGAAGCAAAGAGAACAAGTGACTTACGTTATAATGAAGAAATAATCGTGATATAATGAAGAAGTTAATTGATATTACAACACTAGTGTCCCGGCAAGAGCTCCCATTTCGTGGACACGATGAGAGTAAAGTAGTCTGAAAATAAGGGAAATTATCTCGATGCTTGATTTACTCTCCAAGAGTGACGAAACATTGAGTGTTTATGGAGAATAGTAAAACATTTTCAAGAACTTCAAAAACAATACAGAATAATTTAATCGAATCAGTTGCTAATATAGTTAAGAATGAAATCAATGCAGATATTGAATATGCCTAGTTTATTTCATGGCAGATTGATGAAGCGACAGACATTAGCTCCCATGCGCAAGTATCAATTATAGTTCGATTCGTGAAAGATTTGTGTGTACCAGTATAAAGATTCTTGGGATTTTTGGACGTAAGTTCTGATCGGTATGCTACTTCGCTTAAAGAATTACTGGATCGTGAGCTGGAAAGATTTAGCTACAAAGAAAAACTAGTTGCACGGACATACACTGACGGAAAAAAAATTCCCAACACCAAGAAAGGGTTGTGTTAGATAAACGACAGTTGGTAGGCGGTGAAAGTACATCTGTAAGATGACGTCTATGCAAATTTCGCGCTCGGCGCATACGTGTGGCGCTGGTAGCGTCCCTCGGAACATGCAAAGCAGGTTTGATGTAAATACGCGCTGTAACGTTCGTGAGCGTTATTTATCGTTGAGATTCGACGTAGTGTGTTGATGTTAGTCAAGAATGCCTTTAAGAAGACGAAGAAGCCATTATCAACAGCTCACGGAGTTTGAACGAGGCCGTGTAATAGGGCTACGAGAAGGTGGATTTTCTTTCCGCAATGTTGCAGAACGACTTGGCAGGAATGTAGCCACTGTGCATTATTGTTTGCAGCGGTGGTCAAGGGAAGGTACTGCCTCAAGATGACCGGATTCCGGCCGGCCACGTGGCTCTACTGAGAGGGAAGACCGCCATGTACGGCGTATGGCCGTGGCGCATCGTACCATGTCTGCGGCAGCAATTCGAGCTGCAGTTGCCACCACAGTGACACAGCGAACTGTTACAAATCGGTTACTTGAAGGACAGCTCCGAACCAGACGCCCTGTAGCGTGCATTCCACTTACTCCAAACCACTGCCGTTTGCGACGTCAGTGGTGTCAAGCTAGATCTCATTGGAGGACGGAGTGGAGATCTGTTGTGTTTTCTGATGAAAGCCGGTTCTGCCTGGGTGCCAGTGATGGCCGTGTGTTGGTTAGAAGGAGGCCAGGTGAGCGCCTGCAACCAACCTGTCTGCGGCCGAGACACACTGGACCTACACCTGGAGTTATGGTCTGGGGAGCAATTTCCTATGACAGCAGGAGCACTCTCGTGGTTATCCCATGCACCCTGGCGGCACAGTTGTACGTCGGTCTGGTGGTTCAACCTGTTGTGCTGCCATTCATGAACAGCATTCCAGGGCGTGTTTTCCAACAGGATAACGCTCGCCCGCATACCGCTGTTGTAACCCAACATGCTCTACAGTGTCGACATGTTGCCCTGGCCTGCTAGATCACCAGATCTTTCACCAATCGAGCACGTATAGGACATCATTGGACGGCAAATCCAGCGTCACCCCCAACCAGCATTAACCGTCCCTGTAGTGACCGACCAAGTGCAACAGGCATAGAACTCCATCCCACAAACTGACATCCAGCACCTGTACGACACAATGCATGAACGTTTGCGTGCTTGCATTCAACATTTAGGCGGTTACGCCGGTTATTAATGTACCAGCATTTCACATTTAAAATGGCTCTTCTCGCGCTTACAATAAGCTGTGATCTTAAAACCTTAATCGATTAAATATGTTACCTATACAAATGTATTGCCGCCATTTCATTCCTTTACAACCATTTTTTCGTGGTGTTGGGATTTTTTCCCGTCAGTGTATGATGGCACAGCAGTGATGGCATCAGAGTTGAATGGATTGCAAGCAAAAGTGAAGTGTGATGCCCCTCAATCATTATTTGTTCATTGCTACGCACACAGGCTGAACTTAGTTTTGAGCAGAGCATCGTCAGTGTTGAAGGAATCACGTATTTCTTTCTTTCTTTTTTTTTCTTTTTTGCAAATTTAAATGCAATTTATGCATTCTTTTCCAAATCGACAAGGCGTGTTCATTTACTAGAGTCTGTTGGTGGACCCAGACCACCTCGTGTATCACAGACCAGGTGGAACTTCAAATCTCGTTCAGTGTCTACCATAGCTGACCACAGGTTGCTGCTAATCGAAGTATTTGAAAAAATTGAGGATGATTCCAACGATGATGATGAGACAATTCACGAAGCAGCAGGACTAAAACGGTGGCTTCAAGTTTTTAATTTCGTTTTTCTTCTCTTCTCATATAAAAAGAAATATTTGATTTAACTGAGGTTACTTTCTTTGTACTTCAATCAAATAGTTCCGATGTTACATTCTGTAACACACAAATTACTGTCTTATGTGAAAAATTGTTGTACTTTCGAGATCAGAGACAGTTTGATGATCTCTCCAAATAAAAGATTTAAAGGAAGCAATGATATTCCACCCACCGTGCAATACAGAAGACTGTATTATGAGGTAATAAACAATGTTACAACTCAGTTAAAATGCCTGTTTTCTGACATTGAGAAATTAAAATTTTCTTCAGCTGGTCGTTGTACATTGCTTTGAAGTTCATTCCAGAATTTTACCTGAACATTGTTTTAAAGCTCTGCTTCAAACTTATGTAAAGTACTTTGACAGCACCAAACTGCATAGTGAGCTGCAGATTCTGTATTCAGACGGAGATCTGTGGAACAATGCCAAAAGTACAACAGAACTTCTTTCTGCCATATATAATAATAATCTAGCACAGGTACTGCCAGAGTTGTTTAGACTTCTTTCCCTCGTAGTAACAATTCCTGCAACATCGGCCTCTGTGGAACGCAGTTTCTCGTGCCTGAAGAAGATAAAACAACTACAAGGGAAACTCCATTGGGCAAGAGAGGTTGTCAAGTTTATCAGTTCTATCCATCGAGAAGGCGCTTGTGAAGAGGATGAAAGTAGAACAGACATGGTATGACCATATAATAAATCACTTCGCCAAACAGAAAGAACAAAAGATAGACCTGATATACAAGACAATATAAGCGTAAGGAAAGCTTGCTATATAGGCAAACACTGTGTGCAGAAGTTTTCAAGACTTTTTTCTTTTGGCGTCAGTGAAGGTAGAGGTGTACGTAGAATTTCATTTGAGATGAAAAAGATGTGTAGTTCAGTCTTGCTTTTTATCTTCTGTTGATATCTTTAATAAAAAACTATTTCGATGCAATATGTTTCATATTCAAACTGGCTTAACAGTTCCCAAATAGTCCAAAAGGGCAATTAAAACTGAGAAAAAATATATTTAGGCGAAGGGCTGGAATCTTACATAAACAGGTTTTATGCTGGTCTCAAAGTCATGTAAAAAGTGCGCCTCCGGTAAAATATTTAAATCTTTTCACGGGTCAGGTTACTTATTTTATACTTCGCAAATAAGAAAGTAAATAAAAAAAATATGTGAAAAAAAAGGCATTAAATTGAATAAATGTATTTGAATCCAGGCTGAAAAGTAGTTTGCCTCCCCAGCAACTTTGGTCACTGGCCGCCACTGGCTGTATTCATTCTTCATAAAATAAGGAGCCAAAAAACGAAAAAGTTTCTGTTCTAGTTGTATTAGTGGGGAATTTGCTTTAGATACGATCAAACGTATTGGCTCGTTATCTTTATGTAATTTGATCTTGCCAAATGCTTTAGGGATACTCGTACCTAATGGTGGGTGGACTTTGCATATATCTGATGGTAATCTGCTATGATTACGAATATCTGCTAGATGACGAATTAATTTATCTGTTGGATCACTATGGATTAGTTCAACTGCAATTTCTTCCATAGCGGATGTCATTTTTTGAACATAAGTTGTATGATCTAATATCACTAGTTCTTTAGATTTGTCTGCTTCAATTATGTTATTCATAGGATTATTTTTTAAACCCAAAAGTTGCTTATTTATCGTATTTTTGCTATTATCATTAATAACCTGTTTAACGGTACGATAAAGTTTAAATCTAACAGCGTCTCGACGTAAAGGTTTAAAGTTACCTAATATATTCTCGAGTAGTGGAATGTAATCACTGGTTTTTCCCAGATGACTCTGTGTAGCGAACTTAACTCCACGATCTAATATGTTTTATTTGCACTTGCGAGAGTGATATTGACGATTTATTGACATAATTAGAAATTGTGCTTTGTCCAATATTAGGGTTGTTATAATTATTATCATATACACATGCATAATCCTGTCCAACTTCTTTTTGAATCTCTGTGTAAACACTTCTGTTTTTTTAGTCACTGTCTGAAAAATTGCCTGCAGGTCTTCATCACAATCGCATTTTGGACACAGCATTTTTGAACTGTACAAAAAACGATTATGATGAAGACCTGCAGGCAATTTTTCAGACAGTGACTAAAAAAACAGAGGTGTTTACACAGAGATTCAAAAATAAGTTGGACTGAATTATATATGATAATAATTATAACAACCCCAATATTGGACAAAGCACAGTTTTCTAATTTTGTCAATAAATCGTCAATACCACTCTCGCATGTGCAAAAAACCATATTAGATTGTGGAGTTAAGTTCGCTCCACCGAGTCATCTGGGAAAAACCAGTGATTGCATTCCACTACTCGAGAATATATTAGATAACTTTACCCCTTTACGTCGAGACGCTGTTAGATTTAAACTTTATCGTACAATTAAACAGGTTATTAAAGATAATAGCAAAAATACGATAAATAAGACGTATAAATATGAAAGATAGCAACTTCTGGATTTAAAAAATAATCCTATGATTAACATAATTGAAGCAGACAAATCTAAAGAACTAGTGTTATTAGATCATGCAACTTATGTTCAAAAAATGACATCCGCTATGGAAGAAATTGCAGTTGAAGTAATCCATAGTGATCCAACAGATAAATTAATTCGTCATCTAGCAGATATTCGTAATCATAGCACATAACCATCAAATGTATGCAAAGTCCACTCACCATTAGGTGCGGGTATCCCTAAAGCATTTGGCAAAATCAAATTACATAAAGATAACGAACCAATACGTTTGATCGTATCTAAAGCTAATTCCCCACTAATACAACTGGAACGAAAACTTTTCGTTTTTTGGCTCCGTATATTATGAAGAATGAATACACTGCTATGAATTCTCTTCAATTCCTGGATCAAATCAAGAATCTACAAATATCAGAACAATATACACAAGCTAGTATGGACGTTACTGCACTATTTCCAAATACTCCCGTCATGGAATCAATCTACATCATACAACAGAAATTGTTTGAGGAAAAAATCCTGGAACCATGTCAGGTATTGAAGATTATAAAAATATTAAAATATATACATAGCAATAATTACTTCCAGTTCGAAAATAACACCTTCCGACAAACCAGCGGTGCACCAATGGGGTCACCACTGCCTTCACTTTTCTCTGAAGTGATAATGCAGGATTTAGAAGAACAAGTAATACCACAGTTCTCAAGTATCATTGCGTACTACTGTCGTTATGTTGATGACACATTTTTCTGCTTAGAACAACTAATTTTCAGGATATTATGAGAATTCTAGACGCTTTATCTGCAGTATACCCAACAATTGAGTTAACACTTCAGCTTGAAAATAATTGTCAATTACCTTTTTCGGACGTATTGATTACTAGAAAAAGAACGACCTGGCATTTTGTGTGTACCGCAAACCATCATACATTCCTGTATTAATCCCATCGAACTCACATCATCCGTGGGTACAAAAAATCGCAGTTTTTCATTCGCTAGTTAACCGAGCTTTTTCACATTCCAGTACAAACTCGTATCGAAATAAGGAGTTGAAATGGATATTTCAAGTGGCACAAAACCATGGATATCAATCATCTATAATAAGGAAACTTATTTATCGATATAAGCACCCCAAAAATAGACCTAGGCTTGATGTTCAGTACTGTGGAAGTTTCCCCTATGTTCCAAAAATAAGAAACTACTTAAAAGAAGAGTGTAAACTCCAAAATAAAGGAATAGGTACATCTGTGAACACATACAGAGATTTAGTGGTAAAAACAGAGATAAAACAAGAGTTCTCGATCAATCAGGTCTATATCGTATTCCCACCACCCACAACGTGGGAATTGAAAATAAGTATTATATAGGAAGTACTAAAAACCGATTAAGTAAACGATTAGGACAGCATGTAAATAATTGGAAAAACAAAAAAATGTGCACGTCCTTAATGGAATATTGCTGTAAAACAGAAGCAGTACCGGATTTTGAAAATAAACCAATTATATGCAGACATAAAACTGAACGTGCCATACGTTATGGTGAGACGATCGTTATTGAACAGACTAAAGAGAACAACTGTAACAAAAATGACCCAATGGATTTGCCTTTACCATGGAGAATGTTAGTCGAGGTGGATAGAGTGCCGAAATTATTTGAAATTATATAAAATCGTAATTCAGGGAATGATATGGAATTGTTGTAATAAGTAATGTGATTTATAGTTGAATAAAAAAAGTGCATTTAGTAAACTACAGGAACATATCGATTAACATCGAATAATTCAGTTTCTTCAACGTAGGCGGCGCGCACTGTAGTAGTCATATAGGTATATAGGGGCCTCTCACAAGGCTCTTGTGTCCTTCAAGTGATGACTACTTCTGCCTGAGGATTGTGTTTATACACCGAAATGCATAGCAATCTACGAAGATCATCAACTACTACTTGAGGACGCTATGGACTAAGACTTGAACTTGAAGTTTTAGCCTTTCAGTTTCCTCATTTGGTTATTTTTTGATGTGTATTATCGTCATGAGGTATGTTTCATAAATATTTTAAAGATTTCATTAGAGGACATTTGATCACATAGAACCATATGATTGAATCCTAGAAAATTTAAATTACCTGGAATTGTGACGTACATCCAAATTAATCATCTGTGACAGCAAAGAAGATTATTTCGTATTTGGACTTAGCATATTTAATTTCATCTGACTTTCAATATCATATGAGATAGTAAAGAAGAATTTTTATATATGGACTGAACATATTTAAATACATTTGACTTTTCATAGCATTACCTCCAAGTGATTCGTTATGTCTGGTTAAATATACGTCAAAGAATAGTATTGTTAGTTTCAAAAATATAAGATATGGAAAATAAATATTTAATATACTACAATTTACGTAGTGATTACATTATATACACTGACGGAAAAAAATCCCAACACCAAGAAGGGATTGTGTTAGATAAACGACAGTTGATATGCGGTGAGAGTACATCTGTAAGATGACGTCTACGCAAATTTCGCGCTCGGCGCATACGTGTGGCGCTAGTAGCGCCCCTAGGAACATGCAAAGCAGGTTTGCTGTAAATACGCACTGTAACGTTCGTGAGCGTTAGTTATCGTTGAGATTCGACGGTGTTGATGTTAGTCAAGAATGCCTTTAAGAAGACGAAGAAGCCATTATCAACAGCTCACGGAGTTTGAACGAGGTCGTGTAATAGGGCTACGAGAAGGTGGATTTTCTTTCCGCAATATTGCAGAACGACTTGGCAGAAATGTAGCCACTGTGCATGATTGTTGGCAGCGGTGGTCAAGGGAAGGTACTGCCTCAAGAAGACCGGGTTCCGGCCGGCCACGGGACACTACTGAGAGGGAAGACCGCCGTGTACGGCGTATGGCCGTGGCGCATCGTACCGCGTCTGCGGCAGCAATTCGAGCTGTAGTTGCCACCACAGTGACACAACAAACTGTTACAAATCGGTTCCTTGAAGGACAGCTCCGAGCCAGACGCCCTGTAGCGTGCATTCCACTTACTCCAAACCACTGCCGTTTGCGTCGTCAGTGGTGTCAAGCTAGAGCTCATTGGACAACGGAGTGGAGATCTGTTGTGTTTTCTGATGAAAGCCGGTTCTGCCTGGGTGCCAGTGATGGCCGTGTGTTGGTTAGAAGGAGGCCAGGTGAGCGCCTGCAACCAACCTGTCTGCGGCCGAGACACACTGGACCTACATCTGAAGTTATGGTCTGGGGAGCAATTTCCTATGACACCAGGAGCACTCTCGTGGTTATCCCACGTACCCTGACGACACAGTTGTACGTCGGTCTGGTGATTCAACCTGTTGTGCTGCCATTCATGAACAGCATTCCATTGGGTGTTTTCCAACAGGATAACGCCCGCCCGCATACCGCTGTTGTAACCCAACATGCTCTACAGAGTGTCGACATGCTGCCGTGGCCTGCTAGATCACCAGATCTTTCTTGAATCGAGCACATATGGGACATCATTGGACGACAACTCCAGCGTCACCCCCAACAAGCATTAACCGTCCCTGTATTGACCGACTAAGTGCAACAGGCATGGAACTCCATCCCACAAACTGACATCCATCACCTGTATGACACAATGCATGAACGTTTGCGTGCTTGCATTTCACATTCTGGCGGTTTCACATTTAAAATGGCTCTTCTAGCGCTTACATTATGCTGTGATCTTGAAACCTTAATCGATTAAATATGTTACCTATACAAATGTATTTCCGCCATTTCATTCCTCTACAACTATTTTTTCGTGGTGTTGGGATTTTTTTCCGTCAGTGTATATATATAAAAAAAGTCTACCTGTAGCAGATGATCGCAGATACTATTATGTCAGTAATAAGTCAGGCTATTGCAAATGGTCGCAGATATTTATGCTCTCATACATTAGATGTAATATGCTTCAACGTACATAAATGTCCTTAGCTACTCAAGAACAACGTGTGAAGAGTTTTACACAAACATACACACTTCTTGTTAAGTTGTGTAATGTTAATATTATATAAGTAATATTACTATTTAAAGTTTTAGAAAAGTCGTTTCGGAAAAATATTTTAAAACAGTAAAGTTTATAAAACGAAAACTTGCAAAGGAAAGCAATTTACATTAAATAAATAAATAAATAAATAAATAAATAAATAAATAAATAAATAAAAGTTTTAAAAGAAAATATTGTTACAAATAAACGTCATAAAAAACAAAAAGCGATTCCCAAAATGTTTTTAAGCACGAAAATTAGGTAAAAATGTATTACAGAAAAAAGTATTTCCAAAATAGTAATGTTAGCCATTAATAACAAAAAATGTGTTTACGTTTGTCAGTAAAAGTTTCAGAAAAAACGTTTCGGAAAAATATTTTAAAACAGTAAAGTTTATAAAAATGAAAACTTTCAAAGGAAAAACTTTTACCAAAAAGAAAAAAAAATGCGACAAATAAACTTAAGAAAAAAGCAAAAGGGCTTCACAAATTTCAAGCACGAATATTAGAAAAAATAAGTTTCACGAAAACTAGAGATAATTTTTACAAAGAAAAAACTTTTAAAGCGTTTGAGATATACTCTGTTATTGTGTTGAACTCTTCTTGGCCCCGATTGAATCAATTTATTGTCACCGAATCCTTCCTTGACTGACCAAGTATTTTCCGTGGTGACAAGTTCAGCTTCAATCTTATAAGGTAAAGGCTGTGATTTCAACCGTCTTCAGGGAAATCACATTCTCCAGGAACTCCAAATCTTTCTTTCTCATTCACACACAACAAATCTTCGCCTAGAAAATCCACTGAATATTTACAATCAGCAATGTTTTCAACTTGAAAATTTTTTCGCACCCGTTTTGGATTAATAAAAAAAATAAACTTATCCAAAACAAACAAAGGGAATTTCTATGAAAGAAATTTAGTGTGGAATGTGTATGACTGCGCTGTTTCTAAGAAAAACAAGGAAGTGCAAACTTTGAAGTAAAGATGAAATCAAGAATTTTGTCCATTTCATATTAATTCAGAAGATACATCTAGATAAACGAAGCTCATACGTAGTATATACTAATTCTCTCGAAAGATTAAAGACAAGCAAAAGAGAACAGCCATTTTCCTCAAAGTGACACAAAATATGAAGCTTTTGTCAGTTCTGTAAATGTTTTATCTCCAGCTATGCTCAGGTTTTCAGAAATTTCACTGCTCCTGAGCCATAATTTTTGCCGCTCACATGACATCTGTACTGATTATATTTGTTTTTCAGAAGTATTGTTTTTCTCTCATCATGTCTTTTGAGGCTTCTTCCATAATTTCACTAACCGGATTGTGTTTACATCACCCAGCTTTGCTTGATCGCCAATATTTGTTCTTTTCTTATTCATTCAGTTTTGTTTTTCATTTTACATGTCTTCATCCTTTGTGTTACAAACCTTTATTTTATTGTCAACGTTTTCTTTCATTTTTATTTTTGTTTCTCAATCTAATTTGTATTTTTCCAGCGAAATATAAAAAATCATCTAACTTATTCACCAACTTTAAACCTCATTGTATCTTTGGAGAACTAGAGATCTTTCACAACTTTACTAAAATGAATATGTTAATATCGTCCAACCATATTCCATTGCTACAATGGTGGCTCGTGGCTGAGAAAGTGGGGAGTTTACTCCATTTCTATACTCGCTTACGTATATGAGAGTCTATGTGGTGTTGTGTATGTGCCATGGCTCGTGTAGACTAGTTTGGCAACAGTAAAATAAGAAATCGATTCGTGCTCTGAATACGCAAATGAAAAAGTTACTGGTATGGTCCACCTTAATTGAAAATACGAAGGAGTTTCAGTACTACAGTGAGTTAAAAAAATGCAACAATACAAAATGGACATTTTCTTAGATAAACAGTATAATATTGGCACCCACCTCAAATCAATATTGTGTCTGAATCCCACCAGCTGCAGAAGCACTGCCACACCCAGTAGATGCTACTGCAACCGGTACTTCTGCTGATGTTGTGGATGTGTGTTTGCATAAGAAATCCATCCTTCGTTCCTTTTTTGCTGCAAATCTGTCAGTTACGCATTCGTTAAAATTCTCAAGCTGGTTGTTGAAATTTTTTCGACGGAGAGTATTGCTAGTGCGGTCAGTCTGTCTTCCTCCACTGTACTCCTCATAAATGTTTTAATCCTTTTTAAACAAGAAAAACATCTTCCTGCTTTTGACGTTGTCATCGGAATTGTAATTATTATTTTCAGGAGTTTTACTACCTCCCCGAAGCACTCTTTTAAGTTATTCTCTAGCAAAAATCCTAACAGGTCAGTTTGCTTTCTTTGCATTCCGAAAATCATCCCCTCCGTAGATGGTATGCAGTTCTGTTTCCAACTTGTTCTTGTTAAGAAATGGATACGACTCCACTACGCATTCCAAAGTTTGCTTCGGGAAGGCCTTCCTGAAACTAGTGAAACAATGATGATCAAATAAATTTGAAGCTGACAAATGTCCAAAAAACTCGAACCTTTCTTCAGCTTGATTTTTAATTAAGCCGCAGACTTCTTTTGCAGCAGCATTTCGTAAAATTTTAGTTTCTTCAGGTCTTCTCTTCACACTGACTTCTTCCACAGTAATGTTGTCAACGTCTTTCTCTGATCTTAACAATTTCATTAACAAAGGTCGATATTGCAGTTGTCACATAGGGGGCTTACGGTCTGTATGTATAAAGTATTGTATAAGATATCAACATGAGACATTACCCTGTAAAAAAACTGAATCCAGAAGTTGAATGCAGGTTGTAGCATTGTGAAAATGATACCCCACGATTAAAGCTACATCGACGACAACCACGTGAATGTGACCTTATAACGAAGTAAATTTCTCCGTCATTTTTGGTCTACGCCGGGATTCGAACCCGAGGCCGCTTATTCCGGAACAAGTCGCTCTACCAACTGAGCAACGCCGACGATTATTCTGATTCCTATCTGCCTTTATGTCGTGTGCGTCCTGCTGGCAGGTACGTCACATCTCCCCCCCCCGAAAGAGGGCCGGGGGCATGGCCCACGGGTCAGCCGTGACCATGAATCGTTGCAGGCAGCCATCCATCCACTGTAGAACGTGCACTTGAGAACTCCCAGTCAATCTGCTGTGTGGAATGCAACATCACACATTTTTATTTTTCGAAGCGCTGGAGAAGGAATTCTCTGATTTTTCCTGTCTCGCGGTGTGGAAATAACATCACACCAATGCGAGATTTTGAACGGCCGGGTCATCCGGATAGTTCGGGCGCCATTATAACGAAGTAAATTTCTCCGTCATTTTTGGTCTACGCCGGGATTCGAACCCGAGGCCGCTTATTCCGGAACAAGTCGCTCTACCAACTGAGCTACGCAGACGATTATTCTGATTCCTATCTGCCTTTATGTCGTGTGCGTCCTGCTGGCAGGTACGTCACAACCTTATACAGCAAAAAAATGAGGGACACCCGAAAGATGACCACGCCCACCCGTGACGTCACTTCCGCAGCCCAAGTGGCGCCCTTACTACTATACTAGGGGTGTTCAAATGAAAAGGTACGAAACGTCATAAGAACGTAACCGTTAACATATTTGCCTATGCCGCTATGGGAGAACGTAGCGACACATCTAGGGATGCGATTGGAGTCGCCGGCGTGGATCGGAGCATGCGCGGGCGCCCGCATGCGCAGGAGAGAGCAGAGGCTCTTATAAAGAGCGCCGTCCAATTGACTAATTGTTGAATTCCTCAGCACAGACGAACCATTAACTCCGATGTGTACTGTGAGACACTCCGAAGCCTACGCAAGTCCATCAAGAACAAAAGACCGGGGCTGCTCACGGAGGGTGTGTTTCTGCTCCATGATAACGCGCGCCCACACGTCTCCAGGGTCACACACGCAGAACTGGCCAAGTTCCAGTGGGAGCAGCTTGACCATCCGCCCTACAGCCCGGACATGTCGCCCTGCGATTTCCATGTGTTTGGTCCCTTGAAAAAACATCTGAAAGGGAAGCGCTTACACTCGGACGACGAACTCAAGGGCGCTGTGCAGGACTGAGTCTCGTCACGGCCACAGGAATTCTGGGAACAAGGAATCCTTTGGCTCGTTAATCAATGGGATCGTTGTGCTACGGCCTATGGTGTATACTTTGAATAAAGTCTTCATTTATACCCACAGTGTCGTTTCGTACCTTTTCATTTGAACACCCCTAGTAGTAACGTACCAACTGGTTTCTGGAAAGGGGTGCAAACTTCAGAGCCAGAGACGGCAGGGTGAACAACAATTGCATCTTTACTGGGTTTAGAATTCAAACCCAGCAGAATGAAAAGTCGGAAACCTGCGCCCTAGATCGCTGGGCGAGTAAATGCTGTTATTCGGTATTTTAAAGCATTCTTGGTTCTTGTGGGTACTAAAATAATGTCAAGCATTTAAATCTGAATGGGATGGTCCTGTGGCCGAGTTGTCAAAGGCTCAGGATAGAGCTCTTGATGAGGCATGGGGCAGTGGCGCACCTAGGATTTTGACAAAGCAAAGGGGGTCCAGAAAATATCTTCTCGTAGAAAAAATGTGTGTGTGTGTGTGTGTGTATGAAGCTCGTACAGTTAAATACTGACACTATAAATATTATCCTGGATTGGACACTTACCTAATACTTCGTTGAACCTGCTTGGTCGGAGTCTTTAAATTTAAAGGATGACTTTAAGGCCAGAAGCAACTCTTACTCCAAACTCCACGTTAGCACTTTTTGTCCGTCTGTCTGTACGTCCGCCTGGCTTTGATAAATATCTTGCTAACAGTTGGAGATAGATTTAAAATTGTGTGGATGGTTTTTAAGGACTACACATAACTGTCGCACCATGTTTGCACTTTGTGTGTCTGTTCGTCCGTCAGTCTATCCTATGTTTTCGATGAATATCTAGGGAGGAGTTTCATATGAAAACAAGACCATTTCTGGATAGCTATCAGGAACCTGAAGTAACTGTCCGATGGGCGAAGGATCAGAGATCATCGCAACCTTCAGCAAGGCCACAGGCTCTTTTACCGAACAGATATGTCAACATTGTTACACATCTCCTACCGCCTACCCCAAACCGATTAAAGCAATAGCATGACTAAAATACCGCGGAAGTCACTATCCCACTCCCACAACTCGGCGTAGACGTAGAACAAACACTCAGATCCTAGCTGAAGCTCATGTGTTCCCAGGAGAAACTCCTCTCAAGAAGGAGTGAAAGTTTTAACAATTTTTTTGTTAATTTAAAGAACATATCTTGCGTGTGCATGCAATATAGTATGTATGAATTAACTATGTATTATTTTTGTAATAGCACAACATCTTAGGGTCATTGCTATTATTTTTAAGGGGAGCGGTGGTCCGGATCCGTTGGACCTCCACCGTGGGTGCGCTACTGGTATGGGAGATTGTACGACACTGGTTCTATTTTTTCCTTGGAGTCAGTGCCCTAAATTACAGACGGGCTACTCCTTATTAACGCTCATGCAGATCGTTTAACCTCACTCCCCAACAGTAAGCGAATGCTTTTCAATGACGCGCAACGCGCGTTGTTAATTAGAGAAGATATGCGTCTGTAAGTAGCATTAGTATAGGCTTGGGAGGGAAGGGAAAAGAAAGAAAAATTAAAATATTTCCAAATCTGGCGTAAAATTAAGAAAACAAATGTCGGAAGTGACAATGAAGAACAGGCAAATTAACTGTGTAGTAATCTGCTTGACCGCTGAAGTCTAATGAGCTCTGAGGGCTCCAAGAGAGAGAGAGAGAGAGAGAGAGACAGAGTGGTGGGAAACAATGAGATTAAGACGCCGTCATCACCCTGAAGAGACAACAAATAGCAAATACAGGCCTCGGAGTTGTGTAAAGATTCCGAATTCTTCGATAAATAGTACTGACGCTTTCCTTTATGCTGTTTGCTGTACTAATTTCCTACAGCACTGAAGCTATTTCCTTTGCTTTCGCTGCTGTAAGAAGGCAGTTTCTAACTAATGTTCCAAGCCAGAAATCCATCCATACTTTTCTTTTAGAGGACTATGTGAAAGAAAGGCGTTGCTGCACTGCATTTGATATTTGAAGTGGAAACATTTTACTACATCTTTTCTTCCCATGATTATTTTCTCTACACCACTCTGCTTCTCAAACTACATAGTTTCGGTCTCAAAAAGGTGAAACGAACCAGTTTCTTCAAGGGTCGAAGGACTCGGTGACTCAGTTTTGACCATTCACTTGATATTTTGTTCTCAAATGAATTTAACACCTATAAAGAAACAAGAAACACATCATCTCTGAATAAAATTTTCTTGGCTTACTGTTCATGTTTTTCTCAACTGGTATGCAAAAAATATAACTTCCCTAATTCTTCATTAGATAGCAACACTGTTTTGTTTTCATATGAGAAAATAGCACGTCAATTCAACCCGATATTTAACACACGTCGTATATAAATAAGTCCATTTATCATGGAATGGTAGAGTGGTTTACGTGGCGCGCATCTGGCTGCTCGTATTGCCAAGCTTAGGTTTGGATTCCGTGTAAAGCATAAGTGTGTTCAATCTAATTGCCCGTAGAATGGATGTTGTTGAAAACAAAGGAGGGGGGGGGCTTCAAGGTATACCAAATTTGTGTGTGTGTGTGTGTGTGTTTTCTTGATTGAGTGTTTAACAACAACCGTGAGCAACCCAGTGGGTTACAAGCAGTCGCCCGTCCCTAATTTAGTGCCACTGGTTCCAGGGAAGGGAGAGAGCCAGTGCTGTAAGACAAACGCAACGTCCATGCGTCACCGGGATTCGAACCCGGACCTATCTCGGACGAATGGTCAGAAGCCATCGCTTAGACCACTGCGCCACCGGAGCAGCAAATTTGCGTTTGTAAACTCGTAGAAATTACTACTTTACTGTCAGCGTATGTTTGGGCATTTAAGTAGTCCTGTATCCAAAAAAGTTAAACAAACATGAAAACTGAATATCGCATTTCATACAATAGGAGTGCCTGAAAATTATAAGCTGACGCAGGCCTAAGTATAATTCTGAGCGGAGTTGCTTCAAATATATAGCAGTGGAAACACGAAAAAGAAATTAAAATCACTGAACAAAGTTGGCATTCACGGTTCTTCTGACGCATACAGTTTTCTAGTTAGTATTTACTAGTTGCCAAGAATAAAACCAGCTAGTAAATACTACCTGGAAAACATTATATAAAACCAGCTTAAGTAACGACATGAAACGACCTCGAAAATATTCCGCATTGTCAATTATACCCAGTAAAAAATAAGTGGTGGGAATTCATGGAAAATTCCTGAAAATAATGCGCAATAAAGTCAATTTTTAACAAAATTTCTGTTTTGAGTAGTTCCGACTGAAATTTCAGTATGTTAACGAATTTTGTGTTGTCATTAATTTCGTGTTTTTAAGAATAATCACTTTCGGGTTTTCCATTTTTATTCAGAAATTTATCGAGTTTCCAAAAACTTGAGTTTCGACTTTTTCAGTCACTTAAAAAAAAAAAAACCAAAAAAAAAACAACAACTTCATTTTCTATTTTTATTTTTAAGCACCAGAGTAAGAGGGTATAGGACATTTCCCCGATGTGAGCCCTTCCCGAGCTAGCAAGACACGTACCACCAGCTCACGTTTATTATAGAAACGAAGAGGACTAGACTCGCTCAATGATGAAGTGTTTTTCGCTATAAATGCAAGTTAATTAGTCATTCTGTAGGAATTTATTGTTTTCTGAATAGATTTAGAATAACTAATTTTTTTTTCTGTAGGAGGACGTATCACAAATAAAATTTTTTTTCATCATGTTTTTTCAAAGCTACGAATGCCTTGGTACTCTAGATTTTTGTATACTGAAAAATGACTTTCAATTATGTTTAAGAAAAGTCAAAATGTAGTACTTCATAGCATTATTTTACAAAACCCCTAAATATAAAATTTACTCTTGATAACTATAATAGGTTCTGTGTTAAGGGGTCCACAGACTCATACATAGATATCTTATAATCACCTGTACGACACTTCAAGCACTCGGTTTCTTACGGTAACATAACATACAACAGCCGGTGCATTAACTTGGTGGTGGCCGTGAGGGTGGGGGGCGGCATCCGTTGCAACAATAACCTTAATATCATGCGATGTGCTATCCACAATATCCGTTCTCCCTATAGAACCTCAAAATCAGGGTCCGCCGCAGGGACGTCGCCACGGAGTTACGAGGGTGGGCTTGAGCTCACCCTGAAATTTGTCTTGCCCACTCTGCTGCCCACCCAGTTCAAAAATGTGCCATTTTTCTTTATATTTAACTTTAAAATATAATCTGGACTCGCTAAGTAATATAATAAGTCTTGAACTTTACTTTCTGTAGCTTTGCGTGTTTTCTCTAGGAAGTGCTTTGTTTATGTCTCCCTAAGAGGGTTATCAAAATAGCATCCGCAGAGCCATAAAAATTCAGTTGTTCTCTACTCCTCCAATTCCTTAATTTAACCCTCTTGTTCATCTTTGCATGGAAAGGGGCGAATGAAGAGGGTGGCTAGGAATTCACTGAGTGAGGTCATTACTAATGGCTCTGCTGTTTGTTTTCTTTACGAAATTTGGGATTACAACAAGGAAAGAGGTGCCCCGGGGGCGCAGTGGTCTAAGCGATGGTTTCTAACCATGGGTCCGGGTTCGAATCCCGGTGGGACATGCGTGGATGTTGTGTTTGTCTTACGGCACTGGTTCTCATCCTTCCCTGGAGCCAGTGGCCATAAATTAGGGAAGAGCGAATGCTTTAAGCCCATCGAGTTGCTCACGGTGGTTGTTAAACCCCCAATAAAAAAAAAAACAAAAACAACAACAACCCGGAAAGTGGTGCTTAGACTGCACCGGGACAGTGAGAGTATAGGAAGGGGCTGACAACTGCTTTGTAGGGGAGGAGTGCAAGGCAAAGTCGTTGGCTTGAAGGAAGAGAATTAAGGAGGGAGGATTATGTCTGCGGGGCACGGCGTTAAAATATCATTTAGGTAAACAAAAACTACATTTTCCTTTAAATAAATTGCCCAAGTACAGTACTATTTTCGTGAGCAAAAATGCAAAATTTTGAAAAGCAACTAGACAATGTATTCAGTGCAAGCAAAAAGTTGAAGTCGACATTCTGGTAACACTTTTATCTTACACCATTGGCATAACAAATCAGATCCGTGTATGTATGTGTGTCCAGGCTAAAGGGATAGGGATTGCACGAATTCCTCTGTAGCTGGTATGGAAAAGCATTACAAATTCTTTCAGTTTCGTAAATATAGTTGCCATCAAACTTGCCCCAGCAAAAATAATACTCGCCCACCCGTCGCCCATCCTCATTTCGAAGTTCAGCGACGTCCCTGCCGATAGACGATTGAAATTTAATCGTTGATCAAACTTCATGTATCTCAAGTATTCCCTCGAACCGCTCATATTACCGGAATATTTCCGTCGTATGGACACAGAAAATGTGAGAACAGAATTTTCCGTTGACATACGAACTGAAGCACGGAATTGTTTCCTGAAAATTCAGAATTTTCTGTTAACACCTCTCAAAAACGAAAATTTCCAGTTATTAACTGGATAAAGATTAACAAGAGTATTTCTGTCAGTTCACGAATGAAAAATCCGTGAATTTCAGGGACTTTCGGTGATTTTACGGAGAAGGTTGAATCAGGAATATGCCACGTTAATCCACGAAAGGAATTACGGAAAACGACTCGCGAATTTCAGAACTCTTTTACAGTGTATAGCAAAATATTCCCGGCCATTATACTGATCATACTGAGTTTATTCAGCTTGAGGGGGAAAAAATGGTTTGAACAATGGTCTAACCTTGCATTCTCGAACCAGCTGTTCAGAAATCGTTGAGCACGTCAGTGAATTCAAGTAAAAAATAGGAAATTACCTCATTTGTCAGCCCGCCAGAATTTCTTTGGTGATTAACGAATAAACTTCTTTCAGTAAATATCCCACTTTACCAGTTTACTTCAAAACAATTCCCAACGAAGGAGGCAGAATTTTTCACTCGATCTACGAGTATTAAAACTTGAAGATCAGGAAGTCGTCCACAATAGCAACCCAGTGTATGAAATCTATTCTGAATGAACTCTACCACCAAAAGAATGAAGTATGCTTTGCAAATGATGGAGCCAGTGCTATGTTGGGTATCAAATCAGGAGTTGTGAAGGACGAATATTGCCGCCCTGGTGGCTGAGAGGACTGTGGTGTTAACTTCCGGCCGTTCGTCAGAGAGGTCTGAGTCATTAGCTTCCTGCCGTTCCTCTGAGATGGGCCTAGTTCCGATTAAGACATGGATGATGTACTTGTCTTATGGGGCTGGCTCTCTTCTTTCCCTGGAAACAAAAGCAGTAAATTAGGGGCGAGCGATTGTTTATAACCCCCAGTTTCTTGTAGTGGACGTTAAACTCCAAAACAGAACAAATGAATAAACAAATAATAAAGGAAGAGATTCTTAGTATCCGAATTTGGCGCCGGTTGAATGTCAACGACGTACTTCATCGAAATTCCCCCTATTACTTTTAAGTTATCATTGAGAAGGTATACGGTCTTAATCACCAAAACACTGCGGAGAATTCGAAGTTATCGGCTTTGAACCAGCAGTTAAGCAAAGGATGAGTGGGCTAATATTCGATGCTGAATGGGTATCTAGCACCTCCAGATCTGTGCAGGATATGTGAAAATTTAATCTTCTGTAGCAGCGCGCTTCGCACAGACACCAAATGTTCATACTAGAACAGGAACCCAAGCTTGAAGGTACTCTGTCCTACTAAACATATTGGAATCACTGCGAGACTTTAGGGATTAGGCCCTTTGTTTATGATGTTTTACAAGAGATTGAGCGGAATAGGGAACGTTGAAAGCCACTGCCCTACCGTGTACAGACGAGTTGCGTGTGATTGTATTTTGACTTACAAATATTCATAATTCTAAGCAGTCTGGTTCAACACAGGCTATCGTTTCGAGGCTATCGTTTCAAGTGACTATCGTTTCGAGTTTTGAGAAGCTCATAATGTTTGGGTGTGGATACATTTCTGTGGTTGCGACGGAAGCTTATAACGAAATCCTTTTTATTTTCTTTGCTTCATTCTGTTTTTCTTAACATAATTTTTCCGTAAGAACTCTGAAGAACTTGAAGTTTTGAATTTGGAAGTTCACTTTCTTGTGAGTTCAGAAGAGCTTCTGCTTTTCATAATAATTCAGATTCCTTTTCTCAGGAACGTGGTCCCTTTATTCATTATGCATTTCCAACAGTGCTCAGCATTTACGAATAACAGCAAAATGGAGCAATATCCGTAATGTGAGGGCAAAATTGATTCTGGCATTGAAACTTTGAATAGTAAAATTCCCACGATGTCAGAACATTGTTTCGCCGCCTCGCTCGGACTTCACAATTCGTTTTCCCCCTCTTTTTACGATTTCAATTGATTTCCGTCATTTGAACAAATACGGAGCGAATTCATTGGTTACATTTTTAAAAAGTAGCATGCCAACTTCCTCCATCTATTAATTTTTAAAGAGAAAAGTTTTCATTCAGCACTTTCTTAGAAAGTAAACCATAAAGCGTTTCATTTCTTCTTCCACTTATTACTTCAGTTACCTCCTAGCTTTTTTAAACCAGAATAAAAAATAAGATTTGACTTTTTCTTTTATTTTTTGACGATTGTTACCCATACTTATCTTCGGTAAAACGTGCAGCGGGATGGCTCATGCTGAGCCTAACGGGAGTCAGGTCTCCTGAGCACTCTCGCGTTGGTGCGTCTGTATTAGTATTCGCAAAATGATGAATAAGTGAAAGTCCATAGGACAAAGTGTGGTTCATATTTTGCTTGCCAGCGTGATCCTTAACTCTCTGGGAAAATGAGCTTGGAGAAGACCTTTGAGTGCAAAGGATTTTTTCAGGGAGGAGTGTCTCTCAGAGAAGTACCGATAATGATTTAGGAGACAATCGACATACGTAACTCCAACAGCAATTAATGAACGATTCCTGGCCTTCGAACTGCTACCTCAGAACCCATTGTAACGCCTACTTCCCCTGCCCTAAGAAAAATGTGACAGGCCCTGTGTTGTCTTGAACGACATCGATGATAGTAGCAACGGTGCAGTGTCGTATTTAATAGGGAATAGATTCCGCTTGGACAAACGATGCACCCTGTGTGCAAATGGATGAGACACGGAACAGAAAATAATTAAATTTAGAAAATCAAATAGTTGGGATATCTAAACAAAAAAGTAACTTCATTATGTTAAATGCAGGGTGTCCTAAAAAGGTGTAACAAATTTCAAATGATGATAACTTTGGATACAAAACTAATATCAGCATTCTGTTTGTTGCCGGTGGTAAGGAATACCCTCAAGTTTTCTAGAAGTGTACCCAATGGATCCTGCAACGAAAACACAGATTGTGAAGTGGTTTATTGTAACCCGATGCGAAACGCAGGTTCAGTGGAACTTCAGAACAAAATATGGGAGCAAACCGTCCACACGTAACAGCATCAGAAAGTGGTACAAGTCAGTCAAGGAAACTGGTAGCGTCCTTACAAAGAAAACCCCTGGACGACCATCGCTGGTTCCAGAAAGGAAGGAGGTTGTGAGATAAACATTCACTCGCAGCCCTCGAAAGTCAATCAGACAAGCAGCACGACAGCTGGCAGTCTCCAAGTCGTCAGTTCACAGAATGTTACGTCAGAGACTGGAAATGCACACGTATAAACTGCAGATAATCCATCACATAACTCCCAGATGATCATGTGAAACGTAAACAGTTTGCTGAAGAGATGTTGGAGAACATTGCAAGTGCTGAATCTTTCCTGAGACAAATCTATTTCGTGTATGATGACACTTTCTATGTTTATGGAAAGGTTAATAAACAGAATGTAAAAATTTGGGAACTGAACACCCGCATTGCACAATGGAACATGAACATGCTAGTCCAAAAGTGAATGTTCGGTGTGGCATGATGGTCGACTGCGTTATTGGACCCTTTCTCTTTCAGGAAACGACACTGAAAGCTGACAATTACCTGGGCATGATTGAACAGTTTGTGCATCACCAGTTGGATGAACTTGTAACTCCGGTTGTTTTCCAACAAGACGGAGCGCCACTTCATTAGGCTTTGATTGTGAGGAGGTATTTGGATATCGAATTCCCCAATCGATGAATTGGGCGTGGTGGTCCCATTGCATGGCCCTTGCATGGCCCTCACCTCACATTGCATGCCTTTATGGCTTCACGTTGCGTGCCCTCATGGCCCTCCCATTGCATTGCCCACACCTCACGTTCGCCGGACTTAATACTATGTGACTTTTCTTTATGGGAATTTATCAAGAGTGAGGTTTACAGCACCCCTGTGGCAGACATTGCTAACCTAAAGAGGAGGATTACACCGGCACTGCAGAAAGTTAATACGGACATTCTCGAACGAATATGGTTGAAACTGAAATACCGTTTAGACATTCTTCGGGTGAAAAATGGTGCCCATGTAGAATGTCTATAAAACTTCATGACGTGTTCTATCAATTAACACAAGTTGCGCATTGAGATCGTTTATATTAAAACTGTTATGGTCATTTAAAATTGGTTACACCTTTATGGGACACCCTGTATATCTGTATATTTAACATAATGAAATCTCAGTTAAGTGGGATTCGTGCAATATGAGGTGACGTTTAACACAACAAATAACTGAATGTGAGAGATTACTTTCCAAAATGAAAATCTTTCAACATATTCTTTGTGTTTAATACGTTACTAGGAAGCTTTGGTCATTATGTGCTTTGCTCAGCAGCTTATCGAGCGGAGGGTGACTGGGACAATCTCCCCCTAAAGACAGACTTTCAATTTCTAAATGACCAAGATCGTAAATAATTAATGCATTTATGTTTGTAAAATCATAATGGT
The DNA here is from genome assembly GCA_039090855.1 of Macrothele yani. Taxonomy (NCBI): domain Eukaryota; kingdom Metazoa; phylum Arthropoda; class Arachnida; order Araneae; family Macrothelidae; genus Macrothele; species Macrothele yani. Next base: position 87,749,169 of record CM076990.1, read on the forward strand.
AAATGCACAAATTTTCGTAACATTTTTTATAACAATTAAAATTTTCTGTGGATTTGGAGATTAAATATTCTGTTCTAGCTTCAAAGAGAGAGAGAGAGAGACCAGAAAGAAAAAAAACAGTGAGTTTCAGAAAGAGAAGAAGCTGAGAGCAAAAGGGAAAAATATTTTGACTGATTAAAAAAATCAGTGGGTGTCCTTTATTTAATGCAATATTTTTGCAAAGAGAAAATCGCCAGTAAGACAATGAATGGCGCAGGAACGACTAGATGAGGTGAAGTACATGAGAGTTCCTTTCAAAGGAGGTGGAAACGATGCATTGCGAAAGAATCAATGAATATTTTAAAGAGGAACTACTGGTCATATTACTTAGAAGTGATTTGATTATTATTTAAGCTGAAAAATTTCCTATTAAACTAAGCCATCCGAATGGAAAGACTGAGCTTTATTTTGAAAGATTCTATATCCAGACTTGATATTTAAAAAGCACGGAGCTCATTTCCTCGCAAAGCAGACAACTGAACGCCAGGAAAATAGTGCCGATTTTTCATGAAAGAAAAATCGGCACTATTCCTGGAAAAATCGGCACTATTCCTGGAAAAATCGGCACTATTCCTGGAAAAATCGGCACTATTTCTCCGGGCAAACACGGGATAAGATTCTTAACCTCCAGATTCGCTAAACATGAATGCCGGTTGCTTCGACTAGCGAATCCTGTGATGGTCAAATTCAAATTGATCGGAAACTTGAAACTTGGTCGTTCTGGGTGGTGTAGTGGTTAGCATACCCGGTAGATTTCTGGGAGACGCGGGTTCGAGTCCCGCTCCAGGACGATGAAAATTTTTTCAAGTTTTCGGGTATTATCTGACTTACCATCCTTGTCACATTTACGCCAAAAAATCGGATTGTCATCTTCAAAATTCATATTATATGGCGTAATCCCGTATTTCTTTCATGATTTATCTGCTCCTCCGGGCAAACACGGGATAAGATTCTTAACCTCCAGATTCGTTAAACATGAATGCCGGTTGCTTCGACTAGCGAATCCTGTGATGGTTAAATTCAAATTGATCGGAAACTTGAAACTTGGTCGTTCTGGGTGGTGTAGTGGTTAGCATACCCGGTCGTTTTCTGGGAGACGCGGGTTCGAGTCCAAGACGATGAAAATTTTCAAGTTTTCGAATATTATCTGACTTACCATCTTTGTTACATTTACGCCAAAAATCGGATTGTCATCTTCAAAATTTGCCGATTTTTCAGTTGTTTTTTCTCAGTTTCTGATTTAAAAATTTAGCCTAATTTTTTTGATAGAAAATGCTCTTAAAAAGCAATGTCAAAACAACGAAACACACACACACACACACACACACAATACACGGAGAGGCAGTTCTGCCAGTTTGTTCATTTGGGTGTGACCCTTCCGAAAAGACACTCTATCAATTTCTTTTGGTAACTGAAAAAAACCCTTCTTCCCTGGGTAAGCTTCTTGATCCGGCCCTGACTGTGCTTGCCATTCCTGGGTAGCATCTGCGCTGATCGTCTCTCCAACAGTATGGCAAAGAAAAGGAAAAAAGGAATACTTGAAATTTGATTTTAAATCGTCTAACGAGACAGGGAGAGGCAGAATTTCTTTTCTACAGAATGCATCCATAAATGGGAAAAAGTGTTTGTTCGTTGGGCCATTGATTTTTCATGTTCATGCCCCTACGTCATCCAGCTTTTAAGTATTTTTCGTTGTGGTATCCATATGATGACTTCTTCCAGCGCTGCCAAAAGGCAAACTCTACAGGGATGAAAAGAACTCTCTCAAAATTGTTAAAGTGAAGGTGTTGCGAGAGAGCAATCCTGCCAGGATCCTACGGGTCATCACCCGCACGGGATCGGTGGGGGACCGGTCAGCCAACTCTGCCCCGCGAGATCACCACTTCCCGCCCCCTTACCATTGCCCGTACGTGCGACATGCTAATGGGGAAGAGTTCTAAATTGCGACTGGCTGGGAGATCTATTCGCCATCACGAAACTTACGTGGACCACTCGTCATTTACTGCGTCTATAGGCTAAAATGATACACGCATATTAAATTTTACACTGATTTTCTCATGAGTCTGCGAAATCATTCCTTTATTTTCAGGAGACCTTTTACAAAGATGAACTGAGGCAATGAAAATGGTGTTCACATTGAGATATGATACAAACCTATAGCATTGGGCGTGTGCTATGGTGATGACTCTGGACCGGAGTCATCTTCCTCGTCCTGTCTTCTATCTTGTAATATCACCAGGAACTCTTCTTGCCTCGCGACGAGCTCTTTGGCCATCTCGATGAACCCCTGTCTCGCTGGGGGAAAGCAAGCAGGATCGAAATGTCCCTCGTCTTCCCCATTTCTGAAGGTAGGACTTTTCTTCTCCCTGAAAGGAAATTAATTTCCAGAATCATGCGGACCACGTCTGCGAACTGGTCTCCGCATCTGCACGCCCTTTCTTTAATTGCGAATTTGCTGAAGTACTCCGGCGATACGCCATGTCCGGTTAGTAGCCTATTCGGTTAAGAAAACCATCTGATTCTACCTTTCTGGTTCAGACTCTGGGAAAGATACGGTGTGTGTTTTCCTTCCCGTATCCCATTCCTCCCATCTTTTCTGCCACTCCTTTATCGTGGCCTGCTTCATCTGAGTCCGCACACTTTGTAGTTGCATCTTCAGATGATAGTCAATGTCCTTTTTTCAGCGGTCTCTTTTCCGGTTGGTCTGCTCGTTCATTTCTACTGGTTCCCACATGGCTTCGGACCCAATGAAAAGAAATTACTGCGTTACCTGCAATCTCTACCTGAGACTTTATTTCCCTCACTAAGGGAATTTTGCATCTGAAGTCATCAAGCACCTTTAGGGACGCATGGATAACAGAGTACACTGTAATTTCATCCGTTGTTCTGCTGGGAAAAGCCCACAACAACGCATCTCTGATCCCCAACAACACCGCTTGGTAGGTGAAGGAGTTGGGTGAGAGTTTCATTCGTTTTGCGACCGCCTCGTTGCCTTTCGAGAACGCGCAAAACCCTGCCCCTACTTGGCCCCCTATCTTTGAGCCGTCAGTGAATATCTCTCTTCCCACCCCGAAGGGGAGAACCGCGTGCCAACTGAAACAGATCTCACTGGCTGGGTGTCTATAGTCCAGTCCAACTTCGTCAATTTTACTTCGGAAAACCGATGTTAGTCTCCTAGTAGATTGATATCCATTCCATTCCTGAAGCATTGCATTGCTGCCTCACGCGCTAGTACGAGGTCCGCTGGCTTACACCCAGCTAAAACTTGTAATGCCGCTGTGGAGGTCGTACGGAAACACCTCGTTATTCCTAGTAAAGCCCTTCTTTGTGTCTGGTTAAGACCAGTTTTCATCCTAACCGTGTTCAGCCAGAATGCCGAACACGCATAGATTAGGATTCTTTTTATACCCCGCTTGTACACGGCCTTTTTGCCTGGCCCAGAGAGCCTCATGCCGTTGATCCTATTCAGGATTACTGAGCACCTGTCTTTCAGGTATCTCAGGTGAGGAAGTCCATACATTTTCGCATGTAGGATTACTCCCAGATTCTTCATCTCCCTCATCGCCTTAATAGTATGTCCCTTAAACCGACACATAGGGGGAGTGACTAGTTCTCTCTTTTTTGCAATTGCTAATAGTGTCGTCATTTCCTGAGCGAAGCTTATCTTGCATTCCTTACTCCAATTGTCGAATTGTGCTAGAGCAGCGTGTACCTTCTGCTCTATCACGTGTCTTCCCGAAGCTGACACGATTAGGATGAAGTCATGCGCATAAGCTTGTATCCCCACTTGTTCTTACAATGGAAGTTCAAGTGCTATGTCCGCTACCAGGTTCCACCAGAGAGGACCCGAGTAGATCCTTGAGGATATCTCTTCTCGTATTCTCTACTAAAACATCTACTACCAACTTCAAACTCAACTCTTTGCTTCGAGAGGAAATCGCTCGCTACCAGAAACGAAATTCCTCCGACACCCGAGTCTTTTAAGGCAGTCCAGGACTAGTGGCCACCAGACACTGTTGAACGCCCCACGTATGTCTAGAGAGACAAGGGAAGTGTGCAGCCCTTGGTGGTAACCTCTCCGGAAGAAATTCGAATTGGCGGCTGGAGAGCTTTTCTCGGCCAACGAGAAAGTGGAAAGCTCGATTGGCAAGCAATCTATTCAGCACCTTGCTCCAAGCTGATAGGCAAATCGATCTATACGCTGCGGGATCAGCTTTGTTCTTTTCTTCTTTATTAAAAAGAACGAGCACTGCGGTTTTTCAGACGGCAGGAAAACATCCTCTTTCTAGGCACTTGTTCATTAGATAAACAAAGTACCTTAGATTGGCTGTGAAGATTTCTTTCACAATACTAATATCCAATCTGTTCTTGCACGGGGCTTTGCCCACGTTCAGACTTTTAGCACATCCTCTATCTCCTCGCTCGTGAAGGGCGCGAGGAGATAGAGGATGTGCTAAAATAGTGTCCGGCGGGACTCTGCAATTCAATCTGACTGTTCTTTGTTCCGGACAGTCGTCGTCCTCCTCATCGGCTGAAAAATGGTGGTCCAGGAGAAACCTCACCGTCTCCTCAATCGTGGTGGTGTTGGTACCACTCTCTGTCCTAACTGCTGCTAGAGATAGAGGGCCTCTGAGCAAGCCTTTAGCTACTTTGCAGGGTAACCCAAAGGTATTCCTTATTGATTGCGCTCCGCACGACTCTCTCCAGTACCCTCTCTTTGATGAGATGAGAGCTTTCCTGTACTCGGCATGAGCGAGATCGTATTCCTTCTTCAGGAGTTTCCTCCGCTGAAGGTCAAACCGCTTTTTTGCATCTTTCTTCTGCGAAGCCTGGCTTTGCCTCTGAGGAAGATCAGGTTTTCCGACCACCAGAGAAGCGTAGGTTTCGGGACCTTTCTGGCTTTCCTGCTACACTCACAGATGGAGATTATTTGCTTGGTGAGATGACCGAAGTGTTGGTTCAAGTCTTCTATCTCATCAAATTCTTCACAATTTCTTTCACATAGTAATTTTGCTAGCTTCGTCTTGAGATCCAGCCAATTGAAGTTCTGGGTCGTGAACCTATTCCTTGATGTTTTCTTTTTCTTTTCAGTCCCTATCTCGTCTAGGACTTTACAGTTCTGAAGATGTGGTAGTCTCTAGGTGCGAGTCAGTGAGACCAATCTAGGATTACCCCCGTGCTCCTTGGAACATCGAGATGCTGTCTGGATCGTTCCTGACCGTCAGCTCTTAGGAGCTGATTAATTCTAGGAGTCATCTTCCTCTTGACAGCCCCAGATCCATTGAAGTCGCCAACACTATGGTCTCGTGTTTATCGTGAGCCTCCAGCAACCCCGAGATCGTATCTAACACCTCCTAGAGAGCATCCGAAGGTGAGCTGTACGCATTGATCAGTAGAAATTTCTCCCGACCACTCTCGATTCCCAAGGAAATAAGTGTCGGTTATCAAGCTCACATTATACTCAGGACTTTGAAGAGAAAAACAAAGCAACAAGAATATTAATTGGATGCAGGAAAACGTATTGAAAGAACGATTTCAAAGAAGATGCCACAAAGTGGCCAGATATTGAAAATCCCGAAGTGGATATACAATGGACAAAACATTAGAGATACCTACCTAATAGCTTGTTGGTCCTCCTCTAGCGCTAATAACAGCCTGCACACGAAAAGGCATCGACTCCACCAGATGCCTGAGGGTATGCGGAGGTAATACCAGCCATGTCTGTTGCACCATCGTCCACAACTCCGCCCGAGACGTCGGTCCAGGATCCATGGATCCAATGTTCTGCTCCACGGCATCCCAGAGAACTTCCACAGTGTTTAAATCTGGACACTGGATGGTTCTAAACTCAGATAATTCTCGAAGACCATGAAAGCGTGGAGGTGATCAGCCACCATATGCTCGTAGCACGCAACGGGTAATTAAGGACCTCTCCAGACTCACTAAGAGACCTAATGACACCATGAGAAGGCCCCCCAAACCATCACAGCGCCATCACTTCCTTGAACAGAGCTTACAACGGGGTCATAATGTCGACGCCGTACCCGCACTCTCCCGTCAGATTGGTACAGCTGTCAACGGGATCCATCTGACCACACGACGCGGTGCCATTCTTTAGATGTCCAGTTTTGATGCTCCCGGCACCAGGTGAGGCGTAATGTTCGATGGCGAGTAATCAACAGTGGCACGCGAGTAAGTCGTTGGCTCCCGTAGCCCAGGGCATGCCGCGTGCGTCCTACCGTTCGCTCGCTGACGCTGCTTGAGACTCCGACATTTAACCTGGATGTGATTTGCGCTGCCGTTTTCAAGCGGTCGGTCTGTAGAAGTTTAGATTGTCTACGTAGACCCCGGTCATCAGCGACCACCGCTTGCTCTCTGGGCGCTGGTACGTCCGTCGATGGTACACTCGCGGTACACCCTTGATACAGTTGTCCTCGGGAACCCTAGGGTTCTTACCACTTGGGTAGTAGAATGACGTATTTGTCTTGAGCCGACAATGCGCTCACGATCAAAGTCGCGCAGATCACCACATTTACCCCCGATTGCGATACACTCTTGCGAAGCCCTGCTGTCCGTCTATTTATCGCCTGCGTTCGGTTTGGGTCTGTTCCACTCTGCGCGCAGGATGCCATTGTCAACTATGCATCCCTCCTGTCTCAAATGTTTTGTCTGCTGAGTGTATATTTTAATCTTGTTTCTTAGAGTAAAAGTTAGATAATTTCTTTTCCTTTTATACGAGAATAATTATGAGGACAAGTTTCGAAATATGATATTTTATTCATCACATACACCAGAGAAATGAAAGCGAATTTTTAATGAGTTATTCCAGCATTCTATTACCTTGGAGTGATTTTTTTAGAAGTTGCCATTTATCGTATCACGAACTTTCACTTATTGTAACGCAGAGTGCCCTCTGGTTTGGGTCTCTCCAGATAAGAAACCTCAGCCAAATTTTTATTTATTTTGCAAGTTCCTTTCTCTCTGATTTTATTTTTTAGCATTATGGTAAAAGTATGTCCATTTGGGGATAAGAGGAGAACAACACATTGAACAGTTAGATTGATACCCTTTTGAATTCTTTTATAATAATTTAAAACTTAAGACAGGAATGTAGCTACTTTTTAGCATTATTGAAATTCCCAGCAGCCACATGACAGCGATAAGTGAGCATGTCCACGTTTGCTGTGCTCAATTTGCATGGTTACTGCTGCCTTCTCAAGCAAAATATTGGAAATAAATGACATTTAATAATTTTCTTGAACTAAGGAATTGAGTTTTTAGGGAGCACATTTTCCATAGATATTTGATTTGTTATGACTGGCCGTTTATTATTTTTTACTTAGTTCCATAAACGGAGTGCTTTTTGTAAAATCGTCGTGGGAATTCAGTTCCAGTTATGTTGCTGGAGTCAAGCCGCTGTTGACGATGGCTAGAGAAGCATGAGAGTTATATCAGATCTTTTTGTTTCCTACAGAAACTTAGTCGATTAAATGAAACGATATTTTCCAAAATTCATTGTATTGTATAGTCTTTATTTACAGCATGTATGCCGTTTTAATATTTGAAGTTGCGGGATGGCAGGAGTCTGACACTTTGTACAGTACCAGCTGTTATTTGAATTAATAAAATAAATAGGAAAGTGGAATATCTTCCTTCAAAAGAAGGCACCATTATCCCATTTTTCGTGACATAATTTTGTCAAGTAATTTCTCTCGATCAAGATGCGCTTCGTTATTAATATGCATTTTAAAAAGGAAAAAAAAAAAAAAAAAAAAAACAAGTGTTGAAAATATCGCGATACTGTTGCGTATAATTTGGGGCGCCTGCCGTGATGCATTCCTGGCCAATCAGTGTCAGGTGTCAAATTGCTGCCCCAGCTGTTTTCATATTAAGTTTGCGTTCTCCCGAGATAGCGTTTGATCCAAAGGGCTTCCATGCTCAAAGATACGCGAAGCAGAAGCTAGTTATTGAAAATATTCATAGTAAACTTATGACACGTGCCAGTTCTCAAATTTAATCTGTTCCGGCTTGGAAATGTCTTCTGTTCTTGCTTTGCATAAATATTTCTAGAAGAAAGTTATCTCCTACGAAGAAGCACGTAAAGATGTTTATGAAATGAAAGCAAGCGGATAATTACGGTACTAGGCAAACAAAACTTGAAAACCAATAATGGCTTACCTTATTGCTTTCTGTTCGTGATGACGTGATTTCGCAGGTGAATATAGAACTAACGATACGAAATAGGTCACAAATGATTAATTCTCAGGCTCTGTACAGTATGCTGTAAAAAATAAGTGGTGTGAATTCGCAGAAAATTCCTGAAAATAACGTCCAGCAAAGTTGCCCGTCTGTTAACGAAATTTCCGTTTCTTCTAATTTCCGTATTTTGACAGATTTTCAGCAGTCAGTAATTCCGTTTATTTCAGAAAAGTCAGTTTCTGTTTTTTTTTCCGTATTTATACAAAAATTTCGCAAAATCTTTGATTTTTGCTTTTTAAGATCCTGTCCGTTTGCTCCAGGTGGGGACTGAACCTGTCTCGTTTAGCTTCAGCTTTAACTGCAAATGCACGTGTTCATGTGAGGCGCATTCAGGTATAAAGCACTACTCTTATCGCGCAGTGATGAAATGTAAGCATTTTGACAAATGTCAGCATTTCGATTGCAAACTCTTGTTTGAAAATCACGAAAGATGCGAGTACTGATATGGGTGGCTGATCGTGGTATTATCAGAGTCCAATGTGAAACCCTTCTTACCGGTCCTTTTACAGCTCTGGTGTATAATGTGACTGAGGAAGTATTTAACGTTAAGCACTGGAGAGGCGTGACCTTTTCGATAGATTAATTTCTTAATGAAAATAGAGTTATTAGATTCCTACAATAGGAAGTATTTGACGTAACACATAATCATGAACTGCCATTGAAATCATATGCCGTTATCCTGTTGCGTTTTTTTTTCAGTAATTTTTTTAAATCTCTGAAGCTGAGTCTCCTCTCTAAGATATACAGTATTTTTGCTTCTCTCGCCGGTTTTCTGCTCTTTAATTTTTTTTTCTTTGCTTTTTAAGCATAAATATTCAGTCTTAATGTTTTCCTTAAACGTTGAGCTCAAGTAAAATTTCATTCGTTTCTTTCCAAACTGAATCAAATTAGCTATGGTATTATCAACTCCAGAAGGTATTTCATGACGAAGCTGTAAGACTCTGAAATTGTGTACATTGTGTACACAATTTTTAGTCCAAGCGGTACCCAGCAAAAACACAAGTGTTGGGAAACTGCTGACCACCAGCTGGCAGTGATGGGTCACTGCTGGCTGAAATCTGCCGCTCGCGGCACGGTAGCCGTCCGTTGGTAGCAGCCATTAAACCACAACACGAGGTGGAAGCAACGGGACTGCGTATGCGCAGAAGCAACAGGGGCTGCCCTCGTGGTACCAGTTAGTTGAAGACGACGTTATCACCATCGTATTATTTTAGTGGATGTTAAGAAAAAAAAGCCATATGTAGAGAGGCGAATTAATTTCTTAATGAAATTTCCCGTCGACGAAGATTACCGTCGGAAGAAAAATATATAAATAATTATTAATGAACTTTAGAAATAGTCAATTACTCTCGTGTATTTATAGAAACTCATTTCGTAGCAAAATTCCTGCACTAACACACAAAGAATCGAGAATACAGACAGCCATGAAATACACATACTCCATTCCCATGAATGACAAGAAATAACTTCCGTGTAGTCTTTCGTTTTAACATACGCTAAATCGCTTCGAACAAAAGTTCTGGAAAAACATTAAAAAAAACGTTACGTTGGAAAAAAATAAGAATTATACGCGTACAAAATTTATCAATTATTTGAAAAAAAAAAGAAAAAAGAAAACAAGTTAGTAAAATCATGCAATGCATTGATTATGATACGCTTTCCAACATACCAGAAATTATTACTCAAGTTATGAGGAGAATGGCTGTGGAATAAATCTCGCTCCTGTGTCTTGACCTTTGAAGCCATTTCGATGATATTCAACAGAACCGGTTCAGTACACCTCAAGAATATCATACTAAAGTTTTGTTGCGATAGAAGCAGTTTTACGGAAGTTATGAGAATAATGGCTGTGGAATAAATCTTGCTTTTGCGCAATGACCTTTGACCCCATTTCGTTGATATTAAACAGAACCGGTTCCCTATACCTCCGGAACAACATGATAACGTTTTGTCGCAATCGAAATATTTTAGGTAAGTTATGATGCACAAGGGTAATGGAATGGATCCCACTCCAGTGTCCTGACCTTTGACCCCATTTTGCCCATTTCCAATAGGGTTCGTGCCCAGGTGGTTCCCTACTACATACTAAAATTTCATCGAAATCGAACCATATTTACGCATGTTATGACGCATAAAGGCAATGGAATGGATCCCGCTTTTATGCCCTGACCTTTGACTCCATTTCGTCCATTTTCAATAGGGTTCGTCCCCAGTGGCTCCCTACCACATACTAAAATTTCATCGAAATCGAACCATATTTACGCATGTTATGACGCATAAAGGCAATGGAATGGATTCCACTTTTATGCTCTGACCTTTGACCCCATTTCGCCCATTTTCAATAAGGTTCGTCCCCAGGTGGTTCCTTACCAAATACTAAAATTTCATCAAAATCGAACCATATTTACGCAAGTTATGACGCATAAGGGCAACGGAACAAATCCCGCTCTTATGTCCTGCATGACCTTTGACCCCATTTCGCCCATTTTCAATAGGGTCCGTGCTCAGGCGGCTCCCTACCACATACTAAAATTTCATCGAAATCGAACCATATTTACGCATGTTATGACACATAAAGGCAATGAAATGGATCCCGCTTTTATGTCCTGACCTTTCACCCCATTCCGCCCGTTTTCAACACGGTTCGTTCCCAGGTGGTTCCTTACTACATACTAACATACTAAAATTTCATTGAAATCGAACCATTTTTACGCAAGTTATGATGCATAAAGGCAATGGAATGGATCCCGCTCCTATGTCCTGACCTTTGACCCCATTTCATTTATTTACGCTTTCCAACCGTAGGTTGAAGAAGCGTATATGCTCCAGCTTTGTTCGTCCGTCCGTCCACACGATAACTGGCGTAAAAATGGTTCGATTTCGATGAAATTTTAGTATGTGGTAGGGGACCACCTAGGGACGAACCCTATTGAAAATGGGACAAATGGGGCCAAAGGTCACGACGTAGGAGAGAAATCATTCCATTGCCCTTATGCATCATAACTTGCGTAAATATGGTTCGATTTCAATGAAAGTTTACTATGTGGTAGGAGACCGCCTGGGGACAAACCCTATTCAAAATGGGTGAAGTGGGTTCAAAGGTCAGGATATAAGATCGGGATGCATTCCATTGCCCTTATGCGTCATAACTTGCGTAAAAATGGTTCGATTTCGATGAAATTTCAGTATGTAGTAGGGGACCACCTGGGGACGAACCTATTGAAAATGGACGAAATGTGGTCAAAGGTCAGGACATAGGATTGCGATCCTTTCTATTGCCCTTATCCCATATTATTAAGGTGGACGTCAAGTAATTTTGCTTCCTACACTTCCAATGGAAAAAGTTTTGTACACATTTCCTTCACAATTAATGTGTTCCCAAGGATGAAAATTTGAACATCGATTAAAATAACTTCATATTATAACTTGGAAAACTTAGTATGTTCTAAAACATAACCATAATCATATTAAAAATCAATAACTTTTCCTTTGGTTGTGTTGAAACCAGAGAAAAGATGGCGCGACCTGTACTTTGATGGCGTCAGTGGGCAAAAAAATGTTGGATTGCATAATTACGGTTATGGTTTAGAAAATATTAAGTATTCCAAGTTATGAAATGAAGCTATTTTAATCAATGTTAAAATTTTTATTCTTGTGAACGCATTAATTGTCCAGAAAAAAGATGGCGCGACCTGTGTTTTCATGACGTCAGTAGACAAACAAATGTTGAATTGCATAATTATGGTTATGTTTTAGAAAGGCTGAACTGGATCCTATCAGGCTGTAACATTACCGTTGAAGACAATAGACTTTTGGTGATTGGCCAGTGGGCGTTAGGGACGATTTCAGCCGTTAGATGGCACTGCGTCCCAAGGTATAAACACCTCAGTTTCTGCGTTGTTTGAATTGCGGGATTGTGTATGTTCGTCGTTTTTTCTTGTTTCTTTTAAAAAAAACCTTCTAGTTTTCAAACCAAACTGTTGTTTTCACAACAAAATTCAACCCATTTTCAAAATGGTTTACTGCTGTGTGCCGATGTGCACATCTTCTAAGAAGAAAAACGTGGGATTTTCATTCTATGAGTTTCCCTCAAATCTGAACCTAAAAGCAATTGTTGCTGAAAAAAATATCTCGTCAGGATTTTGCTCCAACAACTGTTGTTGTGATAAGCATTTTCATTAATTGCGTACCTAATTCAGTTTTAGAAAAAAACCTCAGCTATATAAACTCATATTAAGTAAAATAGTAGGTAAATGTGTAGATTTGCGTTTTAAATTATTTCGTCGGAAAAATATTAGTACTTCGGAAAAGGGCGACTTACAGGTTTTAGATTGTGAAAGTTAATGGCAAATGGTGCAGAAATTTTCTGTTTCAAATGTCTTTTAAAGATTTTTATCGTAACATTTACCTGTACGTTCGATACGTTAGGCCTACGGAGCGTATCTACACAGCATCGAACTTGCAGGTAAATGTTAAGATAAAAATCTTTAAAAGACATTTAAAATACGAAATTTCTGCAGCATTTGCCATTAATTTCCATACTCTAAAATCTGTACGTCGCACTTTTTTCAGGTACTAACATTTTTCCGACGAAATAATTTAAGACGCTAATCTACACATTTACCAAAATCTCGGTCCTAGATCGTTGAAGAATAAAGGAGGAATGAGATTTACACATGAATTACACCAGTTCCTACAGAAAAATTCTCTTGCCCAAGTACTACGAATTCAGAATACAAATATCCATCTGTTAATGTGAAAGTGAATATAAATAAAATCTCAAATGTAAATAATGATACGGAATCAGTTTGTTAATGCGAACAACGTCAATAGATGGCGCTGCGTCCCAACTCATCTTTTCTGTCCTCGCTGTTTTGGCTTAATGTTACAGCCTGATAGGATCGAGTTCAGCCTTGGTTTTAGAAAATAGTAAGTATTGCAAGCAACGAGATAGAAGTAAATTGCAAGTTATAAAATGAAGATATTTTAATCGATGTTAAAATTTTCATCCTTGGGAACGCATTAATTGTGAAGAAAATGTGTACAGAAGTTTTTCCATTGGAAGTATAGGAAACTAGCGTCTCGCGATAGCGATATCCACATGTATCGAGTTATCTCATTGGCAGCAATAAAACTGGTACCCACCAATTGGCGACCGGCACTGAAACAGCACTTGTAGTTCGTATACGTCGTCGAAGTCGTGACACAGGTTGTTTACATCTTAGTTAACATTAGTTTCTTCATTGGCGGCTGCCGGCACAAATCGAACAATTTAACCTGTTTGCAGTATACATCCAAATATAAAAATGGCAATTCTTCCACAAACGGGTGTATTCCTTATTTCTCACAGCTAAGACAGCGGAACGCTAGAACAGCTCCGCGAGCAATCTACTGTTTTCGATCTGGCAATGCATCTGTTGTTGTTTACATTCGAATGCAAACATTATGGGTGGTTATCTTTGCATTCTGTTCTTATTTTTTTTATTCATCATGATGACTAACGTTGTGTTATTTTTGTATTAACTGAAAACTATAACTGAGATGTTGAAAACGAACTAAAAAAAATGAACGATCTTACCGCTATATACGTTGGGAGACAGATAAAAAAATATACTTTCGTATTTACAGTAAGTATTTTAATTCGTACTGAGAAATATATAGCAAAAGACAATTAAAGAAGAAAAGCAGCGATATTTATTGCCATTCGTGATTCCTTATTATTTCAAGGGTGGGTAGCGAACCATATCTTTCACACCATGATATGCATGTTTTTCTATCTCATACGACATCGTTAACGAGACTATACAAATTCCATTGAGGCATTATAAAATACAACAGACCACTTCAATGACAACTTCAGGGAATTTTAATACTATCGAAGGGTAATATGGACGGACAACTTAATATTTACTGAGCATTACCAGATCGAAAACAGTAGATTGCTTGCGGAGCTGTTCTAGCGTTCCGTTGTAAACAACAAGTGCCGCTTAAGTGACGGTCGCCAATTGGTGGGTGCCGGTATTATTGCTGCCAATGAGATAACTCGATACATGTGGATATCGCTGTCGCGAGACGCTAGTGTATAGGAAGCAAAATTACTTGACGTCCACCTTAAAGTAGCAATTCTTCTATGTTTGTATTGTACATTTTATTTTGAAAACAGCTCTAAGAATTTTGATGAAAGTCGTTAACCTACCGTTTTCTGATGCTAGAAATCGATTTAGCTTGATCTCGACTTTAGGAGAATTCGTTCAGTGGGTTAAATAACCACCCCGAATTATAATGTTTTTAGTGATGGCGTTGTTCCATTATTCCATTAATGTTACCAATGCTTAGAAATCTTATGATGTCACAATCTCGCCGCGTTTGAGAATGTTGGCGCAAGGTCACGCCATATATCTCATTACGTCACGCGTTGTGTGTGGATCCTATTAAAGTTTTATGACGTCTTACTCTTGCAAGCAGATGGTCGCTATTCCCATCTGCCTCATTACGTCACGCGTTGTGTGATTGCGTCCGTCCGCACAATAACTCGCGTAACAATCGTTCGATTTCGATAAATTTTTAGTATCTGGTAGGGGATCACCTGGGAAGGTACCCTATTTAAAGTGAACGAAATGGGGTCAAAGGTCAGTACATAGGAGCGGGATCCATTCCACTGCTTTTATGCGTCATAACTAACGTAAAAAAGGTTCGATTTCGTTGAAATTTTAGTATGTGGTAGAAAACCACCTGGCGACAAACCTTATTGAAAATGGGCGATATGGGGTCAAAAGGTCAGGACATAGAAGCGGAATCACTTCCATCGCCATTATGCGTCATAACCTACGTAAAAATGCTTCGATTTGGATGAAATGTTAGTATGTTGTAGGGTCTTGCTTGGGGACGAATTCTATTGAAAATGGGCGAAATGGGGCCAAAGGTTAGGACACAGGAGCGGGATCTATTCCATAGCCCTTATGCATCATAACTTACGTAAAAATGCTTCGATTGCGACTAAAATTTATCATATTATTTCGGAAGTATACCAAACCGGTTCTGTTGAATATCATCGAAATGGAATCAAAGATCAGGGCACAGGACCGAGATTTATTCCACAGCCATTATTCTCATAACTTGAGTAATAATTTCTGGTATGTTGGAAAGCGTATTATAATCAATGCATTGCATGATTTTACTAACTTGTTTTCAATAGGGATCGTCCCCAGGTGGTTCCCTACCACATACTAAAATTCCATCGAAATCGAACCATTTTTACGCAAGTTATGACTAATAAGAGCAATGGAATGGATCCCGCTCCTATGTCCTGACCTTTGACCCTGTTTCGCCCATTTTCAATAGGGTTCGTCCCTAAGTGGTCCCCTACCACATACTAAAATTTCGTCGAAATCGAACCATTTTCACGTGAGTTATCGCGCGGACGGACGGACAAAGCTGGAGCATATACGCTTCTTCAACCTACGGTTGGAAAGCGTAAAAAAGAGCAACGCGATGTATATATATTGTACTCATCGATGGGTGAATACATAAGACTGGAGAAATTCGTTGCTAAAAATAACGTCAAATGAATAAAGTATCTTTCCTGTTTAAAACAAATGTAGCTTCGGACCACGGAAAAGAAAGATACAACGTTAAAAAGGTAACAGAATGGGACATGAATGGGACATGAATGATATATATATATATATATATATATATATATATATATATATATATATACCATCATCATCATCATCATTGTCAACCATTATCAATCCACTGCTGGACGAAGGTCTCCCCAAGTTTCCTCCACAACAGTTTGTCTTGTGCCAGTCTCCTCCATGTCACTCCCGCATACTTTCGAATTTCATCCACCCATCTCCCATGTGGTCTTCTTCTGGGTTTTTTCCTGTCCCTTGGAATCCAATCTAAAATTTCGGCTGTCCATCGATGGTCTGTCCTTCTGGCAGTATGTCCAGCCCATTGCCATTTCAGGGATTTAACTCTGATCATGATGTCTTCCACTCTTGTCATTTTTCGGATCCACGAGTTCCTCTTCTTATCTCTCCTGGTTACACCAAGCTTGCACCTCTCCGTGCTGCTTTGAGTTGTCTGCAGCCTTTGTACGTCTCTTTTAGTTAAGGTCCACGTCTCTGCACCATACGTAAGCACTGGAAGGATGCATTGATCAAACACTTTTCTTTTAAGACATAATGGCATATTTCTCTTGAAAATTATGCTGTTTCTTCCAAAAGCTCTCCAGGCAAGTTTTGTACGCCGACTAATTTCTTCATCAATGTGACCCTCACTTGATATCTGCTGTCCAAGATAAATGTACATGTCTGTTTTCTCCAGCTTTTCTCCATCAATCCATAAATCTTCATTTCTTGTAAAAGCATTGAACATCACTTTTGACTTCTGAAAGTTCATTTTTAATCCCACTTCTTTACTCATGTCAGCAAGTTCCTGGATCATACTCTGCAGCTCTGATGGGGTAGTTGCAAAAATGACTACGCCATCAGCAAAACGAAGGTGGGTTAGATAATCTCCATTAATCTTTATCCCTTTGTTTTCCCAGTTCAGTGATTGAAAGATATTTTCCAATGTGGCATTAAAGAGCTTCGGAGATATGGTGTCCCCTTGTCTCACTCCCTTTCCAATTTTTATGTGTGTTGTATTTTCAAACAGTCGAATCTTTGCACTTGCATTTTCATAGATGTTGTTAATAATATTAATGTATGCATCTTCAATACCGCAGGATTTCAGAGCCATTGTAACTGCTGATGGTTTCACCGAATCAAAGGCTTTTTCATAATCGATAAAAGCCATGCACAATGGAAGTTCATATTCCCTCGCTCTTTCAATTAGTTCTCTCAGTACGTGGATATGATCTATTGTGCTGTAGCCACTCCTGAATCCAGCTTGTTCTCTCGGTTGAGCCATGTCCAGTGTCACCTTCAAGCGGTGTGAAAGAACTTTAGTGAAGATTTTATAAACTACTGATAGGAGGCTGATAGGTCTGTAGTTCCCGAGATCCTCAATGTCACCTTTTTTATGTAGCAGGATCATTGTAGCGTTGTTCCAATCCTCAGGAATCTTCCCTTCCATATATATATATATATATATTTAATATAACAAATTACAAGAACTCCAAAGAATACAAGATTCAAGTATGAACTACTATAGTAAAAGCAGTAAGATATAATAAAAGGGTCTACTATACAAATAGATACATAATGACATTAAAGACAGAAAGGCGGCCCAGGTGGCGCAGTGGTCTAAGCGATGGCTTCTGACCGTTGGCCCGAGATGGGTCCGGGTTCAAATCCCCTTGAGGCATGGATTTTTGGTTTGTCTTGAGACACTGGCTCTCTCCCTTCCCTGGAACCTGTGGCCCTAAATTAGGGACGGGTGACTGCTTATAGCCCATTGAGTTGCTCACGGTGGTCGTAAAACCCCGATCGAACAAAAAAAGAAAGACAGAAAGTAAACACGAAAAAGCAACAAAGAAACAACAGAAGAACACAGACCTACAACTCGAAGTAATGAGATTGAACGCTAATCACCAGAAACCATAGCCTATGACAAAAGACCAAAAGACATCAGGAGAACACCAACATTTTGAATGGCTTTTCTGGACTCCACAAAGGTTGGGTACACAAAATACCCGCGGAGGTGTTGTTCTCAAAGCCAGCAGACCTGAAAAAACATGAATCAACAATCCCAAGGTTTAACCATTATTGAATACATACTTATTGAATATACTATTGAAATATATTCAATATTATTGAATATATATTTATATTGAATATACATTTTGTTACACGGTTGAGTCACATTATTGTGACCACCAGCTAATATCCACAGTAACCGCCGTGTACAGCGCGGACAGCAGCTAGATGGGCTGGGAGTGACTCAATAAGGTACTGGAAGGTGTTCACAGGTATGTGGAGCCATGCTGACTGCAGTGCATTTCATAGCTGCTGGAGAGTACGTGGTGGAGGTTCCATAGAACGAACAGCACGATCAAGGTGATCCCACAGATGCTCAATTGGGTTTATGTCTAGGGAATTAGGGGACCAGGGAAGTATTTTGAAGTCTTCATCGTGCTCTTTCAACCACTCTCGGACTTTTCTAGCAATGTGACTCGTCGCATTGTCGTGCTGGAAAATCCCATCTACCCCAGGGAAGACAATCAACATATATGGGTGTACGTGGTCTGAAAGGATGGATTCATAACAAATTCTGTCCATAGTGCCTTCCACAGGTATGAGTGGACCCAGATACTGCCACCAAAACATTCCCCAGACCACAACGCTGCGCCCATAAGTTCGTGTTCTGCCATTAATGGTTAAAGAATGTTTGTTCTCCATGGTTTCTCGCCTTATACGCCGTCAATCGGTTCGATGATGCAGGAAACGTGACTCATCGGAGAAGGCAATCCTTTGCCAATCAGCTGAGTTCTAATTCCGATACTACCGTGCAAATGTAAGCCTTTTCTGCCGATACATCTTCGTTATCATAGGCGCAGTGGCCATTCGTCTGCATCGGAGGCCCATACGCAGCAGGGTTTGCTGAACTGTTGTTTTAGACACACTTCCGGTATTCCCCTGGTTCATTCGGCCAGTGAGTTGCTCCACTGTAGCGTGTCGATCTGCCCTCACGCACCTTCGCAGCTGACGTTCACCTCTCACATCAATGACACGTGGTGCTCGGCAATTTCTATGTCACTTATTCGCAACAGTGCGATTTCTTCAATCATGATAAACTGTAACCGCCGCAGCACGCGAACAGTTCCCAAACTGCGCTCTTTCAGAAAAACGACCACCCTTTGCCGGAAAGCCAATGATTATCCCTTTTTTGCAAATCTGATAAATCTCTCTTTTTATCCATGACAGCAACGTGTGATATATACACTGAAGAGCAATTGAATTAGAGACAGCTGGCTTCATGCAAATGTAGCGCTGTGGTCGGCCCTGTAAACCGAAACGACATGACGTATGCAGCGATCCGACAATATAAGGAGTGATGCGACGGGAATCAGTAAGAGTCCGACGCAGTATGGGTAAGACGAAGGATCTAAGCGCATTTCATCGTGTGCAAATTGTTGGGGCCCAACGAAAGGGTCACTCCATCTCGGAAATCGTGCAGGCACTGGGATTTTCCCGACCCACTGTGTCACGGGTGCATCGTGAGTACATCGAATCCGGTAAAACCATCCCTGCAAGGGCCAACTGCCGTAGACAACAGCGTGTGGATGAGCGGGGTAATCGTCGGCTAGCTCGCATTGTAACAGCGGATAGATGGGCCACAGTGCAAGAAATCACTCAGCAATTTAACGCTGGTGCACAAAAACGTGCAAGCAGCCACACCATCCATAACCATCTCCTCGCTATGGGGTACAGAAGCCATCGTCCCACGAGGGTACCGCTGCAGACCGCACATCACAGGGTGCGAAGATTAGCATGGGCGCGGGAACATCGCCACTGGACCCTAGACATGTAGAAAAATGTTGCCTGGACTGATGAGTCGAAATTCACGTTGGTACATGCGGATGGCAGGATACGAGTAAGGCGCAAACCACATGAAGCGATGGATCCTTCTTGCCAGCAGGGTACTCTTCAAGCTGGTGGGGGTGGCATTCTCGTCTGGGGACTGTTTACGCGGACTGAAATGGGATCCCTATTACGTGTGACATCGTCCCTTACAGGTCAACGTTACCGGGAGATCCTGGATGACCATTTGCAACCGTTTGTGCGTCTTCAACATCCTACTGGGGACCTCATCCTGCAACAAGACAATGCAGCTCCCGGATTGTATCCGAATGGTTGGATGAACACTCCAGCGACGCGACCTCGCTTCCTTGGCCAGCTAGGTCACCTGACCTCAATCCCATCGAGCACATCTGGGATGCCATCGAGAGAGATGCTCGAGGCTCTGACCCCACCTCCATCAAATCTTCGTGAACTGTGAGAGCTTGTTCAGGGGTCGTGGATCCATATTGCTTCCCATATATATATATATATTGAATGAACTAAAAAATTATCTCCAAAATAAGGGTTAAGAATTTTGCAAAATTTAGAACTAGACACCTGGTCTTTCCTACCTGAACCAAAAATTAAATATAAGGACTTACCTTAAACAAAGTAACCATAGACACTTTCGTCCTAACGAACAGGAAACCCACACAAACTCAATCCGCTCTTCAAAAACACAAATCCCAAACCACACGGAAGAAAATGAACAAATACCATACACATTTCCCAAACACAATTCAGGAATCAAAAAAGAACTAAATGATACCTTGTGGTGACCCCTGTCGAATTCCAAAAAAGACAAACTAGGTGCAAGTGTACTACTGATGGATGTAATGTTAGGCGACTCGGAAGAAAATATTATGAATTGTAGCCCGAAAAATGGTTAATCAAAGGTTTTAGATGTGGCAATATTGCATAATCTAATTTTGAAAGATTTTCCTGAATTGAAAGAAGTCAACAGATTTTCAAAATGGAATAGACAATATTTCGAAGAATAATGATTTTTTAAGCAAGAGGAGAAAATTATTTTTAGTTGCTTTGTAATGTTAGATCTGTTTTTACAAATTCTTGTGACTCTAACAAATTGAGAGACAATGGTATTTCTAAGAACGTGATTTGAAATATTTGAATACCAATCACTCATAACATTGGTGTTAAAGTTGAAATGTACCCTTTTATCAAAAACATCTAAACTCATATCCTGCCTATGCAGATAAATGTCCAAATCAAGAAAATATGTATGATCCTTAGTATTCATCTTACACAGTAACAACCCTGGAGGATAAATGTTATTCACAGGAACAGGAGGAGGACTGAAGGAAAAGGTAATTAGATCATCTACATATCTGAATGAAAAAATGCAAATTGACTGAATTTATCCTCATAATGATGAAGGTAAAGGTTCGCCAGTAGACTGGAACAACAAGTACCCATTGGCACACCCCTCACCTGAATATACAATTGTCTACTATCATATATATATATATAATTATTTAAAATACAGAAATTACATAAAGTTGTCCAATATTCAAATTCTACTTCCAACTGGTGACCAAATTGATCAAAATAAAAATCCAGAGTTCTACGTAAATCACTTGAGTCGATTGAAGTAAATAAATTTGAAAAATCATAGGTGGTAATCTCTTAAATCAGTACTCCAAGAAAAGAGTTTAAAAACTTAATTCAGAAATTTAATATGGAAGACGAAATAAGCCTGTACCTAGTGCTTTTTGAGCGTCAAGCCCATCGTGTGTTGCTACCGCAGGCTAAATGGGTTACTCATCTTCTGGGACTCCTCCCCTGCGAAATAAATCAGCTGATTGCTCGTGAGCCAGAGGAAAAAGTCGAAAGTTATGACCATGTGAAAGAGTTGTTACTAAAGAGGTTCAAGGTAACTCCTTGAAAGGTTTCGTTAGTTATTTGCGTCATATCAGAAGAAACAAACCGGTACCTGGCGGGACTTTTATCATGAATTGTTTACATATGTTGATGGTTGGATTTCGGACTTAAAAATAATAACTTTTGAACAGTTGAGGGAATTGATCATTACCGATCAAGTTAAAAAAACGAACTCCAACGGATTTTAGAGAATATGATTTGGATGAATGGAGCAACATTGTCTCTCTCATAGAATTATCAGAAAAGCTGGATGGTTATGAAAGTGTCAAAAGGCCTGGAAAAACAGCATTTGGTATCAAGCATGAACAACCTAAGTTCCCAAGGCCGCCTTTTATGGTTTTCCATAGATATCCAACAAAAACAAAGTTGTTGGAAGAGGGATATCTGGAGGCAGACAGGCTGAAAAGTTCTAGAGACGAGGTCCAATAGGATGCTTTGAGTGTGGGAGCAGCAGGTATTTGAGGTCTCAATGCCCTGAACTCACCAGAAACGACATTGATCCGTCAGCGAAACGAGACAGTGAGAAGGAGAAGGCATTGGACGCCTACATCACATGAGTGCGGAACGAAAGGGTGAATGAGAAGGTTCGAACCAAAAAGATGACATTGAATAATTTGACTGTTGTTGCAGTTATTGACACAGGTAGTTCAGTATCCTTTCTATGTAAAGATATATATAGACAAGTTGCTGCTCTTCCGTACCTGGCGAATAAACACTTGCTTTTATCCGGAATTGGAACGTCGCAGGTTCGGACTAAGGGATCTTTTAATCGGGAAGTCGCCATAGAAGGACATCATTTTTTATTTACGTGGCATGTTGTGCCCACCTCGCAGCTAAGTTTTCAGGCGGTAATTGGTACGGACATTTTGGACCAAGCTTTGATAAGTTTCAGCAAGAGTGACACTGAATTTTGTAAGTACGAGACGAAGACGTGTCTCATACAGATATCCGAATTGATCCAAGAGGGTGAAGTCGAACTGCGTCACAATCGTGACACACAGGTGAAGCAGAAAAGACCAGATATGCCATTTTATGTCCATCGAGCTAGAAAACTACAAGAGGAGACATCTGAAACTCAATGTGTAAACAAACACATATTTTCGGGAAGACGGAAGATGAGATGGTTGAATAAACGGGCATTGGAAGTTGAAGATAGGGAAAAACGTGATGTTCCTTTGGAAGTCATTCACAGAGCAAATCTTGAAAATGTGTCAAGGGATTGTTCACGGAAGTTTTCTGTGTTCAAGAAAACTGTGGTGAAAGATCGTTCACTTTTGCCTTTAGGAAAGACATCATGTAAAATTCAAAGTAATTTTGTCAGTGATGGAGAGAACATGCATCTCAAAATTCATATGACACCCCATACAGCATCTGGTAATTTTAATATTGAAGTAGATGATTTAGATTCCATAAATAAAAGCAATCATGGTGTAAGTAACTTGAGCGTGGAATCAACAATGCATTTAGTCAATGACGTCATAAGTGAAGAACATGCTTCAAACATATCCGAAGAAATAATTATGGTTACTGTTAATGACCAAAATGTGGTGAAAGTGGTTGAACAAAAACCGAATGCCTCTGAAGTTTGTGAACCTCAGGAAAACACCCTGCCACAGTCAGTGAGTAAAAGTCTGAGAACCGAAAATACGGCAGTAGATGTAGAAAGTATTTTAAAGGAAACAAATGAAAGTGGTGAACGCAATTCAGTTTTAGTTGATATTAATGATTAAAACTCGAGTTGTGATTCTGCTTGTAGTTTCGTGACATCATCTGCAATAATAATCGATACTTTGCAGTTTCAAAATAGCACTTCGGAAGTAAACAATACTATAAATAATCTCTCATGCAGTACTGACCGTTTTGAGATGAATTTATTAGCAGAGACAATTGGAAGGCATCACTTTGTATCAGACGGTGCTGCTAATGCTTTAAATTATGAATTAAGTGTTCAAAACAGTGTGAATAAATCCGATCAGAAGGACAATTCATGCAAACAGTATGAAACAGAAAGCAATAAATTCACGAATGCTTCTACCAGTGACTTAGATTTAGCTAACATAGTGGGGAATGTAAAAACAACAACTGAACCTACCATTCCAGGCTGTCTAACAGATTTACCTCCATCATCTAGTGTCACTATGTTTTCACAGATTGAAGAGCATTCAGAATCTTCAGCTGAAGTGGTGAAAGTGGTTGAACAAAAACCGAATGGGAATCCCGAAGAATTGCATGAAATAGTCTACCGTACTCTAATACCGGTACTGACCAAGTTGATTCTGGACGATGCGACGAGATGATGCAGACGTGTGAATGAATCACAGAGAGTTCTTAATAGTGCGACGAGTCGTAGTACAAGTTGGACACCATTTGAACTTTTGACTAGTGTGAAAGTAAGGAGCAAAGAGGACATCACCCTTAGGAATCTGCTAGCAGAAGAAATGGTAGAACAGTTTCAGGATCAAAAAAGTTTTATCAGGCGAGAGGCAAAGAAGAAAAAGACTTACACCAAGAAGAAGAAGAAGAAGCCACCCAAATATCAAGTTGGTGACTTAGTAGCCATCGAAAGAACTCAATTCGGCGCTGGTCTGAAGTTAAGACCCAAGTTTCTCGGTCCATATAAGGTGACCAGAGTGAATCCCAGAGACAGATACGAGGTGGAAAAGGTCGGTGATAATCCAGGTCCTATTGTGATCACCACCTCCGCTGATTTGGTGAAACGCTTTTATAAAGGTGTAACAGTTTAATGTTGAGATTTTTTTTTCATATTACGAAATGTTTTCATTATTCATAATGCATTCCTGTTCGATCCTGTTTATTGAATTTATATTTTGTGCAATACTTCTTTTGTAATTTGAAATTATGCAATAAGGCATGTTATGGTCCTATCTTATGTTCATCTTGTGTTTTTGGAATATGTAATATGTTTTATGACATGTCCCTGGGGGCAGTGACCTTCAGGATGGCCGAGTTTGTATAATGTTTGCTTGTTCAAACGAACCGATTACATGCAACAACAATTCTACGTCATACATGAGACGACGCACGTGCAGAACACCGTCTAACGAATACATCACAGATGAGACGATGCACGTGCAGAACATCGTCTAGCGAGTACATCACAGATGAGACGACGCACGTGCAGAACACCGTCTAGCGAGTACATCACAGATGAGACGACGCACGTGCAGAGCACTGTCTGACGAGCGTGCGTGGAGTACAGAGCAGAAGTTTGTTGGGAGCGAAACGTTGAAGGTGGTTCATGGCAGTTGTCCGTTATACTGTAGAATGTTTTCATTTTTTTAAGTTGTTCGTTATAGTCTTATTTCATTTGCATGTGTTCCCCAAATAAAGATATAATGGCTACAATGGCTGACTGAATCAGTAGCACATTATTCATTTTTAATCCCCTAGACCAACGAGTATATTCTACACACACACACACACACACACACACATATATATATATATATATATATATATATATATACAGTCATTTACGAAAGTTTAAGACCACCTGTTCGTATTAGGAGGTTTCTGCTGATTGCGTCAACTACTGTCTGTATAATTCCTGTGGGTGTTGCATCATCCTACTGCAGTAGTTGTTGATCGAGTTGGGCGAATAGTGCGAGCGTCACTTTACTTCTGGTTTTAATGCTGAGAAGTATTGTACGTATTTTGTATAGCGAAAACCGTCATTAAGTGTTACTCCGAGGGCACACATAGTGACTTTATATCATGAAGGTTACTCCGAACGTGCCATAATCAGAAAGGTGAACGTGAGCAAGACTGCTATGCATAACACGATCATCAAATATCGAAATATAAGGGAAATTAGCGGCCGAAAGAGATGTGGATGTCCAAGGAAAACAACCCCACATGATGACAATACTATAAGGCGAATAGTTATGCGCTCTCCGAGGAGTTCGTGCAAGAAAATCAAGGCCTTTCTACAACCAAAAGGGTCTGATATTAGTATCAGCACTCTTTTCCGACGTCCTAGCAAAGAATTTGGACTAAAGTCTTATAAATCTGCACATAAACCTAAAATAAACCTAAAATAATATCTGTCATGAAAAAGAAGAGACTCCAGTTTGCGAAGCAGCATCAATTGTGGACTGCTGAAAATTGGAGCCAAATTCTTTTTTCCGATGAATCAACTGTGCGTCAATCTGAATCACGTGAAGCACATGTTCCACGACCAAGAGGCAAAAGGTTTGATGAAAAACACACCGTTAGCACCGTGAGACGTCCGCTTAGTCAGATGATATGGGGTGCTATGTCAGCATCCGGTAAAGCTTCATTATCCTTTTTTCCGACAGGCGCTACCATGACTGGTCCTTTTTATGTGGAAATGTTACGTGAGAAGCTGTTAACTCATATGCAAGTGCACATATGCACAATCTTTATGCATGATGGTGCTCCATGCCACATATCAAAGATCGGAAAGAACTGCCTGCAGAGGAAAAACATAACTGTACTTGACTGACCCGGTATTAGTCCCGACCTTAACCCCATCAAAAATTTGTGCGTCATTTTAAAAGAAAAGGTAGCAGAAAAACAGCCATCAAATTCCCAAGCTTTGATTGGCTCGATAAAGTACGTGTGTTTCGAAGACATTTCAAGTGACTACTGCAACTCCCTCATTGAGAGTATGCCACAGCGTAGTTTGTCCGTTATATAAAACAAAAGTGGACACACAAAGGACTGATTTCGGTCTTTCTGTGTTCTATATTCTATATATAGTATTCATCTGTGGTGTCATTTTTTTCAAATATCTCTGACTAGTAATTAGTTGGTTCTTTGAAAATCTTAATTTTCAATAAATTGACAGGTGGTCTTAAACTTTTGCAAATGAGTGTACATATATATTTCGTGTTAGTCTTTTCAAACTATTACTGTGTACTAATTCAAGTAAATTCGATTAAGTGCCAATTGTGTTACTGATTTAGTGAAATGCGGCTGAAATGAATGCGAACTGTAAGTAAATCATTCTTGAATTTTACTTGAGTGACTTTGTTTCACTTAAGATGAGTGAATAAGAAGAGGAAATTTTACGTAGGGTGCTCTTAAAGCAACATACACACGTTTCAAATAGTAAAGAGGCTACAGCTATGGCTGTGACGTACAATAGTGGCCAAAATTGTGGAAACCTTTTGGAAATAGTGTATTTTTGAAGTTTGATGGCTCATAACACAACTTTTTTTGGAGTAATACCATAAAATTATGTATCAACGGAAAGATGATTTTATCAAGAATGTAGTGCAATACCTTTTATGAAGGGTTTTATATTAGAACAGCAGTTATAAAGAAGAAAAGTGAAACACTTAGAAAAAATTAGGTACACAAAAATTCTTACCATGTCAGTTAATACTCAGTCAGGTAACCTTTAGCGTTAATTACGGCCTTGCAACGCCTTCCCATGGAGTGAACCAAGTTTCTTAATTCTGCAGCTGTTATAATGTGAAACCGAGATTGAATTATTGCTTCTATTAATTGGATATTATTGCTGGTTGCTTCTGACTAACAAGTTTCTTTAGTCTCCATAGATTTTTGAAAGTGTTAAGGCCTGGTCTATTACCAGGCCATCCCAGCAGTGGAATATGATTATCTTGAAACCATCTTTTGCACACAGCAGCAACATGACATGGAGCTGAATCCTGTTGAAATAGAAATGCTTCATTATCTTGGAAAAGATCACGTGCGGAAGGCTTTAGTTTGGGCTCAAGTATTTCATTAATGCATTTTTGGCCATTTATATTACCATTAATCACGCAAATTCTGCCCACGCTTTTTGATGTCATACAACCCCAGATCATCACATTAACTGGGTGTGTCACGGTACATGTAATGCAATCAGGATGCAAATCATCTCCGATTCTTCTCCTTACGTATTTTATGCCATCACTACCAAACAGAAAGTTTTTGGTCTCATCACTGCAATTTACACTGTTACATTGTTCCACTGACCAGTTAATATGGGTTTTAGCCCCATTTAATCTTTTCAACCTTTGTTTGAGAAATAAAAATGTTTTTTTTTTGTGAAATTCTAGCTTTTGGACCAAATTCCTGCAGTCTGCGCTGAACAGTCCTTGCACTCAATCACATTGCATTGCGCCATTTCATCTTGTATACACCCAGATAATTTTAGTCTGTCACCTAGGCATAGTCTCTTAATTCTTCTATCATCACTTGCTGTTGTGTACCTATTTCAGCCTTCTTCAGTCTGGTTTTGTAGTGACTGATTCTCCTAATACCTCTTCAAAAATTTAGAAATGCCACCTTTGGTTAAGTTTCCACCAATTTTTCTTCTAATTTCTTTATAACTGAAGCCTTGTTCATCTAATAGTACTATTTTACATCGCTTTCTGGGTGACCAGTCGACTCTTTGCACTATATCTTTAATTTTATTACGTTTTACATGCTCACTAAATGAAAAAACGCCAAAAACCCCAACCAACTTGATAGCAATCACATAACACACTGACAGATGTCCTCCTCTCAGCTCCAATACATGATATCAATAGCTGAATCCTACTGTGACCTGATTGACTCATTGCCAAAACAAGATGACTCCTGATTATTGGCTCTCTAAACACTCATGCTCATTGGCTACATTCAAATGACGGAAAGCTACTTCATATCAACCTAAGCAAGTTGTGCTTCCTTTTTCTAGTTATTTAGCTATAACGTTTCATAGAAAACAGATAATTGAACAAACCTTGTTGCATTACATTTTTGTTGAAATTATCTTTTTATTGATATATAATTTTATGATATTACTCCAAAAAAAAGTGGTGTTATGAGCCATCAAATCTCAAAAATACACTTTTTTCAAAAAGTTTTCACAATTTTGGCCACTACTGTATATGGAGCATTCCACTACTCAAAAGGGGTGTCTAAATACTTTTGATCTTATAGTGTGCAATAATGCTGTGGAACTTTAGAAGATATGAATAAAAGATGGATCTTCAATGTATTCGAAATAATTTTTCCTACCACTGGAGCGCTACATTTACCTTGAGGCATTCAAAAACATGGCGTCGTTTCCTGGCGATCTCTAGGACAGATGATAAAAAAAATGCTGAACATTCTTCTTTGTTAACTTACTGCTTGGTTTTAAAGCTCTTTACTAGGGCTAATGGAAACGTCAAAAGTTTCACACTGCGTTGATCCTCTGGCGAGGGCACAAGCAAACGAAACGTCATATTTGAAATGACTTAGTAACATCCTTCAGCTTCGTGTTGCCTTCTTTTGACAAAATGTTTAGAGATGCACTAAATATGTATGACCTTTGATTTGCATATTTATTTCGAAATGCGCAAACATTGCAATATATGAAATGAAAGATAATGTTTGAAACGGCTTTTCATTTATCTTTTCTTACTAAATAAAAATTTTAAGTACACATATGCTTGGACAGTTTCAGCAGAATGTAACAGATATGTGAATCAACTTGAAAAAGAAGGAACAACTAAAGTCCGACGAATTTCTTGCATCTCTGACTGAAAAAAGAAAAACTTTTGGAAGTTCTAAACTTGCTTTGCAATTGATTCGTTGAGTCCGACTCGGCTGGGAAAATGCAATTAATCTTATCAAAATATCTTTTTCGTTGGTTCGCTGCTGGTTAATTTCATGTATACGAACATACACGATCAAGCTGCTTCAAAACGTTTTCGGTTCCATTCGTGCCCACTGCAGAAGTCGAGGAACTGACTTTTCAATTGGGGTCAGCGCGGGTCGATTGGACCACGTGACCCTTTCGTTACTCTCTTTTGTGGTTAATCTAAAATTCCAAACGTCCTTTATCGAGTAACCGCTGGGATTAGCAGTGCATTCAAAGGTTGAAATCAATCAGAAAAGGCTCATGTCCGCCCAAGGACCCACATTTTCCTACAACAAGAGGAAATTTGAGAAAATATTTTCTACTGCATAATGTGTGGAGTATATGTTCTAATTTAACTTGCCCTTTTGTCTCTCTGTTCTTATTTAAAAAAAATCACTTCTAAATATGTCTTTTCCTACTTAACGCCACTTTCTTACTTTATAACGTACAAGTTTGTCCGCGCCAAGTATCGAAGCCGGGTCCCCTCACTCCGGAGTAAGTCGCCCTTACTGCTATCTGCCTTTATCTCATGCGCGTCCTGCGGTGCAGGCACGTCACAACTTAAAATATAATTTTTTTCTATTTTGTTTGGGACTTTAACCACTAGAAAAAGGAAGAAAGGAAGAAAGAAAAAGAAATACGTAGGGGATTCAATAAGTTCCAAGACTGACATACAAAGACGAAAATCTTTTTCAAAAATGCTCTTTATTTTTCCATATAGTATTCCATGCCTCGAATACACTTGTACATATCATGCAGTTGACGAATCACCGCCGCGAAAAACGTTATATCTTTCTCCTCAAAGCAACACTTCATAGCCTCATTTAGTTCGGAATCATCCGCAAAACGCTTACCCCGCAGATCTCTTTTAAGATTTTTGAAGAGAAAGAAACGCCTAGGGGCATGTCAGGTGAGTATGGTGGGTGTGGAAGCAGCTGGAAGCTCTATTCTGTCACAGTTTGCATGGAAACACCGGCGGTGTGGATTGGAACATTGCCCTGCAGAAGCAGAACAGCCGTCACAATTTTCCTCGCCGTTTACTCTTGATGGTTTCACTGAATTGTTGCAATAGCACGGCATAATAGATAACATTCATATTCCTTTTATGAGGCAAATAATCAATCAATAGCAGCCTTTCTGAGTCCCAATAATCTTCCGTTCAGATGGCCGTGTTTTGAACTTTTTTGGTGGTGGTGATCCATGATGTTTTCACTGCAGGCTCTCTTGTTTAGTGTCAGGGTCCCAATGGTTAAGCCATGTGTCACCACCTGTCACCATGCAGGAATACGCGTAGAAATAATCTGTAACGTGGTTAATGCGGTAATTTAAACATGTTCATTCTTCATCTCAACATGTTACACTCTACAACATGTTTATTCTTCATCTCAGGTGTCAACATTAGAGGAACCCATCTGGCACAGACCTCTGACATCCCTAACCTCTCGGGCAAAACGGTCCAAACACTTCCTTGTACTTAACTTCAGTTTGTCGGTTATAAAACATCAAGTCCTCCACTTTCTGGCACGTCTTATCTGTGGTCGCATCCACTGAGTAGTCTTCCAACGAGTCTCTTTTCCGTTTAAAGAGAGAAGCCCATCACTTGGCTGTGGCATATGAAGGCGCATCATCGACGTACACACGGACCATCTGTTCATGAATACTGCATGGGGCATTTCACCTTCCTTCGTCTAAAATTCTATCACCGCTCGGTTCCCCAACTTCATCTGTCACTCATCAACTGTCACCTTATACACTTCAATGCATTGTCTCGCCTTCTCAAATGCAGACACGGCGACGTGGCGTGGCTGTTATATTACTGAAGAATGATGCAACGCTTTGATACTCGCGTCAGTCGCCAACCACTACTTTCAAGGTCAGGCTTAGAACGTTTTGAACGCCCCCTCATATGATGCAATTCGAAGAGATATAAGAAGTTGCTCATCTCTAATTTAGGGCCACTGGTTCCAGAAAAGGGAGAGAGCCAATGCCATAAAACAAACTAACATCCTTACTTCACACCAGGATTCAAATCGGGACCCGTTTCGGACTAAAGGTCAGAAGCCAGCACTTAGACCACTGCGCCACCGGGGCGACATCATATTTCCCAAGAGCTTACTTTTCCGGCAACTTCTGGATGTCAATCAAGTCATAAAAAGTAATTGCTTGAGGAATAGGTGTGGCATGTGTAATTCAGCTATCGAGCTTGTGACTTGTCGCTGTTTGGTGAAAACTTTCTAATTTCTTCGTAGCCGAGCTACTGATGGTAGCTGAAGCGTTCGTTTCTTTAAATTTGATTTAATTGATTTAATTGCTCATAGTACTTCACTGAACTCATCTGTTTGTGTCAACAACTACAAGTGTTTTCGTTGCTCTGTATTTTACAATAAAGAAAGGTACTGTAAGTTCGAGAATCAGCTGATTTATTCTCATACGCCTTGTGCATCTAGAGATACTACAGAAATCTCCGTTAGAACGTAATATATGTATTTGATACACATAACAGCCCAAGGACCATTTAAGATTTGAAATATTTTTCACTCATTTAAGTTATTTTAACGAATATGTTCGTTTAAAAGTCATATTAACCTTTCAAATTAGGAAAACCAGTTCTGATATACAGAAAACCACATTCACAGAATGGAACTAAATATTTTCGAATGATTTGTCGCTGCAATTGCTTGTACATAAAAAATGATACTAATACATAAAAACATTGCCTAAATTTCAAAAAAATATGGATGTTTTTGTTTGTATATTTAGAGTTACTTTATGAACAGTTATTACAGAAGCATTCACGCTCACTTTGCCAAATCAGTAGGAATACAGACTTTTTTTTGCGATTAGAGAGGTGCGGAGAGCTGAAATATATGTTTTAAGCTAACACAGGAGTAAAAATATATTCCGTTTTTATTGTTTCCCCGCTGTTCTTTCCACATAGAAATGGAAAAAAATACGTGAATGTATGTTGGAAACGTTTCAAATAACGATGTATTTACTGAGAGAAGTCAAAGACAAAAACAACAGTACGTCAAAGTAAAACGACAAATGTTAGTAAAGGCTTTCCTTCTGACCTTTTCCCTTCAACTCGATTTGAGCATAAGAACTGGTCTACTTTGAAGGAAAAAAAAAAGCAAAGAAAAATAAAATAAAGGTAGAACTTTTATTGTTGTTCACCCGAATTTGGGAAATAGTTTGTGTGAGAAAAACATTGAGACGCTGCAAGACAAACTAAGGCAATAACCAGTATAAGATGGAATTTTTTTGTGCCAGTTGTATTTTTGGGAATCCATATAGCAAAGGGAAAATTCGCTGAAATTGATTTATATTTGAACTGAACACACTGAATTTCATAAATCCGTGGTGCTCTTGTAACAGATTAAAATATATACATAAACGTGCTTTCGATTCCCGCTCATAGCTGAATCAATTTTTATGAGTTGGCCGCACCGATGAAAGTTAATTTTGGAGAACCTCTATGCCACATAACAACGAGTGCCTTTGTCTTCTATGAATTAAATATTGTTTCTTCTTGGATTTTTGAGATGCTTATAACTAGTTCTTTTCGTTTTTCTTATGGCTCAGGTTGATATACACCCATACCACCAAAGTTAGATAATAACAACCCATTATGCCTTTTAGAGGTCATTGTATGCGTATATGTGTGCAAAAAACGAGCAATTTTTGAATTTTTGTATGTAATTTTTTAATTCTTATAAGCATTAAAGCTAAGAGAATGTCTCCATCCTTTGCTTACGACATCCAGGCAAGGGAAAGAATGAGTGCTCAAAGTACAAAAGCGACAACCATGTCTCATCAGCCAGGATTCAAACTGGAATGAAGTTGCAAACAGCCAGAGTATTCCTTTAGTACTCAGTTACTGAACAAAAAAGAACAAACCGACGGTAAAAAACAAAAATACTTAAATGAATACTAGGAGAACGTAAAAGATCCAAAAAACGAACACATGGGAAGCTGGTTGCTAAGATCAGAAAACCCAATGGACTCATTTGAAAAATAACTTCTCAAGAAGCTGCGGCAGGAAAAATATGAGTAGATCTCCATCCATCTACTGTAACGAAAAACAAATTTGAGGGTGTTGAGGCTCGAAACCGCATCATTCTGCTCCAGAGCCGAATGCTTCCCAATTAAGCTACACCGACGAAGTTCCTCGCGCAACTTTGCCGGCTGGACATCTGCGTCACCTCTGAGGTAGGTACGTCACCCTACATAGTAAAGGGCATCAAGAACTAAGAAAAGTTTGTAGCAGTAGAATGGTCGATGCAAATTTAATTGAGACATTCCGGCGTGCTAACATACATAAACGATTCCCGCAGCTGATGTGTTACATTTTTAATGCGACTTTCATAATAAGAGAAAAGAAAATATTGTTAACATAATTTCGGTAGGTTCAGAAGCTGTCTCACATTCAGTTACACAACTTGAAAAATAAATAAATAGACTTGGGTGAGGGTCCCTTGATAGGAAAGTTTTTGTAAAGAGAAAAGTATCAGAATAATAATCCTTTTATATTTGTACCCTTTGGAGCTAAGAAGAAACGTACAAACCAAAAACTTAACAGTTTTGAATTGGAAAGCACAACGGAATTGGGAATTGAGGAAAGCAAAATAAAAGACTTTGTAGAGCAATTTTACAGTTTCAAGGTTTGAGCTAAAGGCTCTTAATGTGTCTGTTTTTTTATTATCAGTGATCCTATTTAGATGCTGTGTAATATCCTCTGGAATTTTGATTTTAAGGGTCACACAGGGATAATTTAGTTTTAAAAACGGAATTAGTACATGTGGAAGTAGTGAAACAGATTTATATCCTGAAACTTCGGAATCTTCGAAATCGTATCACATGTCCTGAAAAGGGCCCTTTTTTTTCGATTTGTTTTTCAAACTGGTGATTAAGTGATGCGTTTGAAGCCTAAAACAAAATTCATGCTGTGCAAAGGAAATTTAATTTGTAAATAAAACTTTAGGAGTTATGGGCTTTTTTTTTTTTGCAAAAATAAGAATTATCAGTAGTAGTCGAGATGCAGAACGGAGAAATTTGATGGGTTGTAAAAACTCGAGTTGATGACTACTTTGCATGAGAATGAGACGAAAACACACTTCCAGTATGGACTTCACGAGAAACTCACCTTGGGATCAGGAACAAAAGGAACAACGATTTGGTAGATATTTCTGACATAAATAAAGTCTATAATTCTTTTTAGTAACGCAGTAAGCCCCTTACCAGCTGCAGGAAGATCTATCCTTAGTAATCACAGAGAGAAAAAGGGGATTCCACACATAAAAACGCTTCAATGACAACACACTAATATTTATTGTACATCTCCACAAAAAGGTAATAACTCACTATTCCAACACGCACACCCTCTACATATCACCGACATTGTTGTTGTTCAGTCAAAGATCAACCACTTAGATTACTAACCGACGTGAGCAGCAGAAGGGGATTTTTTGGGCAACGCTCGCTAGAGTAAACAAATAAAAACGTTTCGAGCAGCGCCACCTCCAATTCTGTTAAATGTTCGCTGAGGCGTCTGGTTCGAAGAACTCTGACAGTCATATTTCTCATAATAATTTCTAACAGTTTTCAAAATTAGAGAGGCATGTAGGGAAATTATTGAAATGTTGGTGAGTCTTTTCTTAGAAAATCCGGCAGCCAGAGGCCGCTCTTTAAAAGATAAGGTATCCACTAGCTGTCGGATGTCTTGGTATACCCCTTTTTTGTAAGTTTTTCCCTTCTTTTATTACTCTCTTAAGGTAGCCAAATGCCTCGTCATCTAATTAGTGACGCGCATGAATGGATTAACGAGATTTACACTGTCCCTATACTATCTAGCAAAACCACATTCAATGGAAGCGAGGAAGCGTAAACGAACCGCCGTATCGGATTTATCGGTTGGGTGGACTATGGGCGTACATGCTGAGACTTGAAAAATGGGGAACTATGTCTGGACAGGACGAAGCCAGAAGAAACTCTGGTGATTGTCCGTGGCGGTTCTGACATGCAAATCGATCATCAGAACTGGATATAGGAACGAAAGACTGCTCGAACCATCTAGTAGCTGGTTTCCTCCGAAGTTTCCCTCTTGATATCTGGCGCTCGGAGGAATCAATTTCATCTGGTAAAGCGAATGATTAGAGGCATTGGGGCCGAAACGACCTTAACCTATTCTCAAACTTTAAATGCATGAGAAGTCCGGCTTGCATGATGGAATCCCGGACGTTCAGGACGTTTATTAAAAGCTGAAAGAAACGAGAAGCAAAAAATATTATTTAAAAAAGTTTTTGTTCTACTGGAGGATATGAGGAAAGTGTTTTTGACAAACAAGACGAGATGTGGCACATTCACACCGTGTTTTCTATATCGAAAAGCCGTACAGTCAGTTGGATCTTTGGAAAGAATAAGCATTCGGACCGTATTCAGTTATACTCACTGAGTTAATGAACTTGGCTTTGCACGACGAGGATCACGTAGAACTGCACACGACAAAATTCGCAGAGCAGACTGTTCAAAAATGTTTGGTACCTGTTGATCAGAGGCTTCTCAGAGATCCAAATAAGCCTCAAAATATAAGAACATAATGAAGGT
This sequence comes from Macrothele yani, assembly GCA_039090855.1. Lineage (NCBI taxonomy): Eukaryota > Metazoa > Arthropoda > Arachnida > Araneae > Macrothelidae > Macrothele > Macrothele yani. Next base: position 87,785,088 of record CM076990.1, read on the forward strand.
TTCCACTCTTTGGAAGAAGGTATTTAGATATGGCAGTACTCAAGCATATATCACTTTTCCAACCCATTAGATCCAACTGGCGTTACAGCGCATTGGTCCATTCGTCGTACGGTGACACACGGTTAGGGTGCTAGATTCATTTGTCGAGAAATCTCGGTATGACTATAAATTACGGATGGAGTTTATATTGTAGTGGAGCATATATAATTTCTTCTAGATAACAAGTCAAATATTAAAATAAATTCTAAATCAGTTATTTGCATTAATCTCTTAGCAAATATCTTCACTGTCATACTTCTCTTGGTAATCATTAAAAAGTATTTTTGTTTACCACAACATAAGAACAATGCAGTTTTTTTTATTTATCACTAACACAAAGAGGGTTTCCTTCAGATCACCCTTCAAATCTTCTAAATTAGAATTCACGCTTGATTTTGGTATGTTGACGTACGTGCAAAGACTTTTTCTTTCAGTTTTTTTAAAACGCACTGTCACATACCCAAATTCAGTATGACGTATGCCAAATAAACATAGCTAAATGAAAGACTGAATCACATTTGTGGTTTCGAACACATCGCAAAGGAGCTTTTCACATTTCATAATTTGCAATTAAAGTACGAAATGTGCCAATGTTTCAGTGCTACGATTTTACGTTACGAAAAAGAAACGTGTATTGATCTGAAATTTCGCAGAATGGTATTAAAAATCAGGAAGTTTGTATTTGTTTAGTGAAATGAGTTTTCCTACCGTATTCATGTTTTTATTATGTCAGCTACAGTTAAGCATTACGTTAAATAAATAATTTGTTTAAAATGAGGCTTAAAAATAATTTATGCATACAAGTTCTCCTTGTGGTTAACTACTTACAATATTTGAACAATTGGGTGTTTTCTGGCGAACAGTCACGGTGTTCAATCTCCTAGTCTTTTAAATTGCTTTTCTTTGACACAGCAGCAAAAATTTCTTTACATGATCGGTTAACCTGTTTTTTGTTGCTCTGTTTAAAGTACCGTCACATTCCATTCTCATGTTTCTTGTTGTTGCTATGCAGTTGTGATTGGTACTTGCTTTTTCTTATTTACACTTTCGATGATGTTTCGGAGATGACTTCCTATGTAAGTTGAGACCTTCCCGATTTTTTGTCAAACTCTAACCGTTTTTCTTATTACTTCCACATCTATCCCGTTTCCTCCTGCTTTCTTTCATATCAGGGACTTGTTCCTAGCTTCGAAATTCCCTTCCTTCCTTCCTTCCTAGGCACATTTCTCACTTCTCATTTATTCGGTTTTCAGTTCTTCAGGCCTTTCAATATCCTGGATCTCTCACATTTCCTTGGTTCATCTAATTAAATACTCGCGTTACTGCTGCCTTCTAGGCTGCTCATTTTCTAATACGGCAGTGCGGCGTATACTCAAGTCTTTTATCAGGCGTGATTTATCTGATACTTTCCACCGCTTTCTCGTTCCGATCTAGTTTCTGTCTACCAGACCTTCCTAGATCCTCCATCTCGGCGCTGGTTTCAATTCCTTGTTTCTGTTGATGCCGAACGCGTGTGCGGTTTATTCCTTCCCCCTGGCAAATGCCTGTTATATTCTTATCCTGTTTGTTTCGCAGTAGTCCATTCGGATAGCATTACTGGATTCTTAATTTCTCACGGGTAGGAAATTAAGTATCAAATAATGAGCAGCAGATAATGGACTTAATAACGAATAAACTAATTAAATAATTAAGGGACTCGTTTTCTCTTGAGTACGAAGGTCAGCTCTAAGTAAAAGTTTTGCTAAAAAGAATTTGTGAAATGCGGAAGAATGCTAATAAACTCCTATTCCACCATATACACTACATTGACTAAAGTCACCGGACACCCTTTCAAAAGCAAATGAACGGATCCGCTGCGTTGTTAAGGTGCGCGGTACAACTGCAAATGGAATAAAACCAAGCCCGCAGCTAACCGCAATCATATCGCATTGTGAGGTTGAGTGAAAATGTCGTGGCGGGAGAGAACTGACTTTGAGAAAGGGAAGATTCTTGGGTGTTATATTAGTGGGTTGTCCATAAGAGAAACCGAGAGGCTTTTAAACATACCCAAGTCAACTTTTTTGGATGTACTGAATAAGTGGAAAACACATGGCGTGCATGAAGCAGCAAAACGTACCGGCAGACCAAAGAAAATCAGTGATTGAGGATTTTGAAACCTCAAGAGAGTCGTTACAGCTAATCGACTGAGTACTGCGCAAAACCTCAAGAGAGTCGTTAGAGCTAATCGACTGAGTACTGCACAAAACCTCTGTGTACAGGTGAGTAAAAATGCTGAAAGCTCTGTATGTACACGTACCATTTGCAGAGAACTTCCTTCCATGGGTTACTATGGTCGTGCGACTTCTCATAAGCCTTTGACCTCCACTCGGAATGCTACTCGTCGTTTAGCATGGTGTAGAGAACATTTATCGTGGACCGCAGATCAATGGAAACGGGTTCTATGGACTGATGAATACAGATACACGATGCATCAGTCTGATGGCAGTGCGTGGATATGGTGGCAGCCGAGGGAACGTTGTTTACCACTGTGTACTGTTCCTACGGTCAAGTTTGGAGCTGGCAGTGTACTCGTGTCGGGGTGTTTTTCGTGGTATGGCCTCGGCCCATTGGATATCGTGGACAAATCTGTTAGCCAGCACGTCTACCTCGATATTCTGGACAATTATGCCTTACCAACTCTGTGACAATACTATGGAACCGATACTTGTTGGTGCCAGCAGGATAATGCACCGAGCCATAAAGCAAGGACTGTTACGGTGTAGTTTGACGATAATTCCGTATCGTGTGTGGACTGGCTAGCACAGAGACCTAATCTTAATCCCATAGAGCACACATAGTATGAATTAGAGCGCCGCATAAGAAGTTTAGAACCAAGGCCTACTACTAAGCAACAGTTAGCGGCAGTATTATGTACTGAATGGAAGCGCATACCTGTCGCTGTGTTCCAAACCCTTGTCGAAAGCATGTCTCGAAGGGTCAGTGCATGCATTAAGGCCAAAGGTGGGCCGACACCATACTAATGTATGTCAATAAATGTTCTGTTGTGTTTCTCTTCTAGGTGTCCGGTGACTTTTGTCAATATAGTGTATTTCATTTTCGAGGAAATTTTACCCTTTTAGTTTATAAAAATGTGCACTTAGATAACCTGAATTTAAAATGGTTAGTTGTTTTTAGTTTAAGTACATGTACGTAAGTTCTGACAACAAAGCTTATGAACGAGTCAGACCAGATGTAATCCAGTACTTTCTGTTTTCTCCTTTTAAGGACTCACAAGCGAATAAGTTATTTAAATTGTAACGCCTCATATTGCAAAACAAAAAAAAAAAACGAAAAAAAAAGTCGAAAACATGCCAATTATGAATCGATTCGTTTAGAGAAATTGGGAATATTTCCTATAAAAAAAAATCGTAATATTATGAATTATTTCTCTTTGTTTACAAAACTGGGTTAAAACATTCGGAAGAGATATGCATTAGACATAATGTACGAGCCGTGTTCATTATAATCATTTATAAAATTATTAAAAAAATCAAAATGTCGGTTAACACTCCGGTAAGTAAACCTGCTTCCTACAGCAGCACTTGTGACACAGGAATCCAGAAATATTTAATTTGTGACGTAGTCTCTTTCGAAGACGTACACAGTCGTATCAGAATAATGTGACCACCCCCGGAATCACAGTGAACCCGCCCAGGCACGTCACAGAGAGCATGTGACAAGGTCGACCATACGGAGATATAAGGACAGATGAGCCATAGTGCGTCACGTGAGCAGAATGGGCAGAGGTAGTGATTTGACGGACGTTCGAAAAGGAATGATCATCGGCTACCGCGCCAAGGGTGGAAGCATCTCTAAAACAGCAAACTTCGTGGGCTGTTCGCGAGGTGCTGTAGTAAGGGTGTACCAAGAATGGACTGCTGGCACACCGAGTACCTCCCTACGTCATAACCGCGGAACCCCAAAGGCCATCGACCCCAGAGGAGAACGACGCCTCCGTCGATTGGTAAATGGCAATCGACACGCAACGGTGCAGCAATTGACCACGCAAATGAACGCCGGGGCACCCAGGTACGTGTCTCCGATAACAGTAGAGTGAACCCTGTTACGCATGGGTCTCTACAGTCGACGCTGCGTCAAGACGCCCATATTAACCCAGTCCATCGGCTGAGACGCCTGCAGTCCGCATGGGACTACCGTCATTGGACAGTAGAAGAGTGGAAAAAGTTTGCCGTTTCCGAGGAATCGAGGTTTCTACTCCACAGAAGTGACCGGCGGAGACGGCTACGGCCTCAGACACACGAGAACCGACACCCGGACACTTTTGTCGGTCAAGTACAGGCCGTCGTGTCTGGGGGATGTTTTCTTAGTGTGACCTGGGACCGCTGGTACCATTGGATGGGTCTCTGAAAGTCCTCAATGACCACATGCATCCCTCCATGTTGGACGTATGCCCTGGTGGTGATGGTGTCTAACAACAGGACAATGCGCTCTGCCATGTTGCTAAGGGGGTGCGTAACTGGTTCCAGGAATACAACAGCGATGTCTCCGTTTTTCCTTGGCCGGCGAAATCGCCCGATCTCATTCCCATAGAGCACTGCTAGGACTATTTCGATTGACAGGTTCGACGTGCCAACCCACAACCACGTCCTCTCCGGGACCTCTGTGCTCTGCTGCAGTCCGAATAGGCAGGAGTGTCTTGGGCAACCCTCCGGGGCCTCATTGCGTCCATGCCACGCTCACCGCTGTGATCCGGGACAAGGGTATTTATTTCCATTATTAGGTAGCTGATTATATTATTCTGAGACGACCGTGTATGATTGTTGGAATAGCTGAGACTGATAATGGCAACCTGACGTAGGCGCACTTACGAAGGAAGGAATCAGAAAGTAAAGGCAACATGCCCTTTAATACGGGTAACTGTGAGAAAATGAACAAACAGTTATCTCTCTTCTCCGCATAGTCCTCCTGCAAGTCGATGCACTTCTTGTATCGTTCCGCTAGCTTTTTCATTCGTTGGGAGCAGAAGCTTTTCGGCTGGTTCCGAATCCGGGTCTGCATCGCTGCCTTTACCTCATCATCAGAGGTGAACCTTCGGCTGCCTAAATCCTCCTTGAGTGGAACGAAGACGTGATAATGGCGCCACATCAGGGCTGTAAGGGGGATGTGGAAGGCGTTCAAGCCGCTGTTGTTGCATGTTGCGGTGGTTACATGGGGACGTGCATTGTCATGGTGCAGCAAGACTTTTTCTGCAGCACTCCTCTTCTTTTGCTGATAGTTTCTTTCTAAGCATAGCACAGTACGTTGTATTGGGCACTGTTTGTAGGTCCCAAGTCATAATGCAAATGGCATATGCGGATCCATAGGTGATATCGAAATGTGCAGCAACAGCGGACAACGTAATCCGTAGGTCTTCTCTGATCAAACCATTCCTCCTGTCGATTTAGGCTTGTATGCGTGATGTTGATGGCCGATCAGATAGAGCTCATCGGTTAAACTGGTTCTTCCCACTTAAAACCTTTCAACTCATTCATAAACGTTTCATTGAGTCGTGCTGTTTTCACCTCCGTACTGAGCCAATATCCTTCGGTGAATATCAACAGGTTTCACTCCCTCTGCCCAAAGAAATCTTCGTATGGCACGTTGTTAAAAAATTCCCGCAGCGGAGCATCCATATTTATTTGACCTTGGCTTCAACTAAACTAACGGCAGAGCGCTGCACTGTGCGTGTTCTAACTACCCATAAGTCATTGCGAACGTGCTGTATTGCGTCAACTTCTATCCGTTGCGGTTACTGCGTAATTTTCAAATTCCCTCTACTTTTCGATTTACCTACGCATCTACTTGCTGCATTCTGCTCTGTCTGCCTTTAACAGTAACGCGGAGAAAAAACATGTGTTGCGTAATCAATTAAACAAATTTTTGCCATAATTTTCCTCCATGATTTTGTTGGTACAGTATTACCATTTACAGACTAGCCCTTTTTCCTTTTTCTGTGTGAAGAACTCCAAATTTCCTTCTGAATGTATCACGCAAGTTAGACGTACAAACTGAATGATTTAACATCATTAAAATAGAAATCACACAATTGACGTTTAGTAGGAACATCAAAGAGAAGTCGTCGCATTTTCCACGTTTATAAGTGAGTCACGAAAAAATTATCATCGGCCGCCACTGGGAATCGAACCCAGGATCTTTCAGTTACGCGCCGGACATGCTACCACTGCACCACAGTGGCCTCAAATTCTCCACACTCGCATACAACTAACTGCCAACCACATGGCAGGTTGCTTCTTGGAGCCCCGTTTCTTTGGTGAATCCCCAGCATTGTGCGGGGCTCCAAGAAGCAACCTGCCATGTGGCTTGGCAGTTAGTTGTATGTGAGTGTGGAGAATTCGAGCCACTGAGGCGCAGTGGTAGCATGTCCGGCGCGTAACTGGAAGAACATGGGTTCGATTCTCGGTGGCGGCTGATGAAAATTTTTCCGTGACTCACTTATAACCGTGGAAAGAGCGATGCCTTCTATTTGATATTGAAAATAGAAATCGAAAATAAAGAAGAAACTAATTTTGAAAGCAGCTTTCTATTTAAGCATGATGGGGTTTGTCTTTCAACTTGTGTTTTAGAAATTTGTTGGTATCATTTATGTCCGTCATGTGTGCACCATTTCCGGTTTGGAAAAATGACTTTCTTATCTTTTTTTATTTTAGTTAAGCAGGTGGGTGGGGAGAGGGGAGTGATTAACGATCAGCTCGAACAAATCAAAGAGCTATAAGCAATCGTCCATCCCAAGTTTTGGGCCACCTGGAAAAGGACAGCGCCGGCCCCCCAGACCACTCGTCCACGAAGGTGATCGTTCCAGGGAAGCGACAGAGCCATCGCCATAAAACAAGAACACAACTCACGGCTCTTCCAGGACTCGAACTCGCGCACATCTCGGACGGCCTCAGACCACTCGTCTACTAGAACGGTTAAATTCTTTTTCCGTTGGGAAACTTCAAAATGTGAGAACGATGGTCCATTAGTTTTTTTTTTTACGATGAATGATCATATTAGTAGGCAGCGTGAATTCAGATGCTATTGACAGAGATATATTTTTATTCCATATTAATAGAATAAGCTATATACATCTACCAACATACATTTTCTGAATTTTCGTAACGTACAGTTTTTCGACTAGGAACAAACCTGTAGGTTATGCCAAATCACGGTTCTGAAAGACAGACCGAAGAAATTCTATTTGGATTAGATACCACTTACTATGAAAAACATTTCACGTATGTTTTCCGCTTAAAATAATAAATAAGTAGTAGTATATTTTATTTTTCCCGTTATATACACTTATTGCAAGGTCTGAATTATTTTTTGCATAGGATAAATTTCAGTATGGACAACATTTTGCCTGTATTTTCAAATTTTTCATAATCTTTTTGCAACTGCATCTCACTTTGTAAAATTACTAGTAAAAATGTTCTTTCATTCATTATCGCGAAGATAATGCACATTTTCCACTTCAAATAATGTACATTTTCCCCGCGACATGGTGCATTCCTTTATCATGGTTTCCTCTACATCCGCTTCTGAAAGTTGCTTTTAATTTTTTCCCCATTTCATGGCTTCCATTATAAAGAACATTTTGCGAACATTTGTGCGTAGAAATGTATATTTTTATTTGCAAATGTATCTCCGCTTCTAAAAATCAGACTGAAAAAAATCTATCTGCATACACTATATTGACAAAAGACACCGAACACCTAGAAAAGAAACACAACATAGCATTTATCGACGTACATTAGTACGGTGTCGGTCCACCTTTGTCCCTAATGCATACACAGACCCTTCGAGACAGGCTTTCGACAAGGTTTTGGAACACAGCGATAGGTATGCATTTCCATTCAGTACATAATGCTGCCGCAAACTGTTGCTTTGTAGTAGGCCTTGGTTCCAAACTTCTTATGCGGATCCCGTAGGTTCTCTATGGGATTAAGATCAGGGCTCTGTGCCGGCCAGTCCATACACGATACGGAATTATCGTCAAACCACGCCGTAACAGTCCTTGCATTATGGCTCGGTGCATTATCCTGCTGGTACCAACAAGGCTCGGTTCCATAGTATTGCCACAGAGTTGGTAGGGAATAATTGTCCAGAATATCGAGGTAGACGTGCTGGTTAACAGGTTTGTCCACGATAATCAATGGGCCGGGACCATACCACGGAAAACACCCCCACACGAGTACACTGCCAGCTCCAAACTTGACCGTAGGAACAGTACACTGGATTTTAGTTGTATGTGAGTTAGTTGTACGTTCACCCGGCTGCCACCATACCCACACACGGCCATCAGACTGATGGATCGTTTATCTCGATTCATCAGTCCATAGGACCCGTTTCCATTGATCTGCGGTCCACGATAAATGTTCTTTACACCATGTTAAACGACGAGTAGTATTCCGGGTGGAGATGAAAGGCTTATGAGCAGCCGCACGACCACAGAAACTACAGAATGAGTTCTCTACGAACGGTGCGTGCACATACCGGGGTTCCAGTATTTTTACTCACCTGTACACTGAGGTTTTGTGCAGTACTCCGTTGATTAGCTGTAACGACTCTCCTGAGGCTTCGACGCCTTCTATCACTGATTTTCTTTGGTCTGCGAGCACGTTTTTCTTCTTCAGACACACCATGTGTCTTCCACTTATTCAGTACATCCAAAACAGTTGAGTTGGGCATGTTTAAACATCTCTCGGTTTCTCTTATGGACAACCCACTAATATAACCCCCAAGAATCTTTCCTTTCTCAAAGTCAGTTCTCTCCCGCTGTGACACTTTCACTCAACCTCACAGTGCGATACAATCGCGGTCAGCTGCGGGCTTGTTTTTATACCGTTTGCAGCTTATAACGAAGTAAATTTTTCCGTCATTTCTGTCCACGCCAGGATTCGAACCCGGATCCCCTCATTCCGGAATAAGTTACTCTACCAGTTGAGCTACGCGGACATTTTATTCTGATTCCTATCTGCCTTTATGTCGTGTGCGTCCTTCTGGCAGGTACGTCACATCTCCTGGTACGTTACATCATCTCCCCTTATTTTTTTTTTTTTTTTTTTTTTTTCGGAGTGCTGCTCTTATTTTTCCTATCTCGCGGTGTGGAAATAACATCACACCATTGCGAGATTGTGAACGGTCGGGTCATCCGGATAGTTCGGGCGCCATTATAACGAAGTAAATTTCTCCGTCATTTTTATCCGCGCCAGGATTCGAACCCGGATCCCCTCATTCAGGAATAAGTCACTCTACCAGTTGAGCTACGCGGACATTTTATTCTGATTCCTATCTGCCTTTATGTCGTGTGCGTCCTTCTGGCAGGTACGTCACATCTCCTGGTACGTTACAAGCTGTACCGCGCATCATAACAAGGCAGCGGATCCGTTCATTTGCTTTTGAAGGGGTGTTCGGTGATTTTTGTCAATATAGTGTATATTGCATATCATTCACTGCGAAGATCATTGCGCAGTTTGCATGTCTTAATTAGCGCACAATTTTCTGCTGGGAAGTGTCCTGGTCGAATGAAAGTGAAGTCCATATTAATTTGCAGGAACATTTAGCTTACCGGCTTTCTGGTGAAATGCGGTTCATTTTATTGTATTTTTGGGGCATTCCATTTGATTGTGTTCTTTTCACAGTAGTTCTTCCGCTTTACTGCTAGTTCCTTCAGTTTTTAATCAAGATTTTTTGCTTTGGACCAAACACTGAACACTATTAATGGTAGATTCCATTTGGACTGCTGTACAAAGGTAGAGTAGAGTTCCACAACTGGTAGGTTCAATAGATGGCTCGCTGACCATTAAAGTAATGCGCTTTGATCAGTGTTAACCCACTGTCAGGGCACATGCGGACTATCGTTGATCAAACAGCCATCCACTACACTAAGAGGACAGAAATCATTGGGTACCTGGTTCCTGGACAATGCGATCCTGTCACCACTCTCGCTAGAGGATGAACCCTGCGCTTGGCAGGTACATAGGTTGGAGGAAATCACTACATTCACATATACGGTAATTCGATGTCAGCATTGATAAACGTCATGAGTTAACAGAATTTGAAATAGGGATGGTAATGGGTGCGTGACGTATGGATCACTCTGTTGCGGAGGTGGTGCAGGAATTGCAGTATCCCCGTTCGATAGTATCAAAAGTGTATCAGAAATACGTCACTTCCAGAATAACATCGCATCGTGGAGAGCTCTGTATGTGAAGAAAAGCGGTGAATGAAAGTGCCCGTAGATGTAGCAACCAACCGGAAGGCGACAGTGGTACAAATTATCTCGACTTTAACGAGGGAGGTTCCAGAAATGTTTGCACCAAGACAATCAGGCAACAATTTTATAGGTTATGGGAGCAACCGACCCTCCATAGTCGCATTGCTAACGCCCCATAACCGGAAACTGCCCAACGGAGATGCTCGTTCGCCCCAACTAAGCGAAAGAACTTCAGCACTGGACTTTGGATGACTGGAGGCGGGTATCCTGGTCTGATGAGTCCTGTTTCTAGTTATTTCGGGTGCGAATCTGGTGGAAACCGCACAAAGCGATCGAACCTTTACGTCAGCAAGTGGCTGATCAGGCTGGCGGAGGCTCTGTTATATTCTGGGGCATACGTCTAGATGCATCTCTGAACGGTCCATACTACACGTCCTTCCTTGCAGACCATCTGCATCCACCCAGGGTCATCATGCACCCACAGAAAAATGGACTCTCTCAGAAAGACAATGCGCCTCCTCACAGAGCCGTGGTGACTGGAACATAGTTAGAAGAGCATTCTGCAGAAGTTCTCACCCTGGAGTGGCCTCCCCGTTCACCCGACATGAATCCTGTTCAAAATCTTAGGGATGCTGTGGAAAAGCTCGTTCGAGCTTTGAATCCACCAGTCCAGAATGCGACGGAATTATAGACGCGGTGCTGTAAGCATTGGTGGCGATACCAGTGGAATGCTTTCGTGACCGAGTGGACTCAGTGCCTCGCCGTGTGACCGCCCTTATCCGGGAGAATTGTGAGTAATGGGTATCCCATGCTTTCTCTCCACTCAGGTCAAATTGACTCGTTCCAGAATGCTGTCGGCACCATACGTATTACAGACGTTCGCCAACAGCACACACGAAGGGCACCACTTTGGTGTGGTACCTTCTTCCGTTTAACCCAACCTAATGAAACAAAAAAGGAAGAGACCGGAAATACTAAAATATATACCCTTGACTTACTAGACGATGTGTATAAAAACAATCTGATCATTATCAGTAGCTTTAGACATAAAATAATACCATCAAAAAGTTTAAAAATATTGCTAGTGTACTTGTTCGTTGTACTAATAATAGTCACACAAATCAAATAAAAATATAAATATTTGACATTTCTGCCGTATAATATGAACAATTACGGATGGCGATATTTTCCCGTATGTATCCTGTGCAATTCAACCTAAAACTGTAATCAGTTGCAATAAAGTAATTTACCTGGAAGGACATATACATACTTCGTCAATGTCATCTGATTATTTCGGCATTACTTCGAAAAGAGACAAGTAGATATTAAAGTGGTCACATTTTATAGAACGTTAGGTTGCAAATCATATTTATTTTTTAACAGATTGTTTGACATTTGCTTATACCCATTTTATTGTGATGTCTGAAATGCTACGATAGTTGCGGGATTTGTAATTGGGTTTCTTCATAGCCGCTTTATTACCTCAACAGTTTTTTTCTAGAGCTACTCTGATTCTGATTATCAGGAATCATTATCCCGATGAAACATTAATATAAACAGTTTTCGCTTGCTTTTATCTGGTTCTGAACTATTAACAACGAAAAGGAAAGGAGGTGTTTTTCAAAATTCTTATCCGATGTCTTTGATAACTGATATTCTTGGAGAACACAACAAGATTGTTGTTTCAATATATTTCAAGGACCACGACGAACCCTCTAACAATACTTTGATATTTTACGAAAATCAAGTTATCTAGGTTCACGTTTCTTTTATTTTTAAGTGAAACTCTTAGCTACTGTTTATTTGAAGTCACATGATGACGATCCCAGCTCTACCTTATTTCTCTCTGTACTTGTTTTTGCTGAGATTTAAGAGACGTCTTTTGAACAGCTATTACTTTATATTTTTCTTTTTTAGCACGTCTATTGTAAAAAAAGATCGTGCTTCTGTTATCGGTTTGTCCGTCCGTCCGTACCCACGATATCTCTACAACTATTAGTCCGATTTGAAAAATTCTTTTTGCATTGGGAAGCTTGAAATATGCAAATGATGATCCTTTATTTCGTTTTTTTTTACGATGTACAATTTCGCCGGTAAAGGGCGTAAATGCAGATGATGTCGAATTCAAAAATACGTTTGGTTCCACATATTAGCTTCTAAACATCCGATTAAAATTTTTTTTTTGTCTTTCGATTCCATTTATGTCGAAGAGTATTTTAGATATAGTTACTTTTTCAAATTACGCATAGATTTTCCGCTAAGGGGCGTAAAAGTCAATTACATTTTTCCCACTAACACTTCTTCTAAAACTCCGATTTGAAAATTTTTTTCTTCAGCGGATACATCTCCTGATGGAACATCTTTTGCATATAATTTCAAATTTTTGGTAAAGAATACTTTGGCCACCAGGGGGCGTAAGTGTTAATTTTTGCTTCTGATGTATTTGCCATAAAATCGGAGCTTCTAAAATATCGATTGAAAAAATTCTTTCGTGGACTGATGCCACTCACATCGATAAACTTTTTCGGAATATTTTCTTCTTAAAATATTCCACAGTTTCTCCGCCAGGGGGCGCAAATGTACATCTTATTTTTGTCAATATCTCTACTTCTAGGAGCCCGATTTGAAAAATTCTTTCTTTGTTGGATAGTGTTTTCCGTGTGACATGTTTTTCATATAAGTTCAAAATTTTCAAGTAATTCATAGACTTTCCGCTAGGGGGCGTAGCGGTAAATTGCGTTTCCCCCTATATCTTTGCTTCTAAATCTCCGATTTGAAAAATCCTTTCTACGTCGGATACAGCTCCTGATGGGAAATCGTTTGCACATATTTTCTAATTTTTGTAAGAAATGGTTTGTTCACCAGGTGGCGTAAGTCTTAATTTCAGCTTCCGTTGTATTTGCAGCAAAATATGAGCTTCTAAAATCTCGATTGAAAAAAAAGTCGTTTGTTGACCGATACTACTCATGTCGACAAACCTTTTAGGAAAAACTTTCTTCTTGAAAAAATGCATGGTTTCTACACCAGGGGGCGTAGATGTATATCTTATTTTTGTCAATATCTCTACTTCTAAGATTACGATTTGAAAAATTCCTTCTTTGTTGGATAGTGTTTCCGATGGGAAATGTTTTTCCTATAAATTCAAAATTTTCAAGTAAATCATAGACTTTCCACTAGAGGGCACAAAGGTAAATTGCGTTTTTGCGTTATTTCTGCTCCTAAAGCTCTGATTTGAAAAATTCTTCCTGTATCGCATACAAGATGTGATGGAAAATATTTTTTACATAATTTCTAATGTTTGGTAAAGAATGGTTCATCCACCAGGGGTAATAAGTGTTAATTTATGCTTCTGAAGTATTTGTTGCAAAATCTGGGCTTCTGAAAACTCGACTAATTTTTTTTTCTTCGACCGATACCGTTTAATTGGATAAACCTTTTGAGAATACTTTCTTCCTGAAAAATGCATGGTTTTCCCACCAGGGGACGTAAAGTCACATCTTATTTTTGTCTATATCTCTGTTTCTAAGAGTTCGTAAACTCACGATTACGTTTACAGCAATATCCGAGGGATTAAAAACCCGATTGAAAATCTTTTTTCGTCAGATCTATTGTTTTCCATACCGGTTCCATTGACTTTGAATAGCTTTGATAAATTTAATTTGCGTCAGAACGGATTCAAAAGACGTGCTTATTACACCCGAAAATTCGGTGTCATCTTCCTTGCTAGCTTTCTACTTGTATGGATATTATCTTCCGAAACCGAAACCAGACAAAGGAAGCTCCACAAAGTCTTTTTAATAGAGAGATCTGAGTTGAAGCCAACTCGGAAATTTTCCCATCACGTCTAAGTTTCCTGTGTGGAGGATTTGGTGCGGAATTTTATAACTCCACCTGTTTGGTTACAATGAAACTTGATTTTTGGCATTCAAATTCCAAAAATGTTTTTAGTCATCTGGTGCAAATTTTGTGTTTCCTTAGCTTTCAACTGAGCCACTTTTTCTAGGAAACTACCTATATGCGATTTAACGCACACCATACATGCAATTACCAGTGATATGTTCGGTCAAACATAATAAAATTATACATACTATTTAATTTTACGTATATGCATATTTCGAAATTTTATTAGAATAAATCTTCCATTTTTACAGTTATGAACGTTTTTGTGAAGGCGATTTTTCAAGTTTTCGTTTCACACTAAGTTTTCAAGTTTAAATTAATGTACGAAATACACAAGCTTGAGACAGTACTGACAACTTGTACCTTTCACCTAACTTTCATTTCCTATACACACATTTTAAATTTCTTGATTTTGTGTATCTGAACTTTAGACGAGTTGAAAAAAATTAAAAAACAAAAATAAAAAAACAAAAAAGAACGGGAAATTAAAATTGGCATTTTGGTTTCAGGAGTTACAATAGGTACTGCAAAGAAAATTGCATATGGAAAGTTTATTTTCGAGTACATTCAGAGTACTACGGAGAGTAGCTCTGCTATTTCTGCTGTTGTAGGTTAAATGAAAAATACTATTCTCTTGTAATAACAGACTTTACCATAAGACGTGAACGTATGTGCATAAATGTTTAAAAGCGAGTTTTCCATCTCGTTTGAGATGTGCGTATAATATACATTGAAGTGCCAGAAAAACTGGTACAGACGAGCTTATGCAAAATACATAGCAACGTCCCCTTTGCGCGTACTCGGTTACGTTCGCCGGTGCGTATATAAAGCGATGGACATCCTTGCCAGCTGTCAGAGCTGTTTTCGGCATGAGAATGACAAGTAATAACGATTTAAACGATTTTCAACGCGGTGTCATAGTATTTCAGAGGTAGAAACGAAGTTCGGATTTTCACGGACGACCATTGCAAGGGTGTACCGTGACTACAAGAATTCCAGAAAAACCTCTAACCTACGATACCAGTGTTGCCGTAAAAAGACATTGGGTGAACGTGACCATCGTCGGCTGTCAAGAATCGTTTCACGCGATAGGCGTGCAACACTCTCGCAGGTATAATCGGAATTCAATGCTGGAGCCTCAACAAGCATCAGCGTCCGGACTGTGCAACATACCCTGCACGATATGAGCTTTGGGAGTCGACGCCCAACTCGAGTCCCCTTGATGGGTGCACGGCACAGAGCTATGCGCCTCGCTTGGGCACGGCAACACCGCCACTGGACACTTGATGACTTTAAATAAGTAGCCTGGCCTGATGAGTCGCGTTTCCAAATGTATCGGGCAGATGGAAGGGTTCGTGTGTGACGCAAACCCCATGAAGCCATGGATCCTTCCTGTCAACAGGAAACTGTACCGGCTGGTAATGGTGGTGGTGGTGATGGTGGTGGTGTGTGTGTGTGGGGGGGGGGTCCGTAATGGTATGCGGTGTATTTAGCTGGACTTCACTGGGACACCTGGTACGTCAACAAACGTCTGTGACCGGCCAACGCTATGTGCACATCCTTTCTGACGAGGTACACCCGTTCATGTCCTGCATTCATGCTGATGGGTTGGGCTTGTTCCAATAGTTTTGGTTGGGCTGGGCCACCTCCACACAAGTGTCGGAACGCCACATTATGGTTAGAGGAGCACTCATCTGAGTTTGAAGTTTTGCCATTCCCAATCTGAAACGTGATAGAACACATTTGGGATGCCATGTAACGCGCTATCAAACACAGGAATCCGAGACCTCGGAATACACCCGAAATGTGGAACGCTCTGCAGGAAGTATGGTGTGCATTGCCTACAGCATATTTCCAGAAGGTAGTGGAGTCCATGCCCCGTCGTATTTCTGCGGTCTTGCGCTCCCGTGAGGGACCTACAAAGTATTAGACTGGTGTACCAGTTTTTCTGGCACTTCAGTGTATACATGCATATTCATACACCGAAGAGACAAACCATTATGACTAGCGTATCTTTATGCAAATCAAAGCAACTGCAGGTAAAAGATGGCGCGTGTGAAGATCATGAAACGGAGTAATTATTACCTGATACTGAGCTCAGTTAATCAATGTGATTTTGTTCTTCAGATGGAAAAAGGAGCGGACATGAGCAAGTTTGATAAAGGCCAAATTGTTATGGCCAGAAGACTGGATTAGAGCGTCTCCGAGACGGATAGACTTGTGAAGTTATCATGGTCATTCGTGGTTAGTACCTTCAATAAGTGGTCCGAGGGGGGATGGGGGTTACCCCGAACCGTCGGCAAGGTGTAGTGGATCACGGCTCACTGATGCTAGAGATGAGCGAAGGCTATCCCAAATGGTACGAATCAACAGAAGGTATATTGTGGCGCCGGTAATTGAATTCTGGTGACCGGAGTAGAGTGTCACAGCGCACAGTACACCGAACCCTTCTGAAAATGGGGCTGTAAAACAGCCGGCCGCTCCGAGTACTCATGCTAAGCCCGGTTCATCGTCGAAAATGGGGCTGTGTAACAGCAAGCCGCTCCGAGTACTCATGCCAACCCCCGTTCATTGTCGAAAATGAGCTGTGTAACAGTAGGCCGCTCCGAGTACTCATGATAACCCCGGTTCATCGTCGAAAATGGGGCTGTGTAACAGAAGGGCGCTCAGAGTACTCATGCTAACCCCGGTTCATCGTCGAAAATGGGGCTGTGTAACAGAAGGCCGCTCAGAGTACTCATGCTAACCCCGGTTCATCGTCGAAAATGGAGCTGTGTAACAGCAGGCCGCTCCGAGTACTCATGATAACCCCGGTTCATCGTCGAAAATGGAGCTGTGTAACAACAAGCCGCTCAGAGTACTCTTGATAAACCCGGTTCATCGTCGAAAATGGGTCTGTGTAATAGCAGGTCGCTCAGAGTACTCATGCTAACATCCGTTCATCGTCGAAAATGGAGCAGTGTAACAGCAGGCCGCTCCGAGAACTCATGATAACCCCGGTTCATCCTCAAAAATGGGGCTGAGTAACAGAAGGCCGCTCAGAGTACTCATGCTAACCCCGGTTCATCGTCGAAAATGGAGCTGTGTAACAGCAGACCGCTCCGAGTGCTCATGATAACCCCGGTTCATCGTCGAAACTGGGGCTGTGTAACAGAAGGCCACTCAGAGTACTCATGCTAACCCCGGTTCATCGTCGAAAATGGAGCAGTGTAACAGCAGGCCGCTCCGAGAATTCATGATAACCCCGGTTCATCCCCAAAAATGGGGCTGAGTAACAGAAGGCCGCTCAGAGTACTCATGCTAACCCCGGTTCATCGTCGAAAATGGAGCTGTGTAACAGCAGGCCGCTCCGAGTGCTCATGATAACCCCGGTTCATCGTCGAAACTGGGGCTGTGTAACAGAAGGCCGCTCAGAGTACTCATGCTAACCCCAGTTCATCGTCGAAAATGGAGCAGTGTAACAGCAGGCCGCTCCGAGTACTCATGATAATCCCGGTTCATCGTCGAAAATGGGGCTGTGTAACAGCAGGCCGCTCAGAGTACTCATGCTAACCCCGGTTCATCGTCGAAAATACGGCTGTGTAGCAGCAGGCCGCTCCGAGTACTCATGATAACCCCGGTTCATCGTCGAAAATGGGGCTGTGTAACAGCAAGCCGCTCCGAGTACTCATGCCAACCCCCGTTCATTGTCGAAAATGAGCTGTGTAACATCATGCTAACCCCGGTTAATCGTCGAAAATAGGGCTGTGTAGCAGCAGGCCGCTCCGAGTACTCATGCTAAGCCCGGTTCATCGTCGAAAATGGGGCTGTGTAACAGCAAGCCGCTCCGAGTACTCATGCCAACCCTCGTTCATTGTCGAAAATGAGCTGTGTAACAGCAGGCCGCTCCGAGTACTCATGATAACCCCGGTTCATCGCCGAAAATGGGGCTGTGTAACAGAAGGGCGCTCAGAGTACTCATGCTAACCCCGGTTCATCGTCGAAAATGGGGCTGTGTAACAGTAGGCCGCTCAGAGTACTCATGCAAACCCCGGTTCATCGTCGAAAATGGAGCTGTGTAACAGCAGGCCGCTCCAGTACTCATGATAACCCCGGTTCATCGTCGAAAATGGAGCTGTGTAACAACAAGCCGCTCAGAGTACTCTTGATAAACCCGGTTCATCGTCGAAAATGGGTCTGTGTAATAGCAGGTCGCTCAGAGTACTCATGCTAACCCCGTTCATCGTCGAAAATGGAGCAGTGTAACAGCAGGCCGCTCCGAGAACTCATGATAACTCCGGTTCATCCTCAAAAATGGGGCTGAGTAACAGAAGGCCGCTCAGAGTACTCATGCTAACCCCGGTTCATCGTCGAAAATGGAGCTGTGTAACAGCAGACCGCTCCGACTGCTCATGATAACCCCGGTTCATCGTTCGAAACTGGGGCTGTGTAACAGAAGGCCGCTCAGAGTACTCATGCTAACCCTGGTTCATCGTCGAAAATGGAGCAGTGTAACAGCAGGCCGCTCCGAGTACTCATGATAATTCCGGTTCATCGTCGAAACTGGGGCTGTGTAACAGAAGGCCGCTTAGAGTACTCATGATAACCCCGGTATATCGTCGAAAATGGGGCTCTGTAACAGAAGGCCGCTCAGAGTACTCATGCTAACCCCGGTTAATCGTCGAAAATAGGGCTGTGTAGCAGCAGGCCGCTCCGAGTACTCATGATAACCCCGGTTCATCGTTGAAAATGGGGCTGTGTAACAGAAGGCCGCTCAAAGTACTCATGCTAACCCCGGTTCATCGTCTAAAATGGAGCTGTGCAACAGAAGGCCGCTCAGAGTACTCATGCTAACCCCGATTCATCGTCGAAAATGCGGCTGTTCAACGGAAGGTCGTTCAGAGTACTCATGGTAACTCCTGTTCATCGTCGAAAATGGAACTGTGTAACAGCAGGCCGCTCCAAGAACTCATGATAACCCCGGTTCATCCTCAAAAATGGGGCTGTGTAACAGCAGGCCGCTCAGAGTACTCATGCTAACCCCGGTTCATCGTCGAAAATGGTGCTGTGTAATAGCAGGCCGCTCCGAGTACTCATGCTACCTCGGTTCATCGTCGAAAATGGAGCTGTGTAACAGAAGGCCGCTCCGAGTACTCATGCTAACCCCGGTTCATCGTCGAAAATGGTGCTGTGTAATAGCAGGCCGCTCCGAGTACTCATGCTACCCCGGTTCATCGTCGAAAATGGAGCTGTGTAACAGCAGGCCGCTCCGAGTTCTCATGATAACCACGGTTTATCGTCGAAAATGGGGCTGTGTAACAGAAGGCCGCTCAGAGTACTCATGCTAACCCCGGTTCATCGTCGGAAATGGGGCTTTGTAGCAGCAGGCCGCTCCGAGTACTCATGCTAACCCCGGTTCAACGTTGAAAATGGGGCTGTGTAACGGCAGGCCGCTCCGAGTACTTATGCTAACCCCGGTTCATCGTCGAAAATGGAGCTGTGTAACAGAAGGCCGCTCCGAGTACTCATGCTAACCCCGGTTTATCGTCGAAACTGGGGCTGTGTAACAGAAGGCCGCTCAGAGTACTCATGCTAACCCCGGTTCCTCGTCGAAAATGGGGCTGTGTAACAGCAGGGCGCTCCGAGTTCTTATGATAACCCCGGTTCAACGTCGAAAATATGGCTGTGTAACAGAAGGCCGCTCAGAGTACTCATGCTAACCCCGGTTTATCGTCGAAAATGGAGCAGTGTAACAGCAGGCCGCTCCAAGTACTCATGCTAACACCGGTTCATCTTAGAAAATGGGGCTGTGTAACAGAAGGCAGCTCCGAGTTCTTATGCTAACTCCTGTTCATCGTCGAAAATGGAACTGTGTAACAGCAGGCCGCTCCGAGAACTCATGCTAACCCCGGTTCATCGTCGAAAATGGAGCTGTGTAACAGCAGGCCGCTCCGAGTACTCATGCTACCCCGGTTCATCGTCGAAAATGGGGCTAGAAGGCCGCTCAGAGTATTCATTCTAACCCCGGTTCATCGTCGAAAATGGGGCTGTGTAACACCAGGCCGCTCCGAGTACTCACGCTAACCCCGGTTCATCGTCGAAAATGGAACTGTGTAACAGCAGGCCGCTCCGAGAACTCATGCTAACCCCGGTTCATCGTCGAAAATGGAGCTGTGTAACAGCAGGCCGCTCCGAGTACTCACGCTAACCCCGGTTCATCGTCGAAAATGGAGCTGTGTAACAGAAGGCCGCTCAGAGTATTAATGCTAACCCCGGTTCATCGTCGAAAATGGAGCTGCGTAACAGCAGGCTGCTCCGAGTACTCATGATAACCCCGGTTCATCGTCGAAAATAGGTCTTTGTAATAGTAGGTCGCTCAGAGTACTCATGATAACCCCGGTTCATCGTCGAAAATGGGGCTGTGTAACAGCAGGCCGCTCAGAGTACTCATGCTAACCCCGGTTCATCGTCGAAAATGTTGCTGTGTAACAGAAGGCCGCTCAGAGTACTCATGCTAACCCCGGTTCATCGTCGAAAATGAAGCTGTGTAATAGCAAGCAGGCCGGTCCGAGTACTCATGATAACCCCGGTTCATCGTCGAAAATGGGGCTGTGTAACAGCAGGTCGCTCAGAGTACTCATGATAACCCCGGTTCATCGTCGAAAATGTAGCTGTGTAACAGCAGGCCGCTCCGAGTACTCATGCTAACCCCGGTTCATCGTCGAAAATGGGGCTGTGTAACAGCAGGTCGCTCCGAGTACTCATGCTAACCCCGGTTCATCGTCGAAAATAGAGCTGTGTAAGAGAAGGCCGCTCAGAGTACTCATGCTAACCCCGGTTCATCGTCGAAAATGGAGCTGTGTAACAGCAGGCCACTCCGAGTACTCATGATAACCCCGGTTCATCGTCGAAAATGGAGCTGTGTAATAGCAGGCCGCTCCGAGTACTCATGATAACCCCGGTTCATCGTCGAACATGGGTCTGTGTAATAGTAGGTCGCTCAGAGTACTCATCCTAACTCCCGTTCATCGTCGCAAACGCTTACACTGGGATGCAAGCATCGAAACTGGATCTTGAATGATGATTGGAATTACCGGGGTTAGGATGAGTACTGGTCCAACGAATGTCGTTTCCTGTTGCACCATGTGAACGGCGGGGTTCGTGTGCGGTGTTTACCTGGGAAAGTGTTGCTACCGGGATGTACCGTGGGATGAAAACAAGCCGGTGGAGAAGTGTAATGCTTTGGTCAATGTTCTGCTGGGAAACTCTGGGTCCAGTTACTCATGCGCAGGAGATTATGGCATCCACATGTACCTAAACATCATTGCAGACCAGGTATATCCTTTCGTGGCAAGGGTATTCCCTTCTAGTAGTGCCTTCTTTAGGCAGGATAATGAGTCATGCCACACTGCCCGGATTGTCGCGAATGGTTCTCGGTACATTCAGGTATTGCCCTGACCTCCAAATTCTAAATACATTCAGGTATTGCCCTGACATCCAAATTCTCCAGACAGCAGTCCAATGGAGCACCTGGGGTTTCTGTTGGAACAGAAAATCCGACCTGCGGCGGTTCAACCACGTAACTACCAGTGTTAAAGGATCTGCTGGTAACGTACTGGTACCAGATACCACAAGACACCTTTAGAAATTTTGTAGCATCCATGCCTCGCCGGGTAAGAGCTGTTTTGGCGGCAAGTGGAGAACAAACATCATATTGGGCAGAATGTCATAATGTTTTGGCCCTTTGGTGTATTTACTTGCGGTGCTAACAACGATGTATAGAGATATATTTTACCATGTCAGCAATGTTGTATATAGACATGTTTTGAGGTCTAGCAAACTTACCAAACAGAAAATACATAAGCTTATATGCCTTTTTTTTTTACATTAACACACGTTATTCCAAATTCTAAACAGAAACATTTGCTTCCAGTCCATTATTTTGGAACGTGTACAGAAGTTTTGAACACCGGAAAATTTCATGGATGACAATTTACACTGGCATGAAAAAATTAAGGATGAGACGGTTTTTCAAATGTAACGTCGAACAGAAGTGCTTCACATCGACTCAAATCATACCATAAAATCCCCAAGATGTAAGAATATGGAACAAGTGAGCAAAACCATCCAAACCAGGAATCGAAAGGATACAGATGCCCTTTATTTGAAAAGGTAGAATCGAGCACAACTGGACTGAAGACAGAAACGTCCATGTGACAGGCGGCTGCCAAGAAAAATCCAGTCTTTAGTAGGGGTTATGATCACCCCTGACTGCGTTGCAGGATTTACGACGTCTGTCCATGCTGAGGATGGGGTTGTCAAGGAGCTGTTGGGGCTTCGCGGCCCATTCCTCTTGTAGCGCCAATCGCAGCTGCGGAATCGTTGCTGGCGGCTGGTGACGTGCTGCCAAGCGTCTCCCGAGAAGGTCCCACACGTGTTCAATTGGATTTAGGTCCGGGAACCTTGCTGGCCAATCCATGCGTTGAATATCTTCACTCTCAAACAGCTCTGCGACAGCCACTGTACGATAAGGTGTTGCGTTGACGTCCATGAAGAGGAACTCAGGACCCACAGCAACTCTAAACAGACGCATGTGAGGCAGGAAAACCTCGGTGCAATAGCGGACACCAGTGACTGAACCTCTTTGGAAGATGTGAAGAACTCCGCTACCTCCAAACCGGCCTCTTTCGATGATGTTGGAGGTGTGATTGCGTGTTCCCTGCTCTCTCCAGATGTGTATACGTCTAGAACCGCTCGTCAGACTAAATCGGTTCTCACCCGTAAAGAGTACTCGACCCCATTGCTGATGTGTCCAGTTCTTTTGTTCCTGGCACCACAGAAACCGCCGTCACCGATGAACAGGCGTTAATGGCACACACCGTACTGGTCGTCGTGCAAATAGACCACCTTTGTGCAGCCTCTTAGCCACGGTAAAACGCGATAACGGACTTCCAGTTGTCTGTTGCATGTGCCTTGCGAATTCTCCCGCAGTCTGCCGTCTGTCTCTTCTCGCCTGTAGGACAATATACCGGTTGTCCGCCCCCGTGGTTGCTCGTGGACGACCACTGCTGAACTCTCGGACAGCTGTTCCTGTCGTTTGAAATGCCTCCAAGCTCGTGAAACGATGCTGTGAGCAATCCCGAACTCCTCGGCTACACTAGTCACACTTCGACCTTCTTCCAACTTTCCAATGACGCAACCTCGGGTAAAATAATCCAGATGTCGTCTACTGGATTGCCTGTTGGCCATATCACACGGTGTCAGCAACTCGACGTCGTTCAAACCGATGTACACCGTGCAATAGCTTTCACCGAATTGCTGAGTGTACACCGTCCGTGTGCTTTATACCCTTCCGACACTCCCCATCCCTACGTCATGCTGCATATATGCGCATGCCCTTCCGTACCGGACCCTAGTCTATCTCCTGAGTGGTCTTTCGGTCCGTTCTGCCTGCTCGTTCCCCTGTTATGCTAATTTCTCCTCTTCGTCCTTAATTTTTGCACACCAGTTTATATAAAATGTTGTTGCTTCCTATGTGTGTCCTATTTCAATTCCTAAAAAGACCAACTTTTGCTTATCTCCCGGTGTGCCACTCAATCGTCTGTTTGAAGAAGTTTAAACATAGATGAAAAATTTCTTGCTCTGAGAGCAGTTTCACATTTTTATCGCTAAAAACGAAATGTATATACCAATGCTATCGTTTATCTGATTACTTTAGTTTAAGCGATATTTGTCTACCTCTCTAACCATCTGCGTAATCTACTCCCAACAAATCTCTCGCATCTCGAGAAGTTTTACTTGTTCTAAAAGTCTCACTTTTTTATGAAGAAGAGACAGGGCAAGGCAATTTTTGTTTTGTTTAGAATTCAGGAGACGAAAATAAAAGACTCCTGGTTTAAGTTTTTTGTTACTTGTTTTCAAGACTTAGAATTGGACGATCACTTTTTCGTAAACTTCTGAAGATCGGCAAGAAGGCTATGTCTTTGTAAAAGAAGGGAATTTTAGAGAATGTAAAAGGAAAAAGTTTCCAAAGCTTTTGGCTGAAAGAAAAGAATACCATCTAAGAAGAGTAGAAGATCCACTGAGCAAATAAAGGATTTGGCTTTCATCAATTACGAGGACACATCATCGTTCATGTGATAGGAGGGGAGGAAGGGAGGGATTCATTCATTTTACGCAGCAAGGAGGGGAGAAAGGGAGAAGAAAAAAGCGAGAGCATTATTCTTTTGCAGATCACCCACACTCATGACGGCATTTTCACTCAGCATTTCTTACGCTCAACAGAATGTAATGCCTTCACAACAATACACTGTGTGCTTAAACTCTTATCGTCTCCTGTAATGCTCTGTGGTACAAACAAGAGCGAGGACATAGCAGCATCTCAGAAATCACCACTCGATTTCTGCAAAAAAGTATAATCGGATTCCGTTACATGTAAGTAGGATTGAATTCTTCGGATTAATTCAGGGTATCACACTAATTAACGCTCTTCTTTCGGAAGTACGAAAAAAATATGACTTCGCGGTCTTATCCTATGTGAGGTGCTTTATCATAAGACAGGTGAGAAACACTGTTTTTCTGAAAATGCTAAATACCACTGAAGGAACATTAATCACGCAGGAAATTTCAATGTTGATATACCGCGTCCCTGAAAAATGTATTGAAGTGAAAACAAGTCGTAAGCAATAAATGGATATAAATTAAGTCCATTTCTATGTATAATTTACAAAGAAAGGAAAAGACTCTCCTTCAGGACTGTCCGACATATAGCATAACCAGAGAACGATCTCATTCCAACCTACCAAAATATGTTAAGAATTTTGTGTGAAGAAACAACATATGCAGAATCATTAAAGATACCCAAGGACGTGAATATCATTGTTACGAAGCAGTGAGCACTTTTTCCTCCTAAGAAAATTAAAACACGATTTCCTGAAAAAATAATTTATCTTTAATTACTTGGTGGTGGTTTATGTGGAAATTTGCAATTAATATTCTCACAAAGAAAGTAAAATATTATTTAAAGTTCCTTTGACTAATGTTATGGAACAGTACAACATCGGAAAACAAGACTCGATGACTGTAAAGACGAATTTCCTGAAACTGGCTGATGATCATCAGCATATAGGGACTATTTCATGATACTGGGAACATTAATTATTTGCATCTTATTACACCTGGAAGAAAATTTCTTTGACTCATGATATTTTGTTTTGATTGAAAGTTTAACGACCATTGTGAGCAACTCAATGGGCTATAAGCAGTCGCCCGTCCCTAATTTAGGGCCACTGGTTCCAGGGAAGGGAGAGAGCCAGTGCCGTAAGACAAACACAACATCCATGCTTCACCGGGATTCGAATCCGCACCCTTCACGGACGAATGAACAGAAGCCATCGCTTAGACCACCTGAGCGGCTAGGATATTGGGAAACCTAAAACTTGAAGCAATACATTAGACATCTATTACTGGTCATTGTAAACTGGCGTACCATCTTCAGTAGCCGAACTGTGAAATATTTTGCAGACGTGCATCTTCAATAAGTCCAACGACAGTGTATTTTTGTATCATAAATAGGGAGATATTACCAGTTTGTTTTGATATTTTAAGATTTGTTTTTAAATAGGGAACTATAAACAGCTTTTCCTTTATACACTTAAGGCCACAAAAACCAGAACACCTGAAAGAAGTCGAACTACGACTTTGATTTTTTACAGGATATGCTAATCAGGCAATATCGCAGAAATAATTAGCATTTCGGCGTTATGGTGCATGCGTGCCCCGTCTAGGCAAATTAGATGGCGCAACGTCTCAGACAGGAAACCGGCCTTTTTTCTGTTATAAGCGCCGGGTGGTTCTGTCGACATGTAAGTGCTTGGTGAGCAGTGGGTAAAGATGCCCCGTCATCGTGTAACACAGTTGTACAGTCACATCAGCGAGTTCGATAGATGACGTATTATCGGCATGAGAGAGTGCAACGCTTCTCTCCGGGAGATTGCTGGTCGTGTGGAGTACATTGTGGCCGTCGTGACAAGCATGTGCAGGAAACGGTAAAAAAGGGCGTAAGCAGGAGGTTCTGGACGTCATAGACAGACAACCATTCTAACTTTGAGTGACCGGTCTGCATCATCAACGTCGTTGGCGCGGAAGTGGCGAGCTCTGACTCATTCTCACATGTCAGCTGTGACTCATTCCCTCATGTCAGCTGTGACTCATTCTCTCATGTCAGCTGTGACTCATTTTCTCATGACAGCTGTGACTCATTCTCTAATGTCAGCTGTGACTCATTCTCTAATGTCAGCTGTGACTCATTCTCTCATGTCAGCTGTGACTCATTTTCTCATGACAGCTGTGACTCATTCTTTCATGTCAGCTGTGACTCATTCTCTCATGTCAGCTATGACTCATTCTCTCATGTCAGCTGTGACTCATTCTCTCATGTCAGCTGTAACAGTTCGTCGCCGGTTATTACAGTTCGGACTGCAGGCTCGTCGGCCTCTCCTCAGGCTACATTTGACACCGGAGCAACGCACTTCCATGCTCCAATGTTGCATCCAATGAAGCGAGTGGTGTGACTAATGGCACAATATCGTATTCTCGGACGAAATGCGCTTCTTTTTAGGCAAAAATGATGGCCGCATCTGCATTCGCCGACGATAGAGTGAGAGAGGCGTTGGGAAAAGTGCATTCGCGCCAGGCCTACCGCACCAACACGAGGCATTATGGCCTGGGGTGGTATCGGGTGCGAAAGCAGATCCCCTCTCGTGAGAGTCTGTACCATCATAACGAGTGCCCGTTACGTCAACGACATTCTATGGTCGATCGCCCTTCCGTACCTGCAGGACGTCCCCGTGACCATATTTCAGCAGGACAATGCCACAGCGAATGTTGCAGCGACAACACATGCCTTCTTCAGGGATAACAATGTTCCACTTCTGCAGCGGCTGGCTAAATAGATGGATTTATAACCCATAAGAAATCTCTGGGATGTGTTCAAATGACAGGTACAGCGGCACGACCGTCCGCCAGCAATTCTTGATGAACTTTGGGCAAGGGTCAATACAGCCTGGATTGCAGGACACCATTCACAAATTATTTGATTCGATGCCTCAGCGCGTACAACAGGTGATACAAGCCTGAGGTGGCCACACCAATTACTCCGGACAACAACCTAAATGTTTCTGAGATAAAAGTAGCAATTTTTAATTAATTTGTACATGCTGATCACGAATATGAACTTAAAAATTGCGAATTAATTAGCTCTAGTTTCCAAGATGCGGGGGAGGGGGGACAGTCAGTTGGTAATGGATGGTCTGCACCGGAAGTCCGATATGTCGAGCACGTGATTCCCCCCACTTGACAGATAACTTTGAGTGGTCATGTCATTATGTAGCAGTCATTGCAATCAGATTTTCTTCTTGTGAATTCTGTGAGTGTAGACGTGTCGTTCAAGATGCCTCGTGAATGTGTGAATAGTGCGGATAATTTTTTTTATATTTGTGGACAAATTACTTTGCTATCACAAAGGCGTCCCATCACACCAATGATGAAGAAAGCTTACAGCCTTTATTTTGCTGTGAGATTGGTGACCAGGACCGGTATTTGGCCCCGCACGAATGTTGTCAATCCTGTACAACGAATCTGCGCTGCTGGTTGAAATGAAAAGGGCGATCCATGCGTTTTTAAGTTCTAGTGGTTTGGAGTGAACCGACAAACCGTCTTAATGATTGTAACTTTTGCATGGCTCCTCCAATTGGACATGGTATTACTAAGAACAAAAAAGGCATTTGACTTAACCGAATATTCCCTCTGCTATGCGCCCAGTGCCTAACGGGGAAGGACTTCCTATGTCGAACCCACCAGATTTTTATACTCTGGATGATGAAGAAGAAAGTAAGGCCAGTGAACATCCGTCACCTGTGAAATCATCCAAATCAAGAGATCCTGATTTTGTGCCTATTGAAGAGTCTGCATAGCCACATAAAATTGCCCAGAGGGAATCGAATGATCTAGTGAGAGATCTGAAATTGCTGAAAAGTAAAGAAGAGCTGTTGAGATCCAAGCTGCAGCAAAGAAATCTTCTAAAAGAGATTGTGCATATGTATTTAACGAATCACTTGTAGAATCCAGCAAGATCACTCTCGTTTCCAAATAAAAATTGGACGAATGAAGAATTTTGTAAAAGCCATGGATCGAAATGACGCAGGATTTTTATACCTTCGTGATAAATTTCCAGACCTTAGTGAGTCCAGAATCAAAGAAGGTGCATTTGTCGGTCCACAGATACGTCGGCTCTTCTGAGATTAGCGTTTTGATGATATCCTTACAAGTAATGAAAAGTTAGCTGGAATGTTTTCCAGCAAGTGGCCACAAACTTACAATTACCAGGAGCTTGTAGAAAACCTCTTGCATCGTTACGAGAGATTAAAGAGCGACATGTTATTGAAATTACACTTTTTACATTCTCGTCTGGATTTCTTCCCGGATAACTGCGGTGCTGAGAGTTACGTTCACGGAAAATAGTTTTATCAAGACATACTACCCTCGCAAAAGGCACCAAAGGAAATGGAATGCAGCAATGCAAGCAGGCTATTGTTAAACCCTCGTGAGAGATGCTCCAGAAACTCATTACAAGCGACAGGCAAAGCGACGTCACTATGAATCATTTCCTCTATGAAGACTATCGTAGGGTATGTACACTGAGGTGCCAAAACCCCCCAAACAAACTGGGAGGGGCGCTACTGTTTCTATTACATACCACCGCAAACATTCGGTAAATGGTATCGTCTGCAAACGCGGCGTATATATAGAGGTTGATATCTCCGCAAGCTGAAGTTGTAGCATTCGCAGTTCAAACGGCAGCTTATTAGGATTTAAGCGATTTTGAACGTAGTAAGGTAGTCGGCGCCCAGGAGACGGTCACTCCATATCATAAATTAATACGAAATTTGGATTTACACGGTCAACAACTTGAAGGGTAAACTTTAGGGGAAAAATCCAAAGTGAAAGACCAGTGTGGTCGTAGAAAATCCCTGGACGATCATAGACAGCGACTTCTGGTTCGTATCGTAACATCCTCCCAGCATGCAACATTGCCGCAAAGCATAGTGCAATTCAATGCTGGAGCCAGTAGTAGCATCAGCGTTCGCACAATGCAACATTCACTGTGTTCTATGGCGTTCCGGAGCCTACGGCTAATCCGGGTGCCATTGCTGACCCGACGACACAAGGCTGTGCAGCCACAATTGGGCTCGGAAACACCGCCATTGGACTCGAGATGACTGAAAACGTGTAGCCTGGTACGAAGAATCGCGGTACCAACTGTTTCGGGCAGATGACTGACTCCGTGTGTGGCGACAACCCCATGAGGCAATGGATCCTGCATGCTTGCAAGGGAGAGTGCAGAACGGCGGTGACTCTGTCATGATGTGGGGTGTTTTCAGATTACAAGCATTAGGATCTTTCAAACGTATGCATACCGCGCTGACCAGTGGAGGCTACGTAACCATTCTTGAGGATCATTTGCACCGGTTCAAGTCATGCAACCACTCCGACGGGTGCGACCTCTTTCAACACGACAATGCGTCACCACACACGTCCACGGTTCACCCGATTATGTCTGGAGGAACATTCCACAGAGTTTGGCATCCTGACTTGGCCCCCTCGTTTACCGGATTTAAACGCCATCGAACACATTTGGGATGCTGTTCAACTTGCCTTCAATGCCAGGAATCCTCCATTGGTAAATATTACGGAATTGTGGGGCGCGCCTCACGAAGCATGGTGTGCAGTGTCTCCACAGTACTACAAAGTGTTCGGGGAGTCCATGCACCGTCGCGCTGCTCCGGTTATCCGATCGCGAGGAGGACTGACGCGGCGCTAGAGAGGTATCCTAGTTTTTTTTAGCACTTCAGTGTATGTACAAATGCGTGGAACTTGTTTTTTAGATATTTCAAAAACTAGAGCTAATTTTAACGGCCATTTTCACATTCAGCAGCCGATAACATAAAGGTAACTTGATTTAATTTCAGATACCCACAAAAAGTCAAAGTTTGATGTCCAGTGTTATCAGCTACATCGACGCACCTGCTACGTATGACACCGAGATGCTAATCATTTGTTCTGTTTTTTTTTATGAACTGTATTATTATTATTACTCACTCTTCTGAAATACATATTTGGATGGAATTTGTTTAAATACATGCCTACATAAGACGCAGTTACATGACACATAATTCATCCAAATCTTGAAATTCCTAATCTTTTAAATTTAGGCTAATAGATAAAGCGACACTCATATTTCGCTAATTTCAGTAATGTTTTGCAATTAAATGAAAAAGAAGAAAATTATTTAAATACACTGGCGGAAAGTGAAAAAAGAACACCAAGAAAGGAGATGTCTGATACCAACGAAATTTATACAGCATAATAACCGGAATACAGAGGATAACGTGATCAAAACATTATGGCAAAATACAGCTGTATTTGCTGGTAAACTGAAAAATAACATTTCCATGTAACATGGTTAGTACGAGGTTGAACCGCCATGAACTGCGTCACACTGTGCAATTCTGGAATGGAGTCTGTCGTACAGATGTTGGATGTAAGTTTGGGGTATTGAGTTCCAAGCATCCTCAACCTGGACGCGTAAATCGGGGATGGTTGTGGAGACCGGATAAGTCGATGTCCCATAAAACCCCACACGTGCTCAATGGGGAACAAATCCGGTGAACGTGCGTTATCTTGCTGGAAAACACCACAATGGACCGACCTTACAAATGGCACAACAACGGGCTGATTGATGTTGTTGATGTAAGAGGTGCTGTTTAACGTATCCGGTACAAACACTAGTTGTGTACGGGAGTCATAGCTGATCGCTCCCCACACCAGGAGACCAGGTGTACGC
This sequence comes from Macrothele yani, assembly GCA_039090855.1. Classification (NCBI taxonomy): domain Eukaryota; kingdom Metazoa; phylum Arthropoda; class Arachnida; order Araneae; family Macrothelidae; genus Macrothele; species Macrothele yani. The sequence continues at coordinate 87,816,164 of CM076990.1, forward strand.
CCTGTGTGTCGCTGGCGGATGCAAGAAGGGTGGAGACGCTCCCCTGTGCGTCTGCGAACACGCATACGGCCATCGGAGGCTCCCAAGCAGAATCTGCTTTCATCGCTGAACACGACAGATCGCCATTGCGTTCTCCAGTGCAGATGTTGGCGACACCACTGCAGCCGTTCCTGACGGTGGGCTGGAGTCAGAGGTACACATACCAGAGGCACACGTGCACGTAGTCCTGCATCCAGTAGACGGTTGCGGATTGTTCGCACAGTCACCTCAGGTGCAACGGCAGCTCGGATTTGCGTCGCAGTGGATGTTTTGCTTGACAACGCCGCTCTTCTTATGTGTCGATCGGTCCGCTCATCAGTCCATCTGTGACTCCCGGTTCCACGTCTTCTCGTGTGGGAATGTTCCTCGGACCATCTACGCCACCATCGTACCACCACCGATACTTCCCGTCCAATTCGCTCCGCAATACGACGATTCGACCACCTGGCCTCGCGGAGTCCGACTAGACGACCTCGCTCAAAGTCCGATAACTGCTGAAATCGTTCACATCTTCCATGTCCAAGCATTGCAGCTTCTTCAGGGTCTTCGCACGTGTCCGTACGCCGACGACTGATTACATTCACTTCGCCGTACTCTTTAAATACCACCGACGATAATTTGCATATTATGCCGTTCTGTGGCGTAAGCGCTCAGCAGTTGGTCCCAAAATTAACATCACACCTACGTAAACTCGACCCCATTAACATATGTAAATTTCATGATCGTCCGCCAATTCCTTCTTGGTGTTCTTGTTTCACTTTCCGGCAGTGTAGAAGTTATCAAAAGCTTCTTTTTCAAGCCACTAATAAAAAAATGTGAGCTAGCCAGGACTTTCTGCAGGGATTGAAACTAGTTACTTTATTAGACCCATCTCACCAGGAAAAACAAGAAAGATGACACCGAATTTTTGGATATAATGAGCACGTCTTTTGAAACCGTTTTGGCGCGAATTAAATTTATCAAAGCTATTCGAAGTCAATGGGACCGGTTTGAAAAACAATCAACTGGTTCCAACAATCGATAAAATATCCAGAAATAGAAACATCTATTTAGTTCCACCAGCGCCTAAAGAGCATATTACGAAAATTAACAAATGGCGAACAAAAAGTTTCACATATGTACTACAAGAAAGCTACCAGAGACAGAGAGATTTTCAAATTGAACAGTTAAAATAAGAAATGTAGAAGGAAACATGGTATAAGTCTACGTCTGCCAGCGAAAAAATTTTGCAAAATGGAAAAAGTTGAAAATAGGCGAAAAATATTCGTCCTGGAAAAAGCTATTCTACCGGAAAAGGACTTTTCAAAAAATACGTCCCCTGGGAGCAGATAGAGCGAGGGGGGGAGAGAAAAAAGATTTTGACCTTTACTCAGCTAGCGGGAAATATTTACGTTATTTAAAGAGGATAATGCTCGACATCTTTGTTGCAGCAAATGGCATACAGTAAAGAAGAAATTGTTCAATACCGTTTTTAGAAGTGGCGATACAGCTGCAAACTGCCGAAACACCACCTATCGACAGAACTGTGAACTACAAAATTCCTTATGTTCTTGCCTAAAGTGTTCTACAAGGGAAATGGCATCCGGTGTTGAAAGGAATTTTCAAATCGTACATGTAAAAGCAGTGATATTAAGAAAAACAGAATAAGCATTTCCGCTCCTAGCGGCGTAAAGGGTGCACTTGTTTCGAAAGAAAGTACACACACAAAATTTGCATAGTTAGTGGTATCTGACTGAAGAAAGATTTTCAATCTGGTTTTTAATCCCGCAGATATTGCTGTAAACGGAAACATGAAATTACGCCCTCTGGTGGCAGACTTGTGCACTAAGGAAAGTTTGAAATTATATGAGAAACATTTCCCCACGGAAAAGCTCTCTAACAAAGAAAACATTTTTCAAATCGGACTCTTAGAAGCAAAGATATCGACAAAAATAAGATATGACTTTACGCACTATGGTGAAAAAAGCATGCATTATTTCAAGAAGAAAGTATTGCCAAACATTTTACGATGTGAGCGGTATCGGTCCACAGTGGAATTTTTTCAATCGAGTTTTCAGGAGCTCAGATTTTGATGCAAATACATCAGACGCAGAAATTAACATTACGCCTCCTGGTGGCCAAACCGTTCTTTACGAAATATTAGAAATTATATGCAAAGCATTTCCTATCAGGAGCTATATCCATCGCAGAAAGAAATGTTCAAATCGGAGTTTTAGAAGCAGAGATATCGAGGAAACGCAATTTACTTTTACGGCATCTAGCGGAAAGTCTATGCATTACTTGAAAAGTTCGAAATTATATGAGAAACATTTTACACCGGAAACGCTATCTAACAAAGAAAAACATTTTCAAATCCAACTTTTAGAAGCAGAGATATTGACAGAAATAAGATATACGTCTACGCCTCCGGGCGGAGAAACCATGCATTGTTTTAAAAAGAAAATATTCTGAAATGCTTATCGACATGAGCGGTATCGGCTCACGAAAGGATTTTTTCAATCGAGCATTTAGAAGCTCAGATTTTGCTGCAAATACCTACGAAGCCAACATTAACGCTTACGCACCCTGGTGGCCAAACTATATATTACAAACAGTTATAAATAGCTATCAAATCATTTCTCACCAAGAGTTGTGTTCGGTGCAGGAAGAATTTTTCAAATCGGAGCTTTAGAAGCAGAGATACACGGGAAAGCGCAATTTACCTATACTCCCCCTACCGGAAAGTCTTAGAATTACTGAATATGAAGATTTCGTACTTGATAGATGAAAATGAGAAACATAAGTTTGCTGTCTGTAGTACGATAAGTTAAAACAAATCCCTAAAACTGCAGAATAAAACTCAATTTATTTACAATCTTAAAAACCTATTTACGAAGCTAGCACTTTCGGTTTCGCATGGCCCCATTTTCAAGCCCCAAAGCCCCTGAACACATAGAGGCAGCGACTATATACTATAGTATTCGTGACTAAGGTGATATACGTCATAAAAATGATACAGGTGATGCCATTTACATTAGGAAAAAGAAGTAATTAAAGTCCAAAAACAAATTCAGAACATGTTCAAGTAATAATCTCACCTTCTAAGTGTGTCATGGAAAGAGCGATCATCCGTCTCCAAGGTCTTGGGACTGAAGTCGGAAAGTCCGTATTACAGCAGACGTCGTAACATTTAAGAATAAACAGGCTTTCCGAGAGAAAAATGGTATTCTTGTTAACAGAGGAGTTTAAAACTTTAGCATTTTGCCAGTCCGGTTTGTAGCCTTCCTGTTTGACTGCAACGGTGAGGGCTGTGGTGATGTTTCCACTTCGTAGAGAATATTGGTGCTCCTTCAGTCTTACATTTAACGATCGAAGTGTCGAACCGATGTAGGGTTGAGTCTTCTGAGGTCAGAGGTATGGAGTAGACCCCCGGTTTGTTAAACATATTGACTTTATCCCGGTCTCTACGAACTAGTGAGAAGATATTTCGGGTACAGATTCCAAAGGATAAATTATGTCGGTGACAGACTTTTTTCAAGTAAGGAAAAATATGTGGAATAAAATCCAATTCACCAACAAATTTAGACAGAGGAGCTTCATAAACCAAAGTGATAAATCGTAGTTTAGAAAACTTACTGAGTAACTGTGAAAGAGAGAGGTCGGGAATTCGAACTCCCGGGTTAAAGCTTGAATTTTATTTAATTCATCAATGCGAATCGTGCGAGATGAAGAATGGGTAAAGGCTCTTTTAATCAAAAATCGAAGAGCAGAAGATTTATGTTCCGGAGGGTGAGCAGAAGCGAAAGGAATGATACAGGGAATAAACGTAGGTTTTCTGTAGACTGAGTACTGAAGTTGATTCGAGGTTAAATGCCTTGTTAATAAAATATCAAGAAAAGGGAGTTTTCCCTCAACTTCAAGTTCCTGGGTAAAGGAGATGGTTGGATATTGAGAAGACAGACACTCAGTAAATTGATTCAAGAGAGAGAAAGAATAAGGCCAGAATACCAACATGTCATCCACATACCTCATCAGAAGTAATGGTTGGACAGAAAAACTTGCCAAAACAGTCTCCTCTATAGACTGCAACAGGATCTCGGCTAAAATGGGAGATAAGGGGGACCCCATAGGAACACCTTCTGTTTGATGGAAAAACTGGTCATTGAATTTAAAATAGGAACATTTTGCAAGAAGTTTAAGGGCGGATAAGACAGCATCAATTTCAAATGGGGAGATAGAGTTGTTTTGAGAGAATTTTTCAAAAATAATAGAATGGACAGAAGAAAGGGGTACATTTGGAAATAATGACACTACGTCAAGAGATGCCATAATAAAATTAGTTCCAAAAGAGTCAGAAGCCTTAATATGGTCGAGAGCCTGTGTAGTGCTTTTGATAGATATTGAGGAATTCATTATGAGGGGTTTCAAGTATGAAGCCAAGGTTGCTTCTAATGGACGAGTTGGGCTGGCGTACCCTGAGACCAGCAATCTTAGTGGGTGATCCGGTTTATGAGTCTTGAGTTTGCCGAATGCCTCAGGCACCCTAGGACTAGCAGGAAGTTTCATCCTAGTAGAGATAGATGACGACAGAAACCCAGAATTTCTCAGTTTAGTGTGATCAGAAATGGTAGCTGCGGTGGGATCCGACTTAAGGATTCGACGAGGAACCGAATTTATTGCTTGTTTCATTTTATCATGGTAGTCGTTTCGATTCATAATAATAAGCTGGTGAGATTTATCTGCGCTTAGTATAGACAGGTTAGGGTTACGACCTAGTTCTAGCAGTTGATCACGTTCATACTTCAAAGAATGCTTAACCCTAGTTTGTTTAGAACAAGAAGTTGCCAAGTTATAGCGGATAGGTCCCCTTTCGTCCTCTGGTAGAGCACTATGATCTGTTCAAGCTGAGGTATTAAGTGCATTTTGTTAACCGAAGAGACTGGGAAACTGAATTTAAAACCTCTGATTAGGCCACAGGTTTGAGTATGCGATAGTTGGACAGAACTGAGGTTTAAAAACGAGTCCGATATAGGTAAGTCATTGGTTGAATTATTAAATGGGCTTGAATAGCGAACCCGGTTAAGGTTGTGAGCCACTAAAAGGCGAAGTTTATTGATATGTCGTTGTTCAACAGTGTTAAGCACAGATTGAAGTGAAGTAAAGAATTTCATTAGGTTCCTACCTGATAATAGTTGGTGGGTGAGACCAGACATGGAGACATAGGCTTGATAAGTCTTCCGACTGAGTAGATCAATATAGCTGCGTTTCCGTCGTATTTCAGCATTCAGTCTTTTCCCCTCAGCATTAGAAATGACAAGTTTGTCTCTTTGAGAAACAGTATAGCACTTGATTAGAAGAAATTTCGGCATCACATGTAAAGAACGACAGTTAGTTAAAAAGTTCAAATGAGCTTCGTTGAGCATTAACTTACGTCGTGATGAATAAAAAATATTCGCTGCTCTCTCCATGTTCCGTGCGTTTTATGGTATACGGTAACAATGAAGGTAACCCTATAGCATATGAAAACCTCGCAGCTGAAGGGAAGTCTGAATATGAAGATTTCGTACTTGATAGATGAAAATGAGGAAAATAAGTTTGCTGTCTGTAGTACGATAAGTTAAAACAAATCCCTAAAACTGCAGAATAAAACTCAATTTATTCACAATTTTAAAAACCTCTTTACAAAGCTAGCACTTTCGGGTTCGCATGGCTCCATTTTCAAGCCCCAAAGCCCCGGAACACATAGAGGCAGCGACTATATACTATAGTATTCGTGACTAAGGTGATATACGTCATAAAAATGATACAGGTGATGCCATTTACATTAGGAAAAAGAAGTAATTAAAGTCCAAAAACAAATACAGAACATGTTCAAGTAATAATCTCACCTTCTAAGTGTGTCATGGGAAGAGCGATCATCCGTCTCCAAGGTCTTGGGACTGAAGTCGGAAAGTCCGTATTACAGCAGACGTCGTAACATTTAAGAATAAACAGGCTTTCCGAGAGAAAAATGGTATTCTTGTTAACAAAGGAGTTTAAAACTTTAGCATTTTGCCAGTCCGGTTTGTAGCCTTCCTGTTTGACTGCAACGGTGAGGGCTGTGGTGATGTTTCCACTTCGTAGAGAATATTGGTGCTCCTTCAGTCTTACCTTTAACGATCGAAGTGTCGAACCGATGTAAACCTTAGAGTCACGGGTTGGGTCTTCTGAGGTCAGAGGTATGGAGTAGACCCCCGGTTTGTTAAACATATTGACTTTATCCCGGTCTCTACGAACTAGTGAGAAGATATTTCGGGTACAGATTCCAAAGGATAAATTATGTCGGTGACAGACTTTTTTCAAGTAAGGAAAAATATGTGGAATAAAATCCAATTTACCAACAAATTTAGACAGAGGAGCTTCATAAACCAAAGTGGTAAATCGTAGTTTAGAAAACTTACTGAGTAAGTTGTGAAAGAGAGAGGTCGGGAATCCGAACTCCCGATTTAAAACTTGAAGCTTATTTAATTTCCGACTTCCTTTCTTCTGTCCATTCTATTATTTTTGAAAAATTATCTCAAGACAACTCTATCTCCCCACTTGAAATTGATGCTGTCTTAAACGCCCTTAAACTTCTTGCAAAACGTTCTTATTTTAAATTCAATGACCAGTTTTTTCATCAAACAGAAGGTGCTCCTATTGGGTCCCCCTTATCCCCCATTTTAGCCGAGATCCTGTTGCAGTCTATAGAGGAGACTGTTTTGACAAGTTTTTCTGTCCAATCATTACTTCTGATGAGGTATGTGGATGATATGTTGGTGTTCTGGCCTTATTCTTTCTCTCTCTCTTGAATCAATTTACTGAGTGTCTGTCTTCTCAATATCCAACCATCTCCTTTACCCAGGAACTTGAAGTTAAGCAAAAACTCCCTTTTCTTGATATTTTATTAACAAGGCATTTAACCTCGAATCAACTTCAGTACTCAGTCTACAGAAAACCTGCGTTTATTCCCTGTATCATTCCTTTAGCTTCTGTTCACCCTCCGGAACATAAATCTTCTGCTCTTCGTTCGAAGTTTGATTAAAAGAGCCTTTACCCATTCTTCATCTCGCAAGATTCGCATTCATGAATTAAATAAAATTCAAGCTTTAACCCGGGAGTTCGGATTTCCGACCTCTCTCTTTCACAGGTTACTCAGTAAGTTTTCTAAACTACGATTTACCACTTTGGTTTATAAAGCTCCTCTGTCTAAATTTGTTGGTAAATTGGATTTTATTCCACATATTGTTCCTTACTTGAAAAAAGTCTGTCACCGACATAAGTTATCCTTTGGAATCTGTACCCGAAATATCTTCTCACTAGTTCGTAGAGACCGGGATAAAGTCAATATGTTTAACAAACCCGGGGTCTACTTTATACCTCTGACCTCAGAAGACCCAAACTGTGACTCTAAGGTTTACATCGGTTCGACAGTTCGATCGTTAAATATAAGACTGAAGGAGCACCAATATTCTCTACGAAGTGGAAACATCACCACAGCCCTCACCGTTGCAGTCAAATAGGTAGGCTAGAAACCGGACTGGCAAAATGCTAAAGTTTCAAAATCTTCTGTTAACAAGAATACCATTTTTCTCTCGGAAAGCCTGTTTATTCCTAAATATTACGACGTCTGCTGTAATACGGACTTTCCGACTTCAGTCCCAAGACCTTGGAGACGGATGATCGCTCTTCCCATGACACCCTTAGAAGGTGAGACTCTTACTTGAACATGTTCTGTATTTGTTTTTGGACTTTAATTACTTCTTTTTTCCTAATGTAAATGGCATCACGTATATCATTTTGTATGACGTATATCACCTTAGTCATGAATACTATAGTATATAGTCGCAGCCTCTATGTGTTCCGGCGCATTTGGCTTGAAAATGGGGCCATGCGAGCCCCGAAAGTGCTAGCTTTGTAAATAGGTTTTTAAAATTGTAAATAAATTGAGTTTTATTCGGCAGTTTTAGGGATTTGTTTTAACTTATCGTACTACAGACAGCAAACTTATGTTCCTCATTTTTGCCTTAGAATTAATTGAAAATTTTAACATTATATGGAAAACATGTCGCACTGGAAGCTCTATCCAGCAAAGAAGAAAATTTTCAAATCGGGGCATTAGAAGCAGAGGTATTGACAAAAATAAGATATATATATATATCTACGCCCCTGATGGAGAAACCATGCATTATTTTAAGAATAAAATATTCCGAAAACGTTTGTCGACGTGAGTAGTATCGGTCCACGGAAGAATTTTTTCAATCGACATTTTAGGAACTGAGATTTTGCTGCAAATACATCAGAAACAGAAATCAACACTAAACTGCTGGCCAAACCGTTTTATAGCAAAAATCCGAATTTATGTGGAAAGTATTTCCCATCAGGACTTTTTTTCAAATCGGAGCTTTAGAAGCAGAAATTTCGGAAGGGGGGGGGGGGGCAGGTTACGCAATTTACTTTTTCGCCCTCTAGCGGAGAATCTATGCGTAGCTTGAAAAAGTGACTATATCTAAAATAGTCTTCGACATGAATGGAATCGAAATGTGAAATAATTTTTTAAATTGGATGCCTAGAAGCAAATATATGGAATAAAATGTGTTTTGAATTCGATATCATCTGCATTTAGGCCCTTTAACGGCGGAATTATGTGTCGTAAAAAAAAAACGAAATAAAGGATCATCATTCGCACATTTCAAGCTTCCGAATGCAAAAAGAATTCTTCAAATCGGACTGTTAGTTGCAGAGATATCGCGTATACAGACGGACGGACGGACAAACCGATAACTTAAGCACGATCTTTTTTTTACAAAAGACGTGCTAAAAGTGCTTCTTCTATGTGAAATGACCTTCCCATAAACCTGGGAAAACAAAACTAGCAAGTTCTAAGACGTTTTGAAGTCTTTTGAAGAACAAACAATTTTTATAGAATTTTGGAAAAGGCAAAAGCCAGTATAAATCTCTTGACGTTTCCGAATTTCAGGAGTCATAGAAAGATATAAAGGGTTCAAAAAGTTATTTTCGGAAAACTCACCACGCTGTCTCCTTCTCTCGCACACAGTAGTAGTAAAATGTGAAAAACTTGATAGAGATTTTTAACCTATTCTACTGGCCGACTGCTCAAAGACGCGGAGGACTGGTAATTGCTTAAATCGGACTTAGGATCGAGCCCGGGTGGCGAAATTAACTTAGGCTCGAACCTGGGTCCCTAAATTAGGGCCGGGAGTCTATTTATAACGCTAGATGCTTTAATCAGGAATTGTAAAACTTTCCACAAAGCAAAAAAAAAAAAAAAAAAAAAAAAAAAAAATCTGGTAAATTTAAAGGCTGATGTGCTAGCAGAAAAAGATTAATTAACGCAGCCGTCTTCTTTCGAACACACCGAGTGACAGAATTAAACAAGTAACAGATGAAATAATACTAATAATTTCAAGTTCCTTAAGATTACGCCATTTTTTTTTTCATTTTGAAAATTTCTTGCGGGTGTAATACACATGTTGTCTCTGTTCGTAAAAGCGAAGTGCTGAAGCGCGGTGTAGCGCCCTGATTGGAAGATCTTATACATAAAGAAATATCAGAACTCAAGCAATAGAATGTTGTCTTTTAAGAACACATATGAGGACCATATCTGATCTTTATGGCATTTTTAGCACGTCTTTTGTAAAAAAAGATCATGCTTATGTTATCGGTTTGTCCGTCCGTCTGTCTGTAGGCACCATATCTCTGCAACTATCAGTCCGATTTGAAAAATTCTTTTTGCATTGGGAAGCTTGAAACATGCGAATGATGATCCTTTATTTCGTTTTTATTTACGATGTACAATTTCGCCGCTAGAGGGCGTAAACGCAGATGATGTCGAATTCAAAATACATTTTATTCCATATATTTGCTTCTAAACATCCGATTGAAAAAATTCTTTCATCTTTCGATTCCATTTATGTCGAAGAGTATTTTAGGTATAGTTACTTTTTGAAGTTACTCATAGATTTTCCTCCAGAGGGCGTAAAAGTGAATGACGTTTTCTTCAATATCTCTTCTTCTAAAACTCCAATTTGAAAACTTTTTTCTTCAGAGGATACAGCTCTAGATGGAAAATCTTTTGCATATAATTTCTAATTTTTGGTAAAGAATACTTTGGCCACCAGGGGGCGTAAGTGTTAATTTCTGTTTCTTATGTATTTGACATAAAATCTGAGCTAAAATCTCGATTGAAAAAAATCGTTCGTGGACTGATGCCACTCACGTCGATAAACCTTTTCAGATATTTTCTTCTTAAACTGTTTTATGATTTCTCCGCCAGGGGGCGTAGATGTATACCTTATTTTTTTGTCAATATCCATGCTTCTAATGGTCCGATTTGAAAAATTCTTTCGTTATTGGATATAGAGTTTCCGGTGTGACATGATTTTCAAATAATTTCAAAATTTTCAAGTAATTCTAACTTGAAAATTTCCGCTAGGGGAAGTAAAGGTAAATTGCGTTTCCCCCGATATCTCTGCTTCTAAAACTCCGATTTGAAAAATGCTTTCTGGACCGGATACAGCTCCTGATGGGAAATCCTTTGCATATAATTCCTACTTTTTGGCAAAAAATTGTTTGGCCAGCAGGCCAGTCTCAATAAAAATTGTTTGGCCAGTTTTAATTTCTGCTTCTGATATATTTTCAGCAAAATCTGAGCTCCTAAATCCTCGATTGAAGAAAAATTTGTGGACCGATCCTACTCACATCGACAAACTTTTATTAATATTTTCTTAAAATAATTTATGGTTTTTACGACAGGGGGCGTAGTATATCTTATTTTTGTCTTACTTCTGGGAATCCGATTTAAAAAAATTCTTTCTTTGTTGGTTAGTGTTTTCGATGCGAAATGTTTTTCATATAAATTCAAAATTTTCAAGTAAATCATAAACTTTCCGCTAGGGGGCGCATAGGTAAATTGGTTTTCCGCGTTATTTCTGCTTCTAAAACTCCGACTTGAAAAAATCTTCCTGTATCGCATACACCTCTTGATGAAAAATGTTTTTCACATAATTTCTAACATTTGGTAAAGAATGGTTGGGCCACAAGGGGGCATAATTGTTAATTTCTGCTTATGATGTATTTGCAGCAAAATCTGAGCTCCTGAAAACTCGACTAATGTTTTTTTCGTTGGACCGACACCGCTCACATCGAAAAACCTTTTGAGAATACTTTCTTCCTGAAATAATGGATGGTTTTCCCGCCAGGGGGTGTAGATGCATATCTTATATTTTTCCATATCTCTGCTTCGAAGAGTCCGATTTGAAAAATTATTTCTTTGTTGGAGAGCGTTTCTCCTGCGAAATACTTCTCGTATAAATTAAAATTTTTCTTAATGCACAAGTCTGCAACCAGAGGGCATAAGTTCACGATTTCATTTACAGCAATATCTGCGGGATTAAAAATCCGATTGAAAAACCTATTTCTTTGGTCAGGTGCTGTTGTTTTCCATACCGGTTCCATTGACTTTGAATAGCTTTGATACATTTAATTCGCGTCAGAACGGATTCAAAAGGCATGCATGCTCATTACACCCGAAAATTCGGTGTCATCTTTCTTGTTTCATATGCTAGCGGGAGGTTTAAATTGATATACATTCACCTTTGAAAGACTCTTACGTCTGGACAAGCCAAAATTTAGAAGCACGGCAAGTCATCCTGATTAGAGAGACGGACAGGGCGGAAAACGTAGATTATAAGCAATGGGATATAGGAATGTTTACTAAGTAAATAAACAGATGTTTGTTTTGTGCATCCTCTCAGTGGCATTAATATTAAATATATATATATTTTAATAACAAAGCGTTTAAAACTAAATCAACGAATAAAAATTTGCATGTAAAGCTCAAGGAAATAAATGGAAGAGAAATATATTAATCATCTCTAAAGAAATTGAATTTCGGGTTAAAGTAAAAATGAATATTAGTAATATTTTATTATTAATATTTAATTATTACCTTTTGCATAAAGTATAGGGAACATTCATCTGAAGTACTGATCTAAGTGGAGAGATGATGATGTCATGACACGCATAAGAGTAACATGCAGTTAGCTCTTGACAATCGTGGCCTAGTGGTCAACGTTCGTTATTACCACGGAGAAGACCTCGGGTTCGATCCCAGGCAGGTACAAACGCTCGAACCACTAAATATCCGCCGTACGTTGGATGGGCACGTTAAGCCGTCGGTCCCAGGGCACTAGCCCCCCGGTAATAAAGAAGGGCGTCTTCCTCTCCCTTTCTACCTCGCTTTCGTGTCACTTTTCTATCCGGCACACTAGCCCAAATCTCCTAGCTTCTTATTTCTAAGGGTTGTTTAACACCTGGGGTCAGACACTCCCCTCCTAAAATCCTCTACATATGATCTCATCTGATCTCTTCGGAATCATATTAGCAGTGCTTCAAACAACGTTATTTGCTAAACATCAAGGAAATGCACATTATTACTTTGTGCCATTCGAATTTTACTACTTTAATTGACTGAGAGAAAATATCGCTTCCGTCAGTTTGAAAGATTTTAGCTAATTGTTGCGAGATGAATATGCTGCTGGATTCAGCTAATAATCGAAGTAAGATATTCATAGCCTTCGTTTATTGCAATCGATACACAAGCATGCAATCTGCTGATATTGACTGTCACAAATATTTAACGTAGAGAGCTTTGTCTTCCTAGACGACATAATTACGTTTTGTAAGCATGCTACCACGCGAGAAGCTTAAAACACACGCGATCGGTAACGTTTGAAATGACAATTCTATTTACTTTAGAACATTAATTTAAGAGATCCTGGCTGTCTCACACAGGCTGATTTTAAATTTAAAGTATTACTCATACGATATCATCCTGAAGTACGAGGATAAATCAAATCACCCTTGCAAAAAATTCTTTGACACATTACATTATAATGAACATTTCAAAATCTGAAATTTTATTATGTACTGTTAACATTTTTCACAAGGATGGCAACACTGCACTTGCATTCGAAACACAGTGTTTCTAATTTCTTTGTCCTCACCGCTTCTCCGTGGTGTAGGGCGCTGAAGTCGTTTGGGGTCTTTAAGCTGCAAACACGCTAGTCTGTGTGGTTAGTACATTTCTGGTAGGAAGGTCACAAATCTCAGATCCAAATGTCGTGAACAGCTCATACATACAGGACATATTTTTGGGGGATCTATCCAAGTATTTGATTTACCTTCGTGGAAAATCCTGGAAAAACCACATTTTGTATGGTCGTCAGCGGGGTTAGAACTCAAAATAGCCGCCTACAACAGTGACACGAGGCTAAACATTATCCAATTGAGCCACGAGGGTGGCTGACTTCACCACAGGGTCGATAAAATGTCAAGAGATTTTGTGGTCTAACAGTAAATGAAACCAAATGTAGAGCCACAAAGCGGCAAAAACTAAAAACAGCAAATAAATAAATACATCGCTCTTAACCACGTTCCAGAAACACACAGCAACCGAAAAATTGTTTTTCAGCCGCCGCTGTGGAATGGAACCAACAGAACTCCCGATATCTAGCCGAGTGCGTTACATTTACGCCACGGTGGCCAACAATCCACGGTGCTATGTGTATTTTTAAGTCAGCTTCTGACATCATAAATCCGTAAGATGGGCTCAGCTAATGAGACGTCTCCATCTGGTGGGCATTAACGGCACAGGCTATATATATATTATAGCATAATCCAAAGGGCGAGATCCAAGTTGAAAATACTCCAAATACGTGGCGACATTAAATAAATAAATACATCGCTCTTAACCACGTTCTAGAAACACACAGAAACCGAAAAATTGTTTTTTAGCCGCCGCTGTGGAATTGAACCAACAGAACTCTCGATATCTAGCCGAGTGCGTTACATTTACGCCACGGTGGCCAACAATCCACGGTGCTATGTGTATTTTTAAGTCAGCTTCTGACATCATAAATACGTAAGATGGGCTCAGCTACTGAGACGTCTCCATCTGGTGGGCATTAGAAGCTGACTTAAAAATACACATAGCACCGTGGATTGTTGGCCACCGTGGCGTAAATGTAATGCACTCGGCTAGATATCGAGAGTTCTGTTGGTTCAATTCCACAGCGGCGGCTGAAAAACAATTTTTCGGTTGCTGTGTGTTTCTGGAACGTGGTTAAGAGCGATGTATTCATTTATTTACTGTCGCTACGTATTTGGAGTATTTTCAACTTGGATCTCGCCCTTTGGATTTAACTGCTATAATATATATATATAGCCAAGTGCCGTTAATGCCCACCAGATGGAGACGTCTCAGTAACTGAGCCCATCTTACGGATTTATGATGTCAGAAGCTGACTTAAAAATACGCATAGCACCGTGGATTGTTGGCCACCGTGGCGTAAATGTAACGCATTTGGCTAGATATCAAGAGTTCTGTTGGTTCAATTCCACAGCGGCGGCTGAAAAACAATTTTTCGGTTGCTGTGTGTTTCTGGAACGTGGTTGAGAGCGATGTATTTATTTATTTACTGTCACCACGTATTTGGTGTATAAAAACAGCAAAACTTAGAAAACACAAAAATTAAAGACATCAAAAGAAAAGGAAACTTAGAAACAAATAAACGAAACGTCAAAGAAAAAATTCGTGTGATAAAATTCATCATTACCACCGATTCATTACAACAATATTATATTCATTATTATCATTTCAGTAACGAAATTTCTAGATGCTCGTTGTCAGGTTACATGACCTCAGCTTCTTTCAAATTCATCATTGCAAACGTAGCACCCGTTTCTTCCCTATAATCTTATAACTCACACAAACAAGTAGGAAATATCTTATGGATCGTTGCTTCTGCACTTCTACCATATTTACCGGTGGGTGTGGTACGAAATGTTGACATTCAAAATGTCGACAGTAAAAATGTTGGCACCAAAATGTTGACAGAGTCAAGATGTCGACAATCAAAATGTCGATGATAAAAAATGCCGACACGGTAATAATGTCGACAGCGTCAAAATGCATAGTTTTTCAGCTGGTGAGAATCAGATATATATCTAGGACCCCAAGCGGAAAAACTATTGATTATTTTAGGGAGAAAGTATTCTCAAAAGGTTTTTTGATGTCAGCGGTACCGGTCTATGAAGGAATTTTTTCAGTTGAGTTTTCAGGAACTCAGATTTTGCTGCAAATACATCAGAAGCAGAAATTAAGAATTACGCCCTCTGGTAGCCAAATATTAGAAATTATATGCGAAACACTTCCCATCAGGAGCTGTATGGGACACAGGAAGAATTTTTCAAATCGGTGTTCTAGAAGCAGAGATATCGGAGAAAACGTAGTTTACCTTAAAGCTCCCTTGCGGAAAATCTGTGAATTTCTGGAAAATTTTGAAATTATATGAAAAACATTTCGCACTGGAAACGCTATCCAACAAAGGAATTTTTCAAATTGGACTTTTAGAAGCAGAGATATTGACAAAAATAAGATATACATCTACGTCCCCTGGCGAAGAAACCATACATTATTTTAACTAGAAAGTATTCTGAAGAGGTTTATCGACGTGAGTGGTATCCATCCACGAGTGAATTTTTTCAGTCGAGATTTTGGAAGCTCAGAGTTTGCTGCA
This sequence comes from Macrothele yani, assembly GCA_039090855.1. NCBI lineage: Eukaryota > Metazoa > Arthropoda > Arachnida > Araneae > Macrothelidae > Macrothele > Macrothele yani. Next base: position 87,831,802 of record CM076990.1, read on the forward strand.
AATATGTCAGAAGCAGAAATCAACGCTTACGACCTCTGGTGGATAAACCATTCTTTACCAAAAATTAGAAATTACATGCAGAACATTTTCCATCCCGAGCTGTATCAGATTAAGGAAGAATTTTTCAAATCGGAGTTTTAAAAGCAGAGATATCGGGAGAAACGGAAATTACTTTTACATCCCCTAGTGAAGAATCTATGCGTAACTTCAAAAAAGTGACTGCACGTAAAATAGTTTTCAAGACAAACGGAATCGTAAGGTAAAATAATTTTTTCAATCGAATGTTCAGAAGCAAATATATGGAATAAAATGTATTTTAAATTCGTTATCATCTGAATTTACGCCCTCTAGCGGAAAAATTGTGCATCGTAAAATAAAACCAAATAAAGGATGATCATTCGCACATTTCGAGCTTCTCAATGCAAAAAGAATTTTTTAAATCGGACCAATAGTTGCACAGATATGGAGTCTACAGACGGACGGACAAACCGATAGCACGATCTAAAAGACGTGCTAAAGAAGCCACTCATGATTGTATTGGTTTGAATTTTCATTTCGCTGTTTGACAGTAATTTGTAGAGTACCGGTGATATTTGACATACCAGTAGATTTAAGTGTTCCTTCAAATTGCAATTGCATCCAATAATACATTACATTTGTGCGGTGGTGCATATTTAAGGCAAAAAAGAAAAAAAAACTGATCTGATTTCTGCTGATCTTTTGAGCTCTGCTCTACTGATTTCAAGTAAATGTCTCTGGTAACACTGCTGTAGCTCCCTCATGCATGGCATCGATTATTCATGCCGGTGGGGGCCGTTGTATGGCATAGGACATACACTGACGGAAAAAAATCCCAACACCAAGAAGGGGTTGTGTTAGATAAACGACAGTTAGTAGGCCGTGAGAGTACATCTGTAAGATGACGTCTATGCGAATTTCACGCTGGGCGCATACGTGTGGCGCTAGTAGCGCCCCTCGGAACATGCAAAGCAGGTTTGCTGTAAATACGCGCTGTAACGTTCGTGAGCGTTAGTTATCGTTGAGATTCGACGTAGGGTGTTGATGTTAGTCAAGAATGCCTTTAAGACGACGAAGAAGCCATTATCAACAGCTCACGGAGTTTGAACGAGGTCGTGTAATAGGGCTACGAGAAGGTGGATTTTCTTTCCGCAATATTGCAGAACGACTTGTCAGGAATGTAGCCACTGTGCATGATTGTTGGCAGCGGTGGTCAAGGGAAGATACTGTCTCAAGAAGACCGGGTTCCGGTCTGCCACGTGGCACTACTGAGAGGGAAGACCGCCGTGTACGGCGTATGGCCGTGGCGCATCGTACCGCGTCTGCGGCAGCAATTCGAGCTGCAGTTGCCACCACAGTGACACAACGAACTGTTACAAATCGGTTACTTGAAGGACAGCTCCGAACCAGACGCCCTGTAGCGTGCATTCCACTTACTCCAAACCACTGCCGTTTACGACGTCAGTGGTGTCAAGCTAGAGCTCACTGGAGGACGGAGTGGAGATCTGTTGTGTTTTGTGATGAAAGCCGGTTCTGCCTGGGTGCCAGTGATGGCCGTGTGTTGGTTAGAAGGAGGCCAGGTGAGCGCCTGCAACCAACCTGTCTGCGGCCGAGACACATTGGACCTACACCTGGAGTTATGGTCTGGGGAGCAAATTCCTATGACAGCAGGTGCACTCTCGTGGTTATCCCACGCACCCTGACGGCACAGTTGTACGTCGGTCTGGTGATTCAACCTGTTGTGCTTCCATTCATGAACAGCATTCCAGATGGGTGTTTTCCAACAGGATAACATTCGCCCGCATACCGCTGTTGTAACCCAACATGCTCTACAGAGTGTCGACATGTTGCCGTGGCCTGCTAGATCACCAGATCTTTCACTAATCGAGCACGTATGGGACATCATTGGATGACAACTCCAGCGTCACCCCCAACCAGCATTAACCGTCCCTGTATTGACCGACCAAGTGCAACAGGCATGGAACTCCATCCCACAAACTGACATCCAGCAACTGTACGACACAATGCATGAACGTTTGTGTGCTTGCATTCAGCATTTCGGCGGTTACATCGGTTATTAATGTACTAGCATTTCACATTTAAAATGGCTCTTCTCGCGCTTACAATAAGCTGTGATCTTGAAACCGTAATCGATTAAATATGTTACCTATACAAATGTATTCCGCCATTTCATTCCTCTACAACTATTTTTTCGTGGTGTTGGGATTTTTTTCCGTCAGTGTATTTAGCTGGCATGAACTTTGACCTCTGGTGCGTGTGGACCAACGTATGGACGACGGCTACTACCAGCGACTGCTTGCGGATCATGCACACCCCATAATGTTTCACCTCCACCAAAGGAGGTGGGGGGGGGGGTTAGACTCTTCCAGGTCGACAATGCTCCGTGTCATCGGGGTCGCCTCATGCAGGAATGTTTCAACGAACACAGTGACGATATAAGGTGTTTCGAATAGGCCCTAAACTCATCTGATCACAAATGAACATCTGTGGGACTTTGTGGAACGTCAGATAAGCAATTGGACAAACCACGCTTTTCCATGCCGGAACTGTGGACCGCAATACAAACAACTTAATTGCAGATGCCCACGTATCTACACTGAAGAGCAATTGAATTAGAGATACCTGTATAATAACGTGTAGCACCACCTTTTGCCTTAATGACGGCGGCGATTCGTCTCGACATGGACTCGACAAGACACCGGAACCGTTGGACAGCCATACGGATCCACGACCCCTGAACAAGCTCCCACAGTTCACGAAGATTTGATGGAGGGGATCAAAGCCTCGAACATCTCTCTCGACGGCATCCAAGATGTGCTCGATGGGATTGAGGTCAGGTGACCTAGCTGGCCAAGGAAGCGAGGTCACGTCGGTGGAGTGTTCATCCAACCATTCGGATACAATTCGGGAGCGATGACACGGTGCATTGTCTTGTTGCAGGATGAGGTCTCCGGTGGGATGTTGAAGACGCACAAACAGGAGCAAATGGTCGTCGAGGATATCCCGGTAACGTTGACCTGTCAGGGACGATGTCACACGTACCAGGGGTCCCATTTCAGTCCGCGTAAACAGTCCCCAGACGAGAATGCCATTCCCACCAGCTTGAAGAGTACCCTGTTGGCAAGAAGGATCCATCGCTTCATGTGGTTTGCGCTGTGCTCGTATCCTGCCATCCGCATGTACCAACGTGAATCTCGACTCATCAGTCCAGGCAACATTTTTCTACATATTTGGGGTCCAGTGGCGATGTTCCCGCGCTCATGCTAATCTTTGCACCCTGTGATGTGCGGTCAGCAGCGGTACCCTCGTGGGACGATGGCGTCTGTACCCCATAGCGAGGAGATGGTTATGGATGGTGTGGCTGCTTGCACGTTTTTGTGCACCAGCGTTAAATTGCTGAGTGATTTCTTGCACTGTGGCCCGTCTATCCGCTGTTGCAATGCGAGCTAGCCGACGATGACCCCCCCGCTCATCCACACGCTGTTGTCCACGGCAGTTAGCCCTTGCAGGGATGGTTTTACCGGATTCGATGTACTCACGGTGCACCCGTGACACAGTGGGTCGGGAAAATCCCAGTTTCTGCACGACTTCTGAGATGGAGTGACCCATTCGTCGGGCACCGACAATTTGCCCACGATCAAATGCGCTTAGATTCTTTGTCTTACCCATACTGCGTCCGACTCTTACTGATTCCCGTCGCATCACTCCTTATATTGTCGGATCGCTGCATACGTCATGTTGTTTCTGTTTACAGGGCCGCCCACAGCACCACATTAGCATAACGCCAGCTGTCTCTAATTCAATTGCTCTTCAGTGTATACAAGCTCTTCGTAGAGGCCACTGAACGAAGAGTGGGGACCGTTCTGCGAACGAAAGAAGGACCCACGAAATATTATGCAGTTGTTCACAATTCACTGATCACTCAGTCTACATCATGTTCAGATAGCATAACCATTAATTCTGCACTGAACAGTGCTGTTCCCACATCCATAACGATGCCAAATGAGAAAGACTGAATGCTGATCCTTTCTCATCAAATTTCTCTGTTTGACGTATTTCATATGGACAAGATTTGGTACGAAAATACGCGGCGTAGTACTTCAAAGTATTTCTTCTATATGCCGTTGTTACTTCCGCAGAAACCTTTTTATACTCTATATCTGTTGGCACACTGCTTCCACTTTCTGCAGTTACCAATTCGTAGTTTCTAAGAATTGCTGATTTTCTTTCTATGCACATTTTCAGGGTTACATCATGTGTGTTTCTTCAAGGAATAAATCGAAACCGCTTCCCCTAGTGTCCTTTTCTTTACCTTCAGTATAATGTTTTCTCTCATACCTTCGTGGTACTCAAAGTTAGTTTTATGCTCAACTAAATTGTAAGATATTATTCATATAATTTTTTATGGGTATCAATACACGGCTGTTCCATTTATGCTAAATTATTTTCTGCTCAAAAATAATTTTCACTAGCGAAAAAATCTTTTCTTGCCCCAACAACAAAACAAATACATTTGACCTGTCAGCCGTACCATCATTTTCGTAATTAATGTATCCAGAGTAATTCTCAGCAAAAGCGAATGCTCGAAATTAGTTTGTGGCTTATTGGTATTTATGGGCAGAATTATAACGGAGCGTAAAAGTGGTAACGAAGAATACACTATAAGGAAAATGAAAGAGAAATGAAATTAGCGACTGCTGAAACTTCTTCCAATCCTGGAGAATTCTTCTCACATTTCAGATGGTGCACCCCGAATAAACACTCGAGAAATCACTGAAGTCGATCCTTCACACAACGTAGAGCAAAGCGGCAGCTCTTGAATTGACGAACATCACCAACCACCGGACGCATGAGAAGGGAAACGGAAAGGAAACAGTAATTACAACTAACAGCCTCAGAAAGTACTTCCTAACGCCCAGCATTATTCTCACTCTAGGGAGGGATCACTGAACTCGCTGTGTAGAAAAAAAGTGAGTAGTTTCTTTCATCAGCGATACTATGCGCATTTTTTCTTTAGTTACTCTCTCACAGGGCACGCAGTAACAGCTCTGAGTTCCTCTTACATATGCAATCTTGAGTATTGTTCTGGGGAAAAGTAAGCAAATCTTACACAAGAAATTTAGACACGCAACACACACACATTGCAGGCAGCTGAGTAAGTTTCCCGCTAATCAGATATCCTTCATCTGAAAACTGAGATCCAGATCTTCAAACGTTTGAATTCATTAGCATGGCTTTAATAGGAATAATCTTCAATCCGAAGTGATGTCATTCTTTTTTGTTGTTGTTGTTTGGGGGTTTAACGACTAGAGATGAGATCGGGCCCGGGCTCGTCTACGGTAACCGGGCCCAGTCCGGCCCGTCCCGGGCTCGGACGGACTCAGGATTAATTAAGGGCTAAAAACCCCGGGCCCAGGCTTGGCATTACACATGTTGAATTTCATTACTGAATTCTTTATATATATCCAATTTCATTGTTCATAAGTTACCTTCACGAAAAACTGAAATTAAAAAATAATTCCCTGAATACTATTGTTATAACTGGTTACCAAAAATTAAAGAATTTCTCGTGTTAAATACACGGGTGGTGCCACTTCTAAATCTGCAGCTTGATTTCTTCAGCAATAATTTTTTTCATTTTTTTTATTTTTTTTCGGGGAAAAAATCAGCAGGCTTATTTGAAGATTTGGAAGATGAGTTTGAAATTCATGATCCTGATCCAGATGAAATTTGTAAGTATGTGGAATTGCACATGGGAAAAACACACTTTGAAGCTGTGGATTTGTTACCATGGTGGAAGAATTCTCAATTTTCTAAGCTAACTGCAATTGCGAGACGTGTACTATGTATACCAGCCAGTAGTTCTGCAAGCGAGAAAGTGTTTAGTGCAACAGGTCAAGTTTTAGAGGAAAGAAGATCAAGGTTAAGCGCTGAAGCATCAAATGTGATTCGTTTTTTGAGGAGTTTCGAGAGGCTTAAACGGTAAGCAATTTTCATGATGAACTTGTTGGAAACTGCATACACATAGAAAAATATCGTGGTTATTATATTAAGTGCAAAGCTTTGTTAATGTTACAAAATATTAAGTGCAAAGCTTTTTTAATGTTACAAAATGCAGAATAATCTGGTTTGGAATGCTCATACGTTAGTTTTCTTTTTCGCTTTTTTTTTTTGGAGATTTTCTTACATGCTTTTTTTATATTCTACTACATCACTGTAAACTATCTTTACCAGTTAGAATATACGCAAATTATATTGCAAAGTTTAGTATTCTACAGTCAAAAGGTAAAATGCGTGCGACTGTCTGCAAAGAGTTGTATGTTTTGTAATGCAATTTAATCAAAATAAAAGTAAATTTCGAAATCCAAAAGAAATAGCGAATAGAATATCTTGTGTTTCTAAAAGATTTTCTTATCTTCAGCTTTGGAAAAAATCACTGATTCCCGTGGTATAGTCGAACGGCATGTGCATCGATTATTTATTTATTTTCTAGTCCACATTTTAGAATATTTGCTTTTATGCATAGTGTTTCGAAGAACATATTAATATTATGAAGTGGATTAACTGAAGTAAACTCTTTAAACTAATGATTTTTAAACTAATCCTTGATTGGGCCATAGCTTTGGCTTGTGCATAATGCAAGCCTTGCTAAGAAACATTTTCTGAGAACCAGGGCCCGGGCTTAGCAAACACATGTAATCAAAGAAAGCGAGTTGGGGCCGGGCTCCTAATATTGAGCCCGAACTCATCTCTATTAACGACCACCACGAGAAACTCGTTGGGCTATAAGCGGTCTCCCTTTTCTAATTTAGGGCCACTGGTTCCAGGGAAGGGACAGACAGTATAAAACAAGCACAACATCCAAGCCTCAGCCGCAACGTGAACTCTGTTATACCTAGAAAGAAAAAAAGAAAAGTCAGAGTCATAATCCACTCGGCCACCGGGGTGCCATTTTGAATTACGTTATGTGAACTGTGTAATAGAGGTGTGCACTGGCCTTAATTTGGAAAACCCGGCCCTGCCCGGCGCAAGCCTGCACGTCCAAGTCCCGGCCCGTACCCGACCCGTAACAGGCCCGTTTCAAAATTTTTAATTAAAGCTCGGTCCGGCCCGTATATTTCTTCTGTTTCCAAGGTCCGGGCCTGCCCGCAAAATTTCAACAATTACCAAAACACGAATTTGACACCTGGTGCACTCGGTCATTCGACTCCTCAAGAGTTTTGTTCCAGACTTTGTGCTATCGTAACTCAAAAGGCTTTTGCATTTAGTGCGTATATTTCCAAATAACGCTTTTCCCCTTTACATTGTCTACAAGCACATATTCTCCGGAAGCGATTTTTTCGCGAAAATCTATCGCTTTCTTAAACTCCATAATAAGTATGGAAGAGTATTTATCAGCAACACTGAACTGAGCATATGCTAAGGGAAAACAACGACAGACTGTCCAGCTAATCAGTGTCACAGAAGTTTTGAAAACGGCTGCCTGATAGTACAAATGGGGAAAATACGGCACAGATTTATACACAGAAGCAAGTTTCTCCCAGGACATTTCTTCCGTGCCATTTAAGACAACTTAAAAGCTTTTCACACATCTAGAGAACAAAGTGCCACCGACCAAAACAATAGAAAAGATCGTCTGCGACAGCCCTGGTTTACGAGCGGGTGGCTCGGTTTAGAAATGCTGCAGTTAATAGCCTACCTTGAAGCATGAGAGGAGGGTGAAAGTTAGGGAGAGAGAGAGAAAAGGGACCACATTCATATTGAAAAACTAAGAGAGCTGACCCACTCCAATTGTTTTGTAGGAGGGGAGGATGTCGCAAAACTTCTATTTTTTCCATCAGCGGAAATTAATCAATCTTATCCTGCTGCTGTATGCTGCGAGTTTTCCAAATGAGAAAGGCATCGTACAGCGATTGTTTTGCTCATAAAAAAACCCTGCTCAGCCCGTGTATGTTTTACATTAAATATTGAAGGCCCGGCCCGTTTCCCAACTTAGAAATGAGCAAAGGCCCGACCAGGCCCGCGAGCCTGCCGGGGCCCGTGCAGACCTCTACTGTGTAATGCTGAATACTACCAGGAGAAATGAACTTTCTGCTCTTAACGAAATGACAAGTTAACAGGTAATTACGAAGGTCGTTCAAAAAGTAACAGCAAATTGACCGTATTTCATGAAACGAATACTCCAGGCATTTGAAACTCCCGCGCAGGGAAGATACATTCTTAGAGAAGGTGTTGACACTGCCCAATAGATGGTGTGGAATGCTTAAGCGGAAGGACAGCTTAAACGAAATGGTGGCGCCCTTATCTGTTTGTACCGTAAAGGAACAGAGGGCAATCATCAGGTTTTTGTGGTCCGAGGGAGTGAAACCTCGTGAAATTCATGGAAGAATGCTGCAACAGTATAGATGTCTGCATTGGCAAAAGAAGAGTGTGCGAGTGCGTTGATGCGTTTAAAAATGGGCGAACATCCATCCCTGATGAGAAACGCTCCGGTCGTCCCACCACGGCCATCACTGATGAAAAGGTGAGTCGCGCTGACGTCATTATTCGTAAAAACTGGCGCATTTCTTTAAAAGTTCTGGCCAGGGAATTTTGGATGCCAGTATCGGATCCGCTCACACCATTGTCACGGAGGTTCTCAAGCATCGCAAGTTGTGTGCACGGTGGGTGCCCAGGATGCTGACTGATAAGCACAAAATGATTCGTGTGCAGACTTCCACAGCCTTTTTGGCGCAGTGTTACGACGAAGGAGACGACATCCTGGCACGTATCGTCACAGGGGACGAAACCTGTGTGCATCACTATGAGCCCGAAAGCAAGAGGCAGTCTTCAGAATGGCGGCACACATCTCCAGTCAAGAAGAAGCTCAAGTCTCAACCCTCCGCAGAAAAGGTCCTCTTCATTCTCTTCTGGGATATGCATGAATGGACCAATTTTGGAGCACTATAAAAAAAGGGGGAGGGGGCAGTGAATAGTGCCCAATACAGCGCAATGTTGGAGGTGGAGCTGAAGCCAGCAATATGGAGCTGTCTCAGAGGACTTTTGTCAGAAAGCGTTCTTCTCCTTCATGATAATGTCCGCCCTCACACAGCCGCTGTAACTCTTGACACCATTCGGAGATTGAGATTTAAGATCTAACAGCATCCCCTATACAGCACTGATCTTTCTCCCTCTGATTATCATGTCATTGGACCTCTGAAGGACGCTTTGGGTGGACGAAGATTTGGGAGTGATGAGGAATCAAAGAAACGGTGCATTCCTGGCTGAAGACACAATCAAAAACATCTTTTTCTGATGGACTAAAGCAGTTAGTGATGTATTGAAAAGGTGGGCGATTATGCAGAAAAATAAAATATCATTTGTATCTCTCATTAAATTATGTATTTCAAAATATTCAATTTACTGTTACTTTTTGAACTGCCGCCGTACATTGATACTCGTAGATCACAATCTGGATATTGGGCTTTAAACATGTATGTTATAGGTAATTTTTACCCTTACAGTAGCGGGTAGGTGGGGTGGGGGCGGAAGCAGAAGCTTAAGCTCCTTTCGTAAAACTTATTATCTAGAACTTAAATTACATACAAAATAAATTGTGTGCATAAATTATACACAGCATGTGACTGATAGATTCGAGCTAAAACTTAGCTTGGATTAGAGTACTCGATATCCGCTTCTGAAAGCCGTGATACATTCTGATCAAACTCAAGAAGTAGGATTAAGAGTACTCACGATATCCGCTTCTGAAAAGCCGTGATACATACTGATGAAACTCAAGTAGGATTGAGAGTACTCGATATCCGCTTCTGAAAGCCGTGATACATATGGATCAAACTCAAGTAGGATTGAGAGTACTCGATATCCGCTTCTGAAAGCCGTGATACATACTGATCAAACTCAAGTAGGATTAAGAGTACTCGATATCCGCTTCTGAAAGCCGTGATACATACTGATCAAACTCAAGTAGGATTGAGAGTACTCGATATCCGCTTCTGAAAGCAGTGATACATACTGATCAAGCTCAAGTAGGATTGAGAGTACTCGATATCCGCTTCTGAAAGCAGTGATACATACTGATCAAACTCAAGTAGGATTGAGAGTACTCGATATCCGCTTCTGAAAGCCGTGATACATACTGATCAAACTCAAGTAGGATTGAGAGTAATCGATATCCGCTTTTGAAAGCAGTGATACATATTGATCAAACTCAAGTAGGATTGAGAGTACTCGATATCCGCTTCTGAAAGCCGTGATACATACTGATCAAACTCAAGTGGAAAAATCCCACTTGGGAGGAAGTTAAGGTAACTGTGAAAACATCAAGTACATCAAATAGAAGCAATAAATTACAGGAAATACCGCTTATTTGAGGTGACAGGTAACCAATGAAAATTTCACTTTTTTTTTCAGTCACTACCAGGAGAGCAGTCAACACGCTATTACAGTAAAAGCATGATTGATTACCTAACTTCAAGTGCGGGTGTGCAGGAAGTATTTATCTACACACATATTTTAATTTCAGATGACGTAAATGCAGATAGAGTGAGTGATCAAATGAAGCTATAAAAACTTTCTTTGCAATAGGAACCGCATTGTATGGCTTTGAAATAATGCCGCGCAGTAAACGCAATTTAATATCGCACTAACATAAAGTGATCGTAAAACCTATGACATTTGGATATGAACCTGTTGATGTTTTAGCACAAGGTTGTAAAAATAAAATATTACTGGAATATTTAGCGAAATGTTCCCAATCTCATAAACAATCATACATCATTGCCATGGGCTCCCGTAATTTAGTTTTCAGCAGGGGGCCAAAAATAGAAATTTTAAACACAAGTAGCGTGAACAAACATCATATGTAAACTTCCACTGTGCCGTTTGTGTCCTCTAAAGATTTTTACCATACACACCTAGAAAAATTTTGTTGAAGACCAGAAGACTCAAAAACTGCTTAAAAAATAGACGGACAGATGAAGTTCGACAACATTTGGGGACAATAACGAAATTTCTTTGTTCTTTTGAGCCTTTCGCTTTTCGGCCTCTTGTGTTCTATGCGACGCAAAACAACAGTGATTATTTAATTGGTCATCAAGAAGAGCGGAAATACACCCCTAGACAAGGTTTTGGGAAAAACTTCTAGTCTTTTGTCCAGCAGCAAATGGCCGTTATAGAGGATGATATCTTTTTCATTCTTTGTATTTCATACTATTTTATACTGTACTCACGCATGCCCTGCTCCAACATACAGGGGTAAATTTCAATATCATTATTTTCTACTACAAATTTCCAACAACAGAAAAATTAGCAATCAAAATTAGCATTATACAACTCATTGCAATGCCTCCCAAGAAACAAAATGACCGACAGATTTCCAGGGGAGGAAGTGACCCTCTTGCACCTTTCTATGGACATCATGATCATTGCGGAATAATAAACTAGGATTAAAAAAGATTTCTGTGACGCTATGTGGAAGACGTGACGAGAGTTTTCATTTAAAGCGATGACGGTGGACGGAGGCAAAGGCGTGTAAAAAATATTCGGGATCGTGTAACGTACCAGGAGATGTGACGTACCTGCCAGAAGGACACACACGACATAAAGGCAGATAGGAATCAGAATAAAACGTCCACGTAGCTCAATTGGTAGAGTGACTTATTCCGGGATGAGGGGATCCGGGTTCGAATCCTGGCGCGGATAAAAATGACGGAGAAATTTACTTCGTTATAATGGCGCCCGAACTATCCGGATGACCCGACCGTTCAAAATCTCGCAATGGTGTGATGTTATTTCCACACCGCGAGATAGGAAAAATAAGAGAATCCCTTCTCCAGCACTTCAGAAAAAAAAAAAAAAAATAAAAATAAGGGGGAGATGATGTAACGTACCAGGAGATGTGACGTACCTGCCAGAAGGACGCACACGACATAAAGGCAGATAGGAATGAGAATAAAACGTCCGCGTAGCTCAATTGGTAGAGTGACTTATTCCGGAATGAGGGGATCCGCGTTCGATACCTGGCGTGGACAGAAATGATGGAGAAATTTACTTCGTTATAATCGGGAGGTACGAATTTTTACCGTTCAGAATAGGAAACAATTAAGAGATTCACACTGCTATTTTTCAAGGAGAAATTGAGAAACCTACTGTACTATTAGCCAGATCTCTCGTAGTAGTATAGATTGGAGAGTTTTCTAGACGTTTACTATCATGAAGTCACAACTCAGTGTTCTCGAGCAGTAAATTTCCCTTATTTGTAGCCATAATACAGTATTACGTTCTACTCCCAGAAATGAGCAATACTAGTAGTAATTTTATTGAGAAAGTGTGAAGGTCCAAGACACCCCTCCTCGGTGCTATCGATGATGGAGTAAATATCACCTAAGCACTGACAGCATGAACACAATTTTCAAGTACTTTGTCATTCTTTTATGGCCATCAAATTTTTAGATAATTCCTTAAACAAAAAAGCCAAAGAACAAGTGTACTTCCATTGCTAAGATTTTACTTTGCATGTTGGCTCCAGGTGATTGTCTTTCAATAACTGTGTTCATTATAGACAAATTTTGCAAGTACTAGTGGCTTCCCAATGAACAGAAGCAATTTTATCAACGCCCAGAAATTTTCTCACATCTAGATTTCATGTCTCGTGTTAATGTTAAACTTGTATCTGTTCAGAGTTATAGCACAAATTACGATTCAAAGATTATGACGTAATCTAACTTTCATTTTTCGTTTTTCCCTATATAAATTTTGACTTCGTTCTCTTTATAGCTTTTCAACCTTAACCTTATATTTTCTTGCTCCTGAATGTTATGTGGCAACAATCTTGAGGTCAGTTTTGAAGGACGTGTGATGCTTTGACAAAATAAGAACGATGTATATAATGTGTGAACGACCAGCGTTAAGCGTGAGGAGATTAGTGCAGCCTCCCGTTGTACGCTAAACTTTCAATACTGAATATGTATATGCAATGAGTGGCCAAATTATTATGACCACCACATTTTATGCAAAGTAGCTATACCGCAGATGCTGCTGGCGCAAGATGGCTGAATAGGTATAAAAAGGGAACGCTGAAGGCATGCAGAGACTAATGAAGTGCATTGCGCAAGAAATAATGGATAAACGACGCGATCTGACGGACTTTGAATATGGAATGATTGTGAATGCTCGAAGAATTAGAGCGAGCATTAGCAAAACGGCTGCACTTGTGAAATGTTCGAGGGCAGCAGTTGTTAAATTTGCAGAGTGGGCCACTAATAAAACAAGTTAGTAAAATCATGCAATGCATTGATTATGATATGCTTTCCAACATACCAGAAATCATTACTCAAGTTATGAGGATAATGGCTGTGGAATAAATCTTACTTCTATGCCCTGACCTTTGACCCCATTTCGATGATATTAGACATAATCGGTTCAGTATATCCCCGGACCAACATACTAAAGTTTTGTCGCAATAGAAGCACTTTGAGTCAAGTTATGAGGAAAATGGCTGAGGAATAAATCTCGCTCCTGTGTCCTGACCTTTAAACCCATTTCAATTATATTCAACACAACCAGTTCAGTATATCTCCGGAACAACATACTAAAGTTTTGTCGCAATCGAAGCATTTTTACGTAAGTTATGACGTTTAAGGATAATGGAATGGATCCCGCTCCTATGTCCTGACCATTGACCTCATTTCGTCCATTTGCAATAAGGGTTCGTCCCCAGGTAGTCTTCTACTACATAGTAAAATTTCATCGAAATCGAACCGTTTTTACGCAAGTTATGACGCATAAGGGCAATGGAATGTATCCAGCTCCTATGTCCTGACCTTTGACCCCATTTCGCCCATTTTCAATAGGGTTCGTCCCCAGCTGGTTCCCTACCACACTAAAATTTCATCGAAATCAAACCATTTTTAAGCGAGTTATCATGCCGACAGACAGACGCACAGACAGACAGACAGACAGACGGACAAAGCTGGAGCATATACGTTGCTTCTTCAACCTACGGTTGGAAAGCGTAAAAAACCGGGTCTTAGAGCAATGCGTGTTGTCGGTAACGGTTACTGAATGCTCGAGCTGAGCGGTGAGTAGGCAGACTTGCTCAGTCCAACAGAAGGGCAACACTTCGTCAGATTACAGATAAGTCTGAATTAGAGACCAAGTCCGATGGCCTCCTAATTTAAAGTTTGTCGCACGTTACATCGTATGGGCTACAGAAGCAGACGGCCTGTCAGAAAGCCGAATCCCGGTGAGGGATGGATGTTGTGAAGAAGAAGAAACGCCTCTAGTTAGCTTAAAAACACAAGAATTGGTCAGTAAATGAGTGTGGAAAAGGGTAATGTGGTTCAACGAATCACATTTTCAACTGCACCATGCAGATGGAAGGATGAGGATATGGAGAAAGGGGCTCGAAAGCATGGATCCATCTTGTATCATTACTACTCTTCAAGCTGGAAGAGGCAACGCTATGGTCTGGGGCTATGTTTTCGTAGGAGTGTTTGGGCCTTTTAATTCACATGGAGCAACGTCTGACCGCCCAAAGGTATTTCATATCGTTGCCGACCATGTACACCCAGTTATGTTGATGGTTTATCCCAATGGAGATCGATACTTCCAGCAGGACATTATGCTCCATGTGCTCACATTATACGCGAATGGTTTGAAGAGTATCACGGAGACATTTCGCCTGCTACATTGGCCTCCTCAATCACCGGATCTTAATCCAATGGAGCATTTGTGTGATGAAGTCGAAAGGGGTATCAGACCGCTGGATCCACTGCTATAAAATCCGCAATGCGTGTTGTCGGTAACGGTTACTGAATGCTCGAGCTGAGCGGTGAGTAGGCAGACTTGCTCAGTCCAACAGACGGGCAACACTTCGTCAGATTACAGATAAGTCTGAATTAGAGACCAAGTCCGATGGCCTCCTAATTTAAAGTTTGTCGCACGTTACATCGTATGTGCTACAGAAGCAGACGGCCTGTCAGCAAGCCGAATCCCGGTGAGGGATGGATGTTGTGAAGAAGAAGAAACGCCTCTAGTTAGCTCAAAAACACAAGAATTGGTCAGTAAATGAGTGTGGAAAAGGTTAATGTGGTCCAACGAATCACATTTTCAACTGCACCATGCAGATGGAAGGATGAGGATATGGAGAAAGGGGCTCGAAAGCATGGATTCATCTTGCATCGTTAATACTCTTCAAGCTGGAAGAGGCAACGCTATGGTCTGGGGCTATGTTTTCGCGGGAGTGTTTGGGCCTTTTAATTCACATGGAGCAACGTCTAACCTCCCAAAGGTATTTCATATCGTTGCCGACCATGTACACTCAGTTATGTTGATGGTTTATCCCAATGGAGATCGATACTTCCAGCAGGACATTATGCTCCATGTGCTCACATTATACGCGAATGGTTTGAAGAGTATCACGGAGACCTTTCCCCTGCTACATTGGCCTCCTCAATCACCGGATCTTAATCCAATGGAGCATTTGTGCGATGAAGTCGAAAGGGGTATCAGACCGCTGGATCCACTACTATAAAATCTTCAAGAACTGAAATGTGCAATTCATCTCCTGTGGACAAATATACCCGAAGCCGCTTACCGACATTAAATAATACCAAGATGAAATCAAGTAGTATTAAGGGCAAAAGGTGGCCCAATAACGTACTAACCAGGTGGTCATAATAATTTGGCCACTCAGTGTATACTTGATGAAGTTTTATTGCTATTGTGATACTTGGAGCCCCACGTTATAGAGGTTCAGTTGTTGACATTGTTGAAGTGTAATATTGTTTATGTTTTTGGAAGCGTAGTGCTGATGAGCCCCAAAGACCAAATAAGGACGATTTATGTGACTACTTAAAGACTACTCTCTTCTGGCCGTTAGAAAACTTAATATTGCTCATTGTGTAATTAAGGATTCTGTGCTATTTATGCGGAGCATTACGTTAAGAAGCTCCAGTTTTACTAAAATCACAGACAGTACGACAAGTAATGTTTTAAGTGAATAATAATTCAGAAAACATTACTAGATTCATAACGGATTTTAGGATTACCTCTAATTGGAAAGTATAGGCTGGCCGTCACGCTACACCCTGGCAAATATCTGTTTACAGAGCTGGGATGAAGATATCCTCCAAAGAATATAGATGCAAGGTTTCATATACATGAACATCATGCATAACACACGCTTGCACAAACTGAGTACAAACTCGTATAATGCACAAACCGAGAGCAGTGAAATTTGCATATGCAAACGATTTAGAAGCAATTGTTTTTAAGGTGTGCATTTCAACAAAATAATCACCATACCTCGTCTGAGCGCCATGGACATCACGTTTTATTGGTGTCGTTAATGTGGTAAAAATCCCATTTTTATGGAAGATCTATGTTCCAGAAAATTTGGACTAATGTTCTTTTGGGCAATGGCAATGCAAACTACGTAAGGTAAGCCTAGCATATTATTCTAAAAAAATTGTGCTGTAACATTTTGTCGTAGTTACCGGTGCCTTCACTGCACTTAGCACATCTTTGGAGTCGGTGTAGTGGTCTAAGTGATGGCTTCTGACCGTTCGTCCCGGATAAGGCATGGCTGGTGCATTTAGCTTATGGCACTGACCCTCCCACTTCCTGGAACCAGCGGCCCCAAATGAGGGACAGCCGACTGCTTATATCCCATAAAATTGTTTACTGTGCTAGTTTTACCCAGAAATCAAAGGGAAAATATCAGATTTGGACGAGCAGCGGTAGTCCTACAGAGAATGCCCACACATTTTTAGAACTTTTTTTCATAAGAAATTACAGAAAATAAGAGAAGTTCAAAGAATTGAAACTGGCAACAGCGTATTAGATAAACACGAAAGAAACGTCTGCTGCAGTTAAATATCGTCTGCTAAGAAAATGGCGCACGTAAACAGGCTGTGGATACAAGGTTAAGTTTTTGCTCTTTACGAAGAGAAATATTTGTATTCTGTAATTAAAAAACACTGTGAAAATCATGGAATTAGCATTTCTAAATGTAAAATAAGCAATATTACTAATAACAGAGGGGGAATCGTCAAGCATTGCTTTTAACAGGAAAAAAAAAGAAAAAAACGTCAAACGAATATCCTAAGAAGGTACGCACTTTTATGACTATTTCAAAAGTAAGGGCTCTGGTCTTAAAAGAATACCTATCGACCCAAAAAGCAATCGCTCGTTAAAAATCTCTGTATCAACTGTAGACAAGGTAATAAACAAAGATTTGTATCTGACATCCCCCCCCCCCCCAAAGAAAAAAAAACATAAAATCACCGTCTTTTGCGTTATAGGCATGTGGCTGATCGCAGAACACAGTGTGAACTTTTTTATGAAAATCGCTCAGTCCGGAGACAGATAATGGATATTAATTGTGTCTATTGATGAAGCATTGATCTATCTAGACTATAACAAAGAAAAGGTCGATTTACTAAAAAAAAAAAAAAAAAAAAAGGAAAAAAGTCTTAAAAACTTGGTTCTAAGAATCCGAAGAAAGTTTCAGTAGTAAATGATTCATGACTTTTGCTGGTTTCTCGCACAATGGGAAATTAAAGTTAAGAAAAGTTGGAAAGAATATTAAAATCAATTCCACATTTTATCAAAATAATGTTTTCACTCCTATATTTAAAGAGGAAATATCGTTCCTTTATCCACAGAGCCTTCGAAGAGCAGAAGTACATCAGAATAAAGATACCGATCATGCATCTAAATAAACTTACCACGCTATTTCTTGAAAAAATGAAAATCGATACAGGCTGTGACGTGCGTTCCCGCAGGACGCACATGAGATAAAGGCAGATAGCAGTGAGAGCACATGTACGTGTAGTATAGTGGATAGCACTCGAAGCTCCAGAACCGAGAGTTGTGGGTTTGAATCCCACCCATTGCATAAAAATGATGAAGAAATTTTCTTAGTCATAAGGCCTCTACCTTTTAGTCATATCCCTTCAAAGTTCCCTGATGTGTCACCAATGGACTGTTGTGCTTTCGGACTGCTAAAAAGAGCGACCCAAAGATCCATACTTCATCAATAGACTAAACGCAGACCTAAAATAATGATTGGACTATGGAAAGTTATAGAAGAGGAGTGGAATAAAATACCACTACCCCAACTTTAAGGAATTCCCTGTTTTCTTGGAAATCTAGATGTAGGTTCATTCCAGAGAAAGAGCCATCAGATAGAACACTTAGGAAAGAAATAATGTAATTTAAAACATTAATCATATTGCTGAAAAATTGTTCTAAAAATGTGTGATGTTCTCTACAACTGTAATCAAGGTGTGACTTTTATAACGATCACCAAGATGAAGGCTTGATACCCTTTGTGGACGAAGTTTTATGGAATTATATTTCTATAGAAAAGTTTAAAAAAAAGTAGGCGCTGCACTTCTTCGCCAAAAAAGTTTGTTCTCTTCAAAATAGCACACATTTGTTTTCAGTGGAAGTAAACGGTATGATCGTGCAAAAATGGCGAAAAGTATGGAAAATCTTCCGCTTCTATTTTGACCGAAATCATTTTCAAAACGTTGATATTTTGTTAAAAAAACAAAGATTTTATATTATGGTGAGACTGTAAAAAGGTGCTAACTTAAAGAAATGACGTGTACTTGTTTTACTTTCGCAGAACGCCTGTTTTATTTTCCAGTTAGGATCGCGGAACACGGTATTGTTTCTTTTAAAATTTTACTCAACAGCAATTTTTACCTTTCAAAACTATCTTTTTTTGTAGAGGATGGAAAAAATAAAGCAGTTTCATAAGTGTGATAAATTTAGTTTGCAGTGGCTTGTAAATGGCAGGGAAATAATTTCTTTTCTGGTCTTCTCACTCCCACATTCCTCTTTGACGTCAGCAGACTCTCCATAGACTGCTCTGAATCTGATTGCATGCGGTGAAAAACTTTTTTGAAGCCATCAGACCGCAGTTTTTTAGAGCGAATCTTCTACATCCCTAAGCCAAATGCTTTCTTTTTTTTTGTGTGTGGACGCGTGGGCCAAGACCCGTAATATTCTTATCTCGTGCTTTTGATGATAAAATGAAAAATATCTCTTCCAAATCCGCTTAACATTCTTTGAAACCACTTGTGTGCTACGGTTATTCTTCTCAGACCACTTCTGCAGTACATTTTCGTTAAACAACAATACTGAATTATTTTTTAAGTTACTTACAATGCCAGTCTCTACAAAACGCACATGAATTATTTATCGAATTTTTTTAAATCGTTTGTTTCTATGGTTTGAAACTAGTTCTTTGCATCAGTTAGTTAATGAAACCTTAAAAACGCAGACTCATTATTTCTGTTTCGCTGTAAACATAAGTTTTAAATAGAAGCGATGCAGAAATTATTCTTAACTAAAGCCCGGATGTTCAAGCAAAATGCTTATTTTGCATATTTTTGTATACTTTGCCACTTTGAGGAACAAAATCATATTTTCGCCCTTAGTGCATATTTTTGCGTATATTCTGAAAATTTTCTAGAAAAGTACTTTTAAAGAATGAAATTATCGGATCTTAGTCTTAGCTCTTAACAGAACCCTAGTACAATAGAGAAATAACTTATTAAAAAATTCTCCGTAGTACAGAATGATGGTACTTAAACGAATCCACTCAATCTAGTCTACTCTCCAGTAAAAGAGTGCAGCATCAACGTAAATGTTACTTTGTGTAGGAAGACAATTTTTCCTGAAACTCTACACTGTTAAAAATTTTGTAGTAAGTTGCACCAAAAAGTGGTGCTACATCAGCTGCACCACTTTTGGGGAGAGGTAAACCACTTGGTGCTACATGAAATCTACATATACATGACGCACTGGGTTCAACTTCACACCACTGAAGTTGAATTCGCTGCCCCGATGGCGTGTTGGTCTAAGAAATGGCTTATGATCATTCGTCCGAGCAGGGTCAGGGTGTGAATCCTGGTGAGGCATAGATGTTGTGTCTGTCTTACGGCACTGGCTTTCTCCCTTCCCTGGAACCAGTGACCCTAAATTAGGGACGGGCGACTGCTTATAGACCATCGAGTTGCTAACGGTGACTGCTAAACCTTCAATTAAAAAAAAGTTGAATATCATACCGTGGTGCATAATTGCATCCTATTTTTGTGGATTTCATGCATCACACAGTTGTTTTTTCATTTTTCTCAAACGTGGTGCAGCTGTTGTAGCACCACTTTTTAGTGCAACCTGGTACAAAATTTTTAACAGAGTAACTTTTTGCTCGTTTGTGCTTGTAAGGGTCAACACGAAACTTTTTCTGCCCACCAAAATCAATGAGCCCGACAAATGGTTTATCGGAAGTGACGCCCAACTCTTAGCAAGAGAAAAGGCAAGCAGTGCATGGCAAAGCTATCAAAAACATGGTATGAGGTTGGGTCCCCTACGAATCAAAATTGAATTTTGAAAATGAAGTCAAAAAGGGCGCAGATGTCATGGCTCTCGTTTGTTTGAATGCTGTAAGCTAAAATATCATTTGTATATCCCTGAGTGCATAGGAACAGGGTAAGCAGGCGATCGGAGCACTCCAAGAAAGTCACGTGACTTTTTTCTTTTTTGACATTCCATAGCGTAAATGGTTCTTATGTAAAGTTGGCCCTGGACGCACTTTATCCCCGATCCCCGTACTCGAAGTGGTAGGAACCCACCATTTTAATTTCTCAGGATTGTCTAGCATGAAAGTCACCTTGAGGGTGATGACCCTTGTTACCCACCAACCTTCGGGTTGAGGAGAGAAGGAGGATGCATTTCATGAGCGAGCAATTTGAATTACTGTATATGTAATCAAGCTTCAGATTGTTATTGATCCATCAAATTCAGATGAAAGAGTTCTATGCCGTGCCTCTCATGGATGATTTCGCCCCTCCGGTGCGCAGTGATCTAAGCACTGGCTTGTGACCGGTCGTCTGAGATGAGTCCGGGTTCGAATCCCGGTGAGGCACGAATGTTGTGTTTGCCTTACAGAACTGGTTTTCTCCTTCATTGGAACCAGCTGCCATAAATTACAGTCGGGCGACTACTTATAACCCATTGAGTTGCTGACGATGGTCATTAAACCCCCAATAAAAAAAAGGATGATTTCTGGCACTTTTGTTATTGTTGACTGGTAATTTCACACTATTGTTCAATATACCTGAAGTAAAAGTGCTCGACAGAACGAGACTTAAAAAGCTTATGATGGATTATGGTCCAGATGTACACTGCTGGCCAACCAAAATGCAACACCAAGAAAGAAGCATCCGATTGGCCTGAAATTCGCAGCATGCGTCACTCGTGAGAGGACATGCAAACGATTAGCATTGCAGGGCATATGCAAATCATGTGCGCCTGGCATGCCACCGAGAAGTACTATAAGAAGGGTGCACAGAAGGCGGGGTGTAAGTAGTGGAAGTGTGTTGTGCTGCAGGACTTGTGTGTGGGAAGCTTCCTGGTGCCTCGTCGCAGAATATGGCAGTCATTCCAGCACGTTTCGGAGTTCGACAGAGGAAGAATAGTGACTTATCGCGACAGCGGTTTATCGTACCGAGACATCGGCGCCCATGTGGGACGACATCCAACCACAGTGAGGTGAGTATGGATTCGGTGGGTGCAGGAGGGACGGACGGACCGACGTGAGCGGTTGCCGCAGCCACGGCACACCACCGAACGAGAGGACCAGCATGTTATGCGGCTGGCATTGACGTCTCGCACCGCCACATCACGAACGTTAGCGCAGAAATTAGGGTGTGTTGCGCAATAACTTGTGTCAGAACGCACCGTTCGACGTCGTCTGCAAGAGCGGGGACTTGTCGCACGGCGCCCATTGCTCCTATTACCATTGACGTTACACTACCGGCGAGTGCGGTGGCAGTGGGCCGTTGAACGCCGCACCTGGACTTCGGAATGGCACGACATTGTCTTCTCCGATGAATCCCGCTTCTGCCTGCAACACCACGATGGTCGGATCCGCGTGTAGAGGCACCGCGGCGAGAGACTGTATGACGCCTGCATTATGCATCGCCATACCGGCCCGTCGCCTGGCGTTATGGTTTGAGGCGCAATTGGATATGACACCCGCACCACTCTGGTACGCATCGCCGGTAAACTCAACAGCCACCGATACATCTCCGACGTTTTGGAGCCTGTAGTCCTCCCTTACCTGCAGGACCTGCCAGTGGCCACGTTTCAACAGGACAATGCGCGCCTGCACGTGGCACGCATCGTGCAACAATTCTTCACGGCCCACCAGGTGTCACTGCTGCCGTGGCCAGCCTGTTCTCCCGATTTGTTGCTCATCGAACACGTCTGGTCGCTGATCGGCAACCGAGTAGCCCGGCAAGCACCACCCACGGGTACGCCTGATTTACTGTCTTAACGTGTGGAAGCAGCCTGGACCGACATACACCAAGCCCACATCCAATGCCTCTTTCGTTTGATGCCGCGGCGTGTAGCGGCCGTTGTTGCCAGCCATGGGGGCCACACGCACTATTGATGTCTGCGTGTTCCGCAAGTCGCACGGGTCTGTAAGCTCAATCGTTTCATCTTTGTATATGTTGTTATGTGTCCAGTAAATCTGGCTTTGCTATCTCGCGTCCTTCTTGGTGCTGCATTTTGGGTGGCCAGCAGTGTATTTTCAACGGATTGAACGATATTGTTTTGTGAAGTGTGAGAAAAGCCTGTTTCCAGAGGGGGAAAAATAAAAACGTTATACAGCTCGAGACGGTCAAACATGTCTTTGGCTCGTAGGAAGACAACAGGGCAAATATGCCTAATTTTGAATTATGCATCCGTATCTGGGTCGAAGTTTTCTTAAAGAAAGAAAGAAAAAAGAAATGTCAGTCCCCAACCACGATGTTTGTCAGCCCAGTTTTTACGGTCTGTACAGTGTCGTGCGGTTAAAAGAACACACACCATTATTGGTCTACGCGCTTCAAGGTCACCTTGGTGAAGGCGATTGCGGATAGTTTGAGTTGATAACCTGTGCCCTGTTGACACGAGAAATTGGGATGGAGCTGGAGTTGAGTAATATTTTGCTGCCTGTTCCAACGGGCTGTTACAAATAGATAACGGTCGTTCGTTGCAGTAGTTGGTAGTGGAAAGCCTTGACCTCACACTTTAATAGTGTCCACAGTCGGGAAATGGTACTCCCGAGCCTTCTTCGAACACTTTCCATGCCTGGAATCGTATCGACACTCCAATGGCGTCTGCTACCACCTGCGGTATCTGACCTGCTTCCAGCCTACCAATAGCTCTCCACGCCGTTGATTCCGGTAAATCATGCTGTTGAAACATCGTTAAAACCAGACTTAAAGAAATGAGATGTCACGATAGACGCAGCAGAATAAGAGAGCTCCCAGAAAACCTTCACTTTTATTCCAATCTGTGATTAATATATTCTGACGTCAGAGACGCTAATTTACACAAGAATATACATGATTTGGCTGTGTACGTGACACTGGATTTGTGCTTTTCACGTTTCGGTAAGATATCACACGATTGGCTTGCATGACGTCGCCAAAGTCACTTGTTCCTTTAATTATTTTAATCAGTGTACATCACGTAAGTATTGGGCTGTCCGGAAAGTTCATGCCGAAAAACAGCATGTAAATGAACGTCACGCATGAAAAAAAACTGATCTTTAATCAACGATATATGTGCCCTGTTGTTGCCCAATCTTTTGCCATCGGTCACACAGACTGAAGATTCCGTCCTCCCAGAATTTCACAGGTTTCAGTGCAAAAAGCTAGTCTAGGTGATTTCTGGCCTGGTACAAAGAATCGATCCTCGTGCCATTAAGGGAATTCTGAAGCGGTCTAAAAACGAGGTAGTTAGAGGGAGCAATATCCTCAGAATATGTCAGGTGAAGTAAGACATTCTACCCATACTCTAGCAACTTCTGTATTATCGTCAAAGAGAAAAGAGGTTTTGAATCCTCCTACTAGAACAGAATGCCAGTCCTATTCGCTAAAACAGGGCGCTTTTTCTTGATTGCTGTCTGCAAAATTTCCAGCGGTGAGCAGTACTTATCGCTACTTATCGTCTAGTTGTTCGGTAGGAGCTCGTAGTGCAGTAGACCTTTACAGTCCCACTAAACACTGAGCAAGAGGCTTTTTTGGGTGTAGTTCCACTTTAGGGGTCGCTAGTGGTGTATCACCACGATGAAACTATGACCCCTTTCTCACCACATTGTAAAAAACGATCCTTTTTTTATACCAATCACTAATCTTCTCAAAAATAGATTGTTTTTGTTCTGTTTCAGAAGCGCGTCACAGATGGAAACTCGGTCCAGTAAGTTTTTCTTGGACAAATTATGTGGGACCCAAACATTATACCGACTGACGTAGACAAGCTTCCAGAGGTACTCATTGACAGTGGATTTCGATGGGTTGAGTACCTCTGCTAAATCTCCTAAATCTCGTGTTGTTTGACGGAGGTTATCCCCCAGAAGTGCACGGAGCTGTTCCTCATCAGTGGCACAAAGCCTTCTCTAACGCTCTTTATCTTCTAGGTTAAAGTTTCCATCTGGAAAGCTGGATAACCACTTGCAAACTATTTGTTCTGCTGCAGCACCGTCTCTGTACACATCATACAGTATATCTCCAGTACAGCTTGCGTTGCGTTTAGTCCCTTATGGTAGAGGTAAAGCAAGACATGTTGCAAATGCAAGGGATTGTCGTACATCGTCCTAAGACCCGCTTCCATGCCTTTCTTTTCGTAGCTTCCAGCACAAGCAATTACACAGACTCTTCAAATATGCTTTTATGTAGTTCTCTCATCTATATACATAGACAGTGGCACGTGATGACCAGTCATCGACAAGCTATACGAATTCGGCATGTACATTCCGGACAATATATGAATAATATTAAACAACTTTCAGGTATGTTCAATGTATATTTTTTCCATTTTAGCGCATATTTCTTGATTTTTTAACGCACAAATGCTTGCTTATTTTGGAGGTTTGAACATTCTGGCTTTACTTGCTTGAACATTCTGGCTTTATTCATAAATAATTAAATAAATAAATATTTGTTTTCCTGTATACTACTACACTGCCGGACAATTGCTAAGGACGGATGACAATAGCAACGATAGCAACCATAAAATGGAAGACAG
This sequence comes from Macrothele yani, assembly GCA_039090855.1. Classification (NCBI taxonomy): domain Eukaryota; kingdom Metazoa; phylum Arthropoda; class Arachnida; order Araneae; family Macrothelidae; genus Macrothele; species Macrothele yani. The sequence continues at coordinate 87,856,936 of CM076990.1, forward strand.
GAAAATGTGGAAATTAGCATAAGTGCGGGATACAGTAAGACGTGTTGTGCGAATGCAAATTTTGGATTGCCGAACTTGTTTGTGACGTCATAGCGCTGATAAGAGATATAAAAGATTTGACGCGTATTGACCGTTGTTGTTCAAACGCAAAGTTGAAAGCGAAAGAATCAATTGATGAACTTGCAATTTTCAGTATGTCTTCCCGACATCACCTAGATGATTTTACATGTGGCCGTATTATTGGCAAGATTGAAGAAGGGTGAAAAATAACAGATGTTGCCAGGGAGTTCGACGTCAGCCACAGTGTTGTTTCAAGGCTTTGGAAATCATTTCAAACAAATGGAGAGTGTAGCAAACGTCACGGGGGAGGTCGTGTTCGCAGTACGACACCTGCAGAAGATCGGTACATAGTGCTATCAACAAAAAGACACCGGCGCAGCAGAGCTAGTGAGGTAGCAAATCAGTTTATGGCTGCTACTGGCAAGCGGATCTCCCGAAAAACTGTCGCCAGACGTTTGCATGAAAGAGGACTATACGCCCGCCGTCCTGTTGTGTGCATCCCATTGTCCAGACGTCACCGTACCGCCCGTTTGCAATGGTGCCATCAACATCGCAATTGGACTGATAACGACTGGTCTGCTGTCCTCTTCTCAGATGAGAGTAGATACAGTCTATCGTCTGATTGTCGACGACAACTGATCTGGCGTGATAGTGGTACTGCATATTGTCCAGCAAACATACAGGAAAGGGACCGTTGTCCGACTTGTAGTGTCATGGTATGCGCTGGCATCATGATCAATAGCCGTACGTCCCTCTATGTGCTTCCAACTGGGACTATGACTGGCCAACGATACATTAATGATGTTCTGCTACCTCATGTTCGCATGTTCCGTGGTGCTGTCGGTGATAGATTCATTTTCATAGACGACAACGCAACATGTCACCGAACAGTCGCTGTCCAGGAGTGTCTTGAGAGCGAGGATATTCAACGCCTCGTATGGCCAGCACGTTCTCCAGATCTGAATCCCATTGAAAATGTGTGGGATGCTTTGGGGAGGAGTCTTGCTGGTCGCCAATGCCCTCCGATAAACAAGGACACCCTCATCCGTGCACTGACAGAAGAATGAGATAAATTACCCCAACAGCTGCTTGATAATGTTGTGCAAAGCATGACACGACGTGTGGAATCTTGCGTAGCCCTCCATAGTGGCCATATCCCGTATTGACATCTTACGCCGGAACGCCTGCGGACGGTAATTACATTTTTTTCACGTTTACGTATTCTGCACAAAATGGCCTGTTTGTCCCTTGAACACGTTCCAAAGCCTTCTGGATTTCAGAGCACAATAAATTGTCTTTCTTGTAATGTCCTGGCATTCTGACATTATTTTATTTCACTTGGCATCCAACCACACTTGCTTTTTTATGTGCTATATAGCCGTTTATGGTCCGTCCTTAGCAATTGTCCAGCAGTGTAGTATGTATTTTCTACAGCACTGTAGTAGAATTGATTCCCATTAATTTGTTCTCTCATTTCGCAATGGTTAAACAACATGTTTAGCATTTTTGTGGTGTTCGTACAAATCCGAATTCGCTTTGTATTGATCGACTTTTTTCCGTTTCTCTCTTTTCGGTTGCATTCATTCTGTGTATTTTTCTTTTATGTAGTTTTTAGGCAGGTTTTTTTACCAGTAACAGCTTTGCTATGTCATGGCTAGTTACACGATATATTCATAGAAAAGTAAACTTATTTCTTGTCGGTAAACAGTCATTAGACGGGAGAAGGGGTGTTATGTTTGGACTGCTAGTTACTATGTATGAGAGTCTGAGAGTCTAAAGGATTAAACCTAGTCAAGCTTTTTTCTTCCTTCAAGAAGTAATTTTGTAATCATAATTCGATGAAGAGTCAGCGTTAAAATATGGTTGCTGATATTTGCTAGAAGCATGTAATAATTAGCACGGAGTTCGTAACATGTGCTATTGCCAGAAAAAGGCAACTGAATGAGCTGTGATGAAGGAGGTCAGTGATTGGTAAGCATGAGAGAAAGGGTGGTGAATACAACTCCGGGCGTGCAGCAGGAGGCTCAAAGTTCATTCATCGACGTTTAACGGAAAGGAAAATCCTGAAGGGCGCGTATCGAAAACTACAGTCTAAACAACAAATATATTTTTACCAGAAATGAAGTGTGTCATTACGTACGACGACTGTGAAAAGAGAAGGTCATGTTCTTTTTTTGTAATATAACTTGTTCATAATTTAACATTGAAAAAGCGTCCCCATTTTTAAGCAAGCCGTAAAGTAAGCGCAGAATGGCGTGGTATGTAAATGTTCAATTTTTAAGCGGTCCATGTGGAGAGTTTGAGATCTATCAGGTGATACATATCGTCGTTTCTACTAAAAGATCCCCGAAATTGCTGCCAGCGGGGCCATTTTAACAGAACGAAACTTGAAGGCACAACATCACGTATAGATTGCTAAAGAAGCATTTACACCAGAAATGTTGCTGCGAGCTTATGGACAAGTAGAGGTAAATGTTTTTTGTAATATAACATATCTTTCTGTCATACAGACTAATGAAAAGCAGTTGGCTTTAGAGATCTCAATAGTACAGCGCGCAAGCCAAGGATTTGAGGAAGGAAGTTTCTGTCCTTAGGTCTTAAACAACTATTAGAAGTAGGGAGCTAAAAGATCTGGGCTAGAGCACTCAACAAGAAAGTCACACGGAAGCAAAGTAGAAAGAGGGAGAAATCCACCCTTATTTATAACTGGGGGACCAGTACACAGGGTCCGATGGCTTAACATGCCCATCCGACACACGGCGGATGCTTAGTGATTCGAGCGTTCGTACTTGCCTGAGAACGCGCAATCCTGAGACTTTTCCCATAGAAGTCACAAACGTTGACCACTAGGCCATCCTCGGCCCACATAGCACCAGCGGACGATCATAGATCTAATATGCTCTCACTCTAACCGTGAAAACTCAACTTTTGTTTGCATTTTTTAGAGTTTCCACTCTCCCCGCCGAGCTGCTTGTGTAACCTTGACAAAAGCTAAAGGAGCTAACAGACGCTAAAGCCGTGATAGATGCTAACGTGGTTTCAGGCCGCCCTTCCGCTGGAATGGTAGCAAAAATTGCCAGTTGTTATTCAGCGATATTGTAGTCATTTGATGCTGGCAATGGTGACTACAAGACACCATATACCCGTAATCACACAGAGTCGGGATTATGGACATGGAGAAGAACTAGCGGACAGTACGAGGAGAAGAAACTGATTTAGCGACAGGCGTCCACCAAGTCAAGTCATTCTTTGTGGCGCCTTCAACTGCGCACAAGACAACATCAATTGGAGTGGTATCGACTTTCAGCAACTTGGCGTGAGGAAAAATTTCCCGTTATCTTTCGTGACGTGCCCTTTTTTTAAAATCAAGAACCGATGATTGCCGCACTCAACCAGTAATGATGGGCCGGTCAACTTCAAAGTAAATGTAACCGTCAAACGACACTCTGTGCGAACAGCAGGCACTATGGTGTGATACGCAACAAGTTACGATGTACGATACGTTCGGTGGTATGCATCCCAAACATACCTGCTGCTGCTACGTAGACGAAGTCTTAGAATGCTTGAAAGGAATCAAGGAAACCTGTTTCTAGTAAAGTCGACGGGCGTCACGTTTCAGCAAGATAATACCAAGTCACATACAGCTTACATCACCTAATAATGTCTGGTACATGTTCGAGACTTGATACAAAGGCATGCTGCAGCAAACAGGGTGGGCTATGACACGGAACTCTTGCGCCACTCCATGCTTCAAAATTTAGTTGTCTGTGTCATGAGCTTTGTGGATCTCCTGCAATCCGTTTTCCTGTAAAAAAAGTCAGTGCTTTGTCTTTAACTGTAATCATGTCTTTGTCATCTGCAAACTTAATTGCTTTGTCAGGGAGTTTCATCTGATTCGAAACGCTTTTTCTGAGAGGTAGAAATTTTACACAGAACTATCGAAATTCATAATCCTTATATGAGGTAGAATAAGCATGAGAGTATGTGAAGTTGTCCGAGCAGTAAGCAAGTAATATTAATAGGATTTTTACATTCCAGGTAACAACTCGAATTTGATTTTTAATGATTAAAATGATCATTTGCAATTGCAGAGTTACATTCACATTCTTCAGCTGAATCGCAGATGTGTTCAATCACTGAAATAAACAAGCATTAGGGTTTTGAGGACTGGGGTGCAGGAAATACAGCATTGCACAGCACAAACACAATAGTGCATTATGTTTTTCTCAGACACAGTAAGTAGATCACTTTTACAGAAAATGATTGTTCTAAATTCACGCATTAAGAATTTTAGCTATTCTTAAGTACAAGATCTGTGGTCCTGCTGTTGCAAATATGTTTTCAAATTTAAGTTCTCTCAAAAATTATCACTAAATGTTTTGGGAATTCTTCCAAATCTCAAGATTCTTTGAGAGCTGTTCATTCTCTGGAAATAACTTAATTTTAATATTGCGAATATCAAGCAGCACATTTTTCTTCTGTTTTCTAAATTTATTTCAGATGTCTTGCTTTCTTTCATTATGTCTTCTAATTTCAAGCTGTTCTGAATCCTAATTTTTTATGGCCTACTACTCATCTCCATACACCATCTGTTTACTGTCTCATCCCGTCAACAGAACTTTCAACGTTTATTTAATTACATCAGTGTCATTTTTTTATTAAATGGTTGTCATTCACAGTTAAGAATTTAGGGAGTTAATTTCTCTCTGCACATCGAGCTGTCAAGAATCAATTTGGTAATTCTTTTTCTGAAGATATCACAATCAAAGGAAAGTTTCGTGTGCAGCGTTAAAACTGCGAAAAAAATGTTGTTTGCTTTTCCGCAGTTATATTTACCGAAAAGTGATCAGTTCTTACCAACTGTAATTGAAAACCACGTAATTTCCACCGCTTATCGTTGATCAAAGCAAAAAGAGAGAATGTCAGTAGAGATGCGAAGTTTTAAGTGTTCTATTTACAAAACGCACACCAACATCTGGACATTAGATTGTAATATAAACTCCACGTAAAAGATCGGAACTTTTAAACCTGCGCGAAACCTCCTGACTCTTTTTAATTCCAAGAAGAACAAATCAACTAGTCACTCAACATCCGCACCACCAAGAATGTACACTGTTTGGATATTTTGATTGGAGGTTTAACGACCACCGTGAGCAACTCAATGGGCTATAAGCAGTCGCCCGTCCCTAATTTAGGGTCACTGGTTCCAGGGAAGGGAGAGAGCAAGTGCCGTAAGACAAACACAACATCCATGCCTCACCGGGATTCGAACCCGGACCCCGTTCGGACGAATGATCAGAGGCCATCGTTTAGACCACTGTGCCACCGGGGCGGCGATATTTTGATAGCATATTATGCGTTTACGAAGGCACTTTTATGGAGAGCTAAACTTTTGAAATAATAATATTGCAACACACACGGTAAATCTAGCATTTCCCCCTCTTTTCATACACTTCTGGACATAGAATACAGCACACATGCAGAAATGCACGATATGAGACGAAACGTACCACACATGAAGACATGCAGGTCAGAAAGAAATGATTTAGTGTAATTTCTGAGGGATTACATCATGTGATGAGCAAGAAGACAGTATAATGTAGTCTGAGTCAGTAACTCGTATGACCGCCAGGCTAGGCAATACATTCGGCAACACGGCGTGGCATTGGATGAAAAGCCCCCAGACGGTGTTCTGAGGCATCGCTGACTATGCGCCGTTGACCTGTGTCCACAGATCAACGACATTGCGAGGAAATCGTGAAGAGACGTTAAGTCGCCTGCCAATGACGCCCCACGTGCTATCAATTGGGGAGAAGTCTGGCAATTGCGCTAGCCAGGGGATTACCTGGATACCTTTGTAGGTACTGTCTCTGATGTTGGCAGTGCACGAGCTGGTGCAATTGGTTGAAACTGGACATCAAGTATACCACGGAGATACGGCTACAAAACGGGCTACAGCACCTCGTGGACGTATATCCACGCTGTCATTGTACCTGCTATGTGAACTGCTGTTGAGATGATAGCGCCCTAAAATATGTCACCAGGGCGAGGAAACGTATGACGTTCACAGATTGCAACATTATCAGCCCAGTAACGACGTCGTCTTCAGACTCTCTATCGACTTGTCGCTAAGAGGGAAGTATGACTATTCACTGAATGCAACATGGTTCCATTCGCCCTACCACATATGTCTGGTACGGCACCACTGCAACCTTGCCTGACGATGGGCTGCGCTGAGTGGCAGTTGCCGCAACGGCTGGTGAGAAGGCAGACCTGTCTCAGCAAATCTGCGATTCACATTCCTTATTGATACAGACTGTGAAACGTCCTTGCCGATACGGACTGTGAATCAACTCTGTCGGTACGGATTGTTCATAGCTGCCTGCACATCTCGCCGAATGTCGTCCACTGTGGTTTGTCGGGTTGCTACGGCTTGCCGTGGAATGCAGCGATCGAGGCGTTGGAACGTCTGCCAACGTGCACCAGTTGCACTAGGGTGACGCAATTTACCTTTCTCTAAACAGTGTCGCCATATCTGGCCAACAGTTGCTGCACCCCGTTTCGTTTCCACCGTGATGTGACGCAGGGACTAACCAGTTCCGTATCACGGCCCTATGATGAAGCTTCTGGTAAAAGTGTCCAACAAGCCCTATGATGAAGCCTCTAGTGAAACTCTCTAGCCAACCCTATGATGAAGCCTCTAGTAAAAGAATAAAATTAACAACTTTTCTCACAATAAAATGTTCCAAGCAAATACCATTTGTTCCTCAGATCTGCTTCGGAATTTCAAAAATTCTCAAAAGTTTTAATTTCAAAGTTATTTTCAAGTCCATAAACAAGATGCATTTTTACAGATCAAAAGACTACATCGAAGACACAAACTCCTGGGGAATTTATCAGATATCTTGTTAATGTGGACTTTCATATATAAGACAGACTTGCAGGGCTTTAAGTTTCCGCGTGAAGAAACACAAGACCTACGTATGGAACTATGAACTGAAGAAGTCGGCTATAGCCCAACATTGTCACGAAAATAACCATAAATTTTTTTTGGAAACGCTACGCTTATCGATAAACCTGACTCGACTATCAAGCTTAATATATTAGAAGATTTCCACATATACCGGAATTCGTCACGGCTTCTCAACGACATGACGTCGACTCCATTTCTTTCAAGCGCGTGGAAACAACAACTCACCAAAATCCGTGACCGTCAGAATTCTGATGATGTCACAATGATTTGAATGTATGATTGTTTATGCTCCATTCGTCCTGAGGATGCCGAGCCAATCGCTCTGAGAAACTATAGTCGATGTATAATAAACATTTTATTGTGAGAAAAGTTGCTAATTTTATTCTATCTTAACAACATAAGCTTAGTAGTCATTAATTATGTATAACTCTAGTAAAAGTGTCTAACCAGACCTATGATGAAGCCTCTGGTAAAAACGTCTAACCAACCCTATGATGAAGCTTGTTAAAAATGTTTAACCAGCCATGTCATGAAGCCTCCGGTAAAAGTGTCTAACCATCTCTATGATGAAGCCTCTGGTAAAAGTGTCTAACCAGCCCTATGATGTAGCCTCTGGTAAAAGTTTCTAACCAGCCCTATGATGAAGCTTGTGATAAAAGTATCCGTGTGATGATAAGATTCCCAATGACGTCACCCAGGCTTTCTCACTCCTTACACGTGCTTTCGTCACCGAGATAATTCAGATGCAGTGGTTCACATGCACATTCACCATGATGACCAAACTTAGCTGCACCGAGCCGTTTTGCCCTTTTGTCTCCCTCTCTTACCACGTGATTGTTTCGCACTAAAATCATCTATGTAACCCAACTGTGGACACATATCCATTAATCTGCATGCCGCTCTGACAAATACTTTCTGGTGCGACATTTTCTATGTCTAGCAGTGTATTACAAGCCTATTTTCACAACGGTGTATTTTTACCGCAAGTGTTTTTCTGAAATAGCGATGAAAGGGGAAGTGTTTCCCAATACGCTTCAATATTTGCGATGTTGTTTTCAAGACAAAGTAATGATACAGATAAAACTCCCACACAGATACTACGATTGAGCTTTTTACGAATGAACACGCAGAGCGAAAGACATTCCTGAAAGCATCTTGCAAAGTTCGCTATGTCTCCATCGCTTTCGTAGACGTTAACGCAAATGTACGCATGCCTTACACAGGTAGTACTAGTAGCACACATTTGTTTTGACTATGACCGGTAGGCGTAGATGAATAGACCGATAAAAGTAAACGAATTCAACCAGGTAACATGACGATTTCGAAATGATACATTGCATTGCCCATCACTGATACTAACCCAGCAACAGAAGAACGGATGATTTCCATGTAAGGGTAAAAGCAATATAAGTGCTTTTTTGTGAAGATCTGGAAGAATCTTTCCAGTGTTTTCCTAGGTGTAGGGTTTTTGGCCAGCTCAACGAGGAGTGTGCAGCTACACTGCTGGACAATTGCTAAGGACGGATCATAAACGGCTATATAGCGCATAAAAAAGTAAGTGTGGTTGGATGCCAAGTGAAATAAAATAATGTCAGAATGCCAGGACATTACAAGTAAGACAATTTATTGTGCTCTGAAATCCAGAAGGCTTTGGAACGTGTTCAAGGGACAAACAGGCCATTTTGTGCGAATACGTAAACGTGAAAAAAAATGCAATTAGCGTCCGCAGGCGTTCCGGCGTAAGATGTCAATACGGGATATGGCCACTATGGAGGGCGATGCAAGATTCCACACGTCGTGTCATGCTTTGCACAACATTATCAAGCAGTTGTTGGGGTAATTTATCCCATTCATCTGTCAGTGCACGGATGAGGATGTCCTTGTTTATTGGAGGGCATTGGCGACCAGCAAGACTCCTCCCCAAAGCATCCCACACATTTTCAATGGGATTCAGATCTGGAGAACATGCTGGCCATACGAGGTGTTGAATATCCTCGCTCTCAAGACACTCCTGGACAGCGACTGTTCGATGTCATGTTGCGTTGTCGTCCATGAAAATGAATCTATCACCGACAGCACCACGGAACATGCGAACATGAGGTAGCAGAACATCATTAATGTATCGTTGGCCAGTCATAGTCCTAGTTGGAAGCACATAGAGGGACGTACGGCCATTGATCATGATGCCAGCCCATACCATGACACTACATGTCGGATATCGGTCCCTTTCCTGTATGTTTGCTGGACAATATGAAGTACCACTATCACGCCAGATCAGTTGTCGTCGACAATCGGACGATAGACTGTATCTACTCTCATCTGAGAAGAGGACAGCAGACCAGTCGTCATCAGTCCAATTGCGATGTTGATGGCACCATTGCAAACGGGCGGTACGGTGACGTCTGGACAATGGGATGCACACAACAGGACGGCGGGCGTATAGTTCTCCTTCATGCAAACGTCTGGCGACAGTTTTTCGGGAGATCCGCTTGCCTGTAACAACCATAAACTGATTTGCTACCTCACTAGCTGCGCTGCGCCGGTGTCTTTTAGTTGATAGCACTATGTACCGATCTCCTGCAGGTGTCGTACTGCGAACACGACCTCCCCCGTGACGTTTGCTACACTCTCCATATGTTTGAAATGATTTCCCAAGCCTTGAAACAACACTGTGGCTGACGTCGAACTCCCTGGCAACATCTGTTATTTTTCGCCCTTCTTCAATCTTGCCAATAATACGGCCACGCGTAAAATCATCTAATTGATGTCGGGAAGACATACTGAAAATTGCAAGTTCGTCAATTTATTCTTTCCCTTTCAACTTTGCGTTTGAACAACAACGGTCAATACGCGTCAAATCCTTTATATTTCTTATCAGCGCTATGACGTCACGAACAAGTTCGGCAATCCAAAATTTGCATACGCACAACACGTCTTACTGTATCCCGCACTTATGCTAATTTCCACATTATCCTGCCTTCCATTTTTATGGTTGCTTTCGTTGCTATTGTCATCCGTCCTTAGCAATTGTCCGGCAGTGTATTAGAAGATCCAGATTTGACTCCGATGGGCTCACAACCGTGATTCCACAAACGCACTCTCAGCAATTAGCATTTATACAATTATGTTTACGAATTGCTACTCGCTACAGAAAATGAATATTGAGTCTGCAAAGGAAAGCTCTACGAGAGGCCTGCAGTCTTAAGATTTACTAACAGCACTGAAATTCCGCATATCAACCGTTTACAAAAGCATTAAAGTTCAACCAACAAGCAGTTTGAAATTTTAAATTGAACAACTGTGCTACGTAGATGAAAATGAATCTATTTAAATTTATATTTATTTGTGTTTTTTGAGGTTCCTTTTAACTTTATTTAACATCAAGCAATTTTTTTTTCAATGAGTCGTACAAAATGTTATACTCTATCATTCTCTTAACGTCATAAAGTGTTTTCTACCCTTGTTAATGAAAAGATGGGAAAACATTGACAAAATATGCATTGGTCCTTTTTGCGTATCAAAATATATTAGCGACGCAGCCAATGGCGGGCTGAAGAGAAGCGGCCTTTAAAGGAATGCGCAGTGTTAAGAACTACTCGTTGGTTTTCTTTAAATAAAGTATATATAAAAAAAATGATTTGCGTCCATGTTTGTATTTTTGTTTGCAAACTGAAATTGGATATCTTGTTTGAGCTCTTTTCCGACACATTAAAACGAATGTAAAACTGATTATTGTCTGTTTTGTTCACTTTCACAGTGAACATTGCTAAATATGCAATCGCATATATTCAAACAAGTTAGTAAAATCATGCATTGCATTGATTATAATACGCTTTCCAACATACCAGAAATCATTACTCGAGTTATCACTCAAGTTATGAGGATAATGGCTGTGGAATAAATTTCGGTCCTGTACCTTGACCTTTGATCCCATTTCGATGATATTCAACAGAACCGGTTCAGTATACCTCCGAAATAACATGATAAAGTTTTGTCGCAATCGAAGAATTTTTACGTAACTTATGACGCATAATGGCGATAGAAGTGATTCCGCTCCTATGTCCTTTGACCCCATTTCACCCATTTTCAATAGGGTTTGTCTCCAGGTGGTCCCCTACCACATACTAAAAGTTCATCGAAATTGAACCTTTTTTACGTTAATTATGACGCATAAAAGAAGTGGAATGGATCCCGCTCCCATGTCCTGACCTTTCACCCCATTTCGTTCACTTTCATTAGAGTTCCTTCCTAGGTCTTCCCTTACCACATACTAAAAATTTAATCGAAATCGAATGATTTTTACGCGAGTTATCATGCGGACGGACTTAGGCACACAACGCGTGACGTAATGAGGCAGATGGGAATCGCGACCATCTGCTCGTAAGAGTGTGACGTCATAAAACTTTAATAGGATCTACACACAACGCGTGACGTAATGAGACAAATGGCGTGACCACGCACCAACATCTCAATCGCGAGATTGTGACGTCATAAAATTTCTAAGCATGGGTAACACTAATGGGACGACGCCATGACACTAAAAACGTGGTAATTCGGGGTGGTTATTTAACCCACTAAATGAATTTTCCTGAAGTCGAGATCAAGCTAAATAGATTTCTAGTACCACAAACCGGTAGGTTAACGACTTTCATCAAAATCCTTAGAGCCGTTTTCAAAATAAAATTTACATACATACAATAATTGCTCCTTTAATAGTATAAGATAAGGGCGATGGAATGGATCCCGATCCTATGTCCTGACCTTTGACCCCATTTCGTCCATTTTCAATAGGATTCGTTCCCAAGTGGTTCCCTACCACATGCTAAAATTTCATCGAAATCGAAACGTTTTTACGCACGTTATGACGCATAAGGGCAATGGAATGCATCCCGCTCCTATGACCTGACCTTTGGCCCCATTTCATCCATTTTTAATAGGTTCATTCCCAGATGGTTCCCTACGACATACTAAAATTTCATTGAAATCGAACCATATGTACGCAAGTTATGATACACAAGAGCAATGGAATGCATCTTGCTCCTATGTCCTGACCTTTGACCCCACTTCCTCCATTTTCAATAGGGTTTCTTCTCAGGTGGTCCCCTACCATATACAAAAATTTCATCAACATCGAACCATATTTACGCAAATTATTACCCATAAGGGCAATGGAATAGATCCCGCTCCTATGTCGTGACCTTTGACCCCATTTCGTCCATTATCAACAGGGTTCGTCCTCAAGTGGTTCCCTACCACATACTAAAAATTTATCGAAATCAAACCATTTTTACACGAGTTATCGTGCGGAGAGACTGACAGACAAAGCTGGAGCATATACGCTTTTTCAACCTACGGTTGGAAAGCGTAAATAAAATTATTGAACACTTCCTGCTTCCTCATGAGTCCAGACTTATTGTTAACCTTTAGCAACCTATTGAAATGGAATGCTGGGTCAATTACCAAACCTCAAATTTTTCGTACACATAAAAAAGAGAACTCAGTAGAAGTTAAATGTTACCAATATCCACGATTGATTTGTCAACTGTAAGTCCTTGCGACCGGTGGACAATGATGCAGTAAGCCAATTGAAATGCAAATTGTTACCATGAATTGTAATGGGAATTGAGGAGACCATGTGAGTACATCGGAAACCTTACTAAGATGCAAACTGGTGTACCATTAATATGCTCCCTGTCATCGCTTTGGGGTTTGTAAATAAAATTTTTTATTGTGCCATTGGTTCCAATGTCGCGCGAGGCCTGAATGTTCTGGAGTAGAATGACATGTGCATTTGGTGACAGGCAGTTGTAGCAAATCATACCCATACTCGAAAACAACTAACATTCGCATTTCACTCTGCTGTGAACTCGCCCTTGAGGATTAGCTTGGTCAGTGGAGAAAGCAATGGAGGGCCTCCGTTTCCGACTTCTGCCCCCAGTAGTTCTCACTGCTAAATGTTTTTATGACACATCACGTACAAGTTATAAACCTTGCGCGTTGCCGAAATCAGCGAAGGCCATCTAAAAAATACAGGGCCATGGCATCAGAGATATGCGTACCCTCCTTTAGTGACTTCACGTTGAAACCAAGGTTTTCGATTGGTTTCCAACGCTGTCGTATATGACGTCAGAGCAATATCAACGCATCAATCAGTGTAACATGAAACTGGCATCACAAAAAGAGGGAGCTCATCTCCTTAAGGTCGTGGCTTTGTACTTTCTGGACTGCCTTCGATCAGCATTCTTAGTGGTCAGGTTGTGGCCCCCATTGATCAGTGCAATTGCCTTCAAGGCTTTTGGTGTCCATGGCTACGGTTAACTGTTAACGCTGTATTCTTCCACTTTGTTTACGTTTTGACTCTTAATATCAGGTATCAGTCGGCAAAGAAAACAGTCCCTCGAGTTTGAGAGGAAATGAAATTCAAAATTTTATTTTTTTTCGCAATTTGATTACATTTCTTAGAACAAAGAGCGGTTGTACTTCCAAAGCTGGACACTTTTGCTCCAGATGGTTAAGGTTAATTATTAATTCTGTATTCCTTAGCTTTGCATATGTTTTTGACTATGAACGGAATGTATCAGTTGACAAAAGAAAAACAAACCAAGAAATATGACACCGAATTTTCGGTTGTAATGAGCACGTCTTTTGAATTCTTTTCTGACGAGAATTAAATTTATCAAAGTTATTCAAAGCCAATGGAACCGGTTAGGAAAACATTCAACGGGGTTTTTACAATGGATAAAACATCCAGAAATAGAAACAGCTACTTACTTCCACCAGCGGCTAAAAAACATGTTGCGAAAATTTATCAGAGACAAAGAGATTTTCAAATCGAACAGCTGAGAGAAGAAATATACATGCAGAAGAAAACATGATACATTGAGTGGCCACTTTATTATGACCATCTGACAATTTTAAGCAATTGAGCTATGGCTGCACGCTGTTACCGCCGGAGGGCGAGACTAGTATAAAAAGGGAAAGCTTAGTGCTTGCGACAATAGTAGAGTGATTTTTGGGTGACGAGATGGGTAAAAAACACGATTTGACGGACTTTCAACGTGGGATGATTGTAGAAGCTCGGAGCCATGGAGCGAGTATCACCGAAACCGCCGCATTCGTGAAATGTTCCAGAGCAGCTGTTTTTTTGTTTTTTTTGATTGGAGGTTTAACGACCACCGTGAGCAACTCAATGGGCTATAAGCAGTCGCCCGTCCCTAATTTAGGGTCACTGGTTCCAGGGAAGGGAGAGAGCCAGTGCCGTAAGACAAACACCAACATCCATGCCTCACCGGGATTCGAACCCGGACCCCTTACGGACGAATGATCAGAGGCCAACGCCTTAGACCACTGCGCCACCGGGGCGGCTGGAGAGCAGCTGTTGTTAAAGTGTTTAAAGACTGGACTGTCAACCAAAAAACTGGGTCTTTACGTGCAACGTGTGGTCGTCATCGACTAGTGACTGCTCGGGCGGAATGGAGAGTGTCCAGACTGGTAATAGACAACAGAAGGGCAACAGCGCAGCAAATTACAGACCATCTTAATCAAGGATCCCCTCAAATAATCTCTGCACGCACTGTTCGCCGTACACTGTATCGGATGGGATATGGAAGCCGAAGGCCTGTTCGAACACCTTTGCTGTTTGCAGTTAACATGAGAAAACGTCTCCAGTTCGCACAGGAGCACAAGGATTGGACAGTCGATAATTGGAAACAAATTATGTGGCCCGATGAATCATGTTTTCAGTTGCACCATGCCGATGGCCGAGAGAGAATTTGGTGGAAACAGCACGAAAGCATGGACCCCAAATGCGTTGCTACAACCCTTCAAGCTGGTGGAGGCAACGCTGTGGTTTAGGGAATATTTTTCTGGCATGCTTTGGGCCCTTTAATTCGTGTTGATCAACGTCTGACTGGCACATCATATCTAAACATCGTTGCGGACCAAGTGCATGATGCTATCATGTGGATTGTTTATACCAATGGCGATGGCTACCTTCATGCGTCCTGCCATAGTGCTCGTATTGTACAGGATTGGTTTCAGGAACATGCCGGTGAGTTTACTTTGCTTAGGTGGCCCCCACAATCTCCAGATCTCAACCCCATTGAGAATTTGTGGGATGAAGTTGAACGTGCCATCAGATAGCTGGATCCACAACCCTGCAATCTTACACTCCTGGAAAGTGCTATTCATCAAGCATGGTCTCAGATTCCACAAACAACCTATCAACATCTCATGGAGTCCATGCCGCGAAGAATCGACGCAGTATTAAAAGCAAAAGGTGGCCCAACGAAGTACTGAGGGATGGTCATTATAAAGTGGCCACTCAGTGTATAACTGTACGCCATTTAGCGGAAGAATTTTGCGTAATGGAAAAGTTGAAAGTAGGAGAAAAATATTCTTTATGGAAAAAGCTATGCTAAGGAAAAAATCTTTTAAAATATGCCTCCAGGAAGCAGAGATAACCAGAAAAAGAATTTCGATCTTTGCGCTCCTTAGCGGGTCATCTATGCATTATTATAAGAGGATAATGCTCCACATCTCTATTGTAGCGAATGGCATACAGTAAAAAAGAAATTCCTTAATAGGGCGTTTAGAAGCGGAGATATAGCTACAAACATAAACACCACCTAGCGACAGAATTGTGAACTATTAAACTCCTCATATACTAACCTAAATGGTTCTACAAGGTAAATGGCATCCGGCGTTGAAATTTTTTTTTACATTGCACATGTAGAAGCAGAGATATTGAGAAAAACAGATTAAACATTTGCGCCACCTAGCGGCGGAAGCGTGCATTATTTTAGGAAGAAAGTACACACACACAGAGTTTTCATAGTTAATGGTGTCTGACAGAAAGAGAAGATTTTCAGTCGGGTTTTTAGTCCCGCAGATATTGCTGTAAACGGAAATTTGACCTTACGCCCTCTGGTGGCAGACTTGTGTGTCAAGAAAAATTTAAAATTATGTGAAAACATTTCGAACAAGAAACGCTCTCTAACAAAGGAATTATTTTTCACATCGGACTCTTAGATGCAGAGATACCGACAAATATATATATATATATATGTAAGGTCAGGTGATGCGTAACATCACAGCCTCTCCTTGACAAATGTCAACCCCGCCTTCTCGTGGTACATCCTGTTCCCACTAAAGGGGCTCTGACGACCACCAATAGCGGTATAACTATACCATCGGGATTAGAGGAAATGCTATCCCACACTCACCAATCCGCTTGGCCAGCGTGGTGAGTTATGGCCAAACCCCCTCCAAAATGACTCCACAACTTAAATCTTGGCCCTCAGTCTCCGGCAGCTGGAATGTACCTGGCCAAGGCAGCGGCCAGTGCGACATGAAGGCAGAGGGTGCTAAGAATCACCGGAGGACCGGAGGACCGGACTAGGCTGCCATCTGATGCTGACCTTGGCTACATATAACGGACGCTCCCTATCTTCTGATTCAAGGCTTCTTGAATTGGAAGAGGAACTACAAAGGATAAAGTGGGACATCGTCGGGCTAAGTGAGGTAAGGAGAAAAGGAGGATCTCATTGAAATGAAAAGTGGACATCTCTTCACTATCGTGGGACAGATACTGGCAGAACTAGTGGTGTTGGATTTATAATAAACAAGAAACTGAAGGATAAAGTTGTAGAAGTTGAAAGTTCCTCTGACAGAGCTGCACGACTCGTTATCCAACTCTCGAGAAGATACCAGGCTCAGATTATTCAAACTTATGCACCCACCACAAGTCATGCGGAAGAAGAAATTGAAGAATTTTATGAGGAAATTCGTGATCTAAATAATAAAGGTAAGCAGCACTTGAAGATAATTATGGGAGATTTCAATGCAAAAATAGGGCAACGGCAACAGAATGAAACTTCAGTAGGTAAATTCGGTCACGGCAACAGAAACCAGCGTGGAAATACTCTCGTAGAGTTTGCAGAGGCAGAAGGGTTTTTCATCTTGAACTCCTTTTTCAAGAAAAAGCCACACAGGAAATGGACATGGAGACATCCAAATGGGACGACAAGTGAAATTGATTTTATTATGTGTAACAAAAAATTCGTCATAGAAGACTGCAGTGTGCTAAACAAGTTCAACACAGGCAGTGACCATAGATTGGTGAGATGTAAGATGCACCTCAACATTAAACTCGAACGTAGCGAGCTCATAAGACAAACAAAATGTATTGACATAACCAACCTTAAAAACACCATAATACCTTCAAATTGGAACTGAAGAACAGGTTCTCTGCTTTAGAAGGCCTAACATCGGAAGAAGTGGATATTTCTGAAGTTAACAGAAAGGTAACCAAAGCTCTTATGGAAACAGCAACAAAATTAGCTGGGTCTAAGAACAAGTTGCATGTGAACAAATTATCAGGAAAAACCAAAGTGTTGATGCAAAAAAGAAGAGAGATGAGGACAACTAAAGAAGATGTAACTTCCAAAGTGGAATATATACAGCTATGCAAGACAGTACGAAAAAGTGTCACTGAAGACGTAAGGAAATTCAACTGTGAATTAGTAAGGAAAGCAATTGAAAACAACCAAATCCTAAAGATAGCAAATTGATATCTCAGTCAGGGAAAAAAACAGATTATGGCACTGAGAAAAGAAGATGGTTCTGTAACAAAAAATAGAGGCGAAATTTTGACAAGAGTGAAAGATTTCTACTCCAAATTATATGAAAGGGATGATACATGTACTCCAGACATCATGAAAGGTACCAGTACCAGAGTTCTTCCAGTCCTCCCAGTAGAAGTTGCACATGAAGAACATGAAGAACATGAAGCGGGGAAAAGCTCCAAGAACATGAACATGAAGCGGGGAAAAGCTCCAAGAATCAAGAACATGAAGCGGGGAAAAGCTCCAGGAGAAGATGGAATTACTGTAGACATCATACAAGAAGCAAGTGGAGAAATCGAAACAGTACTCGCCCAAATTTTCCCTCGATGCCTTAATGAAGGAAAGATTCCTGAGGATTGATCACCGCTACAATGATCCTGCTACATAAGAAAGGTGACATTGAGGATCTCGGAAACTACAGACCTATCAGCCTCCTATCAGTAGTTTATAAAATCTTCACTAAAGTTCTTTCACACCGCTTGAAGGTGACACTGGACATGGCTCAACCGAGAGAACAAGCTAGATTCAGGAGTGGCTACAGCACAATAGATCATATCCACGTACTGAGAGAACTAATTGAAAGAGCGAGGAATTTGAACTTCCATTGTGCATGGCTTTTATCGATTATGAAAAAGCCTTTGATTCGGTGAAACCATCAGCAGTTGCAATGGCTCTGAAATCCTGCGGTATTGAAGATGCATACATTAATATTATTAATAACATCTATGAAAATGCAAGTGCAAAGATTCGGCTGTTTGAAAATACAACACACATAAAAATTGGAAAAGGAGTGAGACAAGATGACACCATATCTCCGAAGCTCTTTAATGCCACATTGGAAAATGTCTTTCAATCACTGAACTGGGAAAACAAAGGGATAAAGATTAATGGAGATTATCTAACCCACCTTCGTTTTGCTGATGACATAGTCATTTTTGCACCACTACCCCATCAGAGCTACAGAGTATTATCCAGGAACTTGCTGACAAGAGTAAAGAAGTGGGATTAAAAATGAACTTTCAGAAGACAAAAGTGATGTACAATGCTTTTACAAGAAATGAAGATTTAACGATTGATGGAGAAAAGCTGGAGATAACAGACACGTACGTTTATCTTGGACAGCAGATATCAAGTGAGGGTCACATTGATGTAGAAATTAATCGGCGTACAAAACTTGCCTGGAGAGCTTTTGGAAGAAACAGCATAATTTTCAAGAGCAATATGCCATTATGTCTTAAAAGAAAAGTGTTTGATCAATGCATCCTTCCAGTGCTTACGTATGGTGCAGAGACGTGGACCTTTGCTAAAAGAGACATACAAAGGCTGCAGACAACTCAAAGCAACATGGAGAGGTGCATGCTTAGTGTAACCAGGAGAGATAAGAAGAGGAACACGTGGATCCGAAAAATGACAAGAGTGGAAGACATCATGATCAGAGTTAAATCCCTGAAATGGCAATGGGCTGGACATACTGCCAGAAGGACAGACCATCGATGGACAGCCGAAATTTTAGATTGGATTCCAAGGGACAGGAAAAGACCCAGAAGAAGACCACATGGAAGATGGGTGGATGAAATTCGAAAGTATGCGGGAGTGACATGGAGGAGACTGGCACAAGACAGACTGTTGTGGAGGAAACTTGGGTAGACCTTCGTCCAGCAGTGGATTGATAATGGTTGACAATGATGATGATGATGATATATATCTACGCCCCTTGGTGGGAAAAACCATGCATTATTTTGAAAAACAAGTATTCTCAAAATATTTTCCGAGGGGGTGCGGTATCTGTCCACGAAATAATTTTTTCAATCGAGTTTTCAGAAGCTTAGATTTTGCTGCAAATACATTAGAAGCAGAAATGAAACCTTATGCCCTTGGTGGTGAAAAGACTTTACCAAAAATTAGAAATTGTATGCAAAACATTTCCCATCTGAACCTGTATCTGATACAGGAAGAAGTTTTCAAATCGGAGTTTTAGAAGCAGAGATATCGGGGGAAACGTGTGTTACCTTTACATCCTGTAAAACGAAGTCTATGAATTACTTGAAAATTTTTAAATTTAAAATTACTTGAAAATTTTAAATGTGGAAACCATTTCGCACCGGAAGCTCTATCCTACAAAAAAGGAATTCTTCAAATCAGAAACTCAGAAGCAGAGATATTGATAAAAATAAGATATACATCTACTGGAGGAGAAGCCATGCATTACTTTAAGAAGAAAATACTCCGAAAAGGTTTATCGGCATGAGAGGTATCGTTCCACGAAGGAATTTTTCAATTGAGCTTTTAGAAGCTGAAAATACATTTATTTTGCTGCAAATACAACAAAAGCAGAAATTGACGCTTACGTCTTCCTGGTCGCCAAACCGTTCTTTACCGAAAATTAGAAATTATATCAAGAGCTGTATCCGGTGTAGGAAGAACTTTTCAAATCGGAGTTTTAGAAGCAGAGATCTAGGGGAAAACGCAGTTTATTTTCCCGCCCTCTATCGGAAAATCTATGCATATCTTGAAAAAGTGACTGTACCGAAAAGAGTCTTCCGTATATATATGGAATCGAAAGGTAATAGAATTTTTTCAATCGGATATTCAGAAACAAATATATGGAATAAAATATATTTTGAATTCGATTTTATTTGCATTTACACCCTGCCCTCTAGCGGCGTAATTGTTCATCGTAAAAAAACCGGAATGCAAGGATCATTATCAGATTTCAAGCTTCCGAATTCAAAAAAATAATTTTTCAAATCAGGTAATAGCTGCAGAGATATGGTGTCCACAGACGGAGGGACGGACGGTCAGACCGATAACATAAGCACGATCTTTTTTACAAAAGACGAGCTACAAAATCCGGATATACAGTACATCCGAGTCAAATTTAAATTTCTGCAATGATAAGTCCGGTGAGCCAAAATTTTGAGAAATAATACTGGGATATAAACTAGCTGTGTCCCTTAATATGTGTGCACGGGTTTCAGTCCCAGAATTTCTTAGTTTTTCGGAAAATGGTCAATGTGTTATGTGTATCGCATGACGTAGTAGCACTTCTCAGTGGACGCGCTCTCCAACGAGATGTCATACGAATCAAAACTGAATAGCAAGACATGGTATGTTTAATACTTTCGCAAACTGCCTTACATATCATATAGGGACCAAATTGTGCTATTGATTTCAGCTAATAAATAGTGTTCCACTATTTACAATCAATTGGGTTTTGAATGTATTCGGGTCAATCTTATGCATGTCTGTGAAGAAAGCGCCAGTTCTGTGGGCAATTTGATCATTTACCGGATAAGATATTGTAATCTCAGTAATATTCAGGAGGAGGATTGGGAATGTAGGCTCTAACTGCTTGCAAGATTCTGTTGAAGCCGACAGAGGAAACTTCACTCTTTCTCAAGATGTTTAATTGACATCTTCGGGTCTAATTATGTGTGCGCGGAAGTGCGTGCGTAAAAAGGGAATCACTCAAACGAGGAACATTTAATTATTTCTAAGTTTATTAAGATTATTGCTGCATTACTTTTTAACATAGTCGTCTGAAACTTCAATACAATAACACATTTGCTCTAGCTCAGTCAGCCTTCGTTATAAAAGGTTTCCGTTCTGCGATCAAGATCACAGATCTTCTTGGTGCTTTGAGCTATGCATCATCTTTGAAATGCGTTTTATTCTTTCAGAGACTGAGAACTCCAGAATAGCGTACGATTGCGTAAAATTTCCACAGACCCTGATATAAAAATACTCTTCGGCGCATTCTTTTCTTTTATTAAACATACCCAGATTTCCCGGTGGTTCATTTTTACAATTTTCGCCGCAATCACTGACTAACTTAAGAAATCAGTTCACGACTCCTACAAATGATGTCTGGCGGAAGCCAAGAAACACCACAGGATTGAGACTTGAAGTAGCATTTCGAGGAGAAAGAGATGTTTACCACATAGATGTCCGGCACATGCTAGTAGAAATCGGTTGGCCCCGAATATTTCAATAGAACAGTGATCCAATGGACGAATAGGAAATTAATGCTCTGTAATCATAGCCGTGAAAGCTTAGCTTCTTTTTTTCATTTTTTCGGAACTGTAGGCAATTCTCTCCGCGATGAATTCAATTCTAACAATTCTCTCCGCGATAAATTCAATTCTAACAATTAGCTCCGCGATGCTGTGTAACGTACCAGGAGATGTGACGTACCTGCCAGAAGAACGCACACGACATAAAGGCAGATAGGAATCAGAATAAACGTCCGCGTAGCTCAATTGGTAGAGTGACTTATTCCGGAATGAGGGGATCCGGGTTCGAATCCTGGCGTGGACAGAAATGACGGAGAAATTTACTTCGTTATAGCTGCTTTTATAACTTCTGGTTTCACATCACGTGACAGAGTCTTACGCCGTCTCAGGTACAACCTGTGGAGCGCTATCTATTAGAATTCACTAGTTGTACCTCTGTATATTCTCATCTGTGATGCTTACATTTCAGCATTCCTCGCTTATTGTTAAACAGTCTCCGCAGAGAAACGGATTAGAAAAAGCAAAATTCAACCACACACAGCGGCAGTGTCGACATCAGTTTGTAATGTTGTACCTCTGTATGTTCTCGTCTGTGATGCTTACATTTCAGCATTCCTCGCTTATTGTTAAATAGTCTTCGCAGAGAAACGGATTAGAAAAAGCAAAATTCAACCCCACACAGCGGCAGTATCGACATCAATTTGTAATGTTGTACCTCTGTATGTTCTCGTCTGTGATGCTTACATTTCAGCATTCCTCGCTTATTGTTAAACAGTCTCCCCAGAGAAACGGATTAGAAAAAGCAAAATTCAACCCCACACAGCGGCAGTGTCGACATCAGTTTGTAATGTTGTACCTCTGTATGTTCTCGTCTGTGATGCTTACATTTCAGCATTCCTCGCTTATTGTTAAACAGTCTTCGCAGAGTAATGGATTAGAAAAAGCGAAATTCAACCCCACACAGCTGCAGTATCGACATCAATTTGTAATGTTGTACCTCTGTATGTTCTCGTCTGTGATGCTTACATTTCAGCATTCCTCGCTTATTGTTAAACAGTCTTCGCAGAGAAACGGATTAGAAAAAGCAAAATTCAACCCCACACAGCGGCAGTATCGACATCAATTTGTAATGTTGTACCTCTGTATGTTCTCGTCTGTGATGCTTACATTTCAGCATTCCTCGCTTATTGTTAAACAGTTTTCGCAGAGAAACGGATTAGAAAAAGAAAAATTCAACCCCACACAGCGGCAGTATCGACATCAATTTGTAATGTTGTACCTCTGTATGTTCTCGTCTGTGATGCTTACATTTCAGTATTCCTCGCTTATTGTTAAACAGTCTTCGCAGAGAACCGGATTAGAAAAAGCAAAATTCAACCCCACACAGCGGCAGTATCGACATCAATTTGTAATGTTGTACCTCTGTATGTTCTCGTCTGTGATGCTTACATTTCAGCATTCCTCGCTTATTGTTAAACAGTCTTCGCAGAGAAACGGATTAGAAAAAGCAAAATTCAACCCCACACAGCGGCAGTATCGACATCAATTTGTAATGTTGTACCTCTGTATGTTCTCGTCTGTGATGCTTACATTTCAGTATTCCTCGCTTATTGTTAAACAGTCTTCGCAGAGTAACGGATTAGAAAAAGCGAAATTCAACCCCACACAGCTGCAGTATCGACATCAATTTGTAATGTTGTACCTCTGTATGTTCTCGTCTGTGATGCTTACATTTCAGCATTCCTCGCTTATTGTTAAATAGTCTTCGCAGAGAAACGGATTAGAAAAAGCAAAATTCAACCCCACACAGCGGCAGTATCGACATCAATTTGTAATGTTGTACCTCTGTATGTTCTCGTCTGTGATGCTTACATTTCAGCATTCCTCGCTTATTGTTAAACAGTCTCCCCAGAGAAACGGATTAGAAAAAGCAAAATTCAACCCCACACAGCGGCAGTGTCGACATCAGTTTGTAATGTTGTACCTCTGTATGTTCTCGTCTGTGATGCTTACATTTCAGCATTCCTCGCTTATTGTTAAACAGTCTTCGCAGAGTAACGGATTAGAAAAAGCGAAATTCAACCCCACACAGCTGCAGTATCGACATCAATTTGTAATGTTGTACCTCTGTATGTTCTCGTCTGTGATGCTTACATTTCAGCATTCCTCGCTTATTGTTAAACAGTCTTCGCAGAGAAACGGATTAGAAAAAGCAAAATTCAACCCCACACAGCGGCAGTATCGACATCAATTTGTAATGTTGTACCTCTGTATGTTCTCGTCTGTGATGCTTACATTTCAGCATTCCTCGCTTATTGTTAAACAGTCTTCGCAGAGAAACGGATTAGAAAAAGCAAAATTCAACCCCACACAGCGGCAGTATCGACATCAATTTGTAATGTTGTACCTCTGTATGTTCTCGTCTGTGATGCTTACATTTCAGCATTCCTCGCTTATTGTTAAACAGTTTTCGCAGAGAAACGGATTAGAAAAAGCAAAATTCAACCCCACACAGCGGCAGTATCGACATCAATTTGTAATGTTGTACCTCTGTATGTTCTCGTCTGTGATGCTTACATTTCAGCATTCCTCGCTTATTGTTAAACAGTCTTCGCAGAGAACCGGATTAGAAAAAGCAAAATTCAACCCCACACAGCGGCAGTATCGACATCAATTTGTAATGTTGTACCTCTGTATGTTCTCGTCTGTGATGCTTACATTTCAGCATTCCTCGCTTATTGTTAAACAGTCTTCGCAGAGAAACGGATTAGAAAAAGCAAAATTCAACCCCACACAGCGGCAGTATCGACATCAATTTGTAATGTTGTACCTCTGTATGTTCTCGTCTGTGATGCTTACATTTCAGTATTCCTCGCTTATTGTTAAACAGTCTCCGCAGAGAAACGGATTAGAAAAAGCGAAATTGAACCCCACACAGCGGCAGTATCGACATCAATTTGTAATGTTGTACCTCTGTATGTTCTCGTCTGTGATGCTTACATTTCAGCATTCCTCGCTTATTGTTAAACAGTCTCCCCAGAGAAACGGATTAGAAAAAGCAAAATTCAACCCCACACAGCGGCAGTGTCGACATCAGATAATTTTATCATTGGCCTGGTCTGACGAATCTAGATTACAGGTGCATCACGTAAACGGCCGAGCACGGATACGCCGAAAACTAACGGAGTCTATGGCACATGGATGCACTGTTGTAATGAATACGGCCGGCGATGGCGGTGGTATGCTGTGCGCGATGTTTTCTTGGGACGCTTTAGACCACATTATCCCAATAACACAATCCCTGACAGCTGTCAGGTATCTGAACATCGTTGCGGACCAAGTTTACCCATTCATGGCAACTGCGTTCCCTGCTGGTGATGTCCATTACCATCAGGATAATGCGCCATGCCACACTGCCAGAATCGTCAAGGAGTGGTTCAAGGAACATGCTGGTGACTTTTTGTTAATGCCCTGGTCTCCAAATTCACCTGATATGAACCCAATCGAACATTTGCGGGTCGACTTCGAAAAGTGGGTTCACGCTAAATCACCACCACCCCAGAATGTACGGGAAATGGAGGACCTGCTGTTGACATTATGGTACCAGATACCCCAGGATACCTATCGCCACCTCATCGTATCGATGCCTCGCCGAGTGGCAGTTGTCTTGCGGCTAAAGGGGATCTTACAGCTTATTACGTAGGTGGTCATAATGTAATGGCTCATCGATGTAATTTGGGATGCAAATCTCATTTTAGCTTATTAGGAAAAGTAACAATTCGCATTCCATTTTAATAGCGTCCATTACGAACAGTTGAAGTTGCCTACAAGTTTCCCAAGTACCAACGGGAATAAGAGGTGTAAGCATTCAGTACGCCACTTCAAGAAAGTGGTAGGTGGTAAATACAGCAATGTGCAAAATACTAGAATTATTCAATTCAAGTATTGTAACTACACTGGTGTCCAAAATTAAAATCCAGAAGGCAATAGCGGACAAATAATCCAAAACGCTCGATGAAATATAACGATATGCACAGGACATAAGCAAATGGATACGAGAAACAAATGCCCGTTTTGAAATTTGCATAACTGTGAGCAAAATGCCGTCAAATGTATGAATTGCGTTACATAGTTAAAGCCAACGGGAAACAGCAGGGGTATTTCTCGTTGACAGCGTGCGTAGGAAGAGTTCCGGTGGCTGTAAATGATTTCCTTATGTCTCATACACGTGTATATGTCTCTGTAACTGTCGACTAGAAGCAGGACAGGACAGGCTGAGACCTAGGTTTCAAGTGACTTCAATAGCCACCACAGAGCAGGGTCACCGTTATGGCAGCAAATCAACAACACCCGGTGGGGTGTCACAAAGACCTGGCCAAGGTCATCCAAGACATATGACACATCATGAGGACCGTTCTGTCTATTTAACCGCACGACGTCAGAGGTCCTATACTTCCCGCAATTCTCTTCGGAGCTTTTTCTTTTTCTTTTTTTATTGGAGGTTTAACGACCACTGTGAGCAACTCAATGGGCTATAAGGTGTTGCCCGTCCCTAATTCAGGGTCACTGGTTCCAGGGAAGGGAGAAAGCCAGTTCCGTAAGACAAACACAACATCCATGCCTCACCGGGATTCGAACCCGGACCATTTTCGGACGAATGATCAGAAGCCATCGCTTAGACCACTGCGCCACCGGTACGGCTTCTTCGGAGCTCTCCGCTGCCAATGGGACTACTATATCAAGGCAAACGATATATCGAAACCTTACTGCAATTGACCTTTATGCATGGGGATCCATGGTTTGTGTCCCACTAACCGCATATCATAGGAGAGCTCGCTTGAACTCGTGAGGCAATATCTGTCGTGCAATATAGACAAATGGACCGACGCTCTTTTTTAAA
Organism: Macrothele yani; assembly: GCA_039090855.1. NCBI lineage: Eukaryota > Metazoa > Arthropoda > Arachnida > Araneae > Macrothelidae > Macrothele > Macrothele yani. The sequence continues at coordinate 87,883,507 of CM076990.1, forward strand.
GATGCGTCGAGATTCAATGTACAAACAGATTCTCGTCGGCATTTCATCTGGCGGCAGCTGGGAATCCGTGATGATCATGTGAACGTCCGCCAGCAAGACATCTTCGGAGACGGTGGTGTGCTGGTGTGGGGTGGCACTATGTTTAACAGCGGCACAACACACCATTTGTTTGTAGGAGGCAATGTGAATGCTGAGCGCTATAGGGACGAGGTCCTAAAACCGTATATCAGATTTTTGGGGAACTTTTTGGCCCTCAGCTCCTTTTAATGGATGCTAACGCTCGTTCGTACAGGTATCCTCATCCTTGTCGATTTTATCCTGCAGAGTGAGGATAATCGGCATATGGACTCCCCAGCCAGATCTCCAGACATGAACTATACAGTATAGAACATGCTTGTGATGCTCTGGGACGACACGTAGCAGCTCGTCACCCTCGTACTAGAAACATTCCCTCAGCGCTCTCAATGAGAAATGGAATTGTTCGGCTCTAGGGTTCATCAGCAACCTGGTGATGAGTATGCGTTGTCGTTGTGAGAGTTGTTTCTTCGTATGAGGTGATCGCATTCCTTATTGAGAATTTTTTAGGTTACACTCTTACATCTCACCTTGGTGACATTTGCGGATGTGAATCCCGTATACGCAAAATGTTTTCCTATTTGTCTGTTGTTTTAAAATACCATTATGACTGTGTTTCTTTACATGTCAACGTCTCTACTTGCTGTTACGTGTTTTACTTTTTATCCCTGAGAATGCCTTTCGGATTTTTGGACATCAGTGTATGAAGCATGCCCACTTCTAGACATGATACAAGACGGAGTCGGTGATGTATACTTTCGATCGAACAAATGATCAATCGTATTCCTAGATACGATGGTCTACTTTATTCTGTGAATTATGAATAGCAGTGTTCCATTTAAGTGTTTGAGTAATATTATTCCAACGTACTCAATGGGCACACGCATGGGGACCGCAAAAGCCATGTGAGCATATCTCACTGCATGAACTACAATTGCGTTGTTTTGGTGTAGTATCATCATCATCATCATTGTCAACCATTATCAATCCACTGCTGGACGAAGGTCTCCCCAAGTTTCCTCCACAACGGTCTGTCTTGTGCCAGTCTCCTCCATGTCACCCCTGCATACTTTCGAATTTCATCCACCCATCTCCCATGTGGTCTTCTTCTGGGTCTTTTCCTGTCCCTTGGAATCCAATCTAAAATTTCGGCTGTCCATCGATGATCTGTCCTTCTGGCAGTATGTCCAGCCCATTGCCATTTCAGGGATTTAACTCTGATCATGATGTCTTCCACTCTCGTCATTTTTCGGATCCACGTGTTCCTCTTCTTATCTCTCCTGGTAACACCAAGCATGCACCTCTCCATGTTGCTTTGAGTTGTCTGCAGCCTTTGCATGTCTCTTTTAGTTAAGGTCCACGTCTCTGCACCATATGTAAGCACTGGAAGGATGCATTCATCAAACACTTTTCTTTTAAGACATAATGGCATATTGCTCTAGAAAATTATACTGTTTCTTCCAAAAGCTCTCCAGGCAAGTTTTGTACGCCGATTAATTTCTTCATCAATGTGACCCTCACTTGATATCTGCTGTCCAAGATAAACGTACGTGTCGGTTATCTCCAGCTTTTCTCCATCAATCGATAAATCTTCATTTCTTGTAAAAGCATTGAACATCACTTTTGTCTTCTGAAAGTTCATTTTTAATCCCACTTCTTTACTCTTGTCAGCAAGTTCCTGGATCATACTCTGCAGCTCTGATGGGCTAGTTGCAAAAATGACTACGTCATCAGCAAAACGAAGGTGGGTTAGATAATCTCCATTAATCTTTATCCCCTTGTTTTCCCAGCTCAGTGACTGAAAAACACCCTCCAATGTGGCATTAAAGAGCTTCGGAGATATGGTGTCACCTTGTCTCACTCCCTTTCCAATTTTTATGTGTGTTGTATTTTCAAACAGCCGAATCTTTGCACTTGCATTTTCATAGATGTTATTAATAATATTAATGTATGCATCTTCAATACCGCAGGTTTTCAGAGCCATTGTAACTGCTGATGGTTTCACCGAATCAAAGGCTTTTTCATAATCGATAAAAGCCATGCACAATGGAAGTTCATATTCCCTCGCCCTTTCAATTAGTTCTCTCAGCACATGGATACGATCTATTGTGCTGTAGCCACTCCTGAATCCAGCTTGTTCTCTCGGTTGAGCCATGTCCAGTGTTACCTTCAAGCGGTGTGAAAGAACTTTAGTGAAGATTTTATAAACTACTGATAGGAGGCTGATAGGTCTGTAGTTTCCGAGATCCTCAATGTCACCTTTCTTATGTAGCAGGATCATTGTAGCGGTGTTCCAATCCTCAAGAATCTTTCCTTCATTAAGGCATCGAGTGAAAATTTGGGCGAGTACTGTTTCGATTTCTCCACTTGCTTCTTGTATGATGTCTACAGTAATTCCATCTTCTCCTGGAGCTTTTGCCCGCTTCATGTTCTTGATTGCATGTGCAACGTCTGCTGGAAGGACTGGAGGAACTCTGGTACTGGTATCTTTCATGATGTCTGGAGTGCATGTATCATCCCTTTCATATAATTTGGAGTAGAAATCTTTCACTCTTGTCAAAATTTCGCCTCTATTTCTTGTTACAGAACCATCTTCTTTTCTCAGTGCCATAATCTGTTTTCTTCCCTTACTGAGAAGTCCCTTTGCTATCTTTAGGCTTTGGTTGTTTTCAATTGCTTTCCTCACTAGTTCACAGTTGAATTTTCTTACGTCTTCAGTGATACTTTTTCGTACTGTCTTGCATAGCTCTATATATTCCACTTTGGAAGTCACATCTTCTTTAGTTGTCCTCATCTCTCTTCTTTTTTGCATCAACATTTTCGTTTTTCCTGATAATTTATTTACATGCAACTTGTTCTTAGACCCAGCTAATTTTGTTGCTGTTTCCATAAGAGCTTTGGTTACTTTTCTGTTAACTTCAGGGATGTCCACTTCTTCCGATGTTAGGCCTTCTAAAGCAGAGAACCTGTTCTTCAGTTCCAACTTGAAGGTATTATGGTGTTTTTTAAGGTTGGTTATGTCAATAGATTTTGTTTGTCTTATGAGCTTGCCACGTTCAAGTTTAGTGTTGAGGTGCATCTTACATCTCACCAATCTATGGTCACTACCTGTGTTGAACTTGTTTAGCACACTGCAGTCTTCTATGACGAATTTTTTGTTACACATAATAAAATCAATTTCACTTGTCGTCCCATTTGGATGTCTCCATGTCCATTTCCTGTGTGGCTTTTTCTTGAAGAAGGAGTTCAAGATGAAAAACCCTTCTGCCTCTGCAAACTCAACGAGAGTATTTCCACGCTGGTTTCTGTTGCCGTGACCGAATTTACCTACTGAAGTTTCATTCTGTTGCCGTTGCCCTATTTTTGCATTGAAATCTCCCATAATTATTTTCAAGTGCTGCTTACCTTTATTATTTAGATGACAAATTTCCTCATAAAATTCTTCAATTTCTTCTTCAGGATGACTTGTGGTGGGTGCATAAGTTTGAATAATCTGAACCTGGTATCTTTTCGAGAGTTGGATAACAAGCCGTGCAGCTCTGTCAGAGGAACTTTCAACTTCTACAACTTTATCCTTCAGTTTCTTGTTTATTATAAATCCAACACCACTAGTTCTGCCAGTATCTGTCCCACGATAGTAGAAGAGATGTCCACTTTTCAGTTTGATGAGATCTCCTTTTCTCCTTACTTCACTTAGCCCCACGATGTCGCACTTGATCCTTTGTAGTTCCTCTTCCAATTCAAGAAGCCTTGAATCAGAAGATAGGGAGCGTCCATTGTACGTTGCCAAGGTCATCATCAGATATGTAGTATACATGGGACGTTATATAGAATGGAAGGATTGCAAGTTGATTGCAAATCCCACATCCGTAAGATCATTCTGAGTGCCCAGAATAATTACCAGGCGTGAGTTTCTGTCACACGCGATGATTGTTTCCGTACCATTACATACTGACTGGTGGTATGGGTCTTTGAACAAAGCCTGTTTCTTCATGACCCTGTCGCATGCGTGTGGCGACAGCATTTCTTCCGAAGCAAGACAGATTTTTGTCGGACATAATTGCTGTCTTTAGTTACTCTGACTAGTTGTGTGTAATTACACTGAAGCAGCATACGCGCCTAGACAACGACGACATGTCCTCTGGGTAGAAACAATTGCATTACTGACCACTTTGGTGTTAAGCAGGAGCATATTTAGAGGAGCGGGAAGGGGGCATTGCCCCCGAAAGTGCTTCATTTTTTTACGTTTTTTTTAAATGCAACACACATTAGAAAAAAATGCGTTAATTTGATAAAAATGTATCAACTTAATAAGAAAAAATGGTCGGAAATTTTCTTATCGTTAATTTTTATCCTGATGGATTTCAAGAACTTCCATTTTTTGTTGGCTCTCCCTCCCAGAAATATTCTACGTACGCCCCTTTTTCCAAGACACAATTTTCAAGCGCTCATGGGGTTTTTTCAGATCCAATTTTTCACCATCGTGAACATTTTTGTGCTTTGAACCAAAGACCCTTAAAGCGTTGTGCAGTTAAAACATCGTGAACAACTCGTTACTTGTAATGCTGCAGTTCCGCAACTGGCACATTTCTGACGCTCGCCAGTCTAAGCCATGTACACTGAAGAGCAACTGAATTAGAGATACCTGTCTAGTAATGTGTAGCACCGCCTTTCGCCCTGATGACGGCGGCGATTCGTCTTGGCATGGACTCGACAAGACACCGGAAGCGTTGGGAAGCCATACGGATCCACGACTCCTGAACAAGCTCCCACAGTTCACGAAGATTTGATGGAGGAGGGTCAGAGCCTCGAACATATATCTCGATGGCATCCCAGATGTGCTCGATGGGATTGAGGTCAGGTGACCTAGCTGGCCAAGTAAGTGAGGTCACGTCGGTGTAGTGTTCATCCAACCATTCGGATACAATTCGGGAGCGATGGCTCTTTGCATTGTCTTGTTGCAGGATGAGGTCCCCAGTGGGAGGTTGAAGACGAACAAACGGGAGCAAATGGTACTCCAGGATATCCCGGTAACGTTGACCTCTGAGGGACAATGTCACACGTACCAGGGGTCACATTTTAGTCCACGTAAACAGTCCCCAGACAAGAATGCCAACTCCACCAGCTTGAAGAGTACCCTGCTGGCAAGAAGGATCCACCGCTTCATGTGGTTTGCGCCGTACTCGTATCCTGCCATCTGCATGTACCAACGTGAATCTAGACTCATCAATCCTGGCAACATTTTCCCATATGTCTAGGGTCCAGTGGCGATGTTCCCGCGCCCATGCTAATCTTTGCACCCCGTGATGTGCGGTCAGCAGCGGTACCCTCGTGGGACGATGACTTTTGTACCCCATAGCGAGGAGATGGTTCTGGATGGTGTGGCTGCTTACACGTTTTTGTGCACCAGCGTTAAATTGCCGAGTGATTTCTTGCACTGTGGCCCGTCTATCCGCTGTTACAATGCGAGCTAGCCGACGATGACCCCGCTCATCTACACGCTGTTGTCCACTGCAGTTGGCCCTTGCAGGGATGGTTTTACCGGATTCGATGTACTCACGGTGCACCCGTGACACAGTGGCTCGTGAAAATCCCAGTGCCTGCACGACTTCCGAGATGGAGTGATCCATTCGTCGGGTCCCGACAATTTGCCCACGATCAAAAGCGCTTATACCTTTGTCTTACCCGTACTGCGTTAGACTTTTACTGATTCCCGTCGCATCACTCCTGATATTGTCGGATCGCTGTATACGTCATGTCGTTTCCGTTTACAGGGCGGCCCACAGCACCACATTTGCACAACGCCAGCTGTCTCTAATTCAATTGCTCTTCAGTGTACAATGCTGTTGTAAATTAAGCATTTCCCACATCAGATAGTCCATTGCCAAGTGCCTATAGGCACATATATTTTCTTCACTCAATGTTGCTCACGTTACCATTTTCAGCAGGTTTGTAGTCATCTGCATATCTTAGTTTTTTTTTGTTTTCTTGATTGGAGGTTTGTTTCTTTTATTGGGACTTTAAGGACTACCGTGACGAACTCAATGGGCTATAAAAATTCGCCCGTCCCTATTTTAGAGCCACTGGTTCCAGGGAAGGGAGAGAGCTAGTGCCGTAAGACAAATACAACATCCATGCCTCAACGAACAGGATGCGAACCCGAACCCATCTTGGAAGAATGGTCAGAAACCAACGCTTAGACCACTGCGCCACCATGGCGGCGAGTGGAGTTTTAACGGTCATCGTGAGAGACTCGATGGGCTACAAGCAGTCACCTGCCGCTAATTCAGAGCTACTGGTCCCAGGGAAGGGAGAGAGCCAGTGCCGTAAGAAAAATATAACATCCATGCCTCACCGGGATTTTTTTTTTTTTTTTGATTGGAGGTTTAACGACCACCGTGAGCAACTCAATGGGCTATAAGCAGTCGCCCGTCCCTAATTTAGGGTCACTGGTTCCAGGGAAGGGAGAGAGCCAGTGCCGTAAGACAAACACAACATCCATGCCTGACCGGAATTCGAACCCGGGCCCCTTACGGACGAATGTTCAGAGGCCAGCGCCTTAGACCACTGCGCCAACGGGGCGGCCCTCACCATGATTCGAACCCGGACACTTCAGGGCCGAATGAGTGGTCATAAGACAGTGTTTAGACCACTGCGCTACCTGGGCGGCGTGCATATCTTATGCAGTTTACAGCTTATTACGATTTGATTTTTTTTTTTTTTGGTTTGGCCGTTTAACGTCCACTATGTGCAACTCAATGGGCTATAAGCAGTCCCCCGTCCCTAATTTGGGGCCACTTTGTCCAGGAAAGGGAAAGAGCCATTGTCGTAAGACAAACACACTATCCATGCCTCATCTGGCATTTGAACCTGGTCCCATCTCGGCAGAATGGTCAGAAGTCAATGGCTCATATAGCTTAGCCACCGGGGTAGCAAATTCGATTTCAATATCTGTTTTTCTACAGTGTTGGGATTTTTAGCACTCCTTCTGTAAAAAATGATGCCGCCCCGGTGGCGCAATGGTCTAAGCGATGGCCTCTGATCATTCGTCCGTAAGGGGTCCGGGTTCGAATCCCGGTGAGGCATGGATGTTGTGTTTGTCTTACGGCACTGGTTCTCTCCCTTCCCTGGAACCAGTGATTATAGCCCATTGAGTTGCTCACGGTGGTCGTTAAACCTCCAATCAAAAAAAAAAAAAAGATCGTGCTTATGTTATGGGTTTGTCCGTCAGTCTGTCCGTCCGTCTGTATACACTATATCTCTGCAACTAATAATCCGATTTGAAAAATTCTTTTTGCATTAGGAGGCTTGAAATGTGCGAATGATGACCCTTTATTTTGATTTATTTTTACGATGCACAATTTCGCCGCTAGAATACGTAAATGTAGATGATATCGAATTCAAAAAACATTTTATTCCATACATTTGCTTCTAAACATCCAATTCAAAAAAATTCTCTTCTCATAGCGAAGATTATTTTAGGTATAGTCACTTTTTCAAGTTACGCATAGATTCTCCGCTAGGGAGCGCAAAAGTAAACTGTGTTTTCCCCGATATCTCTGCTTCTAAAACTCCGATTTTAAAAATTCTTCCTGCAACGGATACAGCTCCGGATGGGAAATCTTTCGCATATAATTTCTAATTTTTGGTATAAAACGGTTTGGCCACCAGGGGGCGTAAGGGTTAATTTCTGCTTCTGATGTATTTGCAACAAAATCAGAGTTTCTAAATTCTCAACTAAAAAATCATTTCGTAGACTGATACTACTCATGTCGACAAACTTTTTAGGAATATTTCCTTCTTAAAATAATACATGGTTTCTCCGACAGGGGCCGTAGGTGTATATCTTATTTTTGTGAATATCTCTGCTTCTAATGATCCAATTAAAAAAATCTTTCTTGTTGGATAAAGTTTCCGGTGCGACATATTTTTCATATAATTTCAAAATTTTCACGTAATTCATTGATTTTCCGCTAGGGGAGTAAAGGTAAATTGCGCTTTCCATGGTATCTCTGTTTCTAAAGCTTCGGTTTGAAAAATTCTTCCTGCACCGGGTACAGGTGTGTCAAATGTTTTAATTGTAATTTCTAATTTTTTTTTTATAAAATATGGTCTGGCTATCAGGGGGCGTAAGCGCTAATTTTTCTTCGTAGGTATTTCCATCAAAATCTGAGTTTCTAAAATCTCGATTGAGAAAATTCTTTTGTGGACCGATACCGCTCATGTCGGTAAACATTTGAGAATATTTTCTTTTGAAAATCATGTATGGTTTCTCAGCCAGGGGGCGTAGATGTGTATCCTATTTCTGTCAATATATCTGCTTCTCAGAGTCAGATTTGAAAAATTACTTGTTTGTAATATAATTTCAAAAATTTCAAGTAAAACATAGAGTTTCCGCTAGGGGCGTTAAAGTAAATTGCGTTTCCCCCGATATCTCTGCTTCTTAAATTCCGATTGCAAAACTTCTTTCTGCACCGGATTCAGCTGCTGATAGGAAATGCTTTGTCTATAATTTCTAATATTTGATAAAGAATGATTTAGTCACCAGGGGGCGTAAATGTTAATTTCTGCGTCTGATGTTTTTGTAGCAAAATCTGAGCTCCTGAAAACTCGATTGAAAAAATTCCTTCGTTGACCGATACAGCTTACATCGAAAGACCTTTTGAGAATATTTTCTTTTTGAAATAATGCATGGCCTTTCTGCCAGGGGGCGTAAACGCATATCTAGTTTTTGTCGATATCTCAGCCTCTAAGAGTCCGATTTGAAAATTTTTTTCTTTGTTGGAGAGCGTTTTCGTGGGGAAATGTTTGTCATATAATTTCAAACTTTTCGTAGCCCACAAGTCTGCCACCAGAGGGCGTAAGTTCACGTTTCCGTTTACAACAATATCTGCGGGGATGAAAACCCGATTGAAAAACTTCTTTCTTCGGTCAGATACTATCAACTATGCAAACTGTGTGTGCATTTTCTTTCCAAAAACAGTGCATAATTTCGCCGTTAGGGGCGCATACGCTTATTCTGTTTTTCTCAATATCATTGCTTTTACGTGTGCGATTTAAAAAATTCTTTCAACATCGACTGCCATTTACCTTGTAGAACACTTAAGGCTAGTATATGAGGAATTTTGTATGTCATAGTTTTGTCGGTAGGTGGTGTTTCGGCAGTTTGCAGCTGTATTGCCGTTTCTAAAAACGCTATTGAAAAATTTCTTTACTGTATGCCATTTGCAACAACAGAGATGTGGAGCATGGTTCTCTTTAAGTAACGCAAAGATTTCTCACTAGATGCGTAAAAGTCAAACGCTTTTTCCATGAAGCATAATTTTCGCCTATTGTCAAATTTTCCGCTATGCAAAACTCTTCCGCTAGCATACGTACACTTATATAATGTTTCCTTTTTTATATTTTTTCTTTTAACTGTCCGAATTGAAATTCTCTTTGTCTCTGGTACCTTCTTTGTAGTATGAGAAACTTTTTGTTCACCATTTGTTAACTTTCGTAACATGCTTTTTAGCCGTTGGTGGAACTAAGTAGATGTTTCTATTTCTGGATGTTTTGTCCATTGTTGGAACCAGCTGAATATTTTCAAAACTGGTTCCATTGATTTTGAATACCTTTCATAAATTTAATTCGCGTCAAACGGATTCAAAAGACGTGCTTATTACATCCGAAAATTCGGTGTCATCTTTCTTGTTATTTCATGCATTGTAGTATCTCAATTAATGAGCATTCTTTTACCGTTTAGAAAATCAACACCAAAAATACATTTCAAAGAATGCACAAAAATTCTTTATGCATCTGTTTCTGGTTCTTCATCTTTCCCAAAAATCCTGTTTTGCTTTAAAGGTCTTTCTATTGTTTCTATCTACTTCATACGAGTAGCACTCAGCAGATTTGAGAACGGATCAAGAATTTTGGATCCGGACCCGACCCGGACAAATCTTCTTTGAACTATAAATTCGAATATATCATCATCATAATCATCATCATCATAATAATTATTGTCAATCATTATCAATCCTCTGCTGGATGAATGTCTCCCCAAGTTTCTTCAACAACGAACTGTCTTAGCCCAGTCTCCTCCATCCATCCATCTCCCACGTGATCTTTTCTCTGGGTCATTTTCTTTCCCCTGGAATCCAATCTAAAATTACGGTAGTTCATCGGTGTTCCATTCTCCAGGAAATACAGGGTGTCCGCGAATTATTGGGCACATTACAAAATTATGTGCAAAAAAAAACAAAAACTATGAGCATTGTCTGTTTTTCTATGTCACGTATTACTAACAGGGTTTCTATATTTTTGTCTTGCAGAATTGTTATTCCCAGAATCCGATAGATGGCGCTAGGTGTGGCCTGATGAAGAATGTAAGAGAAATGCGCATTCAGTAGTCATGTCATCCGTACAGCAGAAGGCGATGTGTGTGCTATGGCTTGCGGAATTAAAGTCTGTCATTAAAGTTAAAAGACGGTACCGTTTAGAATATGGTTATAATCATCCATCAACGAATTCAATTAAGCGGTGGATGAGACAGTTTAAAGAAACTGGCAATGTGTAACATCGTGGAGGAGCCGGCAGGCCTAGCCTCAGCGGTGAGATGGTTGACCAAGTTAATGAAAGTTTCTGACGAAGCCACAGGAAATCCGTTCGTAAAGCAAGCAGATAACTGTGCATCCCGAAATCGACAGTTCACGATATCTTGCACAAGAAATTAAAGTTTCAGGCTTATAAAATTCAAATAGTGCAAAAGATGCATGTAAATGGTCACACTCTGCGATAAGATTTCGCTGTGGATATGCTGAATCGAGTGGAAAACGACGAAAACTTTCTCAGTGCTGTAATTTTTAGTGATGAATCCACACTTCATGTATCAGGTATTGTGATTCGTCGCAACTGTAGGATATGGGGCAGTGAACCGCCTCATGCTGCTATTGAACTGGAACGTGATTCTCCGAAAGTTAATATGTAGTGCGCCCTGTCAAAAAGAGAAGTAATTGGCCCTTTCTTCTTCTGTGAAAAAATCATAAATGGTGACATTTACTTGGATATGCTAGAAAATTTCGCTATACCCCAGATCGAAAGATATGACAACATCGTTTTCCAACAAGACGGCGTGCCTCCGCATTGGTCAAAGTGTGTACGTAAGTGCCTAAATGAGCATTTTGCCAACAGATGGATTGGGCATGGTGGTCCCATTCCGTGGCCTCCTCGCTCTCCAGATCTAACTCCATTGGATTATTTCATGTGAGGTTATGTGAAAGATCGTGTCTATCAGACGCCTTGTACTGATTTGCAGGAACTGAAACAGCGTATCACAGCTGCTATTAATTCCACAACTCCTCAGATGCTTGCCAATACATGGCATGAAATTGGGTATCGCTTGGACGTACTACGATCGACCAAGGGATCTCTCATCGAAATTTATTAACTTGTGTAGTTACATTGTAAGTTAGTACAGTCAGTTTCTTGCTATCTGTTTAATGTTTTGTTTTATATAATTTTGTAATGTGTCCAATAATTATCGGGCACCCTGTATACCCAGCCCATTGCCATTTCATGGATTTTATTCTGATCATGATGTCTTCCACTCTTGTAATTTTCTTTATCCACGAGTTGCTCTTTTTATCTTTCTTTGTTACACCAAGCATGCATCTCTCCAGATTTCTTTCAGTTGACGACGTCTCTGCTCCTCTTTTAGTTAAAGACCACGTCTCTGCTCCTCTTTTAGTTAAAGACCACGTCTCTGCTCCGTACATAAACACGGGAGGGATGCATTGATTAAACAATTTTATTTTAAGACGTAATGGCACATTGCTTTTAAAAATTGTACTGGTTCTTCCAAAAGCTCTCCAAGTTATTTTACGCCAATTAATTTGTTCATCAATGCGACCTTTGCTTAATACCTGCTGACCAAGGTAAATGTAGGAATTGGTTATCTCCAGCTTTTTTCCATCAACAGATAAATCTTTATTCCTTGTAAAAACATTGTACTTCAGTTTTGCATCCTGAAAGTTCATTTCTAGTCCCCTTTCTTTAGCCTTCTCAGCAAGTTCTCTGCAGCTCTGAAGTATTACTTCAAAGACCATGGAACGGTACTTTGCAGTATTTTTTTTCTTTTCAAAAATAAAGTGGAAATGAAACCGGGTTTGACCCGCAAGAAATTGTCGACCCTGTGACCAGTTGACCCGTGACCCGTTTCCATCTCTGGTGCTCAGTCGTTTAATTCTTATTTTCCTTAATTTTGTGTCAATTTCATCTGCTTATACTTTGCAGTCTGTGGTGTATAATGAATTCAAACTTCTTCTAATGTTTGTTGTTGTTGTTAATCATATCATGAATAAACTTTCCTGCTAGTAGTGTAGTAATAATAATGAACAAGCTTTTAACTGCTAGTAATGTTGTAGTAGGAATTAAGATGAATAAAGTCTTATGCTGGTTGTTAATAATAATAACTAATGAAATAAACCTAACAGCCAGACAGAGATCTGACAAAACTATGAACTGAGAAAAACGTACTTACAACAACTTTTTATTAATGAAACTCCTGATATGATCCAGCATACACTTCACACACAGCTACTCAATAAAACGTAGCTCCTTGCACATGAACGAAGCTCTACTCACATAAACGAAGCTCTCTTTACACATAAATAACAGCTCTCTCACGTAACACAAAAAGCTCTCTATAACATAAACAAAAGCTCTCCTAGGTATCGTTGAACGCGCCTATTTATACTGGCTACCACCACGTCATGACTTACACTCATTGCCAGATCTCATTCAGCGGGAGAAATAATATCTCGTTCAGTAAGAAGATAATTTACATAGAAAAAATAAAATAACCAGAGATAGTAAAATCAAAAGGAAAGTGAATCTAGAGTATACGTTACATCATCTCCCACTTAATTTTTTTTTTCGAAAAACCTATCAATTTTGGAGTGTAAGTCTTACACTTTGTTGATTGACATTTATCGTCCTCTTTTTTGGTTTTGTTTTGGTGGCAGCAGTATGTACAATATCAAACTTGGCATGACAAAATCAAGAAATCTGTATTTGTCTGTGAAACACTTTGTATACTTGAACAAAGCAAACCTGCATCGGCATACCTTACTTTTATTCTGCCTAGCAGGAATCACTTTTTTAATTTCAAATTACGTCCACATATTATCGTTCAATACAAACCAACTGTATCAGCAGCGAAGATTGCCTGGAGCTGCCTAACAGTAACAATTTTTATTATTTTACCCCTAAGCACACACATATATATATATAAATTTGGATTAGTAGATGGACATAGAAGAAATATAAAAAAAAACACATATATACACAAAAAGAATGCATAGGCCAACAAGAAAAAAGAAATTCTGACACGCCAACTGGTCGTGCAGGAAAAACAACAAACGGAGAAAAGAACCTGTCCACGAGAACCCACTTATCTCGAGGACGCATAAAAAACTCTAGTACGATAACGTTTTCCAGGCCTAATCGGACTGGTAAACTCAGGTGGCGTAGCTCTCTTCAACGACTTGACTGGATCTGGACCATCTGTAGTCTATCGGTCAAGAAATACCGGCGGATGACAGGAACGGTCAGGAACGGCTGATGTCCGTCGGTCAGGAACGGCTGATGTCCGTCGGTCAGGAACGGCTGAAGTCTGTCGGTCAGGAAATCCCTGCGGCTGACAGGAACGGTCAGGAACGGCTGAAATCCGTCGGTCAGGAACGGCTGAAGTCTGTCGGTCAGGAAATCCCTGCAACTGACAGGAACGGTCAGGAACGGCTGAAGTCTGTCGGTCAGGAAATCCCTGCAACTGACAGGAACGGTCAGGAACGGCTGAAGTCCGTCGGTCCGGAAATCCCTGCGGCTGACAGGAACGGGCTCCCCAGGCTTTTGATATGTAGTCCCTTTGTGCTGGGGCCCGTGTTGTCCTTCCAGCATTCTTTTGGAGGGACGTGGCTCCGGCCACATCGTTTGCTACCTCGTGGCATGAGAGTAGAAGCAGGCATCGGCCCTGTTTGCCCTGAGCGTAGGTTCCAGGGGCGAAACCCGGGCGGATGCAAGGATCTCTGCCTTCGTCGCTGTTGCGGCGAAGCAGATTGGGGAGACAAGTTACATTTTCGACCAGCTTTTGGTGTTGCTGGACGGTTTGTAATTTGTGTCTGACGTTCAGGAATCGTCAAACTATTGTCCATAACTGATAAATCAGAAATATTAGATGACTCTGAGTCGCTGCTGTAAGTTAGTGGTCGTGCAGGGCGATGTTTATTTCTGCCTATAGGAATACTCTCTGACGAGGTATTCAAAGAAGTAGGAGCTTGTGTTGGTGCAGAGTTATCAGGAAACGGTGCAGCAATAGTCTTGGCAATAGTTGGAGGGAAAGGAACGATACTAGTATTTGAAAAACTTGATTCGAGCCTTCGTCTCATGGGAGAGCCAGGTTGCGTGTTTGGAAGCCCGTCTTGAGGAGGAGAGGGTGAAGAAAAATCACTGGAGATTCTTCAAAAATGTTTGTCGGTTCGTCCAAAATTTCTGGAGGTTGATCGTGAGATATAGACTTTTGAGTCTGTGGAACAGAAGGTTGAGTAGGGTTGATTATAAAATCGATATTTCGTTCATGATACTTGCGACACTGAGCAACGTGTACGTATTGAAATTGATTGTCAGGTTTTTCAAGAATAATGTTATTTTCAAACACATTTGCCACCCGATATGGACCTTCGTAGCTGGGTGCAAATTTCTTTACTAAAGTATGAGAAACAGAAGACTGGAACTGTGTTTCCACGAGAGGGAGATCTCCAACGACAAGATCTGGTTCCCGACGTATAGTATTATAGTATCTTGCTTGAGCCGCTTGTGCTCCTAGCATTGCAACACGAGCTTTTTCTGCCATGATTCGTACTGATTGCGGAGTTCGTCGCTGGTTTAGTTCGTCGATAATCCCCGTATAATTTTCAAAAGGGGTTTTAATTTTGCGACACAGAAAAAGTTCTACAGGAGTAATTTCAGTAGATTCGTGAACAGACGAGCAGAGGGCGAACGAAAAAGCTCAAGATGTTCATCCCATCGCTCGTGATGATCCATAACAAATGTAGCAATCATTTTCACTAACGTGCGGTTTACTCGTTCCGCAGGATTACTCTGGGGATGATATGAGGAAATGAATTTATGCTTAATGTGTAGTCTCTCAAACATTCTTTCAAAAATGTCAGAAATAAATTGTGGACCATTATCCGAAACTACTTTATTAGGTGCACCATATCTAGAGAATACTTCATTAATTAATACATTACAAATAACTTCTGCCGTAGCGGCTTTAATGGGAAAAACTTCAACCCATTTAAAAAAATTATCAGGTTATACTAAAACGTAACGAGCTTTGTTTTTAACAGATAAAGGATAAGGTCCCAATAAATCTATTGAAATAATGTCAAAAACATGAGAACTTGAATTAGATTTCAAGTGACCGGCCGGTCTTACATTACGGTAATTATTAATCTGACACAAGTGACATGATTGAACGTATGCGAGCACACTTTGGTACATGCCAGGCCAATAGGCACACATCCCGCAATTTACAACGGGTCTTGCGAATACCTAAATGGCCTGCAAGAGGTTTGTCATGAAATTCGTTTAAAAGAGCCATTCTAAGTGTTCGCGGAATACATGGGTGAAACTCTGCCCTAGTAGTCCTAAATTTCGTATAGTAAAGAAGATCCTCTATGACTTCAAAATGCTGTGACCTTCCAGCCAGAGAAGGATCATTTTGTAGGGGCGAACCCGCAAGCAAAAAATTATAGATATCCCCAAAATCTGGATCATTTATTAATTCTGCCATTATCTGCTCTCTGGATGTTATATCAGCTATTAGAAGTAAAGGCTGACACCCAGGAGTAGTTTCTGTGGGGACCCCACTAATCGGAACGCGAGACAATGCGTCCGGTAATTGATTCTTATGACCTGGCTGATACGAAATTTCGATATTGCTCTCTTGTAACTTCAGAGCCCACTTCATAAGTCTTTGAGATAGGTGCTTAGCCGAATTCAAATACTGAAGGGCAGAATGATCCGTAATTATGTTAACTGTCAATTCGTTAAGATAACATTGAAATTTGTCAAGAGCATACACTACAGCAAGACATTTCCGTTCCGTAGCTGAATAATTGCGTTCAGCTTTGGCTAAAGTACGAGACGCAAAAGCTATTGGATGCCCAGCTTGTGACAAAACGCAACCAAGACCAACTACGGATGCGTCAGTATAAATATCAAATTCCTTAGTATGATCCGTGAAAGCCAACACAGGAGGCTGAGTCAACGCAGACTTCAGCGTTTCAAATGAAACCGTTAGCCTCAGGTGTCCAAACAAATTTCTTGTATTTACGTTTCAAAGCATGCAATGGCTCACAGATTGTAGCATAGCGGGGACGAACTGCTGATACCATCCGGTCATTCCCAGAAAGCGTGATAGTTCTTTTGCTGTTTTAGGCCGAGGAAAGTCAACAACAGGCCTAATTTTTTCATTATCCGTAAATAAGCAGTAGGGAGTGATTTTCAACCCCAGATATACAATCTCGTCCCTCGCTATCTGGCATTTACTAGGTTTTAACGTCAAGCCAACATTGTATATGAGTTGGAACACCTGTTTGAGCAGAGAAAGGTGCTCGTCAAAAGTCTCGGATGTAATAATAAAGTCATCCAAATATACATGCACATGGGGACCCAGAACAGGTCTGAGAACCGTATCCATAAGCTTTTGGAAAGTAGCAGGTGCAGAAGCTAGTCCAAAGGGCATACGCAGGTATTCATAAGCCCCAAAAGGAGTCACAAAGCCTGTTTTATCGACGGAGTCTGGATGTACTGACACCTGCCAATATCCACTCGCTAAATCCAAGGTTGACATCCATTTAGTTGATCACAGGTCATGCAAAATATGCGACATGACAGGTAGTGGATAATTGATCGTTTTCGTGACTTGGTTGAGCTTGCGGAAATCTGTCACGAAACGAAATTCATTGGGTTGTTTCTTTGGAACCAAAAAGGCAGGCGCAGCCCAGGCGCTTGTTGATTCCCTGATTATGCCCTGTTTAATCATCTCGGAAATTTGACGTTGCATTTCTTGTTTCTTATGTGGAGCACAAGGGTAAGGTTTCGTCGCAATCGGTTTCGAACCCTCAGTGTCAATGAAATGATAAACCACCCGTGTGAAACCAGGTTGATCAGAAAATAAACCAGGGCTTTCCTGCAAAAGTAGAGAAAGCTGGTTTCGTTGCCTCTCATTCAATTGGTTACTCAGTGACAAACTCGTTATATCTATAGGATCCGTAGGAATCATTTCGACAGGTTCCGGAAAGGAAATCACATGTTGTACGAAATCCAGGGTAACTTGAAAAGTATTAATTAAGTCCATGCCCATTAGACATTTAACAGGTAGTTCGTCTATGAGCAGGAAAGAATGCGTAAAACGAGCCTTTCCCAGCCCTAGAGATAATGTGACAGTTCCTGTGATACTGAAGATTTCGTTATTTGCACCTCGCAAATACTGCGTCGCAGGCTGAACGAGTATTGCAGGAAAATTGTGAGTGCAAAACTTCGTATTTAGGGCTGATATTTCAGAACCAGTGTCGAACTTTGTCTCGACAATAATATCTTCAATTGTCAAGAACACATCAGGCAACTGAGGAGTTTGAACAGTCACTAATACTGTTTTAGGGTCAGAATGCTTGGTATCAGGAAGCAGTACCGACCCTTGGTCTACTTCCTTTGGAAGTTTAAAGGATTCCTGGTTGGATTATCATGCGGTCTGAAACCTCGGCCCTGCCGGGTATCGGGAAAATTTTCACGATGAGGAAAACTGCGTGAAAACTGCTGCGGAAACTCCGCATGTCGGTTGACATTTTCATTTCTATTACTTCTTCCCTCAGCACGGGCAGAAAAATCATCATTGCCCTGAGCATGAAAACGTTCCGAATGCTGCGGATTGGAACGGGGTCGAGCATACTGTGCATTTGTACGGTACCCAGAAAATTGTTCAGAAACTCGCGGTTGGTGTACCACTCTTCTATGTGGTGGAACGTATGAAGCTTGGGCGTGCACTTGTGTACGTTCGCGTTGAAAGTCATTAGGCCTATTATGCCGCTGAGGATTTTCGTAATAAGCCTCGCGGGGTGCCGGAGCATGGTGAGTTGAACCATGTTTGCCATATCGCTCTTCATACGTTCGTATGAGGCGAAGGCATTCATGAATTGTAGCAGGGTGTCGAACCTCAAGAAAATCCTGTAGAAATGGATCGAGCTGCTGCAATAGGGTGTCCAACATGTCGACATGACTGGCATGTGGATCCCATAAGTTATACAAGCGTGTTGTTTCCAAAGCAAATGCAACAGGGCTATCGTTAGGTCCTTGCTGACGAGAAAAAAGTTGTTGTGCAAGGCTAGCTCGACTGAGGCCGAAAGGAAAGACTTCCAAAAATTCTGCAAGGGAATTCTCTTAATGAGAATCCGGGCTCGACACTCTCCACTGCCGATACCAGGTCTTAGCGGTATCCTTCAAGCAAGTGCCTGCTATTTGCACTTTGCAGTCTTGAGGAATATTGTAGAGATCAAAATGATCTTCCAAATCCTCGAGGAATTTTAAGGATCCCTCCAAACCATTGAAAAGAATTGCTCCTGCCTGCGGCACGAAATGGGCAAGCATTCTGCTTCGCTGAGAGGATTGAACTCCCTCAGGTACGACCCGCGACTCAGAGTAATAGGAAGCTGGTGAATTACGAAATTGTGAAGAACGCCTGGGTACTTGTAGATCATTCATATCAAAGTGAGACCCACAGGCTTCTTGCAAATTGTCAAAAAAAAAAAAAAACACCATCACCATCGAAATTTGATTTAGGGTGAAAAATTGAAGTTGTCTCAGGTAAGGAAGACATGGGTAATAATTTGTCAAGACCTCGTGTTCGAGAAAAGTTCGGGCGCCAATTATAATGAATTCAAACTTCTTCTAATGTTTGTTGTTGTTGTTAATCATATCATGAATAAACTTTCCTGCTAGTAGTGTAGTAATAATAATGAACAAGCTTTTAACTGCTAGTAATGTTGTAGTAGGAATTAAGATGAATAAAGTCTTATGCTGTTTGTTAATAATAATAACTAATGAAATAAACCTAACAGCCAGACAGAGATCTGACAAAACTATGAACTGAGAAAAACGTACTTACAACAACTTTTTATTAATGAAACTCCTGATATGATCCAGCATACACTTCACACACAGCTACTCAATAAAACGTAGCTCCTTGCACATGAACGAAGCTCTACTCACATAAACGAAGCTCTCTTTACACATAAATAACATCTCTCTCACGTAACACAAAAGCTCTCTATAACATAAACAAAAGCTCTCCTAGGTATCGTTGAACGCGCCTATTTATACTGGCTACCACCACGTCATGACTTACACTCATTGCCAGATCTCATTCAGCGGGAGAAATAATAATATCTCGTTCAGTAAGAAGATAATTTACATAGAAAAAATAAAATAACCAGAGATAGTAAAATCAAAAGGAAAGTGAATCTAGAGTATACGTTACAGGTGATATTGCCGTCAGATTTAAAAGCTCCGTCCGCTTTCCAAGTTGAGACCGTGATGTGTTATGTTAAACGCAAGCAACAATTACTAATCCTCCACATTTTAACGAGAGGCTACTGTTGCCATTCCTTGAAGAAAATTTAATCATTAAAACAATTACTAGTCCTCCACATTTTAACGAGAGGCTACTGTTGCCGTTCCTTGAAGAAAAGTTATTCATTAAAACGGTTCAGCTGAAAAAAATGACACATTTAGAGACTTTTCCTGTTATTCCACCAGAGAGCCCTGAAACATCAAATGAACGGATTGGAACCACGCGAGAGAGTAGCATGAGGCATGAGGACAAACTGTTACACAGCCTCTAAGCAAGATGTCCTAGATTATCTTTGTGTGCTATTTGATAACCTGGAGGCAATGATGCTAAACACTCCGTGGGAGATTGTTTGAAAAAATTATTTCTTGTATTCGGAAATGTATTCATAAATTTTGGTACAATTGCTTTTAATTGGTAAATTAAAGCCTGTTTGAAGTCGTTTTCCCCACTAAATGAAAACTGGCTCTTTATTACTATGTAATACACCTTGAGACGAGTTTGATTTTATTTTCGTCATGAAATATCAAGTTTAATATGCATTTTCTGTGAGATCCAAACACTAAAATAATGAAAAAATCGCTGAGAAGTGTTTGTACATCTTCCCATTGCGTATGCAGAAACGCGCATTGATAATATTACAGTGACATCCAGCTTCAACAGTTCTCTATTTCGCTTCGAAATATTTATGCTGCTGACTTTGGGCACCGCGAAGTACAAAATCGCGTCCCTGGAGTCAGAATTTTGTTTATTTCCTAAATCGCTCTTAAGCAAATAAGTGTGATCTGAAAAGCCCCTGAAAAACTATTCTCTGCCTTCACCAGCGAGGGAATGCAAAGACTACAGCAAAGAACATCTCAGAAAAACAGCAACTTTAAAGCACTTTCATTCTCATCATATTTTAAATGTTGTAGTTCTCAGTGTCAAATTAAATTTCAAATTCCTACTTATTTACTCATAGGTGCTGTCCTAGGTATACTTAATATGCAAAATGGCTTTCTCGTCATTGGTGTATACGTATATCTTTGTGACTGAAATATTGCATCACTTTGGCACAAGCATTTCGGAAATTTAAGTTTTTCCTGACGTTCTTTGTTCAAACTCTCCCCTTGAGCTACAAAATGCATGAAACTGAATCAAAATAAATAAATGCAGATACATGCATTTGTTTCCCCATTTACTATAGTTATGGATTAATATTTCATCAGATTACCGCTTCACAGCTGAAAAAATGTAACACCGAATTAATACTTTAATGGGTAGCATTTACTCTTGATTGATTTAAACGAAATAATTCAAAGGGAAATCTTCATTTTTGTTTGAACCATTTATTTCAAATGAATATGAATAAAAAACTAAATGAATTATAGTTAATCATAATTTGTTAATGAAATAGCATTGAAAGGAGAATAAAAGAAATTATACATATATATCCACAAAAGTTTTGTAGATAATATATTCGTGGCTGATTTTTTGAGGATTTTTTTCTTGGGCCATCAGAGGTCATCATTGTAACACTGTGCTGTCAATAATGAAAACTCCAAATCATAAATAAAATAAAAAGCATAATATATGAAAGTAAAAAAAGTTTGATGAACTGGGCGACTCGAAACGAAGAACTACAGCACAGTTATAATTCTCAGCATACAGACACTGTGTTTTGTCAAGAATAAGCAAACAACTGTAAGACTGCAGTGCCAGAGTAAAGATAAGATCCCAGCTCAGACTAAGAGGCCATATTTCACCAGCTTCGGGTTTCTCTACATGACATGTGGAAAAGAAACAGTAGAATTAAGAAACACCTTTTTCTGCTGACTTTCGTAGACCTCTTATTTCCAGCATATCTTACTATAGAACAGGAGAATCCTTGTGCTTTAATCCCAGCTAGAGGCTGTGGTCGTCAAAGAGTATTGTTGACGGTGGTTTTGTGAAAATATCAGTAATTATTCTTTGGCTTAACGTTACTGTGAAAAACATTGCGCTCAGTGAATATCATCATCATCATTGTCAACCATTATCAATCCACTGCTGGACGAAGGTCTCCCCAAGTTTCCTCCACAACGGTCTGTCTTGTGCCAGTCTCCTCCATGTCACTCCCGCATATTTACGAATTTCATCCACCCATCTCCCATGTGGTCTTTTTCTGGGTATATAGCAAAATATATTCCATATGTAGCTGTATATCACTATGTCATTGCTATTAGGAGGCACGATTGACTGTAAAAACCATTCCATTTACCTAGCAACACAAATTGGGTCTCACAGGAACACTGCGTCCCGCAGCAACTCCAACAGCATCAGTAGGTGAAAGAGTAGTTTTAATAGCCAGTTTCGAGGCTTTGGTGAAGGGAAGGGTAAAGAGCTTTCTATTTTAAGCTGAGATTCGAACCTAAGCCCAGCATGGTGAATGAGAACAGCCCTGCGCCCTAGAGCTCTAGGAATTCCTAATCCATGCTTCTTTTTGCTGTTAAACGAATTTCATCCTTAGTACACCGTTTGTGTTAAGGTCGAAACTTATTTTTATCAGATAGTTCGTAAATCTATTCATTTAGCAACAACAGCAAACTTTCCTGGTAGTTCCCTGTCACGACGTACGGAGGTCTCACCCGTTATCGATCAAATTGAGAGTCCAATATTCCCTTTCGGAATTTTTGTTCGCATGGTATTTTGATTAAAAAACAGTTGGTTTCTTCCCCTCTCATAATTTTGTTGATACAAACAGGAGTTTCCTAGCACACACAGTGGTAGAGGAGCATCTTTTCTGGCGATTACGTGTATTGAAAAGAGATGAAGATGCGTAGGGGTACAAAGCTACGAAAACACAGCCAAGATAAAAGCAGGGCAGAAGAATACCTGAAATGAAATGGAGGGACTTTGTAAACAAAAACACGAAGATAAATATTGAAACAATGGGACAACGCAAGATTCGTAGAACTCAGCAAAGAAGAAAGACCTGCGACAGTGATATAAACTGTGTGATTGAAAATGTTCCGGATCGGCTCTAATCTTGAATTAGATTTTTGATAAAGGCAAAATGAGAAAATTCAGTACTTGAGAATATTAATTTCACCTGTGTATGCACTGATCTAGATTTGTCCTTGGAAGTCGCAGCGTTCAGTAAATCTCGCAAGATATCTATTTCCCTCAAGTGTTTCTTGGGATCAGCGGATCACTATTATCACTATTAAGTTGCAACAGTGGTTTTTGTTGCGGAATCTTCTTCTTTCCACATCTGTAAAAGTCAGCATTTGCCAAATGATGATTTAAAACCATAAACGGCCTAAATTGTTGATTATTTCATCTAAACGAAATAAAGTTTATTTGTTGTGAAAATTCATTTATTGAATTACTAGAACTTTCCTTGAAGAAACAGGTGATTCACCTATTCTTCAAGTAAAGTTCTAGCAATTCAATAAATGTAATTCAATAAAAATGTTATTCCTATGCTCGACACTACTTCTGGTGAACTAAATAATCATTATGCGGATTCAACCAAAAGAAATTATTTGGATTTGAGATTAAATGAACATAGATATAATTTAAAAATGAAACACCAAAGCACCTCTTTTGCAAGAACTGTAGGTGCTGGAAATTCCATCCCAGACTGGGACAACGCTAAGATCATAAACACACCTAACTCTGTTTGTTCCTTGTTATTTACAGAAAGCCTCTATATTTAGGCTTATAATACACGTTGCTGTAATGACCATTATCCTTGTATTTTACCTGAACCCTGGAGCAATCTGATTAAGGAGGACAGCACAATAACTATTGTTTCTACTGAGTATTTTTCGTTGGCTAATTATGCTTTTTCGACTGTCTTGTTATCTGGTATATCATGTGACACTGACATTACCTTTCCCATGATGCATCTGCTCCACGTATTTAAGACCAGCATGTAACCACATGATGGAAATCACATCTGATGAAGGCGTCACTGTGACACCGAAAGTGCTCATGTTTTTTAACCTGTACATAGATTTCGTTTTTTAGCTGAATAAATATCATCGTGCAACAAGACGGATTGGATTTCCTTTTTATTACTAGTATTTATACACGAATTATAGTGTTTACCGATTCACCTAAAATTAATCGCACGATCGAATCTCATTCTTCAGCGCCTAAGTAGTTGTAAGAATAAGTTATACGACAAAACTTTCGCATAAATAAGTTAAAGCAAAAGGAGTACATTTATTTAAGAACATGATTCGAAGTTTCTATGAAATATGACTTTTAAAACTATTCTCGCAAATGAAAGTATCCTTCAAAATCTGATCAAATTGCTTAATTTTACAGATTATGAAAATAGTTATTATTACCATGTCTCAAAAATGTGAAAATATATATCTCAGCTAAAAATCTAGCAAAACTCGTTAAATGTAATATATCGAGTGATCACTGAATTATGACTACCCCTATCAAAAGTGGATGAGGCCCGTTGACTACGTAATTTTCGAGAGGGCGCGATTAGTCTACCTATGTAGCAAACATAAGATGTGAATGGAACGGTAAGTAGTAAAATTTGGAGCGTGATGGGTAAACGTAAAAATTTATTGGACTTCGTGACGTATATTCTAAATTAACTTTCCTTTTTAAGAATTACAAGGTTGCTTACCTATTTTCACATTTCACTGCACGTGAAACGTGCAGTGAAACTTACTTATTTGCACGTTTCACGTGCAAATAAGTAAGCAACCTTGTAATTCTTATAATTGTGTGCACGTAAATTTAAGAACAACTATGGTTCTGCTATAGATGATTTAACCTGAATTTCCTTTTTAGTTTCTTTCCCTATGTAAATCTTGAGTTTATCTCAGTTATACTTCACACTTAACGTAATATCTTTTCTCTCAAACGAATACTGTTGGCAACATAATTGAGGTTCAATGAACGTGACGTATGCCTGTTTTGATAAGAACGAGAGATATAAACTACGAGTAAACTGTTGCTTGTGAGAGCGTTGTGTTGTGGAGCTGTGTTGAGCGTTTAATGCGAAGTGTTATGTTACGAGGTGTTGGAGAAAACCGTGAATAAAGCATCTTTTCCGTAAGTTTGACTTCGGCTGTTAACATGTTTCGTCTGGCCGTTAAGGTTTAATTTAGGAACTATTTCATCTTATGGTTATGCTTTTAAAATAACGTAGAAGTACGAAAAGACTTCTACGTTATAACTTTGAAAAAGAACAGATTGTGGAGCTTGGAGAGTGGGTGCCTAGATTTCCCAAACGGATAAACTGGTGGGTTGTTTGCGAGACGCCGTAGTTAAAGTGCACCAGGACTGGCATGGAAATGGCCAAACAACGACCCGGAGGCAAAACTGCACAGGACAGCGAAAGGTTGAAGTGAGAAGTGAGCATTGGGTCCGATGACTCGTAAAGGTTAACAGACACAGCACTGTTCAAGAGCTGACTACTCAATACAACAGAGGTCAACTTGGAACAGTATCTGTGATGACTATGCGTCACACACTCGCACGTATGGGCTATAACAGCAGATGACCACGACGACATCCTCCCTAACCACGGTTGATCCGCACAATAGAATCGCTTGGTGCAAAGATCATGCAAGTTTTACATCGGATGACTGGAAAAGTGCGCTGGTCTGATAAGCCTCATTTTTTACTTCACTTCGTTGAAGTCGTGCTCGCATTTGGTGCAAACAATGTGAAACACGTGATCCATCCTGCATGGTCTCCAAATTGCAAACCGGTGGAGACGGTTGTATGGTGTGGGTCATATTTACCTGGCAGGAATTTGGACCCCTGATGCATGTGGAACAACATTCGATTGGTGCCCACTATCGTGAATTGCTTGATGACTCTGTACACTCAGCATGGTTGCACTTTTTCCCGATAGCGACGGTGTGTTTCAAGATGACAATGCATTGAGCCACATGTCCAATGTTGTGCAGGAATGGTTTGAAGAACACAGTTCAGACTTCCAGCATACCGGTTGGCCTCCGAGCTCTCTTGATATCAATCCCATAGAGCACTTGTGGGACAGTATGAAACGGTATATCAGGCGTCAGGATACGCCAATCACCTCCATATCTGCATTGAAGGCCACATTACGCTCAACTTGGCTGGCCATACCTCTCAACTGTTTCCGGCATCTTTCTGAATCAATGCTACGTCGGATAACTGCTGTACTGAGGGCGAAAGGAGGGCCTACGAAGTATTAGGAAGGTGGTCATGATTCAGTGATCACTTAGTGTATATGCAGGAATAGAAACATCTACTCGATCCAACACTCTGTGTCAGCGTGAGAGTACTGAAGTCAAAGTTGGAATGATTCCTCTCTGTTGAATATATTGAATGTAGTTTTTCCAGCTCACGGACATATAAACGTTTCTTTCTCTTATCGAGAGAACAGAGATGCTGAACTTGAAGCAATTAAACATGGGACATTTGGACACACATGCTACGTCTTTAATTTGTCTGGCATATCAAATATTTTAGAAACCTTTAGACTTCGTAACTGTCCATCATGGCATCTCATCTAGAAGAAGAAAATATCTCCTACAGAAGGCTTCATTTAAGTTTTTTCAGTTTTTTTAACATGTGTTGCTTTTATGATTATTTTTGATAAACATTTAGCGTTTCAGCTTACAGATTTGACCAATCAGAGAATATTTCCCCAAATTCACTTATTAAGAAAAGCGTTGCTAATTTTGTAGTAGCTACGGTGTTTTGATAATAATCAACTTCATAACGTTTTTGGAATACTGAGGTGTTACTTCAGATCTATGTTCGTTGCCTATCCGAACATTAGAGTTTTTGGTTAAGGGGAACCAATTTTCGTAAATTCTTTTTTTTTCTATTTTGCATTCCTAATCTCAACGCCCATGTTTTTGTGAAGCACATGCTAGGTATTTTACTGGTTAAGTAACTGATTTTTGTCTTCATAGCTTCACCAACGTAACTATTATGTTTATTTTTACTTATACATAGTACCCGTTTCAAGAAGACGTCTAATATGAAATACGTACATTACGTCACCACATTCTTAGGTTTTCTCTCATATTAGCTGCTCCAATAGCCGTGTGGTGTAAGGTGCTGGCTTCCGATAATTACACCGAGATAAGCATTGGTTCAAGCGCCGGATGAAGCATCGGTGGTGTGAGAGCATTGGCTTCCTCTCTTTTCTAGAACCAGTGCTCCCAAATCATAGACGGCCAACTAACTACAGCTCTCAGAGTTGCGCCTGATGGTCGTTAAACTCTATAATAACATTGTTTTTATATTATACCCATGTCGGTGAAAATAAAAAGAAATGTCGCCCGGAAGCGCAGGGGTTAAGCGCTGGCTTCTGACCATTCGTCCAAGTGGGTCCGGGATCGAACCCCGTGATGCATGGATGTTGTATTTGTTTTACGACACTGGCTCTCTTCCTTCCCTGAAGACAGCGGCCCTAAATTAGGGACGGGCAAATGCTTTTAGCTCATCGGGTTGCTAAAGGAGGTCGCTAAGCACCCGAATATACACACACTCCAACAAATGTGTCTAAATAATTTCAGTAAAGAAAATGAAATTAGAAAAAGCAAGACTGAACATAACCTATCTGAAGCACCAAATTATGGCATCAGTCTTTTCTATTGAATTTCATGTTTACGGAAATTAAAACTTTCGAGATCAATTCTCAAACACTTTCCTCTGATTTCGGGAAAAAATTTAAAAGTTGTGTTCTTCTTACGTTGTCGTATGTATGGAATTCACACAGGTAATGATTCAGCTGCCTTTTCCAAATTCAATCAAATTCCGAAACAAACCTCTGACTCACGGGTCTGCTTTAGTACGCATTGATAAAAGAAAATAAAAAAGAAAGAAAGAAGTAGACTGGAATTAGCCGCAAGAGAGTGCACCATATGTCTGCAACACGTACAAGAACTCTCTGGAAGCCTTGATCATTCAAAAGTGTGCTTTGCAGACAGTGACATTGCCTTAACCTGTGCGTGTATGTCTTCCTGTAAAAACGATATGGCGAAGTTTCCAGCTGTTTGCTTGAGGAAAAATGATGAAACATTTTACAACGCATCGTCCATATTCAAAAACATCGGATCCAGCAAGAAATAATTTTATTCATGATACCTATATTTCCACATTACAGTCAAATGGAGTTTATGATACGTCACCATCATCATCATCGGCAACTAATTATTCGTTCACTGCTGGATGGTCCCCCAAATTTTTTCCTCAACTTTCTATCTTCATGCAGTCTCCTCCATGTCACTCCAACTCTAGCACGCCCAAGCGTCCTTTTTTAGGTCTTTTTCTCTCCTTTGGTATCCACTAACTTTTGCTGGTTAAATATCTCTCAACTGCAGTGATTTCAGTATTTATTCCTATCATTGTTCCTTTCCATAGAGTACGATGATTTAACTAATAAAGTGCCCGCTTTGATTATCTTTTTTGATCAAAGAGGGTGGACATTTTATAGGAGATTGCAGATTTTTTAAAAAATGAGCGAGGGAAAAAGCAAAAAATAAAAAAAAAGCAAATAAAGAACAAAAGTTCTCGTCCGATAATGAAGCGATGACGCAGTGATCTAAGCGCTGGGTGGAAACCATTTTTCCGAGATGGGTCCGGGTTTGAATCCGCGTAAAGCATGGATGTTTAGTTTATCTTACGGCACTGGCTCTCTCCCTTCCCTGGAACCAGTGGCCCTAAATCAGAGACAAACGACTGCTTATAGCCCATTGAGTTGCTCACCGTGGTCGTTACTCTCCCCCTTCCCCCATCTCAAAAAATAATACAGCAAACGTTAACAACATTTATGTGACGGAACAGAAATTGCCAGATTTGATTAGTTGGTTGGTTAATAGATTTTATTGGCGCAAGGGCCATGGTTGGCCAACGAGCGCCAGGCACAAGACAAAAAAAAAAAAAAAAAAAACGGGCCACAAATCGCAAATTCTGGCTGACCAAGTAAAAACCGAACCATGAGGACGAAGGTTGGTTGGTTATTAGATTTTATTGGCGCAAGGTCCATGGTTGGCCAAAGAGCGCCAGACACAAGACAAACAGACAAAATTAAAAAACGGGGCATAAATCGCAAAATCTGGCTGACCAAGTAAAACCGAACCATGAGTACGAAGGAAGGGCCAAAAAAGACAATGAAACAAACAGTATGAAAAACATGGTACAATGGTGAGAAACAAGCCGATTAAGTAAAACTGAGGAATGAGAATGATAAAACACATTACGAAATCGAACACAACTACACATAGGATGAGTCACTCTCCTCCCCCACACACTCCAATACAATGCTGGCCGAGGGCGAGGACGAACTGTCACTATCCTCCCCCTCATGTTCCTCTGCAATGGTAGTTGAGGCTGGGGACGAACTGTCACTCTCCTCCCCCGATGTTCCTCTATAATGTTGGTTGAGGGTGGGGATCTCGCTGAGTCCGAGACAGTTGCAATGTTGGTCAGGTGGACCGCGACAGTTGGATGGACACTGCACACCTTTGCGGATTGAGGGCCGGGTCTCCAGCACGTGCAGGCTGTCTGCTGGGAACCGGAAGAGTCGGTCGTCTTCAAAAGAGAAGGCGCAGACTCGGCTGGTCGAATAAGCTGGAGCTCGGTGAAATCCACCTGTGTCGCTTGTTCAGCTGTAGATCGCTTGGCAAGTGCGGCGAGAGCTACAGGGCGCGGAACAAAGGGCTGCACGGGTTGTGGCAGAGACTGAACTACTGCGGCAAAAGTACGCTGTCGGTTGTTGGGAATACCCAACTTGGCCTTGGCAGCAGGGTACGAGAGGCCTTCCAGGGTCTTGAGGCGCTGGATCGCCATCTCGTCCTTCCATTTCATACAGTTGCGGGAGGAAGCTGCATGGGCCTCACCGCAGTTAACACAGCAGGCCGCAGAAGTGCAACCATCCCCGTCATGTGCACTGGAGCCACAATTTGCGCAACGAGCGGAACTCTTACAGAAACGTTGGGAATGCCCGTACCTCTGGCACCTGAAACAGCGCAGAGGACTGGGAATGTACGGGCGAACTCCACAGACCAAGTAGCCAGCCTTGATTTCGGTCGGAACTTTCGGGGAATTAAAAGTCAAGATTACATTTTTAGACTTAATCAAGGAACCATCGCGCCGGAACATTATACGACGAGCAGCAATAACACCTTGATCTGCAAGTTCAGTCACCAATTCGTCTTCACTGCATGGCAAGAGATCAAACTCCGAAATAACACCCCGAGAGGTGTTAAGAAACGGGTGAGGTGTCACTTTTACAGGAATGCCTTGAAGACTAGTGAGGTGCAGAAAAGTGTTACTCTGAGAAACACTGCAAGTTTGGACAAGCAGGTCCCCAGAGCGAAGCTTCCTCACAGACTTCAAGGGGCCAACCGCAGCGTCCAAAGCTTTAGAAATGAAAAAGGGAGATCTGGTGGACAGTCTCTCATTCGGATCGATGGATTCTACAAGTAAGTGTGTAGCATGCGTAGTCACAGCAATCGAGGGGAGACGACGCTTCGGAGCGACTGGTACAGCTGCCGAAGAAGAGGTTCCACATTCTTGGTCCAGGTCAAGGTCTAAAGACCGTTTAAGCGTATGAGACTTGGTAGGTTGAGAAGACGAAGGAGAGTCGTTGTCAACGATCAGTTTCTCAGGTGACTTAAATTTGGAGTTTTTGTTCTTGTTTTTACCCATGGAAAAAAGGAGGAAGATTCGTCTGCAGACTACTCCACCCACCACCGAGCCCTACAAGGGAGAACTGGAGGTCTGCAAGCCAAGAAAATGACGCTGGACACAGTTATGGAGCTTATACGTTGCAGATATAGTCCGTTGGCTGTGATCACACGCACTCGGCGGACACTTCGGCCTCCGGGTACCGTCATGCCAACGCCTTTGGCATGATCCCACAGCCCCCGGGCTCACCCCGCCGTGCTATACGACAAAAAGCCGCTAAAGCCCTGCACACAACTTGGTACAAGACTTCTGACTATAGTCAGAAGTCTTGATAGAGGTGGGTTAGTCTCTAGCCTCCCGTTTACAGCGAAGCCGGGGTCGAAGAGGAGTGTTGGTACACAGGAGGCACTTAACTGGTCTGCTGCGACCTCAGCCGCCAGACATCCCATTTCCGCCTCACGGGTCTCCGCACGCGGCAAACATGCAGGTAGGTCTAGCACCCAAACCAGCTAAAATGAAAAAATGAAAACCAAAGAAGGCAAATCCTGGAAGGGAACCTAAACGGAATCTCAGCAACCTACGAACTGAGCGGTTAATATAAAACAGTTAGTGGTGGAGGGTAACAAAACCACAAGACCGGGGTGTTAGTACATAACGTGGTAGCGATTAGGTAAAGTATACAACACGGGCAACTAGCCAGTGGAGAAAATAAATAAAAACAAAAAAGCGAGACATAAGACCAGCTCGGGATCGTGGGGCCGCGACTCCCCAACAGCTGGATGAACAGCCGTCCCTGCAAACACCAACAGCACCAAAACAAAAAAACAGGCGGTGGCATGACAGCAGATGTTGACCAGTCACAAGGTCAGCTCGGGCCGTGGGGGCGCCTCTCCCCAAATAACTGGAAAACCAGTTATCCCCGTGCGGGGCCAGATTTGAAATTGGTGTTAACAAATATAAAATAACAAATTAAAATATTACACTTTGGAAGAAAAGGGGGTTATCATTTACAATTAGTTCATCGGTTATCTATCAAAAAACGTCTTGGCTTTTAAAGAATAATGTGCATTTCACATCGCAAACGAAGAAAATTTCTTTAAGAATGCGAAGTCCAATCTTTTTGCTACAGAATGTTTTACAGGGAAAAATGGAAGATGAACTTCCCACACCACTGCGGATACACGACGTGGTAAACGGAATAGGAAAAAAACGAACAAAACAAATTATTGACGCAAATTTTAATTACGGAAGATTGACTTAGAATATTCTTTATAACTCAGCAAGATTTAAGACATTAAAGGAAGCGTATTTCTCTCAGTTACTTAAAACATTTGAAAAATAATGTGATAAGGCACTGAATAAATACGTTATTTTTATTACATTACGTACGTTTATCTGTTAATTTCTTATTTCAAAACACTTCGCGGAATTTTTGTTTCTTTGTTGCAGACTTAATTCCGCTGCAGTCTACCATCCTCTTTGAAAATAAAATTATTCATTAATAAATGCTTCGAGTGCATCTTCCGATTAATTAGTTTCTTTAAAGGGAAAGGATCATTTAATTTATCACGAGCATAAAAACCGACTCTTGTTTTTTTGCTAATTCCTATTTACGTAAAAGCTTTTAATTTCTTTAAAATAGCAGGAAAGTAAATCTTACAGATGAAAAATACTTCCGCAAATTTACTCTCTTGAGTCCGGGGAGATATAATATTCATTATTGTTTGAAAGGGGGGGGGGCACACTTAAAACACCAATATTTATGACTTATGTGAACAAATTTAAAGCTAATTACGTTTCGATAATCACCGTCTGCGCCGCAGATGGATTGGGAAATTCGTCTTTACTTCAAAGTGATGCAGGTTTTTCTTTCATTTCTGAGTTATCATACAGTTTTCGGAGAAAGAAAAAACGCTTTGGGATGAACGTTTGCATAATAAATAGTGTCTACATATTTACGGCGACACATCGTTCCCACCCCCTCATCTGTGGCTATAATCAGCAGATCACCCATTATTCAGTCCGAGAGTCATACAGACCTCGTTTACTGGTTTCGTTCACAATCTAGCAGAGTGCTGCATAGGTACATGCACGCTCTACGCACTTCGTTAGAAGCATGTCTGTAGAAAGAAGTACTTAGAGCAGATCCAACACTCTAAAGCACAATTTCCTCCCAGTTTAACTTCACATAATCAATCTGAAACACTGAAAAATTGAATCAGTTACTAAATTCCAAGTGTACGGATCTCAAACGTTTGAGAAAATCTTCTGAAGGATAGGGTTGCTTCCCTGATTTTAGATAAAACGCAAAAAAAATAAGTGTTGCCTACATGAGTTTTCACTGTATTACACTCACACGGGCCTTTACTTTGCCGTTTATTCCTCATTTTAATGCAATTCAGGAGCTCTGTCTGAAAAACAAATAGAACTGATTTAGTACATTTATACTTCTATATTATATACAGATGGGATGCAAGGTCGTTTGATGCGCAATACATAGCCTCTGTTAGACAAATGTCAACCCCGTCTTCATGTGGTGCATCCTGTTCCCACTGAAAGGACTCTGACGACTGACCAGTTGCATTATAACTACAACGCCAGGATTAAAGGAAATGATATCCCACTCTGACCAACGCGATGACCAGGGCGTGCGGTTTGTCAACAACTTCCCCAAATGATTTCACAACTTAATCATATTGATTGAGATGTCTCCAGTGGCTTTAATGTGCATAGACAAGGCAGCGGCAAGTGCGCCATAAAAGTAGAGGGTTATAATAATTTAGAGATTGATGGGGAAAATCTAGAAGTAACCGATGCCTACATTTACCTTGGAAAAGGGATATCAAGCGAAGGTCACCTCGAAAAAAACATTAATGGGAGTATAGAACTTAGTTGTAGAGCTTTTGGCAGAAATAATATAATCTCCTAGAGAAATTTATCATTATGTCTTAAAAGGAAAGAATTTAATCAATGCATTCTTCCAATTCTTACTATGGATCAGAGACATTAACTTTAGCTAACAAAGACATTCAGAGGCTGCACGCAAGTGAAAGAAGCATGGGAAAGTGCCGGCTTAGTATAACCAGGAAGAATAGAAAGGGGAACTTATGGATCAGGAAAACGACAAGAGTTGATGACGTCCTGATCAACATAAGAACTCTGAAATGGCAGTGTGTTGAACATAATGCTACAACTGATCACCCTTGGACAACTGATGTACTACAGTGGATTCTAAGGGATTGGAAAAGACCCAGAAGCAGACCATGTAGAAGCCAGGTGGATAAATTTCGAAAGAACGCCGGAATGATATGGGGGAGACTGGCTCAAGAGAGAAAGTTATGAAAGAGACTTAGGAGAACTTCATCCAGTGGTGGAGTGATTAAGATTGTTGATATTGATTGAGATCTGATAATGAATTTGAGTAATTTTTACATAAATTTATCTGATGAAATATTTCTCTGCACACAACTGTTATTTGAGTAGTTGCATCGCATTTGTACGTTATTTCTATGGGCAGAATATGAGAGTGCTCCTGATAAAATGGGCAGTGTAGCACGACTGCTTTGTTAAATGCAGTATGTCCTTCACCAATTTTAGTATCTTTCTTGTGTACTGACCAATGTCTTTCTCCCTCAAGCACCCGCCAGAGTCATGCTCATTATCAGGCTGTTTTTTGTGATGCATAATATCTTGACCGTACTTACATTCTCTTGCACCCACTCGTGCATGAACGGATATGTGCAACAGAATGTTCTTAAACATGTACTGTAGAGGTCTTGAGTCTGCGTTTTTCGTCGATAATCATCGCTGCAATAATTCCTAACACCGGATTATTGTGATTTAGCACCCTGTTTTCATACTTAATAATAAAATATTTGCATTCATAATGCCCCAGTCTAACAAAATTGTGGTGTGGTTTTATCCGATTCATATTAATAAAACAAATACAGATACTCGGAAATCAGATGCTGGTGCATTGTCCCTAAAATATACAGTAAATTTTTAGTCGCTGTGTTAATGTTTTTGTTTATTTTTAAAATTTCGTGATATAAAGACAAACACAGGCTAAGGTAGTTCCACCTCAGAATTATTAAGGCGGCAATAGACATCGCCTGGATTACTGTTCAACGTGTAATATTACATCAGAAAACTTGAAAATTAATATTACATGTTGAACAGTAATCTAGGTAATGGCTATTCTGTTTTCCGCCTTAATAATTCCGTAGTTGTTCCATTTATTTGTGAAGAATATTTCTTCCACAGTTCTTTCTCAAATTTGATGTTGGGACAAATTATGCTGATAGGATAAGTTACCTAAAGTTGCATATATGGAAGAAACTGTGTATTGTACGTGCGACAAGTGTAGAGGGTTATCATCGCTAATGGACTTCAAATTGCCAAAAAAAAAAAAAAATATATCATCATCATCATCATCATTGTCAACCATTATCAATCCACTGCTGGACGAAGGTCTCCCCAAGTTTCCTCCACAACGGTCTGTCTTGTGCCAGTCTCCTCCATGTCACCCCTGCATACTTTCGAATTTCATCCACCCATCTCCCATGTGGTCTTCTTCTGGGTCTTTTCCTGTCCCTCGGAATCCAATCTAAAATTTCGGCTGTCCATCGATGATCTGTCCTTCTGGCAGTATGTCCAGCCCATTGCCATTTCAGGGATTTAACTCTGATCATGATGTCTTCCACTCTTGTCATTTTTCGGATCCACGAGTTCCTCTTCTTATCTCTCCTGGTTACACCAAGCATGCACTTCTCCATGCTGCTTTGAGTTGTCTGCAGCCTTTGTATGTCTCTTTTAGTTAAGGTCCACGTCTCTGCACCATACGTAAGCACTAGAAGGATGCATTGATCAAACACTTTTCTTTTAAGACATAATGGCATATTGCTCTTGAAAATTATGCTGTTTCTTCCAAAAGCTCTCCAGGCAAGTTTTGTACGCCGATTAATTTCTTCATCAATGTGACCCTCACTTGATATCTGCTGTCCAAGATAAACGTATGTGTCTGTTATCTCCAGCTTTTCTTCATCAATCGATAAATCTTCATTTCTTGTAAAAGCATTGAACATCACTTTTGTCTTCTGAAAGTTCATTTTTAATCCCACTTCTTTACTCTTGTCAGCAAGTTCCTGGATCATACTCTGCAGCTCTGATGGGCTAGTTGCAAAAATGACGACGTCATCAGCAAAACGAAGGTGGGTTAGATAATCTCCATTAATCTTTATCCCCTTGTTTTCCCAGCTCAGCGACTGAAAAACACCCTCCAATGTGGCATTAAAGAGCTTCGGAGATATGGTGTCACCTTGTCTCACTCCCTTTCCAATTTTTATGTGTGTTGTATTTTCAAACAGCCTAATCTTTGCACTTGCATTTTCATAGATGTTATTAATAATATTAATGTATGCATCTTCAATACCGCAGGTTTTCAGAGCCATTGTAACTGCTGATGGTTTCACCGAATCAAAGGCTTTTTCATAATCGATAAAAGCCATGCACAATGGAAGTTCATATTCCCTCGCTCTTTCAATTAGTTCTCTCAGCACATGGATATGATCTATTGTGCTGTAGCCACTCCTGAATCCAGCTTGTTCTCTCGGTTGAGCCATGTCCAGTGTTACCTTCAAGCGGTGTGAAAGAACTTTAGTGAAGATTTTATAAACTACTGATAGGAGGCTGATAGGTCTGTAGTTTCCGAGAT
This sequence comes from Macrothele yani, assembly GCA_039090855.1. Classification (NCBI taxonomy): domain Eukaryota; kingdom Metazoa; phylum Arthropoda; class Arachnida; order Araneae; family Macrothelidae; genus Macrothele; species Macrothele yani. Next base: position 87,919,593 of record CM076990.1, read on the forward strand.
CCTCAATGTCACCTTTCTTATGTAGCAGGATCATTGTAGCGGTGTTCCAATCCTCAGGAATCTTTCCTTCACTAAGGCATCGAGTGAAAATTTGGGCGAGTACTGTTTCAATTTCTCCACTTGCTTCTTGTATGATGTCTACAGTAATTCCATCTTCTCCTGGAGCTTTTCCCCGCTTCATGTTCTTGATTGCATGCGCAACTTCTGCTGGAAGGACTGGAGGAACTCTGGTACTGGTATCTTTCATGATGTCTGGAGTGCATGTATAATCCCTTTCATATAATTTGGAGTAGAAATCTTTCACTCTTGTCAAAATTTCGCCTCTATTTCTTGTTACAGAACCATCTTCTTTTCTCAGTGCCATAATCTGTTTTCTTCCCTTACTGAGATGTCCCTTTGCTATCTTTAGGCTTTGGTTGTTTTCAATTGCTTTCCTCACTAGTTCACAGTTGAATTTTCTTACGTCTTCAGTGATACTTTTTCGTACTGTCTTGCATAGCTCTATATATTCCACTTTGGAAGTCACATCTTCTTTAGTTGTCCTCATCTCTCTTCTTTTTTGCATCAACATTTTCGTTTTTCCTGATAATTTATTTACATGCAACTTGTTCTTAGACCCAGCTAATTGTGTTGCTGTTTCCATAAGAGCTTTGGTTACTTCTCTGTTAACTTCAGAGATGTCCACTTCTTCCGATGTTAGGCCTTCTAAAGCAGAGAACCTGTTCTTCAGTTCCAACTTGAAGGTATTATGATGTTTTTTAAGGTTGGTTATGTCAATAGATTTTGTTTGTCTTATGAGCTTGCCACGTTCAAGTTTAGTGTTGAGGTGCATCTTACATCTCACCAATCTATGGTCACTACCTGTGTTGAACTTGTTTAGCACATTGCAGTCTTCTATGACGAATTTTTTGTTACGCATAATAAAATCAATTTCACTTGTCGTCCCATTTGGATGTCTCCATGTCCATTTCCTGTGTGGCTTTTTCTTGAAGAAGGAGTTCAAGATGAAAAACCCTTCTGCCTCTGCAAACTCAACGAGAGTATTTCCACGCTGGTTTCTGTTGCCGTGACCGAATTTACCTACTGAAGTTTCATTCTGTTGCCGTTGCCCTATTTTTGCATTGAAATCTCCCATAATTATTTTCAAGTGCTGCTTACCTTTATTATTTAGATGACAAATTTCCTCATAGAATTCTTCAATTTCTTCTTCAGGATGACTTGTGGTGGATGCATAAGTTTGAATAATCTGAGCCTGGTATCTTCTCGATAGTTGGATAACGAGTCGTGCAGCTCTGTCAGAGGAACTTTCAACTTCTACCACTTTATCCTTCAGTTTCTTGTTTATTATAAATCCAACACCACTAGTTTTGCCAATATCTGTCCCACGATAGTAGAAGAGATGTCCACTTTTCAGTTCGATGAGATCTTCTCCTTTTCTCCTTACCTCACTTAGCCCCACGATGTCCCACTTGATCCTTTGTAGTTCCTCTTCCAATTCAAGAAGTCTTGAATCAGAAGATAGGGAGCGTCCATTGTACGTTGCCAAGGTCAGCATCAGATGGCAGCCTAGTCCGGTCCTCCGGGTATTCTTAACACCCTCTGCCTTCATGTCGCACTGGCCGCTGCCTTGGCCAGGTACATTCCAGCTGCCGGAGACTGAGGGCCAAGATTTAAGTTGTGGAGTCATTTTGGAGGGGTTTGGCCATAACTCACCACGCTGGCCAAGCGGGTTGGTGAGTGTGGGATAGAATTTCCTCTAATCCCGATGGTATAGTTATACCGCTATTGGCGGTCGTCAGAGCCCCTTTAGTGGGAACAGGATGCACCACGAGAAGGCGGGGTTGACATTTGTCAAGGAGAGGCTGTGATGTTACGCATCACCTGACCTTACATCCCATATATATATACATATATATATATATATATATATATATATATATATACAAATACGGCATGCAGATTGTGCTAACTTTGTTGTCAGTAATGGATAATTGTGGAAATTTTGTCGTCAAACATCCCTTAAACGTAACAGGTGTCTATTTGCAGATTCATTTCAGAATGTGAATATTTCGGGAAGAATCCAGCCTTCCAGTGCCCTAGCATATCCGGTAAGCCAGATGAGGAGTTTCATAGGCCTTTATTATGCACTTCGTTTTTGTGCGTACAGCATTGTTACTGCATTATTATTAATGAATTACAAAGCGTGCGTAAAATATCAGTAATTTTGTTTTGCTACTAACGTGATAATGTGTTTTTCTCACTTATCATGGGAACTGTGGCCTAACACGGACAGCCAAGCTTCACAATATAGTCTCTAAAATCTTGGCTAAACAGTATTTTATTGTATGTATTTGTTATAGCATTGTTGAACAAAGTTGGTCTTATGCAAAAATGTTTCGCTAACTAAAAGAAAATTAACGCAGAAACATAAAATTTATCTCAGATTTTAGACACAATACATCAGTATCTCATTCTTCTTTCCCCAAAATATCGATTTATATATCAATCTATTCCCTTCTCTGTTCGTTACCAGCTATATCAGTATTTCTTGTTTCATGTATCGTTTTCTTTTCTTTATTTTGCTGAACTGGTGTAATAAAAATGACAGTTCATTATTACCACCGTATCTTTACCATAGAGTCTTTATATCTGCCATCGTTAGACAGTTTTCTTGGGGTAATTCTAACTCCTGCGAGGGAAGGAGCCTGGATCTTCTGTGATTGGATACAATTTCATTTGGCTTCCTTCGTTCCTCGTTCCCTTAGCATTCTGCTCCACCACACTTCTTGTGTTCTTCCTTTTGGGATTTATTATCTGTCGACCATTACTCATTAGTTTCACCCAGGAAACCGGTCCTACACAACATACGCCTTGGCTCGGCTTTGAAGCATGAGAAGTAGATTGACCTTTCTCTTATTTTCACCCACAAGTATTAACAAAAGTTTGGTGTTATTTGCAGTAGAAATTGTTCGGAACGATTATAAAATTGGTTATCCCTGTTGTTAACTTTCTTGATTGTAGTTTATGAGTGACACTAGCATATGAGTCTCGTTTACAGCTTAACATACAACATGTGAACATTCGTTTGAAATAATTAGCTATATTGGTGTTTTCGATGATCGTGCTTTTTAAATATCCATCGTACCTTTTCCCATGAGAATGGACTCTCATTTCACCTTATTAACGGTGAGCGGACGCGGAAACCCTTCATTTTCGGTCATGTATCCCGGTTTTCTGACTTTTCCGTTACCTCTGCGTTGTTCGTTAGTGCCACTGCTACTACACATCTTTCTTTGATATTTCTATCGTCTCACCGGTAGGTTTCAAACAAGTTCAACGACTGTTTTCTCTGTCACATATTCTCATTATATGTGCATTCATTTCCTCATTTCCTTTAGCTAATCTTCTATCTATCAATGCATGCAATATGTATTAAGCTTGTTATGTGTGTTTACGCTCTAAATTGTTTTAGAAAACTTTCTTGAAATAGTAGATTGTTTTGTCTACTAAAAACAAACTAGTCAATCAACCAATGGCATGACCGAACACAAGCAAGCAATCTTCTATTTTTAATGTTTCTCTCTTGATTGTTACGTTTACCGTTGTCCTCATTCTACTCCAGAATTGCAAAATTATTCTAGATACACACTACTTGTGATTATGTAGCCGAGACGCCAAGTGTTGTCCATAGTGGTGTGGATATATGTCTACCTTTTCCAGTCACTTTCTCCATCCGAAATACTCAGAAGCTTCAGACACTGCAGCTTTGTAATGAGCTAATAATGTCACACATACCCATACTTATTATAAGAAGTTAATCTCTTTCAAAGTTAATGAAAGAAGGGAGAGGGAGGGAGAGAGAGAGGCAGAGACAGAGAGAGACAGAGAGAAAAAGAGTGAGAGAGAGCGTCACCCTCATAGACATACTAAAAGATTGAACCTAGTAAAACTGTTACCTAATGTATTTTGCATTAGACACTGTCTTGAAACGGAAATTGTGAGCTTACATGGTCTAAAGTCTGTGAGTACTCCTGAGTTTTGTACTAAGGAAAGAATGACACGTATGTCTCAGCTAGATATGAAAACCTAAAGATTTGATTATTTCTTCAATTTCAAGGAGATGAGGAGGATGTAATTTTCGGGCAAGACACGGCTCCACAAAGTGTTAATTACAAAATATAACGCCACCTCAATGGAGTCTGTTCAGGTGATCGATAAAACATAATGTAACCGACTGACACCCTAAAAATGACTCCCAAGATCAGCTGATCTGGTACTACTAGATATTTTTCTGCGAAAATTTATTAGGTATTAAGTCTATATGCGAGCTGTGATACGAATTCGGGTAAGTTAAAATGGAGGATCTCCGATGTCATCGTTGGGATATTGAGCAATAACTTGATCAAAGTGTGGAAGAATACAGATTTGATCACCATGGGAACTCAATGGGATTTTTCATGGCGCTCAAACTGAGAAGTTTCAAAGTCAAATCAGAACTTTGAACAAATCTTTCTTTTAAAAATTGCTGCTGTAACACGTATAGTGGGAAAAGTGTTCACATTGTTTCTATGCCTAGTATAAATCTTTGTTTTTAAAGATATGACATGTGGTTAATAGCAATAAGGATAGTGCAGTAGTTTATGCGTCACAAGGTTTAGGTATGAATCTTGAGAAATTCATTAATGCTTATATATTATATTGGTTTAGATCCCTCGTAGTCACATATGGTTAGGGGAGAAATTTTGTGTGTCACACGGAATTGGTCCGAAGCCCTTTGGTACAAATTATTTCTTGCCTGTTTCTACTTCTCTCTGTATTTTCTAAAAGCAGTTAATCTTAAATAAAAGATGACAGCTTCGAAATGAACAATAAAGTGTACATGAAGTCATGAAAATATATAAACGAAGAAATGCGGAACAGTTTAGATCAGTGCTTCTCCACTGTGGCGAATAGGTAATTCAGTTTTGCAGTTTCTCATGGACCGGTGGAGTGTTGCCAAAACTGGGGAAGATTGAAAATTATTTCAAAATTAATGTACTCGGCATTATAACAACCGATTTAGTATAGTTTTGGGCTGTCTTTTGCCTGAATAACTGCTTTAACCCAGCATGGCATTGACTACACTAGATTATAGTAGGTATCCTCGGGTATTCTGTACCATCTAGATACAGTAGAATGATGCTCGGAAGTCCGGTGACTGAGCGGGACACTTGTGTGAACCGGCAAATGTTCCATGTGATTCCAATCCAGAAAACTGGGCGGCAAGGGGGGGAGGGCAATAGAAATGCTTGGACATACTTCTGTAACAATTTCTCTTCAATGCAAGGCTTATAACACGTTGAGTTGTATTTATACACTGGCGTGCAAAAATTAAGGACGAGACGGTTTTTCGAATGTAACGTCGTGCAGAAGTGCTCCACATCGAATCAAATCATACCATAAGATCCCCAAGATGTAAGAATATGGGACAAGTGAGCAAAACCGTCCAAACAAGGAATCCAAAGGATACAAAGGCACTTTATTGAAAAGGTAGCTTCGAGCACAACTGGACAGAAGACAGAAACGTCCATGTGACAGGCGGCTGCCAAGAAAAATCGAGTCTTATAATGAATAACCTTCTTTCTAGCTCAGCTAATTATAATGAATAAACTCTTTTACCAGCTAAGCTAAGTATAATGCTTCTGCTACTGAATTATATGCTTGTACTAAGCTTCAAATAGTGAATTCAAATGGTTGTTGTTACTAGTTAATTAAGATCATGAATAAAGTCACCTGCTAATAGTGTAGTAATAGTAATGAACAAACTTATAACTGGTAGTAATGTTGTAGCAGTAATTAAGATGAATAAAGTCTTATGCTGGTTGTTACTAGTAATATTAATTGAAATAAACCTAACAGCCAGACAGAGGTCTGACAGTACTATGAACTGAGAAAGACGTACTTACATAAAACCTTTTATTATGAACTTCTACTGGTATCATCACACACAGCTACTCAAATAATACGTAGCTCCTTGCACATGAACGGAGCTCTATACTCATAAACAAACGCTCTCTTTCACAACAACAAACGCTCTCCTCGGGTATCGTTGAACGCGCCTATTTATACTGGCTACCACCACGTCATGACTTACACTCATTGCCAGATCTCATTCAGCGGGAGAAATAATATCTCGTTCAGTAAGAAGATAATTTACACAGTAAAATAAAATAACCAGAGATAGTAAAATCAAAAGGAAAGTGAATATAGAGTATACGTTACAGTCTTTAGTAGGGGATATGATCGCCCCTGACTGTGTTGCAGGATTCACAACGTCTGTCCATGCTGAGGACGAGGTTGTCAAGAAGCTGTTGAGGCATCGCGGCCCATTCCTCTTGTAGCGCCAATAGCAGCTGCGGAATCGTTGCTGGAGGCTGGTGACGTGCTGCCAAGCGTCTCCCGAGAAGGTCCCACGCGTGTTCGATTGGATTCAGGTCCGGCGACCTTGCGCGCCAATCCATGCGTTGAATATCTTCACTCTCCAACAGCTCTACGACAGCCACTGTACGATGAGGTGTAGCGTTGTCGTCCATGAAGAGGAACTCAGGACCCACAGCACCTCTAAACAGACGCACGTGAGGCAGGAGAACCTCGGTACAATAGCAGACACCAGTGACTGAAACTTCTTGGAAGATGTGGAGGTCAGTACGGCTACCAAGCATGATACCGCCCCAAATGAGAACTCCGCCACCTCCAAACCGGTCCCTTTCGATGATGTTCGAGGTGTGATTGCATGTTCCCTGCTCTCTCCAGATGTGTATACGTCCAGAATCGCTCGTCAGACTAAATCGGCTCTCATCCGTTTAGAGAACTCGACCCCATTGATGATGTGTCCAGTTCTTGTGTTCCTGGCATAACAGAAACCGCCGTCTCCGAGCAGCAGGTGTTAATGGCACACACCGTACTGGTCGTCGTGCAAATAGACCACCTTGGTGCAGCCTCCCGGCCACGGTAAAACGCGATAACGGACGTCCAGTTGTCTGTTTCATGTGCCTTGCGATTTCTCCCGCTGTCTGCCGTCTGTCTCTTCTCGCCTGTAGGACAATGTACTGGTCGTCCGCCGCCGTGGTTTGCTCATGGACGACAACTACTAAACTCTCGGACAGTTGTTACTGTCGTTTGAAATGCTCTCCAAGCTCGTGAAACGATGCTGTGAGCGATCCCGAACTTCTCGGCCACACTAGTCACACTTTGACCTTCTTTCAACTTCCCAATGACACGACCTCGGGTAAAGTCATCCAGATGTCGTCTACTGGATTGCCTGTTGGCCATATAACACGATGGCAGCAACTCGACGTCGTTCAAACCGATGTATACCGTGCAATAGCTTTCACCGAATTGCTGAGCGTACACCGCCCGTGTGCTTTATACCCTACCGACACTCGCCCACCCCCTGCGTCATGCTGCATATATGCGCATGCCCTACTGTACCGGACCCTAGTCTATCTCCTGAGTGGTCTTTCGGTCCGTTCTGCTTGCTCGTTCCGTTGTTATGCTAATTTCTCCTCTTCGTCCATAATTTTTGCACACCAGTGTAAAAGAGTTCTGTGCCATCCGGATACACGGTCCCCGTGTAGGGCAATAGATGGTCCGAAACGATGACTACGTAACATCTATCAATGTGGGTGTGCTCAATCTGAATAAAAAGCCCTAATAGTGTCTACAAGAGCAAACTCAACACTATGATACCTTCGTCTTCATCATTCTCTCGCCAAACCCTGTAGTTTGGGAGCACACAAATTGCGGGGTTGGACGAGATGTTTGGTAGCATGAAATCGAACCCACGCGGGTGAATTCTGCGTGGCGTCGAATGCAGACCCACCCATTACTACATTTGAGCTGAAACCTTAACTCATCGCTCTAGGAAACTCTTTTCCTGTCGTCCAATGTTCATTCGCCGCCCCGGTGGCGCAGTGGTCTAAGGCGTTGGCCTCTGATCATTCGTCCGTAAGGGGTCTGGGTTCGAATCCCGGTCAGGCATGGATGTTGTGTTTGTCTTACGGCACTGGCTCTCTCCCTTCCCTGGAACCAGTGACCCTAAATTAGGGACGGGCGACTGCTTATAGCCCATTGAGTTGCTCACGGTAGTCGTTAAACATCCAATAAAAAAAAATGTTCATTCAGGATGCTCCCGTTCCCACTGCGGGTGAAGCTGATGATTATGCCGCATACTCTTTCGGCCCATTATCAACAGCTTCCGCTGGACTGTGTCCTTAGAAATACTTCTCTGTATACCATGGTTGTGGTCTGCCATTAACCGCGGGATCGTGAGCCGTATGCTGTCCCGGACAGCAGGCAGGTACCAACTGAAGTTCACCTCAAATTTCAACCAGTCGTGGTTTCCGCTTTCTGGCATATTGGTTAGATGTGTCCCCTCCTTCGTGCCACTTCCACCACACAAAGGTATTGCCCTTATGTGCTTTTATGTCCGACAATACTTGAACAAATAGGGGAGTGATATAATACGGCAAGTTTTGAACAGCCAACAATACCTGCGGTTAGCGAGACCTTGGTCCGCCGCCTACTTCGCGCAGATAATCATTCCGTGTTCAAGTTATGACAAATCCTTCCAAATTTCCCGGGCTCTGTTCCAGCAAACTGACACGTCCTGCCCATTCCATCTATCCGTCAAAATATTTCGGTAGGTGAGGTCACTGCTACGTGCTATGAGAAGTGCCCCATTTGTGGAGACATAAATGGTCTCAGTGACCTGGCCAATGAGTGTATGTATACATACATATCATGATCATCGTCTTTCATTCTCAACCCACAGCTGAATGTGAAAGTCTCCCTAAGCCTATTCCACGAAGCTCTGTCTTGGAAAATTCTCTACGATGTCCCTTCAGTATGTATTCGAATTTCATCCCCGTTTAATGTAAGTTCGTGTTTTATCCCACATTCTTACTCCTGTCAGCACGTTCCTGGATCGTACTCAACAGCTTTGGGAAGCGAGGGATACTTGAAAAAAGGACTTCTTTGTGAGCAATATGAAGGTGGGTTAAATAATTTCCATTAATCTCTATACTGTTCTCTTCCCAGTTCTATGTTTGGAAAGGCATTCAGCAATGTGCCATTGAAGAGCTTGGCAGACACGATGTCCTCTTTTCTCACTCCTTTTCCTGTTGTTATAGATGTATAACGAAGTCAATTTCTCCGTCATTTTTGGTCCACGCCGGGGATCGAACCCGAGTCCACTTATTCCGGAACAAGTCTCTCTACCAACTGAGCTACGCAGAGGTTCGTCCTCGCTACTATCTGCCTTTATGTCGTGTGCGTCCTGCGGGGCAGGTACATCCCCCCCCGAAAGAGGGCCGGGGGTCAACCGTGACCATGAATCGTTGCAGGCAGCCATCCGCTGAAGAACGTGCACTTGAGAACTCCCAGTCAATCTGGTGTGTGGAATGCAACGTCACACACATTTATTTTTCGAAGCGCTTAAGAAAGGATTCTCTTATTTTTCCTGTCTCGCGGTGTGGAAAGAACATCACACCACTGCGAGATCTTTAACGGCCAGGTCATCCGGGAAGTTCGGGCGCCATTATAACGAAGTAAATTTCTCCGCCATCTTTTTGTCCACGCCGGGCGTTCGTTCTAGCTGCTATCTGACTTTATGTCGTGTGCGTCCTGCGGGGCAGGCACATCACAGATGTTGTGTTCTCGAACAGTTGAATCTTCTTATTTTCATTTTCATAGATATTAAAGTGTAAGAATTCAACACAGTAGGATTTCAAAGGCACTATGACTGCTGATGCCTTTTCATAATCAATGAAACCCATACATAGTGGGTGTTCATTCATTGAAGTAGAAAATTACAGTCTTTGCAAAAAAAAAAAAAAAAACGAAGCTCCTAGAAGGAATCATTCAATGTACACTGCTGGCCACCCAAAATGCAACACCAAGAAGAACACGAGATAGCAAAGCCAGATTTACTGGACACATAACAAGAGATACAAAGATGAAACGATTGAGCTTACAGGCCCGTGCGACTTCCGGAATACGCCGAAGAGACCAATAGTTCGTGTGGCCTCCATGGCTGGCAATAACGGCCGCTAAAAGCCACGGCATCGAACGAAAAAGGCTTTGGACGTGGGCTTGGGGTATGTTGGTCCAGGCTGCTTCCACACGTTGCCACAGTTCATCAGGCGTAGCCGCGGGTGGTGCTTGCCGGGCCACTCGGTTGCCGATCAGAGAGCAGACGTGTTCGATGGGCGAAATATCGGAAGAACAGGCGGGCCACGGCAGCAGTGACACCTGGTGGGCCGTGAAGAATTGTTGTCCGATGCGTGCCACGTGCGAGCGCGCATTGTCCTGTTGAAACGTGGCCGGTGGCAGGTACTGCAGGTAAAGGAGGACTACAGGCTCCAAAACGTCGAAGATATAGTGGTGGCTGTTGAGTGTACGGCGATGCGTACCAGAGGGATGCGGGTGTCACATTCAATTGCGCCCCAAACCATAACGCCAGGCCACGGACCGGTATGGCGATGCATAATGCAGGCGTCATACAGTCTATCGCCGCGTTGCCGCCACACGCGGATCCGACCATCGTGGTGTTGCAGGCAGAAGAGGGATTCATCGGAGAAGACAATGTTTTACCATTTCGTAGTCCAGGTGCGGGGTTCAACGGCCCACTACCGCCGCACTGCCGCCGCACTCGCCAGTGGTGTAACATCAATGGTAATCGGAGCAAAGGGCGCCGTGCGACAAAGTCCCCGTTCTTGCAGACGACGTCGAACGATACGTGCTGACACAGGTTGTTGCGCAACACACCCTAGTTCCTGCGCTAACGTTCGTGACGTGGCGTTGCGAGCTGTCAATGCCCACCGCACAACATGCCGGTCCTCTCGTCCGGTGGTGTTCCACGGTTGCGGCAATCGCTCACAGCGGTCCGTCCCTCCCTCCTGCACCCACCGAATCCATAATTGCCTCACCGTGGCTGGATTTCGTCCCACACGGGCGCCGATGTCTCGGTACGATAAACCGTTGTCGCGATAAGCCAGTATTCGTCCTCTGTAGAACTCCGAAACGTGCTGGAATGACTGCCGTATTCTGGGACGAGGCATCAGGAAGCTTCCCACGCACAGGTCCGGCAGCACAACACACTTCCACTATTTACAACCCGCCTTCTGTGCACCCTTCTTATAGTGCTTCTCGGTGGCGTGCCTGGGAGCACATGATTTGCATATTCCCTGCAATGCTTATCGCGGGCGACGCATGCTGCGAATTTCAGGCCAATCGGATGCTTCCTTCTTGGTGTTGCATTTTGGGTGGTCAGCAGTGTAGATGAAAACTGGTATGTGCAATGTACATGTATAGGAAATACCAGAGCAGTTGGAGCATTTACTCGGATAAGACAGCTACACAAGTGAAGAAGTTAGGACGTTGTGGGCCAACCTCTGGCTTGGATACAAGCTGTTACCCGGCGTGGCATAGATGCATACAGTTTCACGGTGGTGCTCAAATTGCTGGCAAGTTCGCTGACATTCCTGAAGGGCCGTAGGTGGTATTCCATTATGTCCCAAACATGTTCGAACGGTGAGAGCTCGGGCGATCGGATTGGCCATGGAAGTGTGTCGAAATTACGGAAGCAGGCTTGGGAAAGCCATGCCGTGTGTGACCGGCATGGCTTTCCAAGCCTGCCTCCGTAATGTCTCGGCGATGCTGCTACAGGAATGGCAACACAACAGGTTGTAGAATGTTATCGACGTACCGTTGAGCAGTGAAGGTGGCACGGAGGACTAACAAGGATGTCACACTATCCCACGTTGATTGGGTCCGACAACACTGCAACCGTATGCCGGCGATGCTCGCTGGTCAGTAGTAGGCGGAGTAGTGTCCCCTCACTCCGGAGTAAGTCGCTCTCCCAACTGAGCTACGCGGACAGAATATCTCGCTACAGATTTGTCGTCTTGACATGTGTTTTCACCTTTGTAGTACGTCACATCTCTCTCTTAATTTTTAGCAAGTCTTTTGTAAAAAAAGATCGTGCTCCGGTTATCGGTTTGTCCGTCCTTCAGTCCGTCTGTACCCACGGTATCTCTGCAATTATTAGTCCGATTTGAAAAATTCTTTTTGCATTCGGAAGCTTGAAATATGCGAATGATGATCCTTTATTTCATTTTTTTTAAGATGTACAATATTGCCGCTAGGGGGCGTAAATGCAGATGATGTCGAATTCAAAAATACGTTTTAATCCACATATTTGCTTCTAAACATCCGATTGAAAAAAATCATTTTATCTTTCGATTCCATTTATGTCGAAGAGTGTTTTAGATATAGTTTCCTTTTCAAATTACGCATAGAGTTTCCGCTAGGGGGCGTAAAAGTAAATTACATTTTTCTCGATAACTCTTCTCCTAAACCTCCGATGCCGCCCCGGTGGCGCAGTGGTCTAAGGCGCTGGCCTCTGATCATTCGTCCGTAAGGGGTCCGGGTTCGAATCCCGGTCAGGCATGGATGTTGTGTTTGTCTTACGGCACTGGCTCTCTCCCTTTCCTGGAACCAGTGACCCTAAATTAGGGACGGGCGACTGCTTATAGCCCATTGAGTTGCTCACGGTGGTCGTTAAACCTCCAATCAAAAAAAAAAAAAAAAAAAACCTCCGATTAGAAAAATATTTTTAGCGGATACATCTCCTAATGGAAAATCTTTTGCATATAATTTCAAATTTTTGGTAAAGAATACTTTGGCCACCAGGGGGCGTAAGTGTTAATTTTTGCTTCTGATGTACACTGGCGGAAAGTGAAAAAGGAACACCAAGACGGAATTGGCGAACGATCATGAAATTTACATATGTTAATGGGGTCGAGTTTACGTAGGTGTGATGTTAATTTCGGGACCAACCGGTGAGCGCTTACGCCACAGCACGGCTTAATATTCAAATTATAGTTGGTGGTATTTAAGGAGTACGGCGAAGTGAATGTAATCAGTCGTTGGCGTTCGGACACGTGCGAAGACCCTGAAGAAGCTGCAATGCCTAGACATGGAAGACATGTACGATTTCAGCAGTTATCGGACTTTGAGCGAGGTCGTCCATTAGGACTCCGCGATGCCGGGTGGTCGTATCATCGTATTGCGGAGCGAATTGGACGGGAAGTACCGGTGGTGGTACGATGGTGGCGTAGATGGTCCGAGGAATATTCCCACACGAGAAGACGTGGAACCGGGAGTCACAGACGGACTGATGAGCGGACCGATCGACGCATAAGAAGAGCGGCGTTGTCAAGCAGAACATCCACTGCGACGCAAATCCGAGCTGCCGTTGCACCTGAGGTGACTGTGCGAACAATCCGCAACCGTCTACTCGATGCAGGACTACGTGCACGTGTGCCTCTGGCATGTGTACCTCTGACTCCAGCCCACCGTCAGGAACGGCTGCAGTGGTGTTGCCAACGTCTGCATTGGAGAACGCAATGGCGATCTGTCCTGTTCAGCGATGAAAGCAGATTCTGCTTGTTGAGCCTCCGATGGCCGTATGCGTGTTCGCAGACGCACAGGGCCTACATCTGGTCTCCTGGTGTGGGAAGCGATCAGCTATCACTCCCGTACACAACTAGTGTTTGTGCCTGGTACGTTAAACAGTACCACCTACATCAACAACATCATTCAGCCCGTTGTTGTGCCATTTATAAGGTCGGTCCAATCGTGGTGTTTTCCAGCAAGATAACGCACGCCCACACACGGCACGTGCAACGCAACATGCACTTCAGGGTGTGAGACAACTTCCATGGTCTGCACGTTCACCGGATTTGTTCCCCATTGAGCACGTGTGAGATTTTATGGGACAACGACTTATCCGGTCTCCACGGCCAGCCACGACCATCCCCGATTTACGCGTCCAGGTTGAGGATGCTTGGAACTCAATACCCCAAACTTACATCCGACATCTGTACGACAGACTCCATGCCAGAATTGCACAGTGCAACGCAACATGCACTTCAGGGTGTGAGACAACTTCCATTGCCTGCACGTTCACCGGATTTGTCCCCCATTGAGCACGTATGCGATTTTATGGGACAACGACTTATCCGGTCTTCACGGCCAGATACGACCATCCCCGATTTACGCGTCCAGGTTGAGGATGCTATAACGAAGTAAATTTCTCCGTCATTTCTGTCCACGCCAGGATTCGAACCCGGATCCCCTCATTCCGGAATAAGTCGCTCTACCAATTGAGCTACGCGGCCATTTGTTCTGACTACTATCTGCCTTTATGTCGTGTGCGTCCTTCTGGCAGGTACGTCACATCTCCTGGTACGTTACATCATCTCCCCCTTATTTTTTTTTTTCTTTTTCGAAGTGCTGGAGAAGGGATTCTCTTATTTTTCCTATCTCGCGGTGTGGAAATAACATCACACCAATGCGAGATTTTGAACGGTCGGGTCATCCGGATAGTTCGGGCGCCATTATAACGAAGTGAATTTCTCCGTCATTTTTATCAGCGCCAGGATTCGAACCCGGGTCCACTCATTCCGGAATAAGTTGCTCTACCAATTGAGCTACGCGGACATTTTATTCTGATTCCTATGTGCCTTTTTATGTCGTGTGCGTCCTTCTGGCAGGTACGTCACATCTTCTGGTACGTTACAATGCTTGGAACTCAATACCCCAAACTTACATCCATCATCTGTACGACAGACTCCATGCCAGAATTGCACAGTGTGACGCAGTTCATGGCGGTTCAACCTCGTACTAACCATGTTACATGGAAATGTTTTTTTTCAGTTTTCCAGCAAATACAGCTGTATTTTGCCATAATGTTTTGATCACGTTATCCTCTGTATTCCGTTATTATGCTGTATAAATTTCGTTGGTATCAGACGTTTCCTTCTTGGTGTACTTTTTTCACTTTCCGCCAGTGCATTTGCCATAAAATATGAGCTTCTAAAATATCGATTGAAAAAACTCTTTCGTGGACTGATGCCACTCACATCGATAAACCTGTTCGGAATATTTTCTTCCTAAAATATCCCACAGTTTTTCCGCCAGGAGGCGTAGCCGTACGTATATCTTATTTTTGTCAATATCTCTACTTCTAGCAGTCCGATTTAAAAAATTCCTTCTTTGTCGGATAGTGTTTTCCGTGTGATATGTTTTTCATATAATTTCAAAATTTTCAAGTGATTCATAGGCTTTCCGTTAGGGGGCGTTAAGGTATATTGCGTTTCGCCCTATATCTCTGCTTCTAAATCTCCGATTTCAAAAATTCCTTCTGCACCGGATACAGCTCCCGATGGGAAATCGTTTGCACATAATTTCTAATTTTTGTAAAAAAATGGTTTGGCCACCAGGGGGCGTAAATCTTAATTTCCGCTTCTGATGCATTTGCAGCAAAATATGAGCTTCTAAATTCTCGATTAAAATAAACGCCTTTTGTAGACCAATACTACTCATGTCGACAAACCTTTTATGAACATTTTCTTCTTAAAATAGTGCATGGTTTCTACGCCAGGGGCGTAGATGTATATCTTATATTTGTCAATATCTCTACTTCTAGTGGTTGAATTTGAAAAATTCCTTTTTTGTTGGATAGTGTTTCCAGTATGACATGTGGTTCATATAATTTCAAAATTTTCAAGTAATTCATGGACTTTCCGCTAGGGGCGTAAAGCTAAATTGCGTTTCTCCCTATATCTCTGCTTCTAAATCTCCGATTTGAAAAATTCTTTCTGCACCGGATACAGCTTCTGATGGGAAATCGTTTGCACATAATTTCTAATTTTTGTAAAAAAAAAAAAAAAAAAAATGGTTTGGCCATCAGGGGGCGTAAACCTTAATTTCCGCTTCTGATGTATTTGCAGCGAAATATGAGCTTTAAATCCTCGATTGAAAAAAAAACGTCGTTTGTAGACCGATACTACTCGTGTCGACAAACCTTTTAGAAACATTTTCTTCTTAAAATAGTGCATGGTTTCTGCGCCAGGGGGCGTAGACGTATATCTTATTTTTGTCAATATCTCGATTACTAGGAGTCCGATTTAAAAAATTCCTTCTTTGTTGGATAGTGTTTCTAGTGGGACGTGTTTTTCCTATAAATTCAAAATTTTCAACTAATTCATAGACTTTCCGCTAGGGTGCGTATAGGTGAATTACGTTTCCCACTATTTCTCTGCTTCTAAACCTCTGATTTGAAAAATTCCTTTTGCACAGGATACAGCTCCTGATAAGAAATCGTTTGCACATAATTTCTAATTTTTGTAAAATAATGGTATGGCCACCAGGTGGCGTAAGTCTTAATTTCCGGTTCTGATGTATTTGCAGCAAAATATGAGCTTCTAAAATCTCGATTGTAAAAAAAAACAACTTTTGTTGACCTATGCTACTCATGTCGACAAACCTTTTAGGAATACTTTCTTCTAGAAATAATGCATGGTTTTCTATGCCAGGGGACGTAGATTAATATCTTATTTTTGTCAATATCTCTACTTCTAAAAGTCCAATTTGAAAAATTACTTCGTTGTTGGATACTGTTTCCGAAGGGAAATGTTTTTCTTATAAATTCAAAATTTTCACGTAAATCATTTAAGACTTTCCGCTAGGGCGCAATAAGATGAATTGCGTTTTCTGCTCCTAAAACTCCGATTCGAAAAATTCTTCCTGTATCGCATACAAGACCTGATGGAAAATATTTTTCACATAATTTCTAATGTTTTGTAAACAATGGTTTCGCCACCAGGGGTCATAAGTGTTAATTTCTGCTTCTGATGTATTTGTAGCAAAATCTGAGCTCCTGAAAACTCGACTAAGTTTTTTTTTCTTGGACCGATACCGCTCATATGGGTAAACCTTCTGAGAATACTTTCTTCCTAAAATAATGCATGGTTTTCCCACCAGGAGACGTAAAGTCACATCTTATTTTTGTCGATAACTCTGTTTCTAAGAGTTCGTAAGCTCAAGATTCCGTTTACACCAATATCTGAGGGATTAAAGACCCGATTGAAGAACTTCTTTCTTCCGTCAGATACTATTGTTTTCCATACCGGTTCCATTGCCTTTGAATAGCTTTGATAAATTTAATTTGCGTCAGAACGGATTCAAAAGACGTGCTTATTACACCCGAAAATTCGGTGTCATCTTCCTTGTTTATCTTTGAAGCGAAATAGTATCTTTTCATTAATTTTAAACAATGTGTGGAACAAACATCACACATTCTTTGAAGAACCCGACGGTCAGTGGATCCATTTTCCACAATCAGGAGCCAATGTGAAAACACAAGTTTGTCGGCGACAAGCTATCTAATCCGTGTCCCCTCACTCAGGAGTAATTCGCTCTCCCAACTGAGCTACGCGGATAGAATGTCTCGCTGCAGATTTGTCGTCTTAACACATGCTTTCACCACTGTAGTGCGTCACACTCCCTATTGGCAAAGAATGTGTTTACAATATATTTAAAAATGCCTGCAAATTATTCACCGTCGTGACCTCTATGTAACGCAAAAAGTTAAATCCGATTTTTAGAAGCAGAGATTTCGAGAAAAATACAATACACATTTACGCCCCCTAGCAGTAACACCATGCATTATTTCAAATAGAAACAGTACTTTAAATGGTCTCAGTGGCAAAAGGTATCAGCAGGTAAAATAGCTTTTTGAAGCAATGGTGTAGAGCAAAATATATTTTGAATTTAATAGCATGTGCATTTACGGCCGTGGCGGCGAGGTTATGCGTCAGAAAAAGACCAAATGTATAGATAGTCATTCTCACAATTCAGGCTCTCGAGAACAAAAAGAATTTTTCAAATTGGACCAATAGGTGCAGAGTCATAGTGTCCAAAGTGAGACGGACAAGATGATACTATAAAATTTTGTTTTTCAAAAGACGTGCTGAAATGAGTATGCGAGTGAGATGATATTTGCTTCGATTTAAGTCTCACGTGTTACTTCGTTTATGCGTGTTATTTTTATACTGATATAAGCCTTCAGTGTCTTAAAAGGGTATAAGTGTGACAAGTGTTAATTGTTTGTGAGAACAAATTTTGCCACAGTTGTCTTGTGAAACAAGCTGGAAATTAAGTGCTGTTACTGAACACGAAGTAAGTGACACTTCGTAAGCTTCTCGTTCCTCGTGTCCGTTAGACAACTATTGTAGTATTAGTTTTGACGTTATAGAGACTCTCAGTTAACATATAAGTAATAGATGAAAAATATTTAAAATATTATACAATAGAACCCGCTTATAACGAGACGGTATTTAGCAAAATCCCGGGTTTAAGGAGCGAAACAGGAAGTTTTGTCTGGCATAATATTAATTCAAAGCTAATTCGATCGCTTTTAACGAACAAAATTTAAAGAGGTCCCTGGATTTAATGAGGGAGAGGAAAGCTAAGATGATCATTTTTAACAAGCAAAGTAAGAAAATTGAATCAAAACTCCATATTTAACGGGGCAAAGAAAATCTGTTGCGCAGTGTCCTGAAATGGTGTCATACAGGAGGAAATTGCAACAGCGCAGAGGAATCTTTGTGTGTTAGCAGAAAAATATTGATAGAAAAGCAACAGGGAGGGAGTATATCAAATTATATCAAATTATGAAACCTGGGAGTATTTAAAAAATATTTTCACATAATGTCCGCTTCAGGATTCGCTACTACTGTGCATTTATTTAAATGCTTGTTTTATTCAAATTTGAATTACTGTATTTAACAAATTAAATCTTTCAAATCCGGCTGTTATGGATATATAATATAAACGTATATGCACATTATCACGAATGCATATTTTTACATCCTGGGATCTTTCACCCCAAAACGGATTTAACGAGCTTCAAGATTTAGCAAGGATTTCCTTCGGTTCGAGAGTTCTTCATAATAAGCGGGTTCTATTGCATAAGCTTCTTTAGTTTTATTCATCTTTGCATACTCTCCAGATGGTGTTCTGTAGGGAAAAATGATGAGATAATTCATGAGGATAATTTGGGTTATTCCTTTTCCTTTTGGAGGGAAGGTACTACCAAATCTTAACATGCAACATTTCAGAAGCTTTAACCGTCAAATCTATGCAAGTAAATAATGTGTGTGTGTGTGTGAATTCTTGTCGAATTTTAACTTAATGAAAAGCACTCGACTTAGCTTTTAAATATACGATTATTTGAAAGTAATAAAATATAATTATTTTGGAAAATGAAAAATATTGGAAGAACAGTTGGCCCCCTTACTCCCAAAGCCGTGCCTATGAGGTAATGAGTTTTTTAAAACAAGTGGTTCGAAACAGCACAGGATCTGAATCAAGTTCTGTTTTAGGATTGCTAAAGCATATATGGTATGTTACAAACTGCCGTTGGAGAGCGTGCTTTATAAAAATGACAGTTTTTTTTCTACACTGTAAGACTAGTTCAATTTCTGTATTAACTTTCAAATCGTGCAAGAATGTTTTATGCACTAACATATTCAATACATAATTTGATCAAGAAAGCTGACACTGAATTTTGGGTTGTAATGAGCACGTCTTGGGAATCTTTTCTGACGTGAATTAAAATTATCAAGTTTATCAAAGTCAATGCAACCGGTTAGAAAAGATTAATCGGATTTCTACAATCGATAAAGCATCCAGAAATAGAAACAGCCACTCGCTTCCACCAGTGGCTAAATAGTGTATTACGAAAATTAACAAATAGCGCACAAAAAGTTTCTCATAGAAGAAGGAAGGTATCGGAAAAAAAAACGATTTTGAAATCGAACAGTCAAAAAAGAGATATAGAAGGAAACTTGATGTAACTCTACGCCTTCTAGTGGAAGAATTTTGCAGTATTGGAAATTTGGAGATAAGCGAAATATATCATTTATGGAAAAAGCCATGCTAAAAAAATAGCTTTACAAATACCTTCTTCGGAAGAAAAGATAACGAAAAAGAGGTTTTGAGCTTTACGCCCTCTAACAGGAAATCTGTGCAGAGATTTCTCAATAAGATTTTAGAAGCGGTGATACAGCTGTAAACAAAAGTACATAAACACCACCTAGCGATAAAACTGCGAACTGTAAAATTCCTCAAATACTAATCCAAAGTGTTCCACAAGGCAAATGACATCCGGTATTGAAATAATTTTAACGCACATGTCGAAGCGGAGATATTGAGAGAAACAGGCTAAATGTTGACTCACCGAGCGGCGAAAGTGTGCATTATTTTGTGGAGGAAAATCCACACAAACTGTTTCCATAGCTATTTCAGCGGAAAAGAACTCTCTGAGAAAGAACTTCTTCAATCGGGTTTTTAGTGTGGCAGATACTGCTGAAAACGGGAAGGGAACTTACGCCCTCTAGTGGCAGACTTCTGCGTTAAGGAATTTGAAATTATATGAGAAAAATGTTGCAGCAGAAACGTTCTCCAACAAAGAAAGAGTTTTTCAAATCGGGCACTTAGAAGCAGAGATATCGAAAAAATATATGCATCTACGTTCCCTGGCGGAAAAAACTATACATTATTTAAAAAAAAAATTTCTGAAAAAATTTTCCCAGGTGAGCGATATGGGTTCACTAAATAATTTTTTCAACTGAATTTTCAGAAGCTTAGATCTTTCAACAAATACAATCGTGGTCAAAAGTCCTGCACCAGTAGACTGAAAGTCAAATTTTTGCTCTTTGAAGTCAACGTTTTTATACAGCGTAATGGTAAAGTCCGGAATACATATTGTACAGAATTTTAAAGGAAATTTTATGATCAATTCAAATATTTTTACAGAATGTTTTTACTAGTGGTAAAAGTGAAATTACAAGCAAAAGTCTAGCGTCTAGTCATAAAAAGCAAAAAATAATGGAATATGTGAAATTAGTGTACAATGCATTTAAAGCAAAATTACTGTACAGTACATTATTGACACTTGCAGGACACTTGAAATAACTGACCAACAAGCAAAATACGCTTTAATACACTGGCGGAAAGTGAAAAAAGAACACCAAGAAGGAAGACGTCTGATACCAACGAAATTTATACAGCATAATAACGGAATAAAGAGGATAACGTGATCAAAACATTATGTCAAAATACAGCTGTATTTGCTGGTAAACTGAAAAATAACATTTCCATGTAACATGGTTAATACGAGGTGGAATCGCCATGAACTGCGTCACACTGTGCAATTCTGGAATGGAGTCTGTCGTACAGATGTTGGATGTAAGTTTGCGGTAGTGAGTTCCAAGCATCCTCAACCTGGACGCGTAAATCGGGGATGCTCGTGGCTGGCCGTGGAGACCGGATAAGTCGTTGTCCCATAAAATCCCACACGTGCTCAATGGGGAACAAATCCGGTGAACGTGCAGGCCATGGAAGTTGTCTCACACCCTGAAGCGCATGTTGCGTTGCACGTGCCGTGTGTGGGCGTGCGTTATCTTTCTGGAAAACACCACGATTGACCGACCTTACAAGTGGCACAACAACGGGCTGAATGATGTTGTTGATGTAGGAGGTGCTGTTTAACATACCCGGTACAAACACTAGTTGTGTACGGGAGTGATAGCTGATCGCTCCCCACACCAGAAAGGTGTGTAGGCCCTGTGTGTCGCTGGCGGATGCAAGAAGGGTGGAGACGCTCCCCTGTGCGTTTGAAAACACGCATACGGCCATCGGAGGCTCCCAATCAGAATCTGCTTTCATCGCTGAACAGGACAGATCGCCATTGCGTTATCCAGTGCAGACGTTGGCGACACCACTGCAGCCGTTCCTGACGGTGGGCTGGAGTCAGAGGTACACATGCCAGAGGCACTCGTGCACGTAGTCCTCCTGCATCCAGTAGACGGTTGCGGATTGTTCGCACAGTCACCTCAGGTGCAACGGCAGCTCGGATTTGCGTCGCAGTAGATGTTCAGCTTGACAACGCCGCTCTTCGTATGCGTCGATCGGTCCGCTCATCAGTCCGTCTGTGACTCCCGGTTCTACGTCTTCTCGTGTGGGAATATTCCTCGGACCATCTACGCCACCATCGTACCACCACCGATACTTCCCGTCCAATTCGTTTCGCAATACGACGATACG
Organism: Macrothele yani; assembly: GCA_039090855.1. Classification (NCBI taxonomy): domain Eukaryota; kingdom Metazoa; phylum Arthropoda; class Arachnida; order Araneae; family Macrothelidae; genus Macrothele; species Macrothele yani. The sequence continues at coordinate 87,941,589 of CM076990.1, forward strand.
ACCACCCGGCCTCGCGGAGTCCGACTAGACGACCACGCGGAGTCCGACTAGACGACCTCGCTCAAAGTCCGATAACTGCTGAAATCGTACACGTCATCCATTTCCAGGCATTGCAGCTTCTTCAGGGTCTTCACACGTGTCCGTACGCCGACGACTGATTACATTCATTTCACCGTACTCTTTAAATACCACCGACGATAATTTGCATATTATGCCGTGCTGTGGCGTAAGCGCTCACCGGTTGGTCCCAAAATTAACGTCACACCTACGTAAACTCAACCCCATTAACATATGTAAATTTCATGATCGTCCGCCAATTCCTTCTTGGTGTTATTTCTTCACTTTCCGCCAGTGTATTTAATTGGATAATCACGGTTACTTAGTAACAAAATGCACCTTCTTGGCATGGAACTAATGAGCTTCTCTAGTTGTCCATTGGTGATAAAACGGTGCCGTACGGCCCTTACCGACTCAATTAAAGTCTCTAAGGGCCGTATGGCACCGTGTGTTTCAGTGGTGTAACGTGGTGTGCAGTGGTGTAACGCTTGGCGCCAGTGGACTCTGGAACAGGAAAACGGGTTCTCTTGAACGATTAACTTCAAAGAACGCGTTTAAAAGCATGTAGAGGATTCCGTGTGAACGCTACCTGCTCAACTATGTTGTGCCAACTGTGAAATTTGGTGGAGGAGGCATCATACTCTGGGTCTGTTTCTCATGGTTTGGGCTGGGCCCCCTAGGTCCAGGGCCAGGGACTTAACTCTGCCGCTTATAATGACATTCTCGACAATTCTGTACTCTCAACGTTGTGGCCAATTTCCTTTGCCGAAAGAAAGGAGAAAACACAATTCGTCCGTCCACAAAGTGAGGTACGTGCAGGAATGGTTTGATTAGATAGGAGTGGAAGAACTGACTGGCCTGTGCAGAGCCCCGATATACCCATGGAACATTTTTGAAATGAATTCGAACGGTGACTATGAGCTGAACCGAACCGCCAAACATTGGTGACCGATCTGACTGATGCAAATGTAATCATTGGCACAAATGTGCCATATTTTCACTGTTTCCATGTAGCCATACCTTCAGAAAACTTCAAAATTACATTGCCCAGGAGCGGGAACCGAATCCGCATCTCCCGATTTCCGGTCGAGCATGCTATCCGTTACACCACCCAGGACAAGGGTCCGAAGTTTGCGCAGTGGTCTAAGCGATGGTTTCTGATCATTTGTCCGAAAGGGGTCCGAGTTCGAATCCCGGCGAGGCATGGATGCTGTGTTTGTCTTACGGCACTGGCTCTCTGCCTTCCCCGGAACCAGTGACTCAAAATTAGGGACGGACGACTGCTTATAGCCCATTGAGTTTCTCACGGTGGTCGTTAAACCTCCAATAGAAAAAAAAAGTTCCAAGCAACTGAAGCTAAGCACATGTAGCTTAGAAATCTGAGAACCGCTCAGATTTGCGCAAGTCGAAGCTATTCTCAGCTTCCTCGTTGAGATACACCTTTTCTTAAATCCGGGGACGGATGTGGGACACAAGTTCCAGTGTTGTGGCTACATGGAAACAGTGAAAATATGGCGCATTTGTGCCAACGATTAGATTTGTATTGCCTTCTATGTATTTATGAAGAACTATTTCTTCAGAGAAATTCGTTTCCCACTTATGTATGATGTTCTGATTAATAGTCTTGCGACAGAATAAAAGAAAGTTCCCTCAGCGACGTGCCAAAATTTAGTGAAATGCCTTCCCAGAAACGTGGAGGCTGTGATAGCTCTAAAGGGTGAAAAACTCGATATTAATTCCTTTCATATTACAAAGAGTTTGTGGATATGCAAGTGTCCGGATAATTTTGGACAGATAATGTATTTCTATTATTCGTTGGAATCATCGGTCCCTTATCAGAAAGTATTTTTCTTGTACAGACTTCTGTAAGGAACATTAATTCTTTATCATCTCAATGCAAAAAGGACTATTCCCATTTCCTGTTGCAATACGGTGACATTTTGAAGAATACTAGTTAGACGAAAGTTTATACATTGAATAAGTTCGCAAATAATGTTTCTGTAAAATTTCTGTGTTCTGTAAAAGTTTATGATAAAATTTCAAAGAAATCACGTGAGATTCCTGTGTTAGATTCATTGTAACGACGACGGTAAGAAATAACAAGAAATAAATGGTAACACTGAAAGATTTCTGTCCCTCTTTCAACAGATATTTAAATTTTATTGAAAATGTAATATGACACCATTAATTACTATAAAAAGTAGTAACTGATTTGCTAAATCTCAAGAACATATTTTAACGTGCTTTATTCAGGCGTTCTTAAAAGTTTGATCTTTGAGACATCAAAGAGTTATATTTTCATTCATGTCACCATGATGCTTGAGGAAATGGATAAATTCAGAAGTCGAAGGTTCGGTTCTCTGTAACGTATGTCTCTGATGGTTGACTCTTGAGGCTGCAAAGGGAAAGCAGTTTTGTGAGTGGTAGCTTTTCTGGCAGAAGGCAAAGGCATATATACTGGGAAAGGAATCGATTGTTCTCCAAAATCACCACTACGACATGCTCAGTCGTAGTGTTAGGAACGGTGAGCGCTAATGCTCTTTGAACAAATGATCCTTGAGGGTGCTTATTTATTGGTCACTCACAGTCTTAAGCCTTTGAAGCAAAACACTAATGTTTCTGTTATTGTCTTTCTAGGACGCGTCAACGAAAAACTTCGGAGCTCGACATCAGGGGATTTTATCAGCCCATTTTAGGGGAAATCGACCATTCCGAAATTGGCGCACTCGTCTGATGTTCATCATTTTTATGACTGGGTACTCAGAAGAGCAGAAGACAATGTTAGCTAGAGACATAAAGTTTTATTTTCCTGCTGGCTTTCCATGTATCGAAATGGACAGAATTAAGGCAGCATTTTTGTAGCCTGCTATGGGAGGGAAGATTGAAAGTCTAGTAACTTTTGAAACAACAATTTTAGTACATAAAAGTCCGGAAGGCAATATCTGATTGGACAAACTTCATTTAAAACGGATCAGTTATGTAAATGCTCCAAGAATATGGAATCACAAACAGCAAGAGCTTTTGCATACTAGTGGAAGGAAAAATCTTGTTTCATTTCGAATATTCGAGTATTGTTATGCACGCATGATGCATAAATTTTTCCAAGCATTAAGTTTTGTTACCAGAGTTGGAAACGGATCAAAAATTTTGGACCCGAAACCGGATGTTACATAATTGGACCAGACCCGACCAGAACCTGACCCGCACAAATCTGCTTTGAGCTATAAATTTGAAATTCAATTCATGATTATACATAACCATGTATAATCATGAATTGAATTTCAAATTTATATATATATATATATATACGTAATTATATATACACAGTGCCTTCAGAATGTTTCTCAACAGAGGGTATCGTAGGTTGTATGGTCGTAGGTTATATAGAAATCACATAAATGTATTACGGAAACGAAACGTATAATTTACTTACTCACTTACTTACAGAAAGTGTTGAAACTGTCGTTCTTCACATAACCTGTTTTACACATGTTTTCAAACACATCTCTGAGATTCACAGATTATGGGATTCACTTAGGAATAAATGAATGTTATTTATTAACGTCAAAGTTTTGGGTGTAACCCTACCCTTCATCAGGATTACACTATAGTGCAGTCCTGATGAAGGATAGTTTTCATCAGGACTACACTATAGTGTAGTCTATCGGAGGGAAGATTCAAAGTCTAGGAACTTTTGTAGTCTTAGTGTAGTCATGATGAAGAATAGGGTTACTACCCGAAAATTTGACGTTAATAAACAACATCCATTTATTTCTAAGTAAATTCCATAATATGTGTGTTTTATCTATCATATTATTGTCTAGGAATGGCCATGAATCATAACATCTGTGAGAGTCATAAAGTCCCTCCGCACTAATGCTAAGGCTGTTCCACTTAATTTTGTTGGTGCTACAGTCAAAACGTTTGAATTAAGTAACTTGTTGCATGTTTAATTTGAGTTTCTGCTGTTTTCTTGATAACATATCAAGCTTCAGAATATGTTTCACAGCAACACTAATTTTTGTCAGCTTCTGATGAGTTCAAAGTTTCTAAAATATCGATATTAATTTCATCATTGCCCCACTGAAGGGAGAAACACTCATGAAATCAACATTCACATTTTGGAAATTTTCAACTCATCACAAGTTTTCTGAAAATTGGTGCTGCTGTGAAACATATTCTGGTTTCTTAATGAGACGAAACAACTTCCAGCATTCATTCTTTCCCTTTTAGTTTTTAACAAGAACGTATTTGTTGGCCTCGGCGTCTTTTTAAATCTCCTTAATATTAAATTAATCCATATTAAGAAATAAGGCATTAATTCCGACAAAAAATGCAATGGAACGGGATGTTAGCACGTCAAGCAAAAACCTGTGAATACTCGATGGAAAAGATGCGATGTGAAAAGTAACTCTCAGTCTTACAATGTGACACGCAGGGTGTGAGAGAATGAATCACCAGAGAAACAGGCAACATGCATTTGTCTGTATCTTGTTCCGGACAATCGCATTGAAAACAGATACAAAAGGAAGTATTGTTTTACGATATGGTATCGTCGGTCGGTGGAAATCTTCTTTGCTTTAAGAAAGAGACGGCAATATTTTTGTGTGACAAATCATCTTTCACTCCGCTGGCACCAGAATCAAGCACAAAATTCCACACTACGCATTTTTCTTTGAGAATTTTTTCTTCTTTTCAAAACTAAAACGGAAATAAAACCGGGTCGAAATTGGGTCAGAAACTCTTTGACCTGCAAGAAATTGTCGACCCGTTGACCTGCTGACCCGTTTCCATTCCTGATTGTTATTGTATTCTATGCATAGTAATATCAACCTCGTATTAGGAACTAAAAGCAGAGAAATAGAAATAAAAACAAAAGACGGAAAGCATCAAGTGAAACAGTTGACAATGACGTCTCAGATTTACCCTAATAAATAGATAATGGTCTGAGATTTATTCTAAGAGATGGATAATTGTGTCAGATTTATTCTAAGAGATGGATAATTCTTTCAGATTTATCAGTCTCATTCACAAGACACAATTTTACTGCTCATAGCTTTTATGATGAGAGTAAATAGCAACTTATGACTATGTTAAAGATATGTAGTTAAAACTTACATTAATGAGCCATTACATTATGACCACCTACCTAATAAGCTGTATGACCCCCTTTAATCCGCAAAACAGGGGCCACTCGGCAAGACATCAATTCGATGAGGTGGAGATAGGTATCCTGGGGTATCTGGTACCATAATGTCAACAGCAGGTCCTCCAGTTCCCATACATTTCGGGGAGGTGCTGATTTAGCGCGAACCCGCTTTTCCAAGTCGAACCACAAATGTTCGATTGGGTTCATGTCAGGTGAATTTGGAGGCCAGGGCATTAACAGAAAGTCACCAGGATGCTCCTCGAACCACACCTTGACGATTGCGGTAGTGTTGCATGGCGTATTATCCTGTTAGTAATGGCCATAACCAGCAGGGAACAGAGTTGCGATGAATAAATGAACTTGGTCCGCAACGATGTTTAGACACCTGACAGCTGTCAGGGATAATGGGGCTTAAAGTGTCCCAAGGAAACATCACCCACAGCATTACAGCGCCGCCGCAAGCTTGTTGCCACCCAACAGTGCATCCAAGTGCCATAGCCTCCGTTAGTAATCGGCGTATCCGCGCTCGGCCATCTACGTGATGCACCAGGAATCTTGATTTGTCAGACCACTCCACTTTCTTCCAATCATCCACGGCCCAATCTCGATGATCTTCGGCTCATTTGATGCGTTGTTAGCGATGGCGTGCAGTGAGCATGGGGACCCGGCTGGGTCTTCAACTAGGCAGGCCCACGCGCAGAAGGCTACAATGAACTGTGTGCTGTGACACATTGCTCTGATCACCACTACTTGTCGCACTGTGGCCCTACAGTCGCTGTGAACAATGTGCGATAGTCTCCACTCCTCTCTGGCATCAGTGAGCTGCGGACGACACATGGCTGGACGACGCGTCGTTTGGCCATCTGCGGACCACTTTTGATACGTACTCACTACAGCGGCACGTGAACAACCCACAAGCCGCGCCGTTTCCGAGATGGTAGCTCCGAGGTGGCGTGCCATCACAATTTATCCTTTATCAAACTCCGATAAATCGCCAGCTTTTCCCATACTGACTCCGAACATTCTACTAAACGAAAGCCGATCCTCGGGTTGTAAGTATATATACTGCTCTGTGATCGTCACCTGCACCACCGGTCGGTCTCCAGACCGGCCCATTTCTCTAGGCTGAGGGTGGTCATAATGTAATGGATAACCGATGTAATGTAATTATGAAGAAGCTTGCATATCCCTCCACGTGATAGCTCGTATGTCGTCACAAGACGTTCCCTGAAGCATAGAACAAAATGTTTTCCATGGTAGGAGAATTATTTTCTTTCCATAATCATCAGCTCATTTTCTTTTCCTAAATCATTTACTCTGCTGAGAAATGTTATGTCATCGCTTGACTGCTGAAGTTTAAACCAAGGTTGATGAGGAATGTACAGATAGGACAACAGAGCAATTTTTCGGTAATGCATTGACATCGTCATGATCGTAAAACATTCCGGATTGTCTTTTTAACGATGTCGGAGCAGTTTGATGTGAAGACTGAGATCCTCAACGAACTGAACACATTCTCATCTGATATCGTTATGGATGCATTTATAGAAGCAAGGAATAAACACCATGAACTATGTTGCTTAAAGGTGATGCAGTGTTTTGTGGAAATGCTGAAAATATGGACGATGGAAAAAAAAAAGCTCGAAAGGTGGAAATATGAGTTAGCAGATGGATGGATGAAGATATGTAAAACCAGAATATAGCACAGTAGAACCCGCTTACAATGAGTCCATATTTAACAAGATCTCGGATTCAATGAGCAAACCAGGAACTTTTGTTGGATATAATGTTAATTCAAAGCTAATTTGATCGCTTTTAACGGACAAAATTTAATGAAATCCCCGGATTTAACGAGGGACAGAAAAGCTGTGGTTTTGTAACAAGCTAAGTAACAAAACTGAATAAAATTCCGTCTTTAACGAGGCAAAAAAAAATCTGTTGCGCACTGTCCGCGAATGAAAGAATATAAATGGTGGCATACAAGACGAAATTACAACATCGCAGAGGAATCCTTGTGTTTTAGTGAAATAATGTTGATAGGAAAGCAATGGGGAGCGAGTACGTCAAATTATTAAATAGAGAGTTTTACGGAAGACTTCTACGCCCACTCCAACGGCCATGCCTTCATGATGATGATAATAGAATGACTCAGTTAGTTCTCTATGCAGGTACACTGAAATTCATGTCTACATTCAGAGTGTCTGCTGTTTCTCTCTCACGCGGTACCGGAGCATCAGGGGCATCCTGAATCCAAGTAAGGAATCCCCGTAGCACCCACGTAGTCTGCATCATGGGTTCCATGCACCCATTGAAAAATTGTAAAAAATGAAAGCTTCAAAATAAAAAAGCAACTCATTTAATCACAAATTTTGAATTGCTTTGAAGATTAGCAAAATATCTATCGATATCAGACGTTTAGCGGAAGCACCCCATCCATTACGAAAAAACGTTGCGAACCTCTCTTTCATAGGCGACGACTACGTGGGTTCATTGATAATAATAAAAGTAAAAGTTCCCCTTCCTGAAAGAAACATAACTGAAAAAGTACGTAGCTAAAATGTGCTTAAAAAACTTAAAAGCGTATATAATTACATATCCGTTCCAGTTTGTAAAATGTATCACTGATTAAATGGTATGACTAATTGGCATATAATCGATGTTTCACTGTAGATTTATGTATGCGCGTGTGAGGATGTTCGGGAATCCATTGGACTTCCCGTTCGAAACTCGAGCACCCATTAGACTTTTTTTTTTTTGATTGAAGGTTTAACGACTACTATGAGCAACACAATGGGCTGTAAGCAGTAGCTCATCCTAATTTAGGGTCACTGAGAGCCAGTACCGTGAGACAAACACAACATCCATGCATCACGGGGATTCGAACCCAGACCCTTCACGGACGAATGGTCACAAGCCAGCGCCCAGACCACTGCGCCACCAGGGCTGCCCATTAGACTTCACATACAAAGCTCGAACACCCATTGGATTAGTGGAAAGTAGGATTTCTCATTAGATTCCCGGTAGATGATGTGATTTACCTCTGTCCGTTTGCATATTCGACCCGATAGTTTCCAACATTCAACAATAGTTTTAAAAGCGCTTTTTAAACATTTTAAGGATCTGGTAATGCCACGTGATTTTAAATGGCCTTTTGCTACTCATGCCACTAAATCTGATACAAACGAAATGCAACCATTATATGCACCAGTGGGTTTACAGTTTTTTTATGAAAGGTATTTCTTTGCCTAACGACATATGTACAGTTAACTTTCGGTAGCATCGGTTTCTTTTTAATATCCTGTTTTGAGTTTTCCCAACAACGCAAATCCACTTTTCTTAAAAGTAATTCTGGAATTATGGAACGAATCCGTTGTTTCTGCCAGCAGAGTTTTTATAGGTGAGTCATCTATTCTGGAGTGCATCTGGGCGCATATTGGAGTTGCGCCAATAAGATACGGTACTCATACATTCTGTTTAGCAGGATTTTGTTTTCTCTCTCACTCTCTTTCTTTTAAAAATATTTTCTGAGACTCGCAGTATTTCACATTTCTTGTCATTTCTCCTAAAAACATGCATTGGAATAAGATATGTTACATCATTTCATGATTATAGGGCTTTGGTGTATTTTCATGGAAAGAGGTCTGTGAGTTATAACGTTGCCATGAAATTTGGCGTCTTCGCTCAAGAAGCACTAAGGCCGTCCATATTTTTCATTCCGTTTGTATTCATAGCGCGTTTGTATTATGCGAGAAGGCGTGCCCAATACATTGTAGCAAAGCAGAACAGAAAGGTATTTTTTCCTGTGTGATTCATGCATTCAATGATAGCATCTGACACGGACTGCCTGATGCCAAGGAGATTATGTTCTCTTCACATGCGTTTTAAAACGAAATCAAGGCGTTTTAATTTTTCCTTTAGTTTAGTGCCGATTATCAAGGTTAATCTTGATCAAGAGCGATCTGGGTAAACCAAATTCCATATAAAAATACAAAAGGAGAAAACCCTGTTTCTGCAAACAAAAATGAATTATGATGTACCCCATGCAATAACATAAATATACTTCAAAGAGTGCAGAGGCACGCATTGTGTGCAAACTTTCCTTCCATAAGAATGAACGACACTTCTGGTTTTCATAAAATGTTACCTATTTTCCGCAATTTCACGTGTTTTTTTTGCTGTTTACGACGAGACAGACAGAGAGAGAGAGAGAGAGAGAGAGAGAGAGAGAGAGAGAGAGAGAGACTCAGTGTGTCTCACCGTTGAAGTAAAATTTTAAGAAAGTGGCATTTTCGATTGTTCAATTGTTATATTTGTTATATTTTGCATACAAACGGAACATTTTGATCAAAACAGCATCACACTCTTCTCATCTCATCAAAACAGCATCACACTCTTTGTGTATTTCAAGGCATGTCAAAAAAAAAAAATCTCTTACAAAATGGACGGTCTACCACCGGCATAGCGCAATTGGTTAAGTCGCTATGCGCTGTGTGTGAGGTGGACGCTTCTAACGAATGTTCGAATCCAAGTTCTGCCGGCCATCTAGTCTGCGGTTTTCCGGGGTTTTCCACAGACTCCATGTGTTTGGGGACGCGAATGCGTAGATGGTTCCCTGTGTAGTCGGAACAGGACGCACTTTGTTCCTTACCCGTATTCAGTAGAAGAAGGGCAAGTCGGCTGTATTAATTTGCCAGTAATCCTCAACGGCGCATTGCCGTCTTTACGGAACACAACCCAACATGGGCGGACGAGAGAGAATAGACGGTCTAAATTATCATCGTCACCATTTACTGTATTCCGTTTTAGCGGTTCTACTATATTGGACGATTTATCACTTCTAGTGGTTCTGCTATCTTAAGACAGGTTTTTCGTTCTTGGGGTTCTGCTATTATGGACACTTTTATCATAATTTCCTTTTCTTCAAACAATAGTTTATAACTATGGCAGTCAATATCACCAGATACCCATGATGCAACACTTCGTACTTTATACTCCCAACAAACTGGAATTTCCTTTGATTTTAGCGGTGAATAATGAACAACTTTTTCAACTTCAGTGATCATTTCTCCTGAGATTCTTGTACGCTCTTCTGAATGAATAATTTTTCACGCATCTTGAAAAAATTCTGCGAATGCAATGAGGATGGAAAGTTCGAACAAACAGCGTTCTAAAATGTTTTGCAAACCATTTATCAGAACACTTCCAGTACTATTTTGTGCCTTCATTTTGTTATTTCCAAATGCGTGTATTTGAGTAAAGGAGTAGAATAAATAATCTTTCCATGATTTTCGAGTTTCAAGGCATCTGATTGCGTCCTCTCGAAATATCAGGATAATCTTTTACCATTGAAGACAGCTGAAAACCCTGTTATGAGGAATGTGGAAATTTTACATACGTATGCGAATTTCCTGTCACCTGTAGTATTCAATCGATGTTTTACCTGCACATGGATGCTGTGATGCAACTTCATAAAGGACGAAGTCTCTAAATAAGTTTAAGCTGGTCTTTTTCTTCTTCACAAGGTATTTTTATTCCAGGGGAGGTGCGCAGTCGTAAGATGTTGGTCAGGGTACCATGACTGAAGGATTTAAAGTAAGAATTGTCAGAAAACTTAGAATTGAAAGTTAAAGAAATTGCTAGTTAAGAAGAGGAGTTAAAAACTATGTACACTGGAACCCCGTTTACACATGTTTCATGGGACTAAGTAAAATTAACAAATCACTGAGAAAATATTTAAACAAAACATTGCATGTTCCCGTTCCTAAATGGTAGCACATTATTTTGTTGCAACGTAAGGCATAGCCGTTAGGATAGTGTCATTATACTAGACACTAAGTAATATATTCTTTTTTTACGTTCTACTGTACTACTTTCACTTACCCTTTTTATTCACAGCTTTTTGTTTTTCGTCTTATGGATTTCAACAGCAATGCATAGAGTTACAGCACTTGCAAATACAGTATGTAGTGCATATACTCTATGTACAGAGTGTACAAAGCATTACTATTAATTCACTTATGATTGATATTTTTGGTGGTGGGTAATTAATAAATTGATCTGACTCCATTTAATAAAATATTACAAATTTATTTCGGAAGAACAGGAATGAGTACGATGGTTGGTACGCATGACGCGTTGCCATATGTCTGGTCTTCATGAGAGTGAAACGCTAGTGCTGTAGTACTACCAATGAGAGCCAATAAAATTAAATTGATAAAATGTTACGGTCGAGGTTACAAAAATCAAAGCAAACAATAACGTATTTACAAATGAGATAGCGTATTACAAATGCTGCCGCATGTTTACAAATAACTTCATGCGCCACCTATTTTTTACACAGGGAGATATGATGTAGTAATTATAAAAAATATGTACACATTAACATGGTTTAAATATCATTTACCTGTTGTTGTTGTTTACTTTTAAGTTGAAACACTGCATTTTCTGTTTTCAAGGCAACTGAGAGCCACATTGTTTTCTCATCAGTATTATGGCTACAAAGGAATTCCTGAAGATGCCGAACGACTTCAGTGCATCGCTAAATTTTGGTGTATATGTACTTACCTGGGAAACAACATCTATCTTTTGAGTGGAAGAGTTATCATTGTACCTTTAGTTTTCAATCATTTCATCCATATGTGATGACGTTGCCAACGCCAAGTCCGCGTCGCATCTGACGTGATCTTGGAAGCTAAACTCCTCTTCTATCTCAATTATAGCATTCCAGTCAGATCACGAAAATATATCTTCTTGGGGAGTAGATTCGTCTGGAAAGCGAATGCAAACGAAGTTATCACAAACATAGTCTAATACGACAACGGCAAGCAAAAGCAGGTGTTTACTGCAGGCGACAACTCAGCTTACCGATGGTAGCTCTAGAGGAGCGGGCGCATCCCACAGAGGGAGTTACAGATCAGGTGGATGGTAGAAAATCGGGAGAGCGAAAGGCAAAGGCATGGGGGGGGAGATCGCGGCGAAAGGAAAGGGTGGGAAAAGTGTTCGGTAAACGGAAGAAGTGTGGTTTGAATTTCTAATTCCGCGATACCGCAACACTTCTGTTTGTCGTATAAATGAGAAGAAAACAAATTTAATTAAGGTATAATTGATAAAATTTAGCATTAAAGACAATTCAGAATTTTTTTACTGGCGACATTTTATGTATAAATGAGAAACATATAAACGGGACTCCACTGTACATTCACAGTGCTTTTAAAAAAAATCTCTAACTGATTTCCTTTCTAAAGTACCGGCAACGCTATCTGTCCGGCAACGCCAGAACTACACATAACTAAGCATTATATGTCACGTGAGCAGGTTCCGCCCGTGTCGATTTGATAGACGCTAAGTTCAAACCGGGTACTCTGTTGGAGTGGAGTGTCGAAATTTCACGACGGAGAAGAGAGCGCTGTAAAGTTTTGCTTTTATTGTGTAAAAGTTTTACGGAAAGGCATGACATGTTACAAAAAGTATACGGCAATGCTTGTTTACCGCATTCAACAACATTTGAGTAGTAATTCAAAAGATTTTGGGAATTATTGAAAGTCGGCGAACGAAGTGGCCACCTATTAATCAGTCAAAACGACAACAGAACTGGGGGTCTGCAGTTGGTCGCACATGACCATCACATTATTTTGAGAATAGTGAGTTCAGTGCTGAATGTTAGCAAACAAACTATCCGAACAGTTTTTCACGACAATTTAGGGAACAGGAAACTGTGGGCGAAGGTTGTTTAGCGTATCCTAACGCCGGAGCGAAAAATGGTGCGGGCTGATTCCTGCCTCAATTTCGTTGAACTCGTTGATGAAGAAACTGTACTGAATAACATTTCAGCGGGAGAAAGAACGTGGGGCTTTCTTTACCATCCCCAGATAAAAAAGCTCAAACAGAGTAATAATATAATGGAAGTAGTGAAAAAACCATGTTAATATTTCTTTTTCGATGTTTAGGCTGTGTTTGATTCATCCTGAATTTGTCCCAGAAGGACAAACAGTCAACAGCCAGCGCTATTTTGGTGCAATGGAATTATTACTTAACCAACTTCGATGAGTTCGTCTGGAATTTTACAAGATAAAAGATTGGATTCTCCTCCACGACAATGCACCGTGTCACACTGTCTGTGCTCGTACGCATTTTTTTGCAAAACAGCAAGTGTCTTCGTTATATCACCCACCTTGTTCTCCAGATTTGGCACAAGCAGGTTTCTTATTTCTAAAAATTAAATTTCCGCTGAAAGGGTTATCCTTTCAAGACATCCCACAAATCCAAGCTAATGTGACCGAGCAAATTAACGCAGTTACCTCTGAGGTGTTCCAGAAAGTATTCCGGACTTGGTGCTAGCGCAGCAAAACCTGCATTGAACGTGCAGAGGGGTTATGTTAACACTTATAACGAAGTAAATTTCTCCGTCATTTTTGGTCTACGCCGGGATTCGAACCCGAGGCCGCTTATTCCGGAACAAGTCGCTCTACCAACTGAGCTACGCAGACCTTTGTTCTGATTCCTATCTGCCTTTATGTCGTGTGCGTCCTGCTGGCAGGTACGTCACCCCCCCCCGAAAGAGGGCCGGGGGCATGGCCCACGGGTCAGCCGTGACCATGAATCGTTGCAGGCAGCCATCCACTGTAGAACGTGCACTTGAGAACTCCCAGTCAATCTGCTGTGTGGAATGCAACATCACACATTTTTTTATTTTTCGAAGCGCTGGAGAAGGAATTCTCTGATTTTTCCTGTCTCGCGGTGTGGAAATAACATCACACCAATGCGAGATTTTGAACGGCCGGGTCATCCGGATAGTTCGGGCGCCAGTATAACGAAGTAAATTTCTCCGTCATTTTTGGTTTACGCCGGGATTCGAACCCTAGGCCGCTTATTCCGGAACAAGTCGCTCTACCAACTGAGGTACGCAGACCTTTGTTCTGATTCCTATCTGCCTTTATGTCGTGTGCGTCCTGCTGGCAGGTACGCACTTCTTTAAACTTCTTTAGTCCATATGGGTGATTTCTTATAATCATATTCAGGAATTTTCTAGGCTCACTACATATTTACTTCAACCGATCAGTCGTGTGTTGAAAATTTGAGTTTTATTTCGATGTATTTATAAATTCAGATAACGTCAACAGGACGTAAACTCTCAGGAAAAATTCTTTAAATTTCCGAAAGCAGGAACAGTTTATTCGTCAGAGTAAGTTGAGAAAGATACGACAATCCAGATATTACCCCGTTTTAACTTTCGTTACGTTCTTCAAATGAAACATTTTTCTTTATTATTTTAACAAGAATATTATATATAACGAAATTACTAACTGCAATTTACTCTAGCTGATTTTTCATTTACTACTTTTTTTTCCCACGAAGGAGAAATGCGCTTATGTACGAGATGTTTTCTTTCCTTGCTTTTTGAATTGTCTTGGGCTGTGTAAAAAACCTTTTTTCATTTTCACCGTAGATGCCGTTGGTAGCTATTTTGAAGGTTAATTTGCAGTGTAGACACACGATATTTACATATTCTAAAAGGTGAGGTTGACGCACGTTTGCATAAAAGGAGTTCAGCGTGACTTTTTTAATTGTGTTTCTTTTGGTAAAGGTTTGAAAATGGAAGACAATAAAGTTCATTTTCGCCACATAATGAATGCTCTCTCTCTATCGCAAGAATAAACAAGAAAGATGACGCCGAATTTTAGGGTGTAATAAGCACGTCTTTTGAATCCCTTCTGACGTAAATTTAATTTTATCAAAGCTATTCAAAGTCCATGGAACCGGTATGGAAAACGATAGTATCTGACGGAAGAAAGAAGTGTTTCAATCGGGTTTTTAATCCCTCAGATATTGCTGTAAACGGAATCGTGGGCTTACGCCCTCTGGTTGCAGACTTGTGCGTTAAGAAAAACATGAATTTATGAGATACATTTCGCACCGGAAACGCTCTCCAACAAAGAAATAATTTTTCAAATCGGACTCTTAGAAACAGAGATATCGACAAAAATAAGATGTGACTTTACGTCCCGTGGTGGGAAAATCAGGCATTATTTTAGGAAGAAAGTATTCTCAAAAGGTTTTCCATATGAGAGATATCGGTCCAAGAAAAAAAAATTAGTCGAATTTTTAGGAGCCCAGATTTTGGTACAAATACATCAGAAGCAGAAATTAACCCTTATGCCCCCTGGTGGCCAAACCATTCTTTACCAAACATTAGAAATTATGTGAAAAATATTTTCCACCAGGTCTTGTATGCGATACAAGAATTTTTCAAATCGGAGTTTTAGAAGCAGAAATAACGCAGAAAACGCAATTTACCTTTGTGCCCCCTAGCGGAAAGTCTATGATTTACTTGAAAATTTTGAATTTATAGGGAAAACATTTCGCACCGGAAACACTATCCACCAAAGAAGGAATTTTTGAAATCGAACCCCTAGAAGTAGAGATATTGGCAAAAATAAGATATACATCTACGCCCCATGGCGTAGAAACCATGCACTATTTTAAGAAGAAAATCTTTCTAAAAGGTTTGTCGACATGAGTACTATCGGTCTACAAACCACGTTTTTTTAATCGAGAATTTAGAAGATAATATTTTGCTGCAAATACATCAGAAGCGGAAATTAAGATTTACGCCCCTGGTGGCCAAACCATTTTTTTTTTTTACAAAAATTAAAAAAATACGTGCAAAGGATTTCCCATCAGGAGCTGTATCCGGTGCAGAAAATGTTTTTCAAATCGGAGATTTAGAAGCAGAGATATAGGGGGAAACGCAATTTACCTATACGCCCCCTAGCGGATAGTCTATGAATTACTTGAAAATTTTGAAATTATATGAAGCACATGTCACACTGAAAACACTATCCAACAAAGAAGGAATTTTTCAAATCGGACTACTAGAAGTAGAGATATTGACAAAAATAAGATACGCCCCCTGGCGGAGAAACTGTGGAATAATGAGAAAGTATTAGAAAAACATATTTCGAAAAGGTTTATCGATGTGAGTGGCACCAGTCCATGAAAGGAGTTTTTCAATCGATATTTTAGAAGCTCAGATTTTATGGCAAATACATCAGAAGGAAAAATTAACACTTACGCCCCCTGGAGGCCAAAGTCATCTGTACCAGAAATTTGATATTATATATAAAAGATTTTCCATCAGGAGGTGTATCCACCGAAGAAAGAAATTTTCAAATTGGAGTTTCAGAAGAAGAGTTATCGGGAAAAATGTAATTTATTTTACGCCCCCTAGCTGAAAATCTTTGCATAATTTGAAAAAGTAACTATATCTAAAATACTCTCCGACATAAATGGAATCGAAAGGTAAAAGAATTTTTCAATCCGATGTTTAGAAGCAGATATGTGAAATAAAACGTATTTTTGAATTCCACATCATCTGCATTTAAGCCCTCTAGCGGCGAAATTGTACATCGTATAAAACAAAACAAAATAAAGGACCATCATTAGCATATTTCAGGCTTTCCATGCAAAAAGAATTTTTCAAATCGGATTAATAAGTGCAGAGATATGGTGGGTACAGACGGACGGACGGACAAACCGGTAACATATGCACGGTCTTTGTTTACAAAAGACGTGCTAAAAATATACCAAAAAAAAAAAAAAAAAAAAAAAAAAAAAAGATATGTGGAGCACATGATATAAGCCTTCGTCTGTGTCAGGATTGGTTTGCAAAATTTCGTCGCTGAGATTACTCGCTCTCGAAGATCTGTTGAAGTTGATGACAACTAAATCAAGACATTAACAGAAAGCAACCTACGCAATATACTCCGAGCAATTGCGCAGATACTGTACAATGTACATATTCAACCGTGTCATGGCATCGCATTTGAAAAGGCGTAGATATGTAAATCCCTTTAATGTTTGGGTACCGCACGTTTTGAGTGAGAAAAATATCCCGACCGTATACCTATCTGTTTGCGATTCACTGCTCAAACGGAATGAAAATAACCCAGTTCTGAAACGAATGGTGATAGGTGATTGGAAATTAACTGTGTACATTAACGTGAAACAAGCGAGCGAGATGAGACTTCACTAAATACTCTAGAGGACGGTCTGCATTCCAAGTAATGCGCTGTATGATGGGGTTAGAAGGGACACTTGTATTATGAGCTGCTGCCTGACGAGCAACAAAACGATCAATTCTGAAAAATACTCCTCCCAATTGGACGTGATGAAGTCCGAGACTGATGACAAATCTCCAAATGTGGTCAATAAGAGAGGTGTTGTCCAACCCAGGACAACGCCAAATCTCATGTTGTTATTTTTGGTCGCCAAGAAAAAATGGGGTTGGCGCTAGGGTGGAATCTCTTGCCTCGCCTGACGTATTAACTCCAACCTTGCGCCTTCAGATTTTCATCATTTATTCCGAAATCTTCAGATTTTGATCAACGGAAAGAACATTCGCTTCTTTGGAGGCTTGCAAAAATTATCTTGACTTGTTCCCAGCCCCAAAACTTGCATTTTGGGCAGATGAAATCCTCAAGCTACACTACAGAGGGCGAGGCATATTGGGAAACAATGGTGCCTACCTTAATAAATAAAGTGCCGATGGTAAGCAAAGATTTTGTCCTTCACTTTTGTCAACAAATTCAAAATAGCTTTTTACACAACCCGATGGAGTGATGTTTCAGTTTCATCATGTAATCCAAGGTGGTGACGAAGACTGCATTCAGTAGAGCACGGGAAATTTGCGCTACTACGAATGGAGCTTTGCGTTGATGCACGCGTATGCCATTTCACGTTTTGTACATTCAGGATGCTTGCACTCACAGGAAAATTATTTGGATTTTAATGGAGGTATTTTACGAACACTATGCAATATAAATTACAGACACACAAATTCTGTTATCTTGTAAAGAATCAGCCGACAAACCCAAAAGAGAGATATTGTTTGTTCGAATTTTTTGTACTTCTGTTTTCTCTCTCACCTTAAAAACTGCAAGAATTTTCATGTCCGATTTTCTCATATAACTAAAATTATCCCGTGCTCCCCGGGTACTTTGCATTTGGTGGAAGGGTTTCCTATTCCTTGTACTGCTGGGACCAGTTCGAATTTCTGGCAAAACATGGATGTTTGTTTCTATTCTTACGGCACTGTTTCCCGCCCTTTCCTTTGAACTAGTGCGGTTAAATTAGAGGCGGTGACAACTCCTAATCTCAGGCTTAGATTTATTCCCTTTTCCTTTTTCTTTCTGAAATTTATTTCAAAAAAAAAAAAAAAAGAAAAAAAGAAAAAAGAACATTAAATACTTATGTGGCTCACGACGTGGGAATTGAAAATATTTAACAATACCAAACATTTGTAAACCCAGAACTTAAGAATCTCCAAAATTATTTTTAACGGGTATTATTTTGGGGTGAAATGTTATCCCTGAGGCGATGGTTCCTGGTCTGGCGTACGTCATGCTGAACGTACAACAAGGATTTGGTGGGTACGCTAATGTCTTGATTCCTTTCCACAAGGGATTTCGTAACTGCATACATACTGTCCTTGTATCTGCTATTAATCACCTGTTTTTGCAGATATGACAGAATAACCGATCAGAACATATATCTTCCTTAGGCTGAGGTAATTATGACAAATCTGTTATAAATATGTGATCCATGATTGATTTATATAGGAGCTTTACATAATTGCCCAGCAAATCTTCCCCGTTCCCTTTTTTGTTTACGCTTTCCGACGAAGCGTATATGCTCCGGCTTTTTCCGTCCGTTAGTCCGTCCGCCTGTCAGCACGATAGCTCACGTAAAACTGGTTCGATTTCAAAGAAATTTTAGTATGTAGTAGGGGACCACCTGGGGACGAACCCTTTTGAAAATGGGACAAATGGGGTTAAAGGTCATGGTATAGGAGTGAGATCCATCCCATTGTCTTTATGCCTCATAACTTGCGTAAATATGGTTTGATTTCAATGAAATTTTAGTATGTGGTAGGGGACCACCTGGGGAGGAACCATATTGAAAATGGGACAAATGGGGTCAAAGGTCTGGACATCGGATCGGGATCCATTTCATCGCCCTTATCCCATACTATTAAGGTGGACGTCAAGTAATTTTGCTTCTTATACTTCCAATGGAAAAACTTTTGCACACATTTCCTTCACAATTAGTGTGTTCTCAAGGATGGAAATTTGAAAATTGATTAAAATAACTTCATACTATAACTTGGAATACTTAACATTTTCTAAAACATAACCATAATTATATTAAAAAACAATAACGTTTCCTTTGGTGGTGTTGAAACCAGAAAAAGATGGCGCGACCTGTACTTTGATGACGCTATTTTAAACGATGTTTAAATTTTCATTCTTGGGAACGCATTAATCGTGAAGAAAATGTGTACAGAAGTTTTTCCATTGGAAGTATAAGAAGTAAAATTACTTGACGTCTACCTTTAAGGAGCAATTCTTGTATCTATGTAAATTTTATTTTGAAAACGGCTCTAAGGATTTTGATGAAAGTCGTTAACCTACTGTTTTCTGATACTAGAAATCGATTTGGCTTAATCTCGACTTTAGGAAAATTCGTTTAGTGGGTTAAATAACCACCCCGAATTACCACGTTTTTAGTGTCATGACGTCGTCCTATTAATGTTACCCATGCTTAGAAATCTTATGACGTCACAATCTCCCGATTGATATGTTGGCCCGCCGTCACGCCATCTGTCTCATTACGTCACACCATCTGCCTCATTACGTCACGCGTTGTGTGTGGATTCTATTAAAAAGTTTTTTGACGTCACACTCTTTCGAGCAGATGGTCGCGATTCCCATCTGCTTCATTACGTCACGCTTTGTGAGCGCATGGCCGTCCGCACGATTACTCGCGTAACAATCGTTCGATTTCAATGAAACTTTAGTATGTGGTAGGGGACCACCTGGGAAGGAACCCTATTGAAAGTGAACGAAATGGGGTCAAAGGCCAGGACATAGGATCGGGATCAATTCCACTGTTCTTATGCGTCATAACTAACGTAAAAAAGGTTCGATTTCGATCAAATTTTAGTATGTGATAGGGGATCACCTGGGGACAAACCCTATTGAAAATGGGTGAAATGGGGTCAAAGGTCAGAACATAGGAGTAGAATCACTTTCATCGCCGTTATGCATCATAACTTACGTAAAAATGCTTCGATTTGGATGAAATGTTAGTATGTTGTAAGGGCTTGTCTGGGAACGAATCCTATTGAAAATGTGTGAAGTGGGGTCAAAGGTTAGGAAACAGGAGCGGGATCTATTCCATAGCTCTTATGCATAATAACTTACCTAAAAATGCTTCGATTGCGACAAAACTTTATCATGTTATTTCGCAGGTATACTGAACCGGTTCTGTTGAATATTATCGAAATGGGATCAAAGGTCAGGGCACAGGACTGAGATTGATTCGACATGCATTATTCGCATAACTTGGGTAATGATTTCTGGTATGTTGGAAAGCGTATTATAATCAGTGCATTACATGATTTTACTAACTTGTTTTAAATGATGGAAATTTGCTGCATCTACCCGACTCTTTTCTTAATCTCATAAGCACTGATAGTTTTCGGCTTTGGATATTTTATATAATTGTCGATTTATATGCTTGTGAAAAAGTCAGCAGAGAAAAATAAAGTTTAAGATGGTCTACATCCTTTAAGGAACGCTCACACGAAAAAAAGTGTTCCTGATTCCTCTGTACTCCGTGATAAGTAAGGCATTAACCAATTAATTATTTCCCCTCGATTGCGAGTCTGCTCATGCATTTTAAGTTGTTCCAGCGAAACACGAGAAACGTTGCAAAACCACTACATGCTGAGGAGCGCGACTTGTTTTAATAAAACAGCTTTTTATTTTTATCGCTGAATCACTCCTTCTGTCAATGTAGCGACGTAATCAATTTCCACAGAAAACGTGAATAGAGAAAAATGTGTGCAAATTTCGGTTTTTGAAGAGAGATACAGTCAAAAATTTTTGAGTTGTCATCTTGATTAATATCCACAGTGACAGTGAAAGCCCGATGATCCTCATAGGTTAAATCAAGTCGAGAGAGAGTATTAAATCCTTAAGACTTATTGAATGAAAATTTGCGAAAGAGGAACTCAAAAAGTAATGGACAAAAGAAACCTAAGACACTGCCAAATGGGCCAGCTTTCACTTAAAATGAAGTGGTACTATATTGAATGAGATGGAAAAGAAATGTAAATTGCGCAAAATTGAAGGGGAAGAGGAGAAATTAAATTGAAAGGCGCGAATATATACCATTACCAGGCAAGTCTAAAAACGACCACATGCACATGCCATAGAACGGTCGAGCGTGAGAGCTGCCCCAAGTTGACCTCTGAAGTTCTTGCAAAACTTCGACGTCTTCTCAGCGGCAAACATGAAAGTGGCACAGGCAACTGTTAACTGTTCACGCTATAATTTATCTTAATTGAAGCTCACGAAACCCGGTGAGGGGATGCACTAGATTCTTTCTCGCCACGTGCAAGAACGCAAGACGAAATACAAAATCTTGCACAAACGGTATCTTGAAGGTAGAAAACAGCACTTGTTTACCAGTTTAGAGTAGGCCTGGATTATGTCGATAATTGCAACAAATCGCATACAATTATTGTAAATCGACAGAAATACCACACGCTCTACAATGCCCTGAAAGCTTTTGTAGGTTTTTATCATAGTTGAGCGTTGCTATCAGGGAAAGTTCCAGATTCAAACGGCCGAGAGGAAAGTTGAGGTCAGTACGGTCTACCCTCAGACTAATATTTTGTCCCGTACTTTCGTACTTTCCTATGCTGCCGACTTAGACAATGCATTGACGCATCAGGAAAAAGCCTCTAGAGAAATCAGTTGTGTTCAACGCGGGACACCTATACGTGCTCGAGAAGAATATCGGAATAATCACAGTCCCTATGAGGTAATTTTTGTGCATGTGTTGTGGCATATCTGCTGGATTACTGTGTTTGTGTACTACAGAAACAGGCTGTGGGTGATTGGCGAACGGTAAGTCGATGGCGAACTGTCCCATATAACTCAATCGACTTCTGTAAGTATGATCTAATTATCCTAGCTACTGTATTTGTAAGATTAGTTATTATGTGCGACCGGTAGGTTATCTGTGATTACAGACTGGTTATAAGTACAGTTTAGGTCCTTGAAATATCACAAGATTTGCAGGTAATGGTTAACGTAGACTTCCAAATTTTTGGCCATATACACCTTTCTGTTCATTACACAAATTTACTTTTCGAGCTACCATCATTTTCTATCCATTTTTCGCAGGTTATTTAGAGAACCATACACCACTTTTCCCCGTCCGTCTGCCCGTATTCACTATACAGCTTCGCACCTGTAAGTTTGTTTCAAGAAATTATTTTTGTGGTGGATAGTTAACAATGAGTACATTGATTCAGGCACATTTGAATTTTCGGGATGCAATTTTCCGGTAGTGTCAGAAAATTAGGATGATGATTTTCCGGTAGTTATGGTCAAATACGAAAAAATCTTTTTGTTTTCTATGGGTGGAATTATAAGCAAGACTATCCATAAATTTATTACCTTGAATAATGCAAAGTTCTACGCAAGGTGGCGTAATTTTATACGTTTTGCTTAGTAATGTGAATGGATGTTTAGATAATTTGATCTTCGTCTCCTCTACTTTCAACAGTCCGACATGACAAACTCAACGTCTGATAGATGTATCGATTGCAGTCCAAATATTTCATGCATATCTGAACCTTTTCTAACACAAGATGTTCCTTTAGATGGGTGTGGTTTAGATTTTTAGTTGAAAGATGTCTCGTTTATTACTGCTGGAGTGAAAAATATTATTTAATATTGGTTAGGTTTTAGCTATGATCGGCATATGTAATTTACACAGCTCATTTTCTAGGTCTCTAACTGAATCTATATCCGCGCATTTGAAAGTCATATTTAAAAAATTCCTTTCTCATCCGAATGTTGTAGCCATAATGATCATACTTTTACATGACTTTTCCAGCTTGGTGCTAATTTTCCATGCATATGACGTAAGTTTAGGTTATTATTTTGAATATACCTCAGGTTTCACAGTTCGGAATGGAAATCATTCTTTTCACATTAGCGAGCTTCACCCTCAGCGAACATTATCCATATATCCTTTCATTATCGAGATGCCTTTATCGAAAACTTTACACCGTTTATAAACTAAACCGCTTCCTTTTAATGGCGTAAAACTAATACACAATTTAAGCCGAGCTTTCGCGCTCCACCGGGAGGCTTTGTCTGGGCTAAGCTTTCAAAGCTTTCTTAGAGATAGCAACTTAAAAACTTACAGATGTTAAGTTGCTATCTTCTTAGCGATAGCAACTTTACATAAGTTGTTACTATCTTAGAAATAGTAACAACATTGTAAGTTGCTATCTCTAAGAAGGCTTTGAAAGCTTAGCCCAAACAAATCTTCCCGGTGGAGCGCGAAAGCTTGACTTAAATTGCGTATTAGTTTTTATGCCTTATACGTTTTCGAAAGGAGGCGTAACATTATACATATTTGCTTTACTCACTGTGCCTGTTCTTCTCAATGTGCTATTTTTAAAACTGTGTTTTAATTCAATTGAAACTACAGTGAGTTTTAAGAAAGCATTGGAAGACGTGAAGTTAGATATTTCTTGTTACGTAAAAAAACGTGCTTATGCCATCTGACAACTAAATACGATTCATGTTCTTCTGTTTTAAAACTAATGAAGTTGTGTGTTATGTATATTCAGTTGGTATTAGTTCTGGAGCAACGGATCAATCTTCCATTGGCATAGCGAGAGTTTCTATAAGGCCCCCTTGTTTCTAAACGGGAATGTTTTGATTTTATCTATTTACACGTACATCATGTGAGAAATTAGCTATATTTGGCACACTTTCACATGATTGATGCCCTTTGTATGCTGTTTAATTACACACACACACACACACACACACACACTCACACACACACGAAGCAGCCTGTTTCTGCTGTAAACACTGACTATTGTAAGTTGAATTTCCGACTAAGAAAAGTATCTGCACACGCACATATTCTTCCTTTCTATGACGTATTATCCACATTGATACGTAATTTCTGGCATTTTTTTGGTTTGTATTTGTCTTGAGCAAAATGTTGCGTTTCTGAGGCATGGCAAAAGCAGTTAAATTATTCAAATTATTAAGTGAAGCAAAATGGGTAACGACTGCATTAGTTTTTTTTTTCACAGTTTTCATCTGATCTGTTAACTGCACTTATTTCAGAGATCTACACATGATCTCAATCCTTCGTCAGAGAATTTTGGAAACCCAGGGATTCACTGCTTTAAATATTTCTATTCTAACTTAGGGTTTGCAAATGATTTGTGTTTTGTAAGAACCATGACTAATGTTAATTTTAGCAGTAATTCGGACGTGCGAATTACTATCTACCCATTTTCCCGTATACCCCTCCAAATTGCTCAATATCGTAATAAATTTATGTATTTGCTGTCAAAGGAAGATATGTAAAACGTTCTTTCACCTGTTTTAACCTTTCAAAGATTTTCACCCATTAGTAAAAACGTTTTACCGTAGAGATTTAACATTCATCTGTGAGATTCCCGAATTAGTGTATTAGAAAAATACGCTCCATCCCCACAAATTATATCTCTTAACGAGAACAATACCATGAGAAAAATCATAACCTTTTTGGCTTACCTGGGATTCAAACCCATCTCCAGCAATGTTAATATCAGGAGGCTTACGTGCCCTCAAACTCTTTTTCTCTAAAATAACAAAAGTTACTAGTAAAGAGACATTTGACATTTTCCTTATCTTCAGCACGTGACAAGAATTGTGACAACTATGATTCAATTTCTTACGTTTAGGAAACTGCATACGCATTAACTTCCAAAAAAAAATGCACTATTCTGTACAATGCAAGTTTTTCTAGAGTATAACTTGGTTACCTTCTCCGAATTTACATCTTTTGACGCATGAGAAATTTCATTCTTTTGGTTCTAATAGTTAATGGTGGAGTGCTTCGTATCTTAACTGATATGGTCCAAACAATACAAAACACTTCTTTGAAATTCCAAACTAATGATCGGCTGGTTAGGATGTGCGTCTTATGGGGACAAATTGGACATCATATTACTAGACCACTGAATGATGTGCCACGTATCTCATGCACAAATTTGAGTGACGGACATCAGAATGACGTCTAAGGCGTATCTGCAATTCTGGTGGATGGTGGCTGGTGATTC
This sequence comes from Macrothele yani, assembly GCA_039090855.1. Lineage (NCBI taxonomy): Eukaryota > Metazoa > Arthropoda > Arachnida > Araneae > Macrothelidae > Macrothele > Macrothele yani. The sequence goes on from CM076990.1 coordinate 87,967,004, forward strand.
TACAGGACTCTCTCTGGAACAGCACGCCTTTGGGGAAACCAGGGTTTTTAGATGCTGCTTCGAACATGAAACATATAATCATCATCAATTTCTGGAGAGATACGAGCAGTTCATCACTGAGAAATTACAGATTTTCATTCTAACACCAATGTTTGCTTCAGCTACTGCCATAAGCTGAAGTACCTCGTGATCTGCTTCACTGGTCGCCGTCACAATCCAAACAACACTGAAAGAAGTATATTTTTGCTGCGTGAATGAAGTTTTCACTAGCCACAGAGCACGTCTTATCATATAAACTGTCTGATGCTGAAGTTTGTACAGCAATCAATTTTTCTAAAGACAGCTTAATTCGGACGATGCATTACAACGGAAATTTCTCTGAAAAATTGTAACCCGAAATGGATATTATTTGGTCACAAATAAAAGCAATACTGTGTACCATTCGTGCACATATTTTGTAACTCTGTACATTTGCAGGGCAAAACATGAGTAGCAATAATGTTAGAGAGAGTGTGATAGTCAAAGCCTAGAATGATGCAATGGCGATGATAGCATTTGTCAGTATAGCAGTAAATAAAGACAAGGATATCTGTTGGAACTCAGCAAGTTGATATGTTGCGTCAGTTAGTGGCAGAAAAGGCAAAATGTGAAGCAGTGACTGGTGATTGAGTATTTAACAGAAAAAGAAATTTATGAATTTCTTCCTGAAGACTTTAACGATCACATGGCTAAAATTTTGTGGAGAATAAACTATTCGATTGTCTACTATTTCAGAGACGAGGAAGATGTCTCATATCACAAAGTTACGATGTTATAGTACGTGAAGACAACTTATTTCCAAGAATAAATACAGCTAGAAAAAAAAGTGTTAAAGTCATCGGAAATAAGGGAACTACGTTAAAAAACAATTGCGCAAAATACAAAGCATTAGTACTAAGGGGAAACAAAATGAATATTAGGGAAGACAAATAATTGTGTTAGACATAAGACCTATCGAACGTTTCCTTGTTCTACAAGAAGGCTTCGATAAGCCTGGAGTTTGGTAACTTAAAGCTCAAATTTATCACTAAAATGCAGAATTAGACAGGCGAATGTTATTTACTGAAATCTAGACGACCAGTGTCATCAGTTGCAGCAACCTACGGCTATCAAGTGAAAACGTCTGTGACGAATGTGTGGGTGAGTGAAACTGAGCAGGAATGGCTTAAACTTGTCAAACTAATCACTGAATTACAAAATGCAGAATAACATTTAAAATATACTTAGGAGATCGATTGCACTGCTGTGAACGCATCATTTCAAGAATCACAAATCAGTCGTGATTCACTGACCTGGTTGCATTGATAGAAATTACTTTTTGTTATGGCATTATCTTCAAATTGTTTGTTATAATGATATTTGGATAACCAGCTTTTATGGAAAGGTTCCTGAGCTGTCATTTTCTTTTCTTTTCCTTTCCTTCTGTTTTCTCCCTTTGTGGTCATCTGTATAGACAGTACCATTTCTTTTCCTCCATTTATTTCAGTTTTTAAATTATTTTCCCTTTTGTTATTGTTGTGTGTTTAATTTGTGTTCCATACGCCACCCTATCTTTACCAGTAGAAAACTGACATTGATCATAGTGTACATTTTCCCTTCACACCTACTACTGGCTCCTTAGTGATTCTTCTTTGTCTTTATTTTGCGCATTACGTCATGCACCGAGGACATAGTGGACAGCATTCTTGCGTACCTTTCCGTTGGCGTGGAATGTTTGGCATAGACATAACACGAATAGCAACACAGCATCTACAGTGCATTAAACATTTTACGTTACTCGAGTCTCTGGCTTGTTGGATAGAGCCAAAGAAATTGGTTCTATACTTTACACCTTAATTCCGAAGTTTGGAATAAACGAAAGTGGAGCCATTTTAGGTAAAGAACGATAATATCCGTTTATTGGTATAAAACAGTAAACAACTGGTTGCCAGCTTTCAGCACCTACGGGTGCCTTCTTCAGGCTTAGACATGGTTTAGAACAATGTTAGTAACCTAAATGAATGAGCAGAAAATTTAAACATGCATGTGAAATGTATAAAATCTATAAAAACGAGACAGCACGGCACGTGCGGAAACAGTTGAAAAATGAGAAGAATCAGATACTTTCACGAGAGGCACGCAGGAACATGCGCCATATCAAAGGCAGCTCCATTGACACGTCATCGTTCCAGACATCATTGCTAAACAAGATCTTCACATTCAAAGACTCCCTAATAGCTGTACCTCTGGCGGTAGTGTATGGTACAACCTGTTGCAAATCGGCTCATTGTGGGGCGCCAGAAGATGTCATGACCTCCCGAGATAGGGCAGTGGATGATTTATTCCTCAAGACGTCTCTTTTGTGTTCGGACAAACGAGTTGCAAAGCACCTCTTTGTCATGCCAATATAAAACTTGGTATTTCCATCCTCGTAGCGAAGGGGTATGGAATATACTCCTGCGTTGGCAAGTAAAGTGCTGCGGTTTCCGGATGAAAGAAGGTATTGAGATATTGACCTAGGGTGGCAAATTCCAACTCCAAGTCCTAACTTCTTAAACGCATTCCGGATGAAAAAAGAAAGTCCAGGTACATACGGAAACTGGGTTCCTTGAAAGTCCAGGTACATACCTTTGACTGGGCTCCTTGATACAACGACGTTGATTAACAAACGCCAGTTCGGCACTCCTAAAGATGTCATCAACTACATGCTCTTTATAGCCTGCAGCTGAGGCCAACGATTTAATATTGTTGATCTCCGAAATCCTGGACGCGTCATTTGAAGAGTGGAAAAACGCTTGCCGCTCGCTTAGCACGATGTCTGAAAAATCCCAATTTGTGAGTAGCCAGCCCAAAAGATGAGGGTAGGATTAAATTTGGGGTATAAGTAAGCATATAATAAATCTCAGTCGAAAAAATTCCTTAAAGCTGTTTAGTGACGAGGACGTCCAGATAAGGAAGAAAGTCATCATTAGCGCAATCCATAGTAAACTTGATGTGTTTGTGGTGGGAATTGATAAATGACAAGAATTCATCCAATTCTTCCATCCCGTGAGGCCAAACAAAACATATTTCGTCTGCATAACGTAGCCATAATGTAGGTAGCAGGTAGCAATCCGGCTTTATTTAGGATTTGCGATTCCAGCGGCCTTAACACAGCCTCAGAAAGCACAGAGGACATCGGGGAGGCCATTCCGATTGTTCAAATATTTGGTTGTTAAAACCGAAATAGTTAGAGTCTACAACAACGTCGATTGCATAATAGATGGCCGCCAACGGCTCTTTAGAGAACGAAGTCAACTCCAGTAACGCTTGTTTTATGGTGCCAGATGCTTCCTCTACAGGTACTGATGGAAAAAGTGAAACGACATCAAACGTACCAATGATGTGGATGCGAACCCATTATGAAGTCTTTAACTCTGTTGATAAAATCCACCGAGGACCGAAGTACCGTGGAGGATGACCGTAAGAACGGAGCAATGAAGTCAGCTAAACTGCGTTCAATATTTATAGACGGGGCAGACCTCCTTGTGACGATAGGGCTCAGTGGGTTGCCTTGTTTATGATGCTTAAGTCAAGCTTGCAAGGATGGGATTTTAAGTCCTGGAGGAAGCCAAGCAAACTCACGAATAACATCCGGGACGGAAGGCAGTTTCGCTAATCGCTTCACTTTAGCAATCGACTTGTTAAGTGGGTTGGATGTGATCACTTTTGAATTCGACAGTTCGATAAAGTCCACGATTTTCTTGTTATATTCGACAGAATCCAAAGCTGTTTTATGCTAATAAACGGATATTATCGTTCCTTATCTAGTTGTTTGGCTTACTACTACCCGTTTTTATCTAGTTTTTTCTAGGAGCCATTTTGTTTTGAACGTCTCATCTGTTCCATAATCACCAGCCATTTGATTATTTCTAATAAATGCATGTGTAGCTTTATACATACATTTCTTAAACCGATCCCAGTCACACGGTCGTTCAATGTGTCACCGACTCGCTGAATTCTTTCGTGATCTCAGCATAGGTACCGTCGTTAAATGCATATGTTCTGGATATTTTTTTATTAATTCTTTCGTTCTTCAGGGATCAGCTCTGACATTAATTATCTTTTTTTTAGTTTCAAAGTTAGCGACTCTCATTAGCATTAAAATTAGAAATACCAAATTAAAGCTCCAGAGAAAGGAGGAATCAGAGCCGTATGAACAAACATACTATAAATAGTTTCTTAGACGGGATTAAACTCCAGGCGGCCCAAGAGTACCAGGAAGTAACAATACACCTTTTTAGATCATTCGAGCACCAGCCGATCATCACATACTCTCTCCATAAGGGATATTCTTACCGTTACGGATAATAAAAGCCCCGATTTTGCAAGCAGTAGCGCTTTCCATAGATTGGGTCGTAGACAAGGTGGGTAATGAACATCGGGTTTCTGACAAAACAGTAATGCGCATCTGTTCGTTTAAAAGGTAATAACGGTAGTGTTGCTTCACCGCTAAGCTCCGGTGTTGAAAAAGTTTGTCGTCAGGTGAGGGCCTTTTTCCTTCAGATTGACATTTGCAAATCCGAGTTTCGGTTTGCAAGCAGTATAACGGTTTACGAGTTTTTTCTTGTTTCCATACCAGGTAACTTTTTAACAAAGAGACATTCTTTCTATTCTTTGGGTGACAACCAGTGTGAGTCAAAAATTCTTCCCGTTTTCTGTCACATTTAATGTTTTGCCTATATACCTGTGTAGAACGCGTGCTAGCGTCGACTGGGTGCCGCAATAACGTGGAACACACGAGACTGATGATATGCATTTGGAAAGGAGCATCATTACGTTTTTAGGGGAGGAGAAGATGGAGGTCAATAAACCTGCTGTTCGGATTCTCCTACGACATTATTTGGAAAAGGGTTCACCGCGGCAGCAGCAGCAGAAAACAAAATATCTCTATTCTAATTCTGCGACACTCGCGCTTTCCTAGCTCGCAGCGCAAAACGTATTGAACACAAAAACATGAAATTTATATCGTTTGTAGAGAATTGTTTAGAGAACAACCTGAAATAAACCTTTTTCGATCCTGGCGATACTTGAAGAGTTATTGTATTTCAAAGTTAAGGTAAGCAAAAAAGTGCTATCAGTTCGCGGACACACTAACAGCTACAGAATAACGAAACTTTGTAAGCATGTAGGGCCACGGCCGAATATTTACACCTCGTCACCCGTTTATTAAATTTCGATTTAATTTATGAGAAATAAAATTTTTAAATTTCACAAAATTCTCTATTTCGCGATGGGATCCATTAATCATATGGCAAACTATAACTCCTAACGCATCGTAATTTTTACAGCATATACTCACAGCTATCATCCCTCTTTAAAAAAATTAAGAAAAAAATATTTTCTGACTTTTAAGTATTTTATAAAGACGCAAAGGAAACGCACAAACGGCTTCCTCTGTATTCAACCGTAACCACACAGGAAAGTTCTGGTTCTGTGACTTGCTGCTATGGTGACGCAGCTATTTTTAGCACTCTCTTCTCATTGGGTGAAATGGCAGGCTACGATCAAACTGGTAATGACGTATTGCTTAATGAAGTAGCAACGCTTTTAAAGTTCTGCGTTGTCCGCCGGCAGCATAAAATAAAATAAAATAACATAAAATAAAATAAGATAAAATAAAATAAAATAAAAATAAAAAATAGGTATCACAAATGCTGTCTGCGTACGATAAATAAAGTCATTAAAAGTTTGCAAAGTAAAACCAAATTTATTTACAAATTAAAATAATTTAAAAGCAAGAACTTTCGGTTCTCTCATGGCCCCATCATCAAACTAAGTGTCGTAGAAATGCAGAGTCAATCATTATAAAGTACAAGTACCCATAATTCATTTCACCAGTTCGTCCCAAGGAGATGATAGATAACAAAAGTTAAAGTTACAGTTCAAAAAAAGGAACTACGTAGGCTCTTCAACATCTGGTTGTCTGGAGGGGGCGACCAGCCGTCTCCACTGGCTCGGAACATAGGCCGGGAGGTCAAAGTTACAGCAAGAGTCACCAAATTTAATAATATAGAGGCTTTCAGTGAAAAAGGCAGTCCGTTTGTTAATAGTTGAGTTTAAGATTTTTGCGTTATTCCAATCAGGTGCGTAACCCTCGTGATTAACAGCTGCTGTTAAGGCCTTGTTAGATGATCCTGATCGGAGTGCATATTTGTCTTTAGCCAGACGTATGTTTAATGCCCGAAGTGTTGATCCAATGTAGAACATGTTGGCACCATTGTTTACTTGTTGAATCAATGGTATACAATAAACACCAGGTTTAACCAATGGTGATACCTTATCTCTATCATTTCTAATTAACGAAAAAAATATTCCTAGTGGTTACACCGAATGAAAGATTGTGTCGATTTCATGCTTTCTTTAGAATAGACATAATAGGAGGGTAAATTCGATCTTGGAGTAGTTGTAATTGACAAAGTCGTAAGGTTTAATCTCTGGTGTTTAAGAAATAATCTCCGGAAAAATTGGTCCGAGAACCCAAAAGAGCGGGCTAAGGTTAACACTCTATGAAGTTCATCAGATCTTGCTTTTCGGGTAGAGGAATGTGTGAACGCCCGTTTTATCAAAAAACGGAGTGCAGCCACCTTGTGATCAGAGGGATGAAACGAAGAAAAAGGTACCATACAGGGTGACAGAGGTCGGTTTGCGGTAAACAGAATAATGAAGTTGGTGATAGTTTAAATCTCGAATCAGCATAAAATCCAAGAAGGACAATTTACCTTCTCTCTCAAGTTCCTTGGTAAACCTGATGGTAGGAAGTTGTGAAGAAAGACAGTCAGTAAATTTATCCAAAAGGGCCAAAGAGTGTGGCCAGAATATCAACAAATCATCAACATATCTTAAAAAAAGTAATGGTTTATGCGGAAATATCCGTAAGACATTATCCTTTAACGTCTGTAATAAAATTTCGGCTACAACAGGGATGAGAGGGGGACCCCATTGTGGCACCCTCTGTCTGTTGAAAAAACTGGCAATCAAATTTAAATAGGAGCGTTTAGAAACTAATTTAAGGGCTGAAAGTATAGCTTCAATTTCAAGGGGGGAAACGGAGTTATCCTCTTGCAGTCTATTAACAATGGTTGAATGGACTTACATCCAAAGGGACATTCGGAAAGAGAGACTCGACGTCCAAAGAAGCCATAATGAAACCAGTTCTAGGTGAATCAAAGTTTTTAATCTTATTTAAGGCCTGAGTGGAGCTAAAAATAGAAACTGAGGAATTTAGGGTTAAAGGCTTTAAGTATGAAGCCAACGCCGTCTCAAGGGGCCTAGTCGGGTTGTCATAATAAGAAACGAGTAATCTAAAAGGGTTGCCCGGTTTGAAATTAAAATGGTGGCTATGGAACATTTCTCTGCTTAAAATTTTTGCGAATTGTTCGAGCACTTCTAAATGACCTGGAGATTTGAAAATTGTAATGTTGATAGAGCTTAAGGTACGAATAGCTAGAAGAGTCCGAAAAAAAAAATAATCAACGTGGTGGCTTTGGAACATTCTCTGCTTGAATATTTCGCGAATTGTTCGACCACTTTTGAATAACCTTGAGAGCTAAAAATTGGCATGCTGATAGTCCTTCAGGTCCGGATACCTAAAAAAGTCTAAAAACCAAACAGTTCAAAAGGGAGGCTTAGCTTTATTGTTCAAAATGCTGATAGGTTTAAAGATAATTATGACAGAAACGCTGAAATGCTGTAAAAATTCCATGAAATTTTGATTTAAAATTAAGAAGCGCGAAAGTATTTTTTAACATGATCTTCTGATTTACAAAGCACTACCAGCGGTGACCGATGCGTATCCTCACCTGCTAAATGCTAATGTATTCTCATCTGCTAAGCATTTTAGCAGGTGAGGATAAACAAAATTGTATTCGTACTACACTGGAATGTATACAGGGTGTTCGTAAATTGTTTTGACAAAAGAAGAGGGGTTGATAGTACCCATCAAGATGAACAATATTTACAATGAACCTAGGGTCGCATTCCACTCTGAGTGTCAGAAAAGAGTAACTTCGAAATACATTCAAGAAGCACAAGTCGTCACCTCAGACGTCATTTCTTTCGTGCCGGACAAGTAGCACATCGCCAGAACACACCGTCAAGCATTTACCGTATGCAAATTGCTAGAGAAAAGACGCAGCATCGCCAGTTGCAGATTATTGGCTTATCAAGGTGCAGTAGACACTTCCTGAATGTCACATATCCCGCACGATGGATTGGACGTGGCGGACCTGTGGCATGGCCTCCACGCTCACTGGACTTAAACCCACAGGACGTCTTCTTCTGGGGGCACATGAAATCATTGGTGTACGTAAACACGACACTAGGAGTCTTCGTGAGGGTGCGCCAGTCTTTCATTCGCCAGTGTGAATTGTGCAACGGCACCAGTGGCAGCCACTTTAAGTATCTACTTTTAGTCTGTCCCTGATCTCTATAAATAGGATTGTGCAACTTATGATGTTGTTAATTCTCTTTCTTTGCACTGTTGAAAGTTCAACTTGGACATCAAACTTTACTCTTTTCTGACACTCAGAGTGGAATTCGACCCTAGGTTCCATTGTAAATAATGTTCGTCTTGATGGGTACATCACCCGTCTTCTTTTGTCAAAACTGTTTACGAACACCTTGTATACGCGTGTGCAGTCAGGTCCGGATTTCGATTTGAGGGGAGAGCCTAGGACACCTCAGGTTCGGTGGGCCCCTCGAACTCAGAAATTAAAATGCACAGAAAAAAAGATATTTCAGCAAATTTACCTATCGTAGCCATTTTACTACAAGTAATTGGAACTGATGTTATACGTACATAGAAAAGGTACAATATCTGTAGAAAGTCTTTCTTCCTACAACTGACACATGAAAAATCTTTAATTAATTCCACATACTCTATCATCTTTAGAACACTGCTCTCTACATCCAGTAGACACAGAGCACTTAGTCTTTCGTGGGTCATCGTGGCTCTCAAATAATTCTTTATCAGTGCAAGTTTGCTGAATGACATGCCTCCTGAAAAAATAGTGACCATCATGCTCAAATAAATTCGAAAAGCTACATAAACATTTGGAAAAGCACCACCAAGCCCTTCATTATGCAATAAAACCGCCTGTTGTGATGAAGTGACACATGACCTAAGCTTGGTAAAGGCTGCAAACTGGACAATTTCCTCTATGAACACATTACTAAAATCCCTGTGGTAAGCAGTGATAGGTATCTCAGCTTCAGTTCTTATCTCTGCATCAGGTAGACTGCATAAGTTGACTATGATTTTGAACCTACCATACACTGATTGGTACGCTACCCTGCGTTCTTTTAGGGCACTAGAAGACAACTGATCTAAAATGATATTGAAAGTACCACATCTGAATTTCTCTCTCAAAGAAAGGACAGCTTCCTCTGAGACTCAACCTGGGTCCCCATTATAACGTTGATTTCTCGGACTTTATTTGATTGTAGTTGCTTTGAAGAAAATATAGTCGTAACTACGTTTTCTTTGTGCGGTGTACGGTGACGTAACTGCACGTCGTCGATGAAGACAGAGAAAACACCGCGGGAATTTCAAATATATCGCAACATTAGTAGCAAAAATTAAAAAGTAGGTTATTGTTAAAAATTGTTCTTCGCAATTTTATTTTTTATTTTAATAAAAATAGTAATCTTTAAATTATTATATTTTTCTGTAAAGAGGGGCCCAGGTCGCTTGCCCCTTTCCCCCTCCCTTATGAATCCGGATCTGTGCGCAGTGTGTATAACATAATTATTATTTAACACAATGCCATACATAACAAACTACACGCCTTATAAATTGTTCTTATTAATAATTACAGATCCTATAAAATGTTTTTTAATAATAATATCAACTTGTCTCTAAAGTTTATTCAATGATCCTTTACTATTGACAAAAACAAAACAAAACAAAAAAACATCAGGCTGATGTGATCCTAAATGCTGTACTTCTGTCTTTTTGGTGTAGAAAAAAATCTACATTCTTGTTTTGTCTGAAACAAAAATTCTTGATTTTGGAGAAAATCTTCATTCATTGTAAAAATGAAGGTTTGATATTACAATTGTGCTCGCACTTCACTAAACACAGTAGGGGAAAAATGCAACTATATTCACATTTCATACTTAACAACAACTTAACACAGCAACAAACAAAACACAAGATGAATATGGCTGCGCTGAGAGTCCTACATTGGGGCATTGCAAACTACGTCACAGGATTCAGGGGATAACTAGTAATGTCCGTTTTTTTAGCCGTCTTTTGTAAAAAGAGATCGTGCTTATGTTATCAGGTTGTCCATCCATTTGTAGACACGATATCTCTGCAACCAATAGTCCGATTTGAAAAATTCGTTTTGCATTGTAAAACTTGAAATGTGTGAATGATGACCTTTTATTTTGATTTTTTTACGATGCTCAATTTCGTCTCTAGAGGACGTAAATGCAGATGATATCGAATTCAAGATACATTTTATTGCATACATTTGCTTCTAAAAATCTAATTAAAAAAATTCTTTTACCTTTTGATTCTACTTATGGAGAAAATTATTTTAGGTATAGAAGTTGCGCATAGATTTTCCGCTAGGGTGCGTAAAAGTAAATTGCGTTTCCCCCGATATCTCTGCTGCTACATCTCCGATTGGGAAAATTATTTTTGCAGCTGATACAGCTCTGAATGGGGAATCTTTTGCACATACTTTCAAATTTTTGGAAATTATATATATAATTCCAAAAAGCCGCCCCGGTGGCGCAGTGGTCTAAGGCGTTGGCCTCTGATCATTCGTCCGTAAGGGGTCCGGGTTCGAATCCCGGTGAGGCATGGATGTTGTGTTTGTCTTACGGCACTGGCTCTCTCCCTTCCCTGGAACCAGTGACCCTAAATTAGGGACGGCCGACAGCTTATAGCCCATTGAGTTGCTCACGGTGGTCGTTAAACCTCCAATCAAAAAAAAAAAAAATAATTCCAAAAAATATATAAGTGTTAATTTCTGCATAATGATGTATTATGCAGAAATTAACACGTATATATTTTTAAATTAACACTTTTTTTAATAAGTGTTAATTTCTGCTTCTGATGTATTTGCAACAAAATATGAGCTTCTAAAATCTCGACTGAAAAATTCTTTTGTGGACCGATATTACTCACGTCAACAAACCATTTCCGAATATTTCTTTTTTTAAAACAATGCATGATTTCTCCGCCAGGGGGCGTAGATGTATATCTAATTTTCTTAATATCTCTGCTTCTAATGGTCCAATTTGAAAAACAATTCTTCTTTGTTGGATAGAGTTTCTGGCGCGAAATGTTTTTCATATAATTTCAAAATTTTCAGGTAATTTATTGACTTTCCGCTTGGGGGAGTAAAGGTAAATTGCGCTTTCCCTGATATCTCTGCTTCTAAAACTCCGATTCGAAAAATTCGTCCTGCATCAGATACAGCACCCGGCGGGAAATGTTTTGATTGTAATTTCTAATTTTTTATAAAATATGGTTTAGCCACCAGGGGCCGTAAGCGTTAATTTCTGCTTCGTAGGTATTTTCATCAAAATCTGATCTTCTAAAATCTCGATTGAGAAGATTCTTTCGTTAACCGATACCGCTCACGTCGGTAAACATTTGAGAATATTTTCTTCTGAAAATCATGTGTGGTTTCTCAGCCAGGGGGCGTAGATGTATATCATTTTTCTGTCAATATATCTGCTTCTGAGAGTCAGATTTGAAAAATTACTTGTTTGTTAGATAGCGTTTCCGTTGTAAAATGCTCTCATGTACTTTTAAAATTTTCAAGTAATACATAGACTTTCCTGTAGGGGGCGTTAAAGTAAAGTGCGTTTTCCCCGATATCTCTGCTTCTAAAATTCCGATTAGAAAACGTCTTTCTGCACCGGATACAGCTGCTGATATGAAATGATTTTTCTATAAATTCTAATATTTGATAAAGAATGGTTTAGCCACTAGGGGGCGCAAGTGCTAATTTCTGCGACTGATGTATTTGCAGCAAAATCTGAGCTCCTGAAAACTCGAATGAAAAAATTCTTTCGTTGAACGATACCGCTCACTTCGAAAGACTTTTTGAGAATACTTTAATCTTAAAATAAGTTTTCCGCCAGGGGGTGTAAAGGCATATCTTATTTTTGTCGATATCTTTCTTTCTAAGAGTCCGATTTGAAAAATTCTTTCTTTGTTGGAGAGTGTTTACGTGGGGAAATGTTTCTCAGATAATTTCAAAATTTTCGTAGCGTACAAGTCTGCCACCAGAAGGCGTAAGCTCACGTTTTCGTTTAAGCAATATCTGCTGGACTAAAAACCCGATTAAAAAACTTCTTTCTTCGGTCAGATACTATTAACTGTACAAACTGTATGTATTTTCTGTCCAAAATAGTGCACAATTTCGCCGCTAGGGGCGCATATGCTTATTCTGTTTTCCTCATTATCACTGTTTTTACATCCTCGTTAAAAAAATCATTTCAACATCGGATGCCATTTACCTTGTAGAACATTTAAGGCTAGTATATGAGGAATTTTGTAGTTCACAGTTCTGCCGGTAGGTGGTGTTTGTGTACTTCAGTTTGCAGCTGTATCGCCACTTCTAAAAACGCTATTGAGAAATTTCTTTTTCACTGTATGCCATTCGTTTTAACAGAGATGTGGAGCATTATCCTCTTTAAGTAACGCAAAGGTTTCTCAGTAATTGCGTAAAGGTCGAACGCTTTTTCCATGAAAAATAATTTTCGCCTATTTTCAGCTTTTCCGCTACGCAAAATTGTTCCGCTAGCAGACGTAAACTTACATAATGTTTCCTTTTTTATATTTTTTCTTTTAAGTGTTCGATATGAAAATCTCTTTGTCTCTGGTACCTTCCTTGCAGAATGAGAAACGTTTTGTTCACCATTTGCTAATTTTCGTAACATGTTTTTTAGCCGTTGGTGGAACTAAGTAGATTTTTCTATTTCTGGATGTTTTATCGATTGTTGGAACCAGTTGATTGTTTTCCAAACCGGTTTCATTGATTTTGAATATCTTTGATAAATTTAATTCGCTTCAGAATGGATTCAAAAGACGTGCTTATTACATCCGAAAATTCGGTGTCATCTTTCTTGTTTGTAAATTACGAGAGAAAAGCGCACGGTGCCCGCCGTGAGCTTTTCCCTCGATTTGACGAAGGAGGTTCTTCTTGATTTGACGAAGGGGGTTCTCCTGAACCACCACTTTCCGGCCGATGCGGAGTTAGGGGACACTCCGGAACAAAGATCAATCCGAGAAAACTGCAGGATCCCGCCGGATACTGGAGAGGGACGAGGTAGAGGCTGCGATCAACAGCCTGAATGATACGCGAAGGACGAGGCAGAGGCTGCGATCAACAGCCTGAATGACACGCGAGGGACGAGGTAGAGGCTGCGATCAACAGCCTGAATGATACGCGAGGGACGAGGCAGAGGCTGCGATCAACAGCCTGAATGTCACGCGAGGGACGCGGTAGAGGCTGCGATCAACAGCCTGAATGTGAGCAAAGCCCCAGGAAAGGACGGATTGGATCTCAGCATTGTGAGAGAAATATTCACAACCAATCCGAGGTACTATGTGGGTTTACTGAACAAGTACCTAGTTAGTGGATGTTTCTCTTCCATCTGGAAAACACTGATGCTGGTTCTCTTCAAAAAGGAAGGCAAACACCGAACAGATCCCGTGGTGTATGGGCCAATTTTCCTTCTCTCCGCTTGGAGTAAGGTGCTGGATAAGGCCCTTGTGACCCGAACTACCCACTTGCTCATCGGCCGAGGAAAGCTCTCCAGCTGCCAATTTGGTTTCATACCGAAGCTGGTGTACCACACAAGCGCTGGTCAGCCTTCAACAGCAGGCAAAACGCAAGAGGGAAAAAGGACTGCACACCTGCCTTGTCTCTCTGGACATGCGCGGTGCATTAAACAGCGTCTGGTGGCCACTGGTACTGGATCGCCTTAAAAGGCTCGGGTTTCCAAGGAATCTTTTCCTGTTATCGAATGATGTTCTCTCGAAGAGAAAAATGAGTTCGAAGCGGGAAGTAAAAGCTGCAGTCTCGAATATGAGAAAGGGTGTCCGCAACGCTCTATCTCGGGTCCATTGGGGTGGACACAGCACTTGATATTCCTCTGGAGGATGAAGAGGAGATCCAGGTCTATGTTGATGATTTTATCCTAATAGGGTCTGCATCAGGAAGGCGTGTGGCAGAGAAGAAGGTACATACTGCTCTATAACAATTGGAAAGCTGCAGCACGGAGTGCAAGTTCAGTTTCGCTCTGGAAAAGAAGACACTTTTATCCATAGCAAGAAAGGGAGAGATGGTCACTCCTCCCAAGTGTCACTTCAAAGTGCACAGGGTTAAAGCGATGAGGAAGATGAAGTATCTGGGAGTAATCCTAGATACCAAGCTATCCGTACTTCCTCACCTAAGATACCTGAAAGACAGATGTTCAGTTATACTGAACAGGATTACCGGCATGAGGCTGACTGCGCCAGCCAAAAAAACTTATACAATCGAGGTATTGAGAGAATCCTAACCTATGCTTGTTCTGCATGATATTCGACCACGCTTAGGATGAACAGTCGTCTTAACCAGATACAGAGAAGAGCGCTGTTATGGAATCACGAGGCATTTCCGCATGACCTGCACAACTGCGCTGCAGCTGTTAGCTGAGGTGCGAACAGACGGATCTCGTGATAGCGAGAGAGGCAGCAATGAAAGCCCTCAGGAATGGAAGGAATGTCAATCTACTACAGAAGACCACTATCTGTTCTCCGAGGTAGAATTGTCGAGAATGGACTGGACTTACCACTCAGCCAATGAGATTTATCCCACATGGGACAGGAGTCTCCCTTCGGGGGTGGGGAGAGAGCTGTTTAAGGAAGGCTCCAAATTAGGCGGAAACGTACGTGGAGGGTTTTGCGCGCTGTATAATAGCAACGAAGAGACCGCAAGACGAATTAAGCTTTCTATCAAATTCTCTGTCTTCCAAGCAGAGTTGTTGGTGATTAGAGAAGCGTTGTTGTGAGCTCTGCGCAGCAATAGCACTGGAAAACTCAAGGCTTACTCCGACAGCCAGGCGTCCCTAACGACACGTGGCCAGCATAGAAGCAAAGTTCCCCTGGTGTGGGAAATCAATTTCCTGGTCCAGACAGCAGGCGAAACCGCAATCTCTTCTCATTATGTCTGAAGCCATGTCGGAACCAGTGGAAACGAATGTGCAGATCAGCTGACGAACGAGACCACTGGTAAAGAAGACATTTATTATTATCTGAAGACGCCACTGCAAAATGTGCGAACTCAGATGAAAAAAGCCATGTTAAAGGAGTGGTAAAGAAGGTGATAAAGGGAGGAAAACGAATCGTATCTTTCCCAGAGTCTCCACCAAGAGGGTTGAATCAGATGGTTCCCTTAACCAAGTGCTCACCGGCCATGGCAAATCGCCGGAGTACTTCAGCAGATTTGCGGTAAAAGAAAGGGTATGCGGATGCGGTGCCTAGTCCACACACGTCGTCCACATGATTATCGATTGCATTTCTCTTTCAGGGAGAAGAAAAGTCCTCGCTCGAGAATTGGAAAAGACGAAAAGTCTCTCACTCGTCGTGAAGCAAGAAGAGCTTCTGATGTAAGCAGCAGAAGAAGACACGAAGAGGAAGGCGATGACTCCGGCCCAGAGTCATCACCACAGCACTCGCCCAAGTGCTATACAGTATGTTTGTATCATACACTGCAGTGAAAAAATTAAGGACGAGGCGGTTTTTCGAATGTAACGTCCTGCAAAAGTGCTCCACATCAACTCAAATCATACCATAAGATCCCCAAGATGTAAGAATATGGGACAAGTGAGCAAAACCGTCCAAACAAGGAATCCAAAGGATACAAAGGCACTTTATTGAAAAGGTAGCTTCGAGCACAACTGGACAGAAGACAGAAACGTCCATGTGACAGGGGGCTGCCAAGAAAAATCTAGTCTTTAGTAGGGGATATGATCACCCCTGACTGCGTTGCAGGATTTACAACGTCTGTCCATGCTGAGGGAGGACGAGGTTGTCAAGGAGCTGTTGAGGCATCACGAACTATTCCTCTTGTAGCGCCAATCGCAGCTGCGGAATCGTTTCTGGCGGCTGGTAACGTGCTGACAAGCGTCTCCCGAGAAGGTCCCACACGTGTTCGATTGAATTTAGGTCCGGGGACCTTGAGGGCCAATCCATGCGTTGAATATCCTTACTCTCCAACAGCTCTGCGAAAGCCACTGTACGATGAGGTGTAGCGTTGTCGTCCATGAAGAGGAACTGAGGACCCACAGCACCTCTAAACACACGCACGTGAGGCAGGAGAACCTCGGTACAATAGGGGACACCAGTGACTGAACCTCCTTGGAAGATGTGGAGGTCAGTACGGCTACCAAGCATGATACCACCCCAAACGAGAACTCCGCCACCTCCAAACCGGTCCCTTTCGATGATGTTCGAGGTGTGATTGCGTGTTTCCTGCTCTCTCCAGATGTGTATACGTCCAGAATCGCTCGTCAGACTAAATCGGCTCTCATCCGTAAAGAGAAATCGACCCCATTGCTGATGTGTCCAGTTCTTGTGTTCCTGGCACCACAGAAACCACCGTCTCCGATGAGCAGGCGTTAATGGCACACACCGTACTGGTCGTCGTGCAAATAGACCCCCTTTGTGCAGCATCACGGCCACGGTAAAACACGATAACGGACGACCAGTTGTCTGTTGCATGTGCCTTGCGATTTCTCCCGCTGTCTGCCGTCTGTCTCTTCTCGCCTGTAGGAAAATATACCGGTCGTCCGCCGCTGTGGTTGCTCGTGGACGACCACTGCTAAACTCTCGGACAGCTGTTCCTGTCGTTTGAAATGCTGTCCAAGCTCATGAAACGATGCTGTGAGCGATCCCGAACTCCTCGGCCACACTAGTCACACTTCGATCTTCTTCCAACTTCCCAATGTCTCGACCTCGGGTAAAGTCATCCAGATGTCGTCTACTGGATTGCCTGTTGGCCATACCACACGGTGGCAGCAACTCGACGTCATTCAAACCGATGTACATCGTGCAATAGCTTTCACCGAATTGCTGAGCGTACGCCGCCCGTGTGTTCTATATCCTTCCGACACTCCCCCTACCCGTACGTCATGCTGCTTATATGCGCATGCCGCACCGTACCGGACTCTAGTCTATCTCCTGAGTGGTCTCTCGGTTCGTTCTGCCTGCTCGTTTCGCTGTTATGCTAATTTCTCCTCTTCGTCCTTAATTTTTGCACATCAGTGTAGATATAATTTTTCAGTCTCAGTTCATTTTTGTGAGAGGTCTTGTGAAAATAAAGCATTGATTTCCCAGACTCATGAGAACCTCAGTGATTAATTTTATATGAATGTATCACCTCATTTAGTCTGGACACAATAAAGGATGTTTGTCCACTTTCGTTTCGCGATGACGAATGGATCTCCCAGCCAATCGCAGTTTTAGAACCCCTGCCCATCAGCACGTCGCGCGATCGGGCTATGATAAGGGGGTGGGAAGTGGTGGTTCCGCGGGGGTTAGCAAAGATCATCCGGCCCCCTGACCTATCCTGTCCGGGCGAAAGACCAGTCGGAACCTGGTGGATTGCTCGTGCAGTGCCTTCACTCAATAATTTTGAGAGAGTTCGGTTTATCCATGAAAAGTCGGCATTTCGACGGAACAGGAGGAGTCATCAGATGGTTGACGAAGGAGAAGAGACAATAAAAGTGCGATACAGGAGAGAGAGAGCGAGAGAGAAAGGTAAACGACGTCAAAATAGACTCTGAGCGGTTATATTTCTGGAGAATTTATATATACCACTATTAAGAAAAGGTTTTGGTTTTCACACTTCGGGTAGGGATGGATCTCACTATCCTCTTGGAAAGAGCCACCACTAATCTCTGCTATCCAAGATAACTTTCAAATGTTGCCTAGTCCGGAATTCTGCTTTGTTGTTATTTGGTGCTTGGCAGAATATTTTTTCATTGGAAATGTACTTCCAGTAATTACTTGATTAGTTTAGCGCTATTTTTCTGTTGCTTTAACTTTTTTTTTTTTTTTTTTTTTGACATCCTCCTGAAATTATCTTCCTGTAATACGTGGCTGAAATTATTTTGTGTTTTGAGGAAATTACAATTTCATTATGAACATTTTGTCCAGGTTTATATCGGTAGTTTCAATTAATTGGACTTTACAGTCTTTATGCGCACCTGTTTTGGGGAATTTCTCATAAACACATTGAACAACCGTGGCTGTTGGATATTTCTCAGTGCGAAATACGTCGTATATGGATTGCTTTTAGCATACTTTACACAGAGTTATACTATTTGAGTATCTACAGTATGTTTGAGTTTCTTGGGCAATGTGATTGAGACTCTGTTGGAGAATAATAATTTTTTCCCTCTGTAGGTCGGACAAGAATAGCATATGTTCCAAAGAATTTCGGACATCAGCTAGGTTTCTCCGAATTTCAAGCTCGTTTCCCATTTTTTAAAAACCGAGGTAGAATGCCACGGAATTTCACATTTTCCGAAATCACTATTTTATTTTTAATACATAATGAGGAGTATCTGTTTCATCGATGAACCTTAAATTTTTTTGTTCTGTTCTGTGTGTTTGCTTTAGAAGTATTAATTTCTTTAAATTTGTTTAATTTACATTTTGTTGAGATTAACTTTCTTCAAAGAATTCATATCTCTCTTTGGACAAGTGTTTATCAAACGAAAGGACTCCGTTTCCGAGAATGAGATTCTTCGGAATTTGCTCGGGGAGAAATCCTCGCGTTTTCAGATCTTAAGGATTACAACGTGACACTGGTATACCCGTTCGTTCGCTTCATATAATGTATTTACGAAATAAGTGATTCGAGATAAGTGAGGCAGAGCTTCTGTAGAAATCTCTCAGTTCTCGGAAGAAGATTCATCCTTGCATAACCTATATTACTTGGGTTTAAGATTTCATTCACACGTCCTCTGTTATCTTCATTCTTCTGGGACAGCTCGAGGCAAGGAAGAAGATTAGTCGTGGAGCTTTTACATTACATTCTTGAACGAAAATTTTCGAGAGTGCATCCGTTTAACAGTTTGTTTACTGGTACAGTCAATTTGAAATACTTGAATAAAAGGTTAATTTCGGCAACTATCCTCTAAAGTTGGATACTTCTCTGTTCATTCATTTGGTTTATGCTGTTTCTGGCATGTAAGGTAAATTTATGCACAAAAGATTTCCTCTTCAATAACTTTCCTGCCAGCTCTGATAATTTTCCAATTTCTTTTTAGCACGTCTTTTGTAAAAAAAGAGCGTGCTTATGTTACCGGTTTGTCCGTTCGTCCGTCCGTCCGTCTGTACCCACCATATCTCTGCAACTATTAGTCCGATTTGAAAAATTCTTTTTGCGTTGGGAAGCTTGAAATATGCGAATGATGATCCTTTATTTCGTTTTTTATTTACGATGTACAATTTCGCCGCTAGAGGGCTTAAATGCAGATGATGTGGAATTCAAAAATACGTTTTATTTCATATATTTGCTTCTAAACATCGGATTGAAAAATTCTTTTATCTTTCGATTCCATTTATGTCGAAGAGTATTTTAGATATAGTTACTTTTTCAAATTACGCATAGATTTTGCGCTAGGTAGCGTAAAAAGTAAATTACATTTTCCCCGATTACTCTTCTTCTAAAACTCCGATTTGAAAAATGTTTTCTTCAGCGGATACACCTCCTGATGGAAAATCTTTTGCGTATAATTTCAAATTTTTGATAAAGAATACTTTAGCCACTAGGGGGCGTAAGTGTTAAATTTTGCTTCTGATTATTTGCCATTAAATCTGAGCTTCTAAAATATCGATTGAATAAAGTTTTTCGAGGACTAATGCCACTCACATCGATAAAAGTTTTCGGAATATTTTCTTCTTAAAATATTCAACAGTTTCTCCGTCAGGAGGCGTAGATGTATAGCTTATTTTTGTCAATATCTCTACTTCTAGGAGTCCGATTTGAAAAATTCCTTCTTCGTTAGATAGTCTTTTCAGTGTGACATGTTTGTCATACACTTTCAAAATTTTCAAGTGATTCGTAGACTTTCCGCTAGGGCGTAAATGTAATTTGCTTTTCCCCTTATATTTCTGCTTCTAAATCTCTGATTTGAAATTTTTTTCTGCACCGGATACAGCTCCTGATGGGAAATCTTTTGCACCTAACTTCTAATTTTTTGTAAAAAATGGTTTGGCCACCATGTGGCGCAAGTCTTAATTTCCGCTTCTGATGTATTTGCAGCAAAATATGAGCTTCTAAAATCTCGATTCCAAAAAAGTCGTTTGTTGACCGATACTACTTATGTCGGCAAACCTTTTAGGAACATCTTCTTCTTAAAATAATGCATGGTTTCTACGCCAGGGGGCGTAGATTTATATTTTATTTTTGTCAATATCTCTACTTCTAAGAGTCCAATTTGAAAAATTCCTTCTTTGTTGGATAGTGTTTCCGATGCGAAATGTTTTCCCTATATTCAAGTAAATCATAGACTTTCCGCTAGGGGTGCACAACGGTAAATAGCGTTTTCTGCGTTATTTCAGGTTCTGAAACTGCGATTTGAAAACTTCTTCCTGTATCGCATAGAAGACCTGATGGAAAATATTTTCCACATAATTTCTAATGTTTGGTAAAGAATGGTTTGTCCACCAGGGGGCATAAGTGCTAATTTCTGCTTCTGATGTATTTGTAGCAAAATCTGGGCTCCTGAAAACTCTACTAAATTTTTTTCTCTGGGACCGATACCGCTCATATGGAAAAACCTTTTGAGAGTACTTTCTTCCTAAAATAATGCATGGTTTTCCCACCAGGGGACTAAAGTCACATCTTATTTTTGTCGATGTCTCTGTTTCTAAGAGTCCGGTTTGAAAAATTCTGTGTTGGAGAGCGTTTCCGGTGCGAAATGTTTCCCATATAAATTCATGTTTTTCTTAACGCACAAGTCTGCAACCAGAAGGCGTAAGCTCACGATTCCGTTTACAGCAATATCTGAGGGATTAAAAGCCCGATTGAAACACTTTTTTCTTCCGTCAGATACTATTGTTTTCCATACCGGTTCCATTGACTTTGAATAGCTTTGATAAATTTAATTTGCGTTAGAACGGATTCAAAAGACGTGCTTATTACACCCAAAAATTCAGTGTCGTCTTTCTTGTTTATTTTATTAATGTTGAAGTTGTACAGGGGTTTATCAAAATAATGGAAGCACTGTTTTTGGAGAACTCTTTTATTAATAAGCTGCAGGCCCACCCCGGGCTTGCAGAATAGAAGCAAGTCAACATGGAATATACTTATACAAGTCATGAATATATGATAATGTAATTTAGAACCATTTTTTCTGTAAAATATATTCCAACTGTGCCAGTGATGTTGGAGGTGGAAAGAATGATATCTCTTTCGTTCCAGATATTCCCACAAACGATCAATAATATTGAGGTCTGGAGATCTAAGTGGCCAGGGTATACCTCAGTATCAGGCTCTGCAAACCACAACTTCACACGTTTAACGCAATGCATGGTTTGTGAAAACACATGCTTGTCCGTGACGAAAATCGAACTTGCGCCTTCTCACTCCGGAATAAGTTGCTCTTCCAACAAAGCAGCACGGACGGAATACATCGCTGCAGATTTGTCATCTTGACACGTGCTTTACCTCTGTAGTACGTTACATCATGTCCCTCTTCATTTCTTTTCTTTTCTTTTTTTTTTTTGAAGCGAAAAACGAATAAACGAATTTTCATTAATTCTAGACGATGTATGGAACAAACAATCACACAGTTTTCGAAGAACCCAACGACCAGTATATCCATTTTTACTTTCGGGTGCCAATGTGAAAATACAAATTTGTCCGTGACGAAGATCGAAAATATGCTCTCTCACTCCGGAGTAAGTTGCTCTCCCAACTAAGCTACACGGACGGAATCTCACGCTGCCGATTTGTCGTCGTGATACATGCTTTACCTCTGTAGTACGTAACAGAGTTCATTAACTTTTTGAAACCAGGAAAGCTTGCAAATTTTGAAGATGACAATCCGATTTTTGGCGTAAATGTGACAAAAGCTTATTAGGACACAGTGCCTGCAACAATGGATGCAAAATAATGGATTCGTACGTTGTAGATGTGAGACGACCCTGCAGAGTAACCAACGACCCTAAGGAATGTTATGATATGGCACACGGTGTCATCAAAAATCGATCTCCATAATTCACAATCGGAAAGAAAACAGTCGGAGTGGTTTTTTGAAACATTCGGGGACGCTTCTACAGGTTTTTGCCTGACCTACGCTCTACCAGGTGTGAGAAAGAATGCGAAACACGATTCATCAGACTAGATGACAGGTTGCCAGTCTTTAGCATCCAAGTTTTTATGTGCTTTGCACTACCTTACAGTCTTGTTGCATTGGTGTTGGTAATCAGAGGTTTGTGGATTGCAGCACGGCCATAAATATCGGCTGGTTGCATTGGTGTTGGTAATCAGAGGTTTGGCTTGTTGCATTGGTGTTGGTAATCAGAGGTTTGGCTTGTTGCATTAGTGTTGGTAATAAGAGGTTTGTGGATTGCAGCACGGCCATAAATATTGGCTTGTTGCATTGGTGTTGGTAATCAGAGGTTTGTGGATTGCAGCACGGCCATAAATATCGGCTTGTTGCATTGGTGTTGGTAATCAGAGGTTTGTGGTAATCAGAGGTTTGGCTTGTTGCATTGGTGTTGGTAATCAGAGGTTTGTGGATTGCAGCACGGCCATAAATATCGGCACGATGGAGTTCTCGACGAACAGTCATGACGGAAACCGGATAATTCGGACTAGTGTTAAACTCCGCTGCTATGTTCTGTGCCATGGTCTTGTGCTTCCGTTTTACAACCTGTGCCAACGTTCGCCTATCCCTATCTGACATCTTCGCATGCCGTCTACAATTTGCATGTTTGGAGACAACGCTATGTCCTTTTTGACGGGTAGTCGTGATCTTCGATACAGTTCCTCGTGTTACTTCTACTATTTCTGCCGTTCTAGTTACTGAAACGCCTGCAAGACCCGTACCAATGATCATGCCTTTTTTGAGACACTGATATTTGACATTGCGCAAAATTTCTCCAAAACAGCTGTTTCACCTGCTACTGAGACACTTCTACGTGATAGCCGACATCGTATTGCACCCTTTTATATACACTCATTGCCAGAAAAATCAGCGCACCACCAACAACAACAACAAAAAAACAACAACAAGAAAAACGTGCGATTAACGCGAAACTCGGCAAATAGCTACGGGGAGGATTAAAGTTTCGTACGATTCAGCATGCCCGCGCATCCAAGACCGGCGCTGAAATCGCAATCCTTGGGGCTTATAAGGCGCCGCACAAGGAGCTCCACATTCGTGCTGAAGTGCAGGGTAAGAGTCAGGTGAGATCCCTGAGAGATAGAAAACAGGCCGAGGAGCCGTCGTAGATGTGCGTACTGGCGACTGACGGAGTTTGAACGAGGCCGTATCGTCGGGGTGAGATAGGCAGGGCGGCCGGGGCTTCGAATCGGCTGCCATGTGGGCCTGTTGGACTGTACCGTGCAATAGTTTTGGGAGCAATGGACGCGGGAAGGCACCCAGACACGGCGGACTAGCTCTGGATGACCCCAGACACACCACCAGCAGAGAGAACCGTGGGATCGTAAGAGCGGCACGCACAGATGTCCAATATCCAGAGATATATGGCGGCTGTACAAGGAACTCCTGTGTCCAGCAGAACCATTTCCATAAGCCAGGAAGAGGTCTGTGGATCCATCGCGTATGACAGCCGTACTTCCCTCGCAGTGATCCGAGGGTCGTTTACAGCCCAGCGCTACGTACAGGAGATCCTGCTGCCCCATGTGCTGCCTTTCTTGGCGAGTTGGCCAGGAGCCGTTTACCAACAAGATAACGTCCGTCCTCATACGGCTCTGGCTCTGGTTTGCCTGGACTGTCTACGTCACGCTTCGATGCTTCCGTGGCCTGCCAGATCACCTGATCTCTCACCCATCGAGTACGTGTGGTACCAGATGGGACGCCAGCTTTCTCCATGTCCCAGAGTTCGTGATTTAGAGCGTCAGTTGCAAGAAGTGTGGGACAATCTGTCCCAGGATAACATACGGCGTCTCATTGACTCTATGCCGGACGGTATCACCGCATGTATCATAGCACGAGGAGGTCCGACGCGGTATTGGCGTTGACCGCAACGTGTTCCGTATGTTTGCGGGAAATTGTCCTTCTGCTGTGATATTTTAATCGCTTCTGTCCTTGGTATGTACCATCTCACTACTAAAATCTCATTTCAATCCGACGCCTCCTTCTTGGTGCGCGGAGTTTTATGACAATGAGTGTACTTTACATCCCGGGCGACGTCGTTCTTGTGATGTGCATACGGCGCATCATGTTTACTCCGATCGGAACCAGCGTTTCCGGTACGTTGATAAACCCTTATATGTCTGGTCTGTTGATTGTGGATAGAAGCAGAAAAGTGTCCATTGCTTTTGTAACGTACCAGGAGATGTGACGTACCTGCCAGAAGGACGCACACGACATAAAGGCAGATAGGAATCAGAATAAAATGTCCGCGTAGCTCAATTGGTAGAGCAACGTATTCCGGAATGAGTGGACCCGGGTTCGAATCCTGGCGCGGATAAAAATGACGGAGAAATTCACTTCGTTATACTTTGTGGTAATTTCTATGATGGTAATCGAATCGTCCTTCATTTTCATTATTCTTTTCGCAATTTAATGACATAAGGATGCATAAAGTTTGCTGCATTTTTGTTTTCATATTAGTCAGCCAGTTCTTGCATTTTGTCTCGTTGGTTTAACGAAAATCTTCCTCATTTTTTGCGTAATACAGTAAAATAATGAGCTCTGGATGTTAGATGATCACCTGTACTGAAATTAACTCCATCTCCTGGAAAAAAATATGGGAAAGTGTGTGTAAATAAGAGAGTTAGATAAAGTTAAGCTACTTATATAGAAAAGATTTGATAGTATACAGAAGTAAGAGACAACTAGAGCTGTATGGCTGTCCTTTAATACGAAGTAACAGTGAAAGCAAGCGCAATTACAAGCACTATTCCATTCAAGGCTACCAAATTCCTTACAGTTTGTAAATTTTGAGCTACTGTTCGCTTTACATAGTGCCTTTTTATGAACTGGAATTCAATACGCACGAAGCGTTAGCATTGGTTAATAGGGACAAGCCACTGATCAATGATGTTTGAAAGCATCTATCAGCTTTGGATAGAGCTTGGTGGACTCCACAAATTTATGACATGTTTTGTTATTCGTTATGTGCCTTAGCAATAAAACTTCCGCCTTGTCTCGGTGTATGATAATTCCTTTTCATTTTTCTTTTTTTAGGAGGTGATCTGAGATATTATTAAATTTATGTAATTTTGTGGAAGCCCGCTTTCAATTCCACTACTCCTCTGACACGTAGAGAAAGATAATTTTTTACCCATTCTGAAGATGCCGTTTCCCCTCACTTATATTAGTTTTAATGAATACGTCTTTTTGAGTATTACGTGATAAGTAATTTCTCTTCTCGTTTTTTTTCCCTGCTGAAAATATGCATTATTCGCTAAACTTTTTTTCTGGTGTATAATGGTCATGACGCGACAGTTTCTACGCAAGCTTCACTTTTGCAGTAAGTTTAGTAAGTGAAGGCTATCGAGTGTAGCTGAACCATCTCAGTGCCGTCTTCTAGACATGTGACCCTATATGATTCTTAATGGATATCCGATCCTGTTTTGACATTTATGATATACACTGAAGTAACAATTTTGTGGGAACGGCGGAACACGTTATTACGTGTTGAGCCGCCCTTGGTCGTTTAAACAGCCTCGATTCGATGTGGCATGGATTCAGTGAGGTGCTGATATTGTCCTTCAAGTATGTTCAGCCAAGCCGATATGATACCGTCCTTCATCCGCCGAATGTTCTCTGCAGGACGACCTCTGTTACGAATGGCTCTTTCTATCTCATCCTACAAGCTTTGAGTTAAGATTTGGGAACTTTGGGAGCCCATTTAGCACCTTAAAGTCCCTGTCATGCTCTTGGAACCATTGTACGACGAATTCTAGCCTTGTGGAATGAAGCATTACATCTTTCTGTAAGTAACCCTTTCCATCAGGAGACACCGTGCACATGTACGGAGGTGCGTCGTCCGCAGTTATATTAAGACACCTTGTGACATCCAAATGCTGTTCCAGAATTATTAAGGAACGCAATTTCCGCCATGGAAATAGACGCCAGACCAGTAGCGGATATTCGAGGCTAGCTGCAAAGCCCAGAGAATGCACAAATAAAAGTCAACTATCAAGTATTAAGATATGTCGATGCTTTCGCTGCGAAAAAAAAAACACGTGCGGGTTCTCTTCTTTTGACTAAGAGAATCAGTCTGGCGAGAGACGGACAATGACACAACGCAAACAGCTTTTCCAGAGTCTTCGCTGTTCTGATTCAAAGACCTTTGATATGATCGCCTGCTAGCGTTTCCATGACACCACGAATGAACGTATGGAGGAGAATGGACCATTGCTTTGAGCACCGGTTGCTCAGAAAAGAGAAAAGACTTTGACTACCTTAGTCACTCGCATGCTCCCGCCCATAAGAGCACGTGTTTTGCGAGAGTTGTTTCAGTTTGTGTGAAATGTCAATGAATTAAAATCAGTGATATTATATATTAAATTCGTGGCTTTGTTGGCCAAACTGTTTTGATAAATTTTGTGAAAGCTTCCCTGTACATCTACTATCAGAACTTAAAGAACTCTATGCTTCAAATTTTGATACAGCTCGACTAAAAATGAACTGAAGGTGTTTTATTCTTTTAATGAATACAAAAACAAATCAGTAAGAGACATTACTTGTTACATAAAGTTGAATAAATTGGACATAGTGTTTAGGGAGGTGTACAAATTAGAAGACCTAATATTAAAGTTTCCATCGACAACTGAAACTGCCGAAGGAAGTTTTTCTGCATTAAAAAGAATCAAGATATATCTTAGAGCCACACAAGGACATGTACATTTGAACAACTTGGCTGTTTTGTCAATAGAAAAAAACATTCTTTTTAAATATGAAAAAGTACTCGGAAGAAATTTTTTATGAAAACGTAACACTCAAGTTCTTTTTTTTTTTTTTTTTTTTTTTGATTGGAGGTTTAACGACCATAGTGAGCAACTCAATGGGCTATAAGCAGTCGCCCGTCCCTAATTTAGGGTCACTGGTTCCAGGGAAGGGAGAGAGCCAGTGCCGTAAGACAAACACAACATCCATGCCTGACGGGATTCGAACCCGGACCCCTTACGGACGAATGATCAGAGGCCAGCGCCTTAGACCACTGCGCCACCGGGGCATCACGCTCAAGTTCACACAAAATAAAGGGAAAGAAGAATGGTGTTCTTGTACAAATAAAGTATTCAAATCCTAATCCTCACAATTATTTGGTATCATGATAGCAATAGTATGTACCTAAAATAAATTATTAAAAATCAAACTTCGCAATTTTAAACAAAAACAGTACTGTGGGGTAGGGGGGACGGGTGAGATAACCTAGGTCTCGGACCCAAGATATGTCACTTCTCCAGACCATTAAACCGCCTCCGCCACCTTGCACAATTAACGCCAGACACCTGAGATCCACAGATTTGATCTATCGATGAAGTGTTCTGATCCACCCATCTGCGTACATTACGGAAATAAAAACGTAATTTATCGAACTAGAGATTTTTTCCAAGTCCTGAAGGTTTAAGGTTCGGTGCTCCCGTGCTTAGTGTAGACTAATCTGTTCATTCGCGCCATTGTGCGGCGAGCTGTGTATGATGAAATTGTCTTCTCAATGCCACCGTTGTATTGCGAGGTTACGTAACGTAATGGAGCTCATCTGTTACCGCGTACAATCCTCTCCAGCCACAGCTGACTTTGAATCTTGACCAGTGACTTCCGCCGACAGAAAGACTGCTGACTTCCTATTTAGTTTTTTGTGCACCACTCATTGGTTGTTTCACACCCTGAATATACACTGCTGGCCACCCAAAATGCAACACCAAGAAGGAAGCATCCGATTGGCCTGAAATTTGCAGCATGCGTCTCCCGCGAGAGGACATGCAAACGATTAACATTGCGGGGCATATGCAAATCATGTGCGCCCGGCACGCCACCGAGAAGCACAATAAGAAGGGTGCACAGAAGGCGGGGTGTAAGTAGTGGAAGTGAGTTGTGCTGCCGGACGTGTCCGTGGGAAGCTTCCTGATGCCTCGTCGCAGAATACAGCAGTCATTCCAGCACGTTTCGGAGTTCGACAGAGGACGAATAGTGGCTTATCGTGACAGCGGTTTATCGTACGGAGACATCGGCGCCCATGTTAGGCGACATGAAGCCACAGTGAGACCAGTGTGGATTCGGTGGGGGCAGGAGGGACGGACGGACCGACGTGAGCGACTGCCACAGCCGCGGCACACCACCGAACGAGAGCATCGGCATGTTGTGCGGCGGGCATTGACGGCTCGCACCGCCACATCACGAACGTTAGCGCAGGAATTAGGATGTGTTGCGCAACAACCTGTGTCAGCACGTACCGTTCGACGTCGTCTGCAGGAGCAGGGACTTGTCGCACGGCGCCCATTGCTACGATTACCATTGAAGTTACACCACCGGCGAGTGCCGCGGAAGATGGGCGTTGAACGCCGCACCTGGACTACGGAATGACACGACATTGTCTTCTCCGACATATTCCGTTTCTGCCTGCAGCACCACGATGGTCGGATCCGCGTGTGGCGACACCGAGGCGAAAGACTGCATGACGCCTGCATTATGCATCGTCATACCGGTCCGTCGTCTGGCGTTATGGTTTGGGGCGCAATTGGATATGACACCCGCACCCCTCTGGTACGCATCGCCGGTACACTCAACAGCCACCGCACCATCTCCAACGTTTTGCAGCCTGTAGTCCTTCCTTACCTGCAGGACCTGCCAGCGGCAACTTTTCAACAGGACAATGCGCGCCCGCACGTGGCCCGCATCGTGCAACAATTCTTCACTACCCACCAGGTGTCACTGCTGCCATGGCCCACCTGTTCTCCGATATGTCGCCCATCGAACACGTCTGGTCGCTGAGCGGCAACCGAGTGGCCCAGCCCCCCGCGATTATGCCTGATGAACTGTGGCAACGTGTGGAAGCAGCCTGGACCGACATACCCCAAGCCCACATCCAAAGCCTGTTTTGTTCGATGCCGCGGCGTGTAGCGGCAGTTATTGCCAGCCATGGGGGCCACACGAACTATTGATGTCTGCGTGTTCCGCAAGTCGCACGGGCCTGTAAGCTTAATCGTTTCATCTTTGTATCTATTGTTATGTGTCCAGTAAATCTGGCTTTCCTATCTCGTGTCCTTCTTGGTGTTGCATTTTGGGTGGCCAGCAGTGTAGTTGTTCTTGCATAGCCGAGAAGGTTTGCCGTTCCTGCCCGTCTATCGCCCATCTTTCAAGGTCGCTTAAATCACGGGTCTTTCCCATACTGCCTTTGTGTACTCTTCATGCATGTCTGAATCATTAGCAGTTAGCTGTTTATAAAATACACTGCCGGACAATTGCTAAGGACGGATGACAATAGCAACGATAGCAACCATAAAATGGAAGGCAGGAAAATGTGGAAATTAGCATAAGTGCGGTATACAGTAAGACGTGTTGTGCGTATGCAAATTTTGGATTGCCGAACTTGTTCGTGACGTCATAGCGCTGATAAGAGATATAAAGGATTTGACGCGTATTGACCGTTGTTGTTTAAACGCAAGGTTGAAAGGGAAAGAATCAATTGACGAACTTGCAATTTTTAGTATGTCTTCCCGACATCACCTATATGATTTTACGCGTGGCCGTATTATTGGCAAGAATGAAGAAGGGCGAAAAAAAACAGATGTTGCCAGGGAGTTCGACGTCAGCCACAGTGTTGTTTCAAGGCTTGGGAAATCATTTCAAACAAATGGAGAGTGTAGCAAACGTCACGGGGAAGGTCGTGTTCGCAGTACGACACCTGCAGAAGATCGGTACATAGTGCTATCAACAAAAAGACACCGGCGCAGCACAGCTAGTGAGGTAGCAAATCAGTTTATGGCTGCTACTGGCAAGCGGATTTCCCGAAAAACTGTCGCCAGACGTTTGCATGAAGGAGGACTATACGTCCGCCGTCCTGTTGCGTGCATCCCATTGTCCAGACGTCACCGTACCGCCCGTTTGCAATGGTGCCATCAACATCGCAATTGGACTGATAACGACTGGTCTGCTGTCCTCTTCTCAGATGAGAGTAGATACAGTCTGTCGTCTGATTGTCGACGACAACTGATCCGGCGTGATAGTGGTAATGCATATTGTCCAGCAAACATACAGGAAAGGGACCGATATCCGACATGTAGTGTCATGGTATGGGCTGGCATCAAGATCAATGGCCGTACGTCCCTCTATGTGCATCTAACTGGGACTATGACTGGCCAACGATACATTAATGATGTTCTGCTACCTCATGTTCGCATGTTCCGTGGTGCTGTCGGTGATAGATTCATTTTCATGGACGACAACGCAACATGTCATCGAACAGTCGCTGTCCAGGAGTGTCTTGAGAGCGAGGATATTCAACGCCTCGTATGGTCAGCACGTTCTCCAAATCTGAATCCCATTGAAAATGTGTGGGATGCTTTGGGGAGGAGTCTTGCTGGTCGCCAATGCCCTCCAATAAACAAGGACACCCTCATCCGTGCACTGACAGGGGAATGGGATAAATTACCCCAACAGCTGCTTGATAATGTTGTGCAAAGCATGACACGACTTGTGGAATCTTGCATTTCCCTCCATGGTGGCCATATCCCGTATTGACATCTTACGCCGGAACGCCTGCGGACGGTAATTGCATTTTTTTCACGTTTACGTATTCTGCACAAAATGGCCTGTTTGTCCCTTGAACACGTTCCAAAGCCTTCTGGATTTCAGAGCACAATAAATTGTCTTTCTTGTAATGTCCTGGCATTCTGACATTATTTTATTTCACTTGGCATCTAACTACACTTACTTTTTTATGCGCTGTATAGCCGTTTATGATCCGTCCTTAGCAATTATCCAGCAGTGTATATCAACGTCATAGTTGCTTTCACAAGTAACGATAGCACGTGACTAATTGCTATTGGATGTTACTAACAATATGCTGCTTAAATGTGAATATCTACTAGGCATGTCTCCTTCGGTATGTCTGTATGTTTTGGTAATAAAAAATTGCAGACTTCTGGATTCATATCTTTTGCACTTAAAAAAAATCGTGGATGAATAAGTCATAATTACCTTTTTTATAGTATTGTCTACTTTTATGTTTTTATACTGTTAAATGGCGCTTGCATTTGTGTTAACCTTTTCGTTCGGGGAAAAAAATATGAATATTTTCCTTTGCTCAGTAACTTCGCTGTAAATGTCATTTGTCTGTCCTGCGTGTGGTTGCAATGGTTGGCGCTCTGAGAGGAATGCATTTCTTTGACATCACCGCATGTGCTTTCGGCGTAGCGTCCGTTCTCCGAAGACGAATCGTTCTTACGTGACAGTCTTTTATTCTTCAGTAACATTTCTTTCGGAAATAGATTGAAGTGTTGTATTATTATTTTTGATCCGGAAGTTTTATATGCGTGCAGTGAGTTAGTCTCCGCGAAGCGTTCGAGTGTTCCTGTAACTTCTTTTTTAACTACCTTATAGCGATGTAAGAGAAGTTGGGGCAGAATAATTACAATAGACTGTTTATAACCTTTTTGTTTTACAGGGCATACGAATGATCTCTTTGCGGCGAGGTGTCGTCAGTTTGCTTTCCTCGGTTGTTTCTCGACATCTACGAATGCCCACTATGATTTACACGCTTGCAGCTTTGCCATCTGAAGAATAACAGCGCAAGTTGACCGTAGCTCCTGTACTTGGCATTCTCAGCTTGCAGCTTTGAGAGAAGATATCAAGTCGTTGAAGCAAGAAGAACAGATATGTAAATATTCCATGCCATAGGCACCGGAACTGGCGAGTTTGTAACTTTATATCCCCCAGTATTATTGTCCATCCTACATTTTATTTTAAACAAAAAGCGATCATTTATCAAAGGTGAAAGTTAACGTACATGAGTGATAAGATAAATAAAAGTATTCACATAACAATTGCTGGATCTACAACGGGCTGCACAAAATACTGTGAACACCTAAGAAAATGGCGATATGTCTTTATGAATAAGGTGTTGAAACACCATTTGCCCTTAACCCTTTAACCGGCTGGAACGAATTAACTCGGGGTTAACAAAATTTGAGTACAATCAGCTCGAATGAATATATTTGCTGGCTAAAAGTGTGTCCAACGTGTCTCAAATGAGTGAACTTGCTCGTTAGAGAGCGATACTTTCTCCTTAGCTTCTCAAAGTGGGCATTTAGGGGGATGGCTGACACTAAATGACCACCCTTAAATGACCCCTTTGTGCTTCCAAATTGGTCATTCAAAAGGATGATTCCCACTAATCCTTTCTAACTGATTTATCTGCTATGAGAGTCATAGCAATGACGACTAACCTAAGAAAGAAAAAGATATGTTTGAGGCACTTGTCTCTACCCAGTAGGACGATGTCCCAGTCACGGGATCAAGCCTTTCCCCATCATGTCTAGGGTTATGGAACAGAGAACATATAGATGACTATAGAAGCGAGATTTTATCACTAGCGACAAGTTTGTACTGACGTGGGAGAGCTAAAGGTATGGTTTTTTTGTAGCTTTCGTAGAATCAAGTCCCTATGTGAACAATTTCTGTTTGGGAAGCTTAGAAAAGTTTGGGCACCATTCGATTCAGGAACATCGGCCGCGTAAAGAGTTTTAATACAGCTTCCAACCTTCTTGGTATAGATTTATACAGCTTTTGAATAGTCTCCACTGGAATGTTGTACAATTCGTCGATCAGAACATCAGCCAATTGCTTCAGAGATGTTGCAGGAGGGAATATTCCTCTCACTCATACTGCCTGCAGTGGTTCGATGATATTTAAGTCAGGTGATGGAGCCTGCCAGGGCAAATGTAGTTAATCTTGGTGCTTCTCAAACCAAGATTGAATTGTTTTGGATGTGTGTATGGGCGAATTATGATATTCAAAAAATGGCATTATTTTTGTGAAACAACATTAGGACCATAGGATGCATGCACCTGATCACCTTGAATATTCAAGTACTCATTGACAGTAACTCGACCATATAGGGTAATGATGAAAGCAGCCAAATCAATTCGGTCCGCCCAAATTTGTGATGATCAGGGCAGCGGATC
The DNA here is from genome assembly GCA_039090855.1 of Macrothele yani. NCBI lineage: Eukaryota > Metazoa > Arthropoda > Arachnida > Araneae > Macrothelidae > Macrothele > Macrothele yani. The sequence continues at coordinate 88,000,420 of CM076990.1, forward strand.
TGTGATGATACGGTCGCCCAAATCATCACAGATCCACACCCATGTTTCACAGTTGGAAGCAGACATCCCGAATTGTACGCTTCCTTGGGAGGTTCTCCATGTATTCGTGTGAACCGACCTACTGTTGGGAATAATATAAATGAGGGCTACGCGGACCATATCACACGTTTCCAGTCGTCAGATGTCCACGTTTTATTCTTATGACATCATCTTTTTCGCATTGTCGCGTTGGTTTCCGTAATTTAAGGCAATTGCAGCGGTTCTATGGATGTTGGCTTTGTGAGATTCTCTGTTATCTGAAAACAGGGTCTTCCAGGTGGATATTGAATTCAACCGTCACTTTTTCTGCCTAGGTCTGTGTTGTTTAGGCACAATCCTTGTTAATGTTCTTCCTTTTTATTATTTTTTTTTTGATTGGAGGTTTAACGACCACCAAGAGCAACTCAATGGGCTATAAGCAGCCGCCCATTCCTAATTTATGGCCACTGGTTCCAGGGAAGGGAGAGAGCCTGTGCCTTAAGACTTTAACACAACATTCATGCCTCACCAGGATTCATACCCTGACCCCTTGCGAGCGAATGATCGGAAGCCATCGCTTGGACCACTGCACCACCGGGGCGACCTTGTTAATGTTCGACGGCCCCTCTCATTCCGTCTAAATTTTTGTCCACCGTTCTTCACCGATGAGGTCTTTCCATGTTTTGTGTATGCTGTCATAACCGTGGGGACTGTTGCTCTTGAAACGAAACAATTTGGCTGTTATGGTTACTGACGCTCCTACTAAACGGCCTTCCACGATTTGTCCTCTTTGAAGTCTGACAAGTCACCCATTTCACCGACCGCTCGTACGGACTGACACTGAAGACAACTTACACTACACTGGTACACAACCTAGAGACTAAATAAAAAGAAAAGGTACACAAAAGGTAATCACAGTAATATTTTTTCAAATAACATTAATCCCTATAATCATGGAGCTCACACTATTTTGTCCAACCCCTTTACATGCGTTCAGTTCATGCTAATGACGGGATGACGGGGTCATAATATATTCAGTTTATGTCAATGACAGCAACATTTCTGAGAACAAAACTTCATAATTTAAAATAACTACAAATAAAGGAAATGTTTCATTTTTCAAGAACTGTGAGACAATTAGATGATTCCCATGACACTGTCCAGTATAGCCGAACGGTGTATAATGTTGTTGAAGAGTGGAGTATCGGTAGATTCTCAGTGAAAATCTTCCAAATACGTAAAGACAATGTAAATAGACAAAGTAATCGCTCTTTCCACGTTTTTCTTTAATTAACACACAGCAACCGAAAAATTGTATTTCGACACTAGTGGGATCGAACCCTAGATATCTAGATAACTAACCGAGTGCGTTCACCTAACGCTACGGTGCCAACAATCCACGGCGCTATGTGTGTTGTGACGTACCTGCACCGCAGGACGCACATGAGATAAAGGCAGATAGCAGCGAGAACATACGTCCGCGTAGCTCAGTTGAGAGGGCGACTTACTCCGGAGTGAGAACACCCGGATTCGATGCCCGGCGTGGACAAAGTTCATGGAGAAATTTACTACGTCATATTGGCGCCCGAACTTCCTGGATGACCCGGCTGTTAGATTTTTTGTAATGGTGTAATGTTCTTTCCACACCGCGAGATAGGAAAAATGAGAATCCCTTCTTCAGAGCTTCGAAAATTAAATGTGTGTGATGATACGTTCCACACACCAAATTGACTGGGATTTCTCAAATGCACGTTCTTCATGGGATGACAGCCTACAGCGACACATGGTCCCGGCTGACCCGTGGGCCATGCCCCCGGACCTCTTTCGGGGGGGGAGATATGGCGTGCCTGCCCTGCAAGACGCACATGAGATACAGGCAGATAGCAGCGAGAGCATACGTCGCGTAGCTCAGTTGGGAGAGCAACTTACTCCGGAGTGAGGGGACCCGGTTTGATGCCCGGCGTGGAGAAAGATGATGGAGAAATTTACATCGTCATAGTGTTTATTTTGTCAGCATCTGACTTCACAAATCCGTGGGGATGGGCTCAGCAACTAAGACGTCTCCATCTGGAAGATCTTAACGTCACAAGCAATTTAATTATAACTAATAAATCCAAAGGGCTAGAGAAATGGTGAAGATCTTCCAAATACGTGGACACAATGTAAATAGACAAAATCACCGCTCTTTTAATGTTTTTCTTTAATTAGCACAAAGCAACCGAAAAATTGTATTTCGACACCGCTGGGATCGAATCCCAGATCTCCCGATAAATAGCCCAGTGCGTTCGCCCTATGCTACGATACCAACAATCCACGGCGCTATGTGTGCTTATTTTGTCAGCATCTGACTTCACAAGTCCGTGGGGATGAGCTCAGCAACTAAGACGTCCATCTGGTGAGATTTAACGGCACAAGTTATTTAATTACATCTGATAAATCCAAAGGGAGAGAGAAATGGTGAAAATCTTCCAAATATATGAAGACAATGTAAATAGGTAAAGGCATCGCTCTTTCCACGTTTTTCTTTAATTAACACTCAGCAACCGAAAAGTTGTATTTCGACCCCTGCTGGGATCGAACTCCAGATCTCTCGATAACTAGCCCATTTGTGTTCGCCTTACACAACAGTTTCTCAGTGTCTTAGTCCACTCCCAGTACTTTTTATGTGCCTTCGTCGCTGTTTGGCCTCCTATCTTAGGTTCAGTTGGTTATTCTCACTTCGAGATGTTGCACCACGAAAATGCTGAGATGATTACACTCATTGATGTTGAAATGTGCATTCTTTTAAGACTCATAGCGATAACGCTATCTTCGTGGGATCTGAATGTCATGCCACGGAGCGTACCGTACTTATTACCCTCTTCTGTATTCGCGAACTAATCGTATTATACTATGAACTAATTTTTAATACTTATGAAATAACGAGTTAACATACAGTACTGCACCAGACACTCAGTTACCAGTAGAAAAAGAGGTGGTTCATCATACTGTTTTATCCACCCTTTTATAAAATTGAACTAAAATATTTTTTGGGCTTTGCGGTAGCGACCATACACAGACAGACACATGACGGCTTTATATCGAAAACATGAACGCAATACAGTCAGAGACTGAAACACGACAAAACGCACAACACGGATACTATTGGGGCTAATTGGCAGCAATACTGCTGCAAAACACAAGACGTGGTAGTGAAGTTAGATATAATGAAATGGGGGAAACGGTGTATACCGACATCTAAGATATATGGTTACGACCGACTGCTAAACGAAATGAGAAAAACGACACGAAAATCAAATGAGGAAAATCACACATGATTGAAGGGATGAGATTATACAGCAGTTTTTGGTAAATTTCCCGACAATCCTCGTTGAGGGCATGCTGCAGCTGCTGAAATGCCTTGGTAGGGAACACGCGAGCTACAACATGTATGCCCAATGCATTCCAAGCGTGTGCAATGGGACTGAGGTCCAAAGAGAGTGAAGGCCATTCCATTCCATATACTGGATTCCCTCCTCCTAAAGCATGTTTTCTGACCGCTGAACTCGAAGCGGACGTTTGTTATCATCCATGAGGAGGGACTATCCCCAACTGCGCGCCATAGGGCACAGTTATAGCTCCCAAGATATCATCTCGATGTCTGACCGCCGTCATACGTCCATTCCGGCTGACGTGGATATATGTATGACTGTTAATACTGATGCTCACCCACACGAAGACATCACCACTACAAAAAACATGTATTTTCTAGATGAAGGCTGCATTGTTGCATATTCCTCTTTCCAGCTTGAGACAGAAGGATGTGACGACTAAATAGAAGAAAGAAGGAAGTGACGACTAAATAGAAAAAAGAAGGATGTGACGACTGAATAGCGACTCGTCCGTGAAAAGAACGGAGGGCCGCTGTGCACAGTCACTGTTACAATAGTTTTCAGCTCACTCTGTGTGGGGTTTCCGTTGATGTGCAGAGATGGGCACTCACACCATCGCTCGCCAGGCATGCGGCGTTGCAGTTCAGTTGAACTTCATCAGCCGTTCTTACGAGCCAGTAAATTCAAATACCAGTCGTTGTGTTCTTCTGTTAATATTGGTCGAACCTACGCTGGTTTTATACATATAGATCCAGTCCCTGGAAGCTTCTCCACAGTCTACTAACGACGTTTTGAGACACTCCATCAGCTTCTGCCAGTATCTCGTGTTTCTGGCCGGCCTCCAACTATGCAAGCTGCCTATTTTGGTAAATCGCGTTGCTGAGACATTGTTAAACTGAAATATGCCTGCAGCTACAACTTCTTGCTGAATGATAACATCTCAGAAAGCACAATACTTATAGCCGGTTTGCTTTGCGCCTCGGTAAAGTGCGTAAACCTGTCACTGATATTCATTTGTATGTTCTGACCATCTTGTTGCTGTTGACATGAGCCGCTCAGATGTTGATCATTCATCACGAGCTGTTCGTTTTTGTTGATTTGGAGTTTTAGAGATACCGTGAGCAACTCTACGGGCTATGAGCAGCCTACCGTCCTAATTTGGGGCTTCTGCTTTCAGGAAATGTAGAGAGAGCCAGCACCGTAAGAAAAACACACCATCTATGCCTGGATTCGAATCCGGACCCATCTTGGACGAAGGTTAGAAGCCAACATTTTGTACCACTCGGCTATCGGGGTGGCTCATCACAAACTTGTTGCTCGTAGAATTTTCCGTCACTTGATGCAGACATCTCAATATCGTTAATTTTTTTGAGAAGGGTATTTTGTGCTCTGGTCTTGAGTTGGGTGGCATGCAGGAGGAATAGCATCATTGATGTTTGTCAGATGACTCTCTATTTTCTGACCATTATAAAAACATAGCAGCTGTCTCTTCTGTAGCGAATGAACTATTTGTCCTCGTGACTAGGTCTTTAATCATTTTAGCAACCTTTACGACAACCAAACTGTGATCTACGGAAATCTTATGCAAATTATATAGGATTTGATGTGGCGACCCAACCTTGAATGCGAAGAGAGTGGTGTGTGGAACGTATTATAGCTGTAAGTTTCAGCATGAGCTCTAAAAACTTGCGATTTTCTTTCCCATTTTATATTCCTGGAATATTATGGCCACACCGTATATGCCATCCCAACTTTGCATACATTTTTCACAAGTGAGTTAATACTCCTGCTTCCTTGCGCATGCTTGAAATCTACACCATGGGGAGTCCGAAGTTCGTCCTGTTTGCATCTAAAAAGTTTAATGATGCGAGAACTCCATAAATGCCCAAGCCATCCTGCAAATTACAGGCCATTTATTAATTTCTATAGATTTTGCCAACGTCCAACAGGAGCCACCATCCCACAGTAGTACCACTCTCCAAGTCTCGAGGACAGAAACTTTCTTATGCCTGATTCCACATCCACTAATGAAGCTAAGTTTCGTCTTTGTACAAAATGAAACATAGATCGAAACAGGTTTTAGTCGGATGGGTCAAGGTTCGGACTGTATGGAGGAAAGATGGGATCTCAACCCTTTCCAATTCCTATATTTTTCGGCTGACCAATCTGGAAGTGTGACTTGGGCATTAACTGCTTGCAGCAACGCCCGCTTCCTATTAATGACCTCTGGGTATCGTTGGCGCAGAGCATCATGGATCCGCCGCAGTTAGTTGGCATAGAAATTCCAGATCGCATCCTGACTATCTCTCACGAATGAACAGCATGTCTTCCCTCCAAAGCCGCCATCTTTACACCACTGGCTGTGTTTCCTGGAGTGGTTGGTTGGTTGTTGGATTTTTATGGCGAAAGGGCCATGTTTGGCCAAAGAGCGCCGCTGGAGTGGTCTCAGCCACTGATTCCCAGTGGTAGAATAACGTAGGAATATTACCTCTGACGATACGACTCCAAATCTATCGTCCCGTGGATTTGACAGCAATCTACGATAGAGAGCGACCCCTTTTTTTTTCCTGTTGAGATGTCGATTCATGAGAAACCAGTAGATGGCGCCTGAAGGGGAATGCAGGTGACAAAAGATGTGGGAATGGGAAGACCTCACCTCTGTTGCCAATTGCCATGCATCCAAGGTGTGACACCGGTGTTCGGTGTCACACCTCGTCGTTGGAAGTCCAAGTTGAAGTCGTTGGAAGTCCAAGTTGAAGTCGTTGGAAGACCAAGTTGAAGTCGTTGGAAGTCCAAGTTGAAGTCGTTGGAAGTCCTGACCTCGGTTTGTCTTGAGAAACTGGTGTCCTCAGCATTTGCTTGCACTGACACTTCACTGTTTCGTCACCTTCAGCTTCACAATTTTATCTCGTTGCTGTTTACTCGTATAACCCTTTTTCTCAACAATGACGTAGGAGCACTCGAACAGCACGTTTATCGACGGAAAATCCCTTGCTCACCTGATAACAAATCTGGCTCCGTGCCAAATGCACGTCATCGCGGAACCCAGTCGACGTTGGATAGCGTTTCGGACAGGAATGGAGGCCCAACATTATGTGTAGTTCAAAACGGGACGAACTTTCGACTCACCCTGGTTTACTACACTTTCTGGGTTTCGAGCATTTGTGTCACACGGGAGCAAATTGTGCATATGAGACACAGCGTAATGATAGGAAAGATGCTTGAGTGCCGTTAACTCTAAAGAAGTCTGCGCTGTTTATAGTAGGATTGAATGATATGGGACGGAATTTTCCTAATGTGTCCGCCACCCTTGGTTTCGATACAATGCACATACACACGCACGAGTCTCCGTAGGGATTAAAGGCACTCATCTTCTTCCACCGACTACAAATGATTCCAGCTCGAGAATTCTGGTTCGTTAGTGATGAAAAACAAAATTAATGTCTTTCTCTTCTTCGGAAATGTAAATGACATTTCTTTGCGGACTGTTAAGCGAAAGTTGAAACAGATCTTCCAAGAGCGTATCTGTCTCATTGGAATATACAATGTAGTAACAAGGTATTTATTTGAGCTCTTCTTGTGAAAGGAACGATTCCCATTGGATGTTAATCAGCAAGCTCGCGTTTCCTTTCTTAGCGATAATAGCAGAACATTTTCTTATTTATCGGAAGTCGTATGGTACACACATAACATCCAATTATTTCTCCCTTATGTTCGACTCACACCAGGTCTCATGCATTTCGTTTCGAAACATCACACGCGGAACGCAATGGAGGAGATCACTCGTAAAGATCTTGTTCTCATCGCTAATGATGCGAAATTCTACGTACCGATTCTTTAAAATAAAGAGAACTAAGGATCACGCTCATCAAGTGAATTAAGGTCGATGCTCATTTTAATATTCTTGTGTAAAAGGCATATTCCGTGTCTGTCTTCACATTTTCAGTTATGTCACTGTATACTCCTGTTTACCGGAAATCATGCTAACTCATGCACAGGTTTTTCTCCAACGACAGGAATACGGAATTTACCAAGAAAAACAAGTGACATTTCTACAGTTATCATGAGCCGAAATAGAAAGATTAAAACCGTCCATAAAATTATATCTCTCTCACAATTAATTTTTTAATTTTTAATCGAGGGTTCAACCACCGTCATGAGCAACTCAACGGGCTGCAGGCAGTAAACCATCCCTACTTCAGGGCCACTGGATCCAGGAAAGCCAGAAAACCAGTATGATAAAACAAACACACCATCCATGCCTCACCAGGGATTCGAACCCGTAACCATCTCGTACAAATGAGGTGGTCAGAAGCCAGGGCTTAGATCACTGCGTCTCCCGGGAGGCACCGCAATTAATTCATCTCTTTTCGTAATAACACGGGGCGAGGACGTGAAGAAAAAACGCACTTGTCTTTAAGTTTTTTACATCCAGCCGCAATGGAGATTGGACTGTGAAAGGATTAATATCTGAGTCAAGTTAGTATTATTGCGCTTTTACTTTGGCATTAAATATTAATACCTTGGCTTAGACCTTTTTAACAGATTTTTATTCCATTGTGCTCATTTTTGTATATGAAAACATAAAGTTTAGACACCAAGTCAGGTTAATAGTAATGCGCTTTTACTTAGGAATTAAATATTAATAAATAGGCCTTAGGTACAGACCTTTGTAACAGTTTTTACTCAATTGTGCTCATATTCATAAGGTTTAGACACAAGGTCAAGTCAGTATTATTGCACTTTTACTTAGGCATTAAATATTAACACCTTGGCCTAGGCGCAAGCCTTTTAAACAGTTTTTAGTCCATCGTGTTCATGTTTATAGTATTTAGACACCATGTCAAGTTAGTAATATTGCGGTTTTGCTAAGGCATTAAATATTAATACCTTGGCCTAGGCCATTTTGACAGTTTTTTTATTCCATCGTGTTCATTTTTGTATATGAATACATAAAGTTTAGATACTAAGTAAAGTTTGTATTATTGCGCTTTTACTTAGGCATTAAATATTAATAAACAGGCCCTAGGACTGGGCCTTTTTAACAGTTTTTATTCCATCATGCTTATATTCATAAGATTCAGACACCAAGTCAAGTTAGTATTATTGCGCTTTTACTTAGGCATTAAACATTAATAGATAGACCTCAGACCTGGGCCATTTTAACCGTTTTTATTCCATCGTGCTCATATTTATAAGATTTAAACACCAAGTCATTTAAGTAATATTGCGCTCTTACTTCAGCAGTAAATATCAATAAGTAGGCCTTAGGCCTAAGCCTTTTTAACAGTTTTTATTCCGTTGTGCTGGTATTCATAATGTTTGGATACCAAGTCAAGTTAGTATTATTGTACTTTTGCTTAGGCATTAAATATTAATAAATAGGCTTTGACTTTTTGGCACATTTTATTCCGTCGTGCTCATTTCCGTAAGAGTTGAACATGAAGTCCAGTTAGTAATATTGGGCTTTTACTTAGGCATTAAATACTTAAAAATATTCAATGCCTAAGTAAAAGATATAAATATTCACAATAAAAATCTGTCAGAAATACCTTGACCAAAGGCCTATTCCTTTAGTCAAGGTATTTCTGACAGATTTTGTTCAAGTGTATGAAATATTTATTCTTAAGTAAAACCGCAATATTACTAACTTGGCTTGATGCAAAGCTTATAAATATGAACACGAGAGAATAAACCTGTTAAATAGGCCTAATCCTAGGCCAAGGTAATAATATTTAATGCCTCAGTAAAGACGCAATAATACCAACTAGACCTTCTGTTCAAACCTTTTGAATATGAGCACAATCAAATAAAAACTGTTAAAGAGGCCTAAGCCAAGGTATTCATATTTAATGCCTAAGTAAAAGCGCAATATTACTAACTTTACATGGTGTCTAAACATTATAAACATGAACATGATGGAATAAAAACTGTTTAAAAGGCCTACGTCTTGGCCAAAGTATTAATATTTAATGCCTAAATAAAAGTGCAATAATATTAACTTGACTTTTTATAAAACCTTATGAATATGAGCACAGTCGAATAAAAACTGTTAAAAAGGTCTAGGCCTAGGGCCTATTTTTAAATATTTAATGCTTAAGTAAAAGCGCAATAATACTAACTTGACTTGGTGTCTAAATCTTATGAATATGAGCACGATGGCACAAAAACTGTTAAAAAGGCCTAGACCTAGACCTAAGACCTATTTATTAATATTTAATGCCTAAGTAAAAGCGCATTACTATCAACCTAATTTGGTGTCTAAACTTTATGTATTCATATACAAAAATGAACACGATGGAATAAATATCTGCTAAAAAGGTCGTGGCCAAGATATTAATATTTAGTGCCTAAGTAAAAACGCAATAATATTAACTTAACTTGGTTTCTAAACTTTATGAATATGAGCACGATGAAATAAAAACTGTTAAAAAGGCCTAAGCTGAGGCCTAGTCATATCAATTTATGTTTAATGCCAAAGAAAAAGCGTAGTACAGTATATCTAATCTGTCTGGGTGTCCAAACCTTATAAATATGAACACGGCGGAAGACAACCGAAAACGTACGTTTTCCTGCATGCGATTTGTATGCAACCAAGATTTGTGAACGCGACGAGCTGACGTAGTCGACGAATAGACGCGCGACAAATTGACACGCAACGAATTGACTCGACAACGTTCATTCTCCTCTTAACACAGTGGAAAAATTCGAGTGGAATCTGAAAGAATATCTATTGCATGATTTCAGTAGCTGTTCTCAAGTGACTTTTGAGTTACACTTAAGGTAGTTTTTTTAGGTACCAAGTAAAGAATCGGCAACTCAGTCATTAATGTTGTTAACAGCTCTCTGATAGAACTTAGAATGCGCGTATGTTCCCGTTAATTTGAAATACCCAGAACAACAGAAACACACGATGCGGATAGAACACCTTGATTAGAAAGAATAAAGCAACAAGAAAGATGACAATTTTCGGGTGTAATGAGCACGTCTTTTGAATCCGTTCAGACGCCAATTAAATTTATCAAAGCTATTCAAAGTCAATCGAACCGGTATGGAAAACAATAGTATCTGACGGAAAAAAAGAAGATTTTCAATCGGATTTTTAATCCTACAGTTATTGCTGTAAACGGATTCGTGAGTTTACGCCCTCTGGTTGCAGACTTGGGCGTTAAGAAAGATTTAAATTTTATGAGAAACATTTCGCAACGGAAACGTTCTCCAACAAAGAAAGAATGTTTCAAATCGGACTATTCGAAGCAGAGATATGTAAAAATATAAGACATGCATTATAGATATGTAAAAATATAAATATAAGACAGGAAAACTACCATGCACTATTTTAGGAAAAAAAAGTATTCTCAAAGGTTTTTCGATGTGAGCGGTATCGGTCCAAGAAAAAAAAAATTAGTCGAGTTTTCAGGAGCTCAGATTTTGCTGCAAATACATCAGAAGCGGAAATTAAGACTTACGCCCCCTGGTGGCCAAACCATTCTTTACCAAATTTAGAAAATGATATACAAAGGTTTTTTACCTGGAGCTGTATCCGGTGCAGAAAAAATTTTCCAAATCGGAGTTTCAGAAGCAGAGATATCGGAGGAAACGCAATTTACCTTTACGCCACCTAGCGGAAAGTCTATGATATACTTGAAAAATTTAAATTATATGAAAAACATGTCACACCGGAAACTCTATCTAATAAAGAAAGAATTTTTTAAAGAGGACTATTAGAAGCAGAGATATTGACAAAACTAAGATATACATCTGCGCCTCCTGCCGGAGAAACCATGCAATATTTTAAGAATAAAATATTCCAAAAAGGCTTATCGATGTGAGTTACATCGGTCCTCGAAAGAATTTTTCTATCGATATTTTAGAAGCTCAGATTTTACGGCAAATACATCAGGAGGAAAAATTAACACTTACACCCCCTGGTGGTCAAACTATTCTTTATCAAAAATTAGAAATTACACGCAAAAGATTTTCTATCAGTAACTGTATCCGCTGAAGATAAAAATTTTCAATCGGAGTTTTAGAAGCAGAGATATCGAGGGAAACGCAATTTACCTATACGCCCCCTAGCGGAAAGTCTATGAATTATTTGAAATTTTGAAATTATATGAAAAACATGTCACACTGGAAACTCTATCCAATAAAGAAAGAATTTTTCAAACCGGACTATTAGAAGCAGAGATATTGACAAAAATGAGGCATACATCTACCCCCCTGGCGGAAAAACCATGCAATATTTTAAGAAGAAGATATTCCGAAAAGGTTTATCGACGTGAGAAGCATCGGTCCAAGAAAGAATTTTTTCAGTCAAGATTTCAGAAACTCAGATTTCTTTGCCAAAAATCAGAAATTACACCCAAAAGATTTCTCATCAGAAGCTGTATCCACTGAATTTTTTTTTTTTTCGAATCGGAGTTTTAGAAAAACAGATATCGGGGAAAACGTAATTTACGTCCCCTAGCGGAAAACCTATGCGTAACTTGAAAAAGTAACTATACCTAAAATACCCTTCGACATAAATGGAATCAAAAAATAAAATAATTTTTTCAATCGGATGTTTAGAAGCAAATATATGGAATAAAATGGATTTTGAATTCGACATCATCTGCATTTACGCCCTTTAGCGGCAAAATTGTGCATCTTAAAAAAGAAAAAAGATATATGAAGGATCATCATTCGCATATTTCAAGCATCCCAAAGCAAAAAAATTTTCAAATCGTACTACAGTAATAGATGCAGAGATATGGTGTCTACGGACGGACGGACAAATCGATAACATAAGCACGATCTTGTTTTTACAAAAAACGTTATAAAATTGAAAGTGATGAGAGTTTTGCTAAAAGCCGTATATATCGAACTGATGCAATCGTATGTATTCAGATTCAAGGGTTGAAGAAGAAAGACTATTGTAACAACAGCAGAACAGCATCATGAACGCCGGAAGAAGGGGACTGGTTTTTCCTGAGAGCAGTACTGTTTGATAATATGGACTGATACGAAAGAAACAAAATTAGGAGAGAGTTAGAGAATAATTTGTCGGGGAAACCGATTTTTTTTTTGTTTTAGGGTTTTTCTTCTCTTTTTCGAATTCGCGTGTACGTAATAGATTTAAATATATCTCAAAAAAGTTATAGAAATTTTGGTATTTTTAATTTTTGTAAACAAAAACTCGAACAGTATTCCATAAGATTATTAGCATTAATAAAACAGCAACTAATTTCGACGTTAGTTGGCGTGTTGCCTTCCTAAATTCTGATCGCGACCTCCGTGCTTACGTCGGAGAACATTTTCCTTATAGCAAAGATGATAGGCACTAATATTAGCCAATATGATCTATAGTAAAGAGATTAAATATTTTAAGACTGTCTAGATTGTCGGATGTCACCTGAATGAATTTTTGTGGACTTGTGCGGAAGGAAATCTGCTCGAATAATGTCAGAATCAGCTTTGAATGATGGCAGAATCACTTGGCCCGATGTATCAACTTCCATGCATTTCGAAGGAATAACGGTAACTATTTATGTGAGATGAAAATGTCTTAAAATTTTAATGCATGAACGAGTAATCGGACTACGTAATGGAGGGGAATCTACAGTGAGACGGGAGGGCAAAATAATGGAAACACCCGTGAAAAGAGCTATAGGTACACTCTAAAAAGGTGTTGGGCTAACTTTTCTTTTACAACAGCTTGTATTCGACGTGGAAGAGATTCAAACAAATCGTGAACACTCTTGAGGGGTATACTGGACCATTCCACATGAGGGAAAGTCTCAAGATGCTGGAGTGGCGACGGTGAGGAAATCTGCTTCTCATTTTCCTATCCAATTCTATGTATAAGGACTCAATGGCGCTTTATTTTGGAGATTATATAAGCCACGGAAGAGATTTAATATGAGTTTCTAACTTCTGAAACCAAGATTGGGCACTCCTGACTCTGTGTGATGGAGCATTGTCATTTTGAAACACTGCATCGTTTTCAGGAAAAAATGTTTGAAAGCGATGTTTGTGCCAGTGTCGATAACTCGTCCGTTCAGGATAATGATAAGTTGAATTTACGCGCGACGATGCGATCTCTGCCCAAACTTCACTGCCTGACAGAGAAAATGCCGCACCATGAAGGAATGCTCGAAAACAAACCAAACTGCAAACACAGATAGCCAAGTAGGTCCTGAACAAATGATTTAATTGTCACACACGGACTAGGCTCCAGTAGCAGAATATACAGGATGATCAATAAAGAGTGTGACCCCCATTATGGGTGATACAGTATTGAATCAGATGTGGCATCGAGGCAGTTAGAGTCCGAAAAGAGTCCTGGGGTATCGTGGACCTGGACGTGGTGTTGATCCAAGTCCACAGTTCATCTTCATTTTGCGGGATTGGGATTGTTCTCAACCGATGTCCAATTGTGTCGCACAGATGCTCGATGGGCAAGAGGTCGGGGAATCGTGTTGGCCATGGAAACATCCGCACATCGTGTAAAGCATTCAGGCTGATCTGAGCAGTATGCGACCGGGAGTCATCTTGTTGAAAAACGGCGTTTGGGATGCTCTGCAGATACGGTAGTGCCACGGGCTTCAGCACCTCGCCAACATAGCGGCGTGCCGCCAATGTGTCCGTAATGCGTACCAGCGGTAAGCGGCTTTTGGCACTGGTAACACCCCACACCATGATTCCACGTTGCCGGGCCGTGTGGCGCTCTACAATGGTGGAGGAATCCGGCCGTTGGCCTCGTCGCCTCCAGACTATCCCACGGCGATTATCCGTTTTGACACAGAATCGAGATTTGTCGTTGAACACCACACTGTTCCATTCGACACCCCACGCAGCTCTGGAGCGACACCACGCCAAGCGGTGACGACGATGGCTCTCCGTTAAGGGTAGCCTTCACAACGGATGGCTGGACAGCAAACCAGACGCAGCCAATCGTTGATATCGAGCATTCAACACTGTCCGCGTCGATATCGGAGCACCCTAGCCTTCCCGTACACTCCGCAAAATGTCGCCCGTTGTGGCCTGTGGGTCCGCTACGGCATGACGTAGGATGCGACGATCGGTGTGCCCGGACGTCCGTCTCCGTGCTCCGGTCCCCCTACAACGTTGCACAGA